>JAUKNK010000131.1:3077500-3697500 GCA_030765055.1 Mantis religiosa
TGTAGGATGTTCGAATGAGTAGAGAGGGACTGAAATTTCAGTACCATAGCCGGGATTTGAACCTTGGATCTCCCGCAACCGAATGGAGTGCAGGAGATCTATGGTTCAAATCTCGGCTATGGCATTGAATTTTTCAATCTGGCTATACTCATTTAAACCTTAGCCTACACACGGCTAGTGTGGAAGAAATGATTATTTCCAGTATACAGAGTGTCATGCATTTGTAGTGAAGCAGCTTCATGCTTGGAAAAAGAGAGCGTGCCTGTATTTCAATCTCCGAGAAAGACCCACAGAGTTGGAAAGCGAGTTATTGGATTGGAAACCGTGCTTGCTGTGACGTTTGTAAAAGTAAAATTTTGATGTTTTAGGAATTTTAATGTGTTGTTTAATTACGGGGGAAATAAACAGAACTTTTGCTGACGTGTAAAATGTGTTCTTATGTACAGACCCTTGCCGCTACCAGCACTATGCTTGGCAACAGCGCCCCGCTTGAAAATTTGCCGGCGCTCACATACATTTAACTATTGCGATCGATATAGTGAAGTATTACGTTTTCATACCCGGAGGTTTAAAATAATTGTTTGTTTAACATTATACTCTTATAGGTATCCTTATGCCTTTTAAACTTAAGTACTTTGCATTCTGTGTATTTGTATACCACTTTCTGGGCTTGTACACCGCAACACTAAGCAAAAAAGCTTGTTGACCGATTTCTCGGAACATCTGATTAACTCGACTACTATGACATATACACAATTGCTTATGCATTGACAGAATTATTAAATTGCGCTTCCTTCAATAAGTAGTCATTTTATCATGTGGTAATTATTTATCACATTATCTCCGTATTATTTATTTATACAATTATTTACCGTGGCTACTATTTGCAGATGACCTAGTAGTTGAGTCCATATCAATTGGAGGGCTGAGAAGAGCAATCGAGGCAGCCAATTCTTATTGCAATAAATGGGGTTTGAAAGTGAATGAAAACAAAACAAAGATTATGGTCTTCTAAAAAGGATACAGGTTGCGTAAGGATGAGTAATGGGAGGTTAATAGAAGAGAAATAGAGGTAGTAAGGAGATTTGATTATTTGGGTACAAGGTTGAGTTCAGATGGTAGCTGGAAAGAACAAAAAAGATGTCTGTGGCAAAAGGTAAATTGCCATGAGAGTGATAAGATCATGCTACAGTAAACTGCCAGATAAAAATGTCAAATGGTTGGAGAGGATTTATACGGCAGTAGTAGAAAATAGAATGTTACATGAATCAGAGGTTTGGGGAGTAGATGAGGCTTGGAGAGAGACTGATAGAGTGCAAAGATCCTATTGTAAATAAATATTGGGATTACCAATAGCATCACCTAATGGGGCAGCACAATTAGAACTAGGCAGGTATTTTACTAAAATGAAAATCTTGTCAAGGGCAATGGAATATTTATACAGAATCAGTAACTTCAAAGTTGGCAATATCATTAAAGAATGTTTTCATATTCAAAAGAGAAGTAACTGGGGTGGTTCTTGGGCACATAAAATGAACGACGTGTTGAAGCAGATAGGTATGGGCCATTCTTGGATAAATGCAGGGTAGGGGTATAGAGGCTTCTGGAAAGAAGTTAAGGTAAGATTAGAAGATATTGACAGACAAGACATTTTCGCCAATACAAGTGACAAAAGCTCACTGAGATTATATAGAGAAATAAAAACAACCTGGGGGAGGGAAGGATATATAGATATATGTAGTAAGTTAGGGCGAGAAGGTTTTGCTTGGGCGAGAACAGGAGTGAGTAACTTGAGAGGTATAGGTCAAGAGAGGGAGCTAGATAAATGTCCATTGTGTGGAGAAGAGAATGCAGACTTCCATTGTATATTAAATTGTAGTCAAACAAAGAAATGGAGAGCAGGTTTGGCTACGTAAATGTGACAATTAGGGGGCCAAAGTAGTAATTAGATAAAAATTGTGAGTAAAAGGGGAAAAGAAAAGGAGAAATATAGGGAATTATTTAGGGAAAGTTAAAGAGAGATTGCTAGAAAAATTAAGAGAAAAATGTATAGTGGTATAGGTGAAATGGCAGAAAGTTTAAAAAGGAGTAGAGGGCCTCCAATACACAAAAAAACTGGGGTTAGGTGTATTGGGACAGAATTATTATTCAATGTCAGGCAACATGATAGGCTTTCCAGGATTTAAGAATATACGGCGTTTTTCAGTATGGATTTTATAACTGTAATATTTATTTTGTATTTCTATTTGTTGATGTAAAAGGAAAGATGAGAAATGAGAAAAATTACTAAACTATACAATTATTGGGCTCTTCCAAGGTGAAGCCTATGCATGCATTACGAGTATCAGTAATGAAGGCCATTTGCTAACTAACCATTTGATGCAACAGTTTAAACTTGTACGTTACAAACAGGTAAGAGAGACGTCGTTTATCAAACTGGGTGACAGCCCCTCCGCCCTGTCAACAAGTGCCTCTTTAATATTCCCACTAACGAGCATTTTGGAAACTCACAAGTGTAATGCCAACTTTCTTCAACTACTCATATCAAACTTCTTAGCAACTATGTATCACTTTTACTTTCTTAACTAAAAAAAATATCTGTGTTTCACTCACATGAATTTCCCTTCCCTTGTACTAAATTTTCCTACAAACTCTTCCTTTCTTTCTTACTTCATCTTAATTGACATACACACTTTAGAAATTATTTTATTACACATTTAACTGTAAAAACAACGAGACTAGATCGACGCAGTAGACTTAAGGGGAAACGTACGAGAAAATGTTCAAAAAATCATTTTTTATTGTTTTGTAAAATGGTATATAGTGTAAGCTATCAAACACCAAAATATTATAACTGTACGTGGTCTGTATGTACCTTTAAAAAATTAAATGCCATTATGTTGCATAGTAGCATAGTAGCAACACATAGTCTTCCATCGGCTATGTTCGAATCTATAAAGCCCACCTACCAAATCTTAGCACACCCAGACTTGTTAAAATGTGTCTCTATGGAGAGACACAAAACCCAAATGAAAGCCTCAACAGTTTGATATGGAAAAGGTGTCCCAAAACATCATTTGTGTCTTCCATAGTGGTGAAACTTGCTACATTTGATGCTGCAGTAGTGGTTAATGATGGGAATGTTGGCAGAAAGAAAGTTATGCATCAGTTAGGGTATGAACCTGGTGTGTTTATGGAAACAATTTTGCAGAGTATCAACAACATTCGCATCGTATGGTGCAGAAACAGCTATGAAATTAATGCAGAAGGAAGCAAGACAGATGAGGAATTTAAAAATAAAGGCTGAGAAAGACGAGAATGAGGATGCAGACTATGGATATGGGAAGTTCTGACTTAAAATTAAAAGGCAAGCTGAATAATACTTATTGTAATTTTAATTGCCTTTCCCGGTAACTTGCATTTTCTACAACTTCAACACATTTTTCTCTCAAACTACCTCATCTACAGTGGTGCAATTTAGCACACAGCTTTCTATGCCACAATGAACATTTTGTTGGTTCTAGAATTTAAGATTAAACTCCAGATAGCATGTGATGACACAAAATATATGAAATTATTTTAATTTTTAAGGATGCATATGATTAACATGTTTTTAATTCTATACAGCTGCAATAGGAAATATAAATCCAACAAATTCAGTTTTAGTGTGTTTTAAAGTAACATACCAACTATCAGGAAGATAGCAGATGTGAATTTGGAAAAAATGGGCATAAGTTTGTAAATATCTCTGCATATAGAAAACTAAGTATCATCAGTTATAAACAATGGAAAATGATGAAAAACATTTTGCATATTAACTGTATTATATTAACGGCTTTATCTTAAATGAGTTTACCAAGTTTCACTTATATAACTTGAAAACTTTGGATCTTACGGCTATTTATGTAAGACCCTGAATATTTGCATACGTCCCCACTTAAGCGTTAGTCGTGAGAGCAGGTCGCTATGTGGTGGCTAAGAAATTATTCTCTTTGCATGGGCAAGATACAAAGAAAATAGAGGACATCCTATTTCAACAAATGATTAGCCAGGTTAGGTGAAAAGACATCCAGAATGAAGAGGGATTCTGAGGCTCTTCCTTGAAAATTTCACATTTTATTGCATTTTTCATTAAAATATCTTAAGCCTATGATATCTCAATAAAATCGTTAGAGGCACTCCTGAGAAAAACAAATTCCTCGAATTTTTTCTTTCCATATAAAGAGTAGCTTGAGGCGGAGATATTTCCTGATAACAATGTCTTGAGGAATTTTGTGAATGTGAAGCAAGGTTCAAAATATTACTCGGAATTATATATACGTGGTGTTCATTTTAATTCGTTATTTCCAGCCATCCCTTCTTACCTTAGGCCTTGAGTTTAACGCAGGGTAATCACTTATTGCATTGTTTCCTAACTATTTTGTAATTCACCCTTCTTCTTCTTCTTCTTCTTCTTCTTCTTCTTCTTCTTCTTCTTCCTTCTTCTTCTTCTTCTTCTTCTTCTCTTCTTCTTCTTCTTCTTCTTCTTCTTCTTCTTCTTCTTCTTCTTCTTCTTCTTCTTCTTCTTCTTCTTCTTCTTCTTCTTCTTCTTCTTCTTCTTCTTCTTCTTCTTCTTCTTCTTCTTCTTCTTTTCATCTTCTTCTTCTTCTTCTTCTTCTTCTTCTTCTTCTCTTCTTCTTCTTCTTCTTCTTCTTCTTCTTCTTCTTCTTCTTCTTCTTCTTCCTTCTTCTTCTTCTTCTTCTTCTTCTTCTTCTTCTTCTTCTTCTTCTTCTTCTTCTTCTTCTTCTCTTCTTCTTCTTCTTCTTCTTCTTCTTCTTCTTCTTCTTCTTCTTCTTCTTCTTCTCTTCTTCTTCTTCTTCTTCTTCTTCTTCTTCTTCTTCTTCTTCTTCTTCTTCTTCTTCTTCTTCTTCTTCATCTTCTTCTTCTTCTTCTTCTTCTTCTTCTTCTTCTTCTTCTTCTTCTTCTTCTTCTTCTTCTTCTTCTTCTTCTTCTTCTTCTTCTTCTTCTTCTTCTTCTTCTTCTTCTTCTTCTTCTTCTTCTTCTTCTTCTTCTTCTTCTTCTTCTTCTTCTTCTTCTTCTTCTTCTTCTTCTTCTTCTTCTTCTTCTTCTTCTTCTTCTTCTTCTTCTTTCTTCTTCTTCTTCTTCTTCTTCTTCTTCTTCTTCTTCTTCTTCTTCTTCTTCTTCTTCTCTCTTCTTCTTCTTCTTCTTCTTTCTTCTTCTTCTTCTTCTTCTTCTTCTTCTTCTTCTTCTTCTTCTTCTTCTTCTTCTTCTTCTTCTTCTTCTTCTTCTTCTTCTTCTTCTTCTTCTTCTTCTTCTTCTTCTTCTTCTTCTTCTTCTTCTTCTTCTTCTCTTCTTCTTCTTCTACCCTCACGTCTTTGGATTGTTTAACCCGTTCCGGCTCCAAATTGGTCTGCCCATCTTTTCTTCGGTCTTCCCTGGTTTCTTCTTCCTATAGGTTTACAGTTTAAGGCCATTTTTGGTATTCTGTTATTATTCATCCCCTGAAAATGTTCTTTCCATTGATGTCTATTTCTTTCAATAGTATGGCTTATTTCTTCTACTTTTAATTCTGTCCTAATATTCTGACTACGTTTTTTTTTATCAAATTTGGTATATCCAGCTATTGCTCTTATGAATTTCATTTCTGATGACTGTATTCTGGTACTATTTCTTTTTGTTAGTGTCCATATTTCTGATCCTTAGATCAGAGTTGGTATTGCCATTGTTTTGTATAGTTTTATTATCGAGTCCCTTCTTGCTTTATCTTTTAATGTTATTTTTATTATGCCTGTTATATAATTAAATTTATTTATTTCTCTATTACATCAGCTTCCCCTTGGTACGAGACATTACATCCTAAATACCTTAAGTGTGATTTCTGCTCAATTATTATGTTATCTAACACTATTTTTGATATTACTGGATGAATTCCTTTAAATCCCATGGCTTTGGATTTACTTGCTGATATTTTCATTTCATATTCTGTAGCAATTTTATCTAGACTATACAGAATTTTCTGCAGGTCATCTTCATTTGTGCCATTATTATTTGATCATCTGCATACAACATAGTTTTCAATTTAGCTCCTGATACATGAATGCCTCCATTGACTTTATTCGACCAAGTCCTTACTATTTCTCAACATACAAATTAAAAAGTGCGGTTGATAATGGACAACTTTGTCTTACGCCACCATTAACTATTACTGGTTCTCTTTCATTTATTTTTATTCTTGTGTCAATGTATATACTTTTTATAACTTCAATTAGTTGTAAAGGTATGCCTCTATTATTGAAAATTTTCCACAGTATCCTACGTGATACTTTGTCAAAAGCTTTATAATAGTCAATAAATAGTGAGTTGCGTCTCTAAATTTTGTTCTCGTCGTTTTTCTATTATTTGTTTAAGAGTAAAAATATTGTCAATGGTGCTTCTTTCTTTTCTAAAACCAGTTTGTTCTTCTAGAGGTATTGCATCTGTTATTTTGTTTAACGAGTACTTATTATTTTGGCATATATTTTGTAGGCAGCACAATAAACTAATCTCTCTATAATTTTCAGGTCTTGTTCTTTCCCCTTTCTTAAATATTGATATCACTTTATTTATCTTCCATCCTACTAATAAATAAATCAGGCATTGGATTATTTGCTCAGAAACATTTCTTTAAAAGTTTTCAGAACTTTGCCAGGGATGCACAAAGGTCACTATGAAGAGAGATGCGGGCTGATGTGGTATATAATTTAACCAAACATTGCATTAGCTGTGTTTGACATGTCTTGTCTTGATGAATTTTGCTACAATGTTCTTGCTCAGCGTGTAATACGTTCCTGAAACACTAGTGAGGTCACTACCCTGCAGATGGAACAACCCCTTTGCACTTGTACAACACGCTTTAGGGATTCTCAGTAATTCATTTTCGTCGTACTATGTACGTAACTTAACAAGAAAATGCTTCTCAAAGAAACTCCGATGTATTGACTTCCCATACATCTTACAAAGGATTACTTTTGCACCTACTGTTTACTTCCTCTACCAGGTATAAACAGCGAAATATCCAGCCAAAAATCCGATATTGAGGCCTGATCACAAATACCTGTTTAGGAGACTCCTGAATTTATAAAAGGTAATTTTATAAAAGGTACACGTGCGCTTTTATGTGCATGTGTGTGCCTGTCTGTCAACAACAGAACTCAAAAAGGAAAAATGCTTAAGGGCACTGGGAGGTCGATAGCTTTCAAAAAATCCATTTCTTGTTTTTAATGTTAAAAATTATATAACTCTTCAGCTTTATAATGATATATATAACATAGGTTGTCAGCTGGTATTGAAGTCCTTTAATTCGCCAATTTAAACATGGCGGGGTAATGATACGCCCACTTCCTGCGAATGGTGCTTCTTCTTTGATTGTAATTTCCCAAAAACCTTGATTTTTCATACTTTAGGTGCATGTTTCTCAAAAGCTATAAAAGATATTGACACAAAATTTGTAGTGGTTATTGCTCAATTTTCCTTAAACACATTCGACTAACACTTATATTCATGTCGTTTATAAAATGGATGAAACAAATATTCAGTCCTTGAAAATACTATCCTCTTTTTACCCAAAACTAATCAATTTTTCATGCGCGTAGTATAAACTATATGTGATTTTCATTTAGCCGATATTATAAAACTGTATCTTAGGTTATTTAGGATAAAACTTGGTGCATGTAGCTTTAAATTCCTACAAGTGCACCTGAAATATAGGGTGCAATATTTTTTTCAGGATACACGGTGTGATTTATGCCCCTTTTGCATGGACCTATGAGAACGTAATTTAAATATTATACAGTGGTTAAATGCACACATCCTTACACAGCAATCATACCGAATTTCAATTTCTGAAAATGTTTAGTTTTCTAAGTATTCAAATTTTAATATTCGTAAAAATTAGCCTTGTCTGGGTAACAATAACCTCCCAGTAACCTTGACTGGTATTTAAGTTCAAAATATTCCAAGAATGCGGCATGAACATTTTCAAGAAAATTTCCCCACCTACAATACCAAAATGCGACAAATTTCAAAAATTTTTGTTTTCTCAAAAATGCCTCCATCAATTTGGATTAAAATTACCTATGTTTAATATATTTTCATGATAAGTGAAATATTTGCATCTAGAATTCCCTGGAATTGTCCTAGAAGGTCCTCTTGATTGTGCAGGACTTGAATATATAATACACCGTAAGATACAAAAAATGGAGGCCAATTCCTTTGTGTGAACCATTTGAGAGATATTATTTACATATCTGAATTTCCCAATGGTTATATTTTTCCACATAGTAAGTGTTCAGTTTCATATCTTGGCCATGCAGAGGGAATATTTCAAAGCTATCACAAAGCGATCAGCTATAAGAAATTCAACTGTCATTTCAGGCATTAGGATTAGAAGGGGATTTCGCACTGCAATTAGTCCTGATCTATTGTACTTATGCCCACAGTGGGGCATCCCCCGGAGAAAGGATGAAGTCAGAGCAGACAGAGGGCAGCCGTTCCAGGGGCGACATGACAGTGCAGAGGGTAGGGTCCCTACATATTACTTAGATGGAAACCTCCCGAGGTAGGCCAGGACGACGGACATTCCCTCCTACTGTGGTTAGGAGGAGGTTCCAGCAGCTTGTTCGAAGATCGGCAACCGTCCTACCGTTGGGATTAGTGCTTCTCTCAGAGCACTCTTGCCATGCAGCACCGAGACACATACTGACACTTCTACCCTAAATGAGACCACTACGTGAGACATGATATCAAAATGATAAATGAGGGACAGAAAATTTGGGGAATGTAATTATCCTAGCCAGCATTCAAATGACGACCGGGGAAAACCCGGAAACCACCATGGGTCAGGTTGGCCGGCCACGGGAATCGAATGTGGGCCTTCCAAATGCGTACCTCAAACGAAACCGTCTGAACCATTCCACTGAGTATCACTTCAGACATACTCTACTCGCATATTCCCCTTGTACCTAAAGGAAGATATCATGATTATATTGATTAAACTCGAGATTAGCATGAAGTAGAGGAATAAATATTTGTAGGAATAGTTTGCATAAGAGCAGAGCGAGTCATGTAAATGCGACATATCTAAACATTCAAGAAATATATTTTATTCATTTTTTCAAAAATTTTGAACCCAATGAAATATAATCAAAGTCATTACTGTTGATTTTGAGTAGGTTACTCAAGAATTCTAAAATTTCTCAGGTCTATTTCAGGTGGGCGGATTTTCTTGAAAATGTTCGAGTCACACTTTTTGAAGATGCTGAATTTAAGTTAGTATATTACTTCTTAATCGAATCTTTTCTAATTTTCGAACTACTGGCTTAAACAGACAGACTGGAGTTTACAGATACGTACAGGCACTTTTCTTTGTAAAAAAAATTCTTGGACTTAGGTGGCATCAAAGCATACATATTGATGTCGGGTGTCGAATTTTGGGTGGGACAAGTACTTCATGTATTTACTGTACGTACTAGGGAATGTAAAACGTGGACCAAAATACATTAAACAACTTTATTTATGGAAATTACTTGTTATTTCACACAATCCGTGTGTAGGACGCACTATGGAACGGCAGAGCTAGACTGAAAAATTCATTGCCGTAGTTGGGATTTGAACCACGGATTTTCTGGTCTCCGTCCAGCCGCTCTAAGCCATTGAGCTAATATGGCCAACGTGCCAACATGACATTAAATTATGAAACTGACTCATGTTTTTCCCGGTAAACCACTTAATAGTTTTCATAAACACATGAGACAACTACCTTGAAGCAAATATATTGCCGAGCAAAAAGTTCCACTTTAACGGGACAGTTTGAAATAAATAGTGTTTAGCTCAGGGTAAAGCAATGAGGTTTCTCTCAAGGTATGCGTGGATATGTATGAGAAGGATAGTTTTAATGACACGTGAATTCCCGTTTGAAACTGGTTTAATGACTGCTTCTTTTATCAGAACATCATACTTGAAGTTGCCGACCAAGGATTACCAATATCACTGCTTAAAGTTACTCAAGGCGGAATTCTTATTACTCGATAATACTTAATTAGTTACGAATAAACCGACAAATATCTTGCTCTGCCCTCGACCAAGACAAAAGAAGTTGACCGTCCTAATCGGCTTTACGCCTCGGACTGACTGTCCTCACAGCTGCCCGTGTGTGTATAGCTTTCACTTTCTCGAAGCCCTTTATACACACAAATATTCCCTTTGTGACTATTTTGTCATGCCATTATGAATGGTCCGAAGAATGTCCTATTCACACAGTCAAGTGCTATCCCTTAGAATTTTGTTTTTCCCTTGTCTTTTGTTACACAACTCAACCACGTTGCTATTCAACTCGACTGCACATGCACGCGTTCCACACAAATATGCATTCCTTTGAAATCCATCATGATTCTTTACTTATGCCAATTCTTAATGTTGGTATCAACCTTACTGGCCATTTACTATACTGTAAGTACTTTATGGCCCGGGCTCTATAGTTCGGACCACTATTAGGTACAATTAATGGGAATTAATTGTTCTTTCACACTAGCCATGTGTAGGACGCACTATGAAAGAGTAGAGCCAGACTGAAAAATTCAATGCCATAGCCCGGACTTGAACCACGGATCCCCTGGTCTCCGTCCAGCCGCTCTGAACCATTGAGCTACTATGAACAACGTGACGACATGACATTAAATTCTCCAACTGACTCATGTTTTTCCCGGTAAACCACTAGACGTTCTCATAAACACATGAGACAACTACCGTAATGGCGACTTACAACGTGTAAGTACTTTTAGACGCGGGCTTTATAGTTAACCACTATTAGGTCAATTAATGGAAATTAATTGTTCTTTAACACTAGCCGTGTGTAAGACGCAAAATGAAAGAGTGGAGCCAGACTGAAATGTTCAATGCCATAGCCGGGATTTGAACCACGGATCTTCTGGTCTCTGTCCAGCCATTCTAACACTAAACACGAAAAATACTAGTCATTTGGAGAATTTAATGTCATGTCGGCACGTTGGCCATAGTAGGTAAATAGTTTAGAGCGGCTGGACGGAGACCAGAAGATCAGTGGTTCAAATTCCGGCTATGGCATTGAATTTTTCAATCTGCCTCTACCCTTTCAACTTTATTTATATTTGTACTCACAGTCAGCAATGATGTGAACCGTTTAACAGCTTTATGTAGATTCTGCAACAAATACGTATTGTCATCTCATGAATTTGAATGATTGGGAAATTGTAAGAATCATGGCCCACGGTAATGAAACCAACTTTATTTACAAGTAGATTAATAAATTTATATTACTGTTTTCTCTCAAATTAAAAACAAACTTGGTGATCCATCACGATCTAGGAGTAACATGCTGGCCTCTGGTATCCAAGACAAACCTGGTAGAGGGTGAGTGTTTGATTATTTCGACGTAAAATTCCTACCTTTGGAAGAAAAGTAAATCCGGATAATGAGGCCGCTGAGCAAAATGAAGGGGATGTTGAGAAAACTATATCAGTTGAAGAGTATAGATAAAGAAAATCATATGATGGCTTGCACTCATTGTACTTTCTCCACTTTCTTCAAAGTCTTCTTCCTGGTGCCTCTTATTCTATCAAGTTCATGAGAAGAACTTTTGCAGAGGCTACCTTCTTTCAAATTTTGTTGTTAAGTACAAGAGGGGTATGGAAACACAGTGGGCTGTATTCGAAAATTCAGACAAATAGCCAGGGATATCTCGGAAATGTTTAGTGACACAAAAGAGGATGTACTCTAGTACATCCTCTAACTTGATCTACAGTTTTTGTGAATTAGAGTTTGATGTATCTCTTACAGTTTACCAGTTATGCAGAAGTTATTCAGGATAAAGTGGACTTCAACGGCTGCTGCCAGAAAATTCAAAATACGTATTTCATTTTTCCTAAAAGGATCTTCAACATACGGTACTTTAATAGAAATTGTCGAAGTTCTTGGTGACAAAAGCATTTTAAAAGATTTCCCAAGCGAAGAATAGTTTGAAGAGGAGATATTTTGTTCCAATCCGTTGGGTCTCATACTTTGAGGGCGCTGAACTGCTGGTTTACTTATACTTAGCTTTTAGTTTTTGATTTATACTGATCACATACACATACAAACACACATGATTTTAGGAATCTCAAAATATATACTACGAAATACGTTCAAGTTACAACACCTCCTACTTTTTACAGCACTCAGACAGATAGGAATTTCCTTCTTTTTTTAAATACACGTGGACCCTTTGTGAATGCGTGACAGATGGCACCACTGTATAGTGCATAGAACGTTATTGGCAGCGACGAGAGAAGGTTCGGCGCGCAGAGATAAGGGACAGATAGTGCCGGGTGGAGCTAAAGAGCCTCCCTAAGCAGATAAACATAGCGCGGAGATAAAAGGCATGCCGAACAGATGAAGTTAGATAAAAAAGAAAATTCTAGTGGCATTGAATGTCCTACAGAGCATTCTATTTCTTCTTTGTTACAGAATATTCCAGAAATGTCTGGTAATATGGATAGTGGTATATAAAACGAAGCCGCGACCTGCCAAGGACAGTCATACACAGAGTGGTAAACAAAGTGGTGACGAGAGTTGTAAACAGAGTGTAATCAGAACTGAATTGTGTGAACTTCTTTGTTTGTGGACGGCGACCTTGGAGGATTGAAATTGTGTATGTGACGTAGTTCTACTGCTGTAAGTGTACTCCTACGGAAGTAAGGAACATTTTGAATTTCTGCAACTTGGACTTTTAATTCTACGATCTCACAAAGTTACAATACTAAAAATGGCGACGTTTCATTGCAATAACAGCGTGTAATCGTTCCTTTTCTCCATTTTCGTGGTGTGACATCTATTGAAATACATCGCCAGTTGAGTGAAGCATGTGGTGATGGTACCACGAATATCTCTAATGTGTGTTCCTGGGTAGGAAAGTTCAATGAATGCAGAACATCGTGTAAAAGTAAACCAAGACAGTCACAGCCTTGCACCAGCCGGTCTGACGACACGATTCAGCGAGTGGAGAACGTTGTTCTGGAGGATCACCGATTAGGCGTTGGATACATCGCTTCCAAAATTTGCATTTCCGTGAGATCTGTGCACACAATCCTGCATGAAGATCTGAAAATGAGAAAAGTGTCTTCCAGATGGTTGCCACGAATGCTAACGGATGATCACAAGGCTGCGTGCGTGGCAAATTGTCAGGAAATGTTGACACTTGATGCCGGCATGAATGGAACATCGATTACACGATGTTGTTGAAATGAAAACGTCGCCATTTTAAGTATCTAAAACAGTGTTAACTTTCGTCGCTGCCACTAGAGTTCTATGCACTTTACTATGCTGCCATTTGTCACATATTCACAAAGAGTCCACGCGTATTCTCTTTTTTTTAAAACAGAACTTCCTATCTATTCCCACTCCATGTAGAGAAGGCGAGAAAACTCAGTTTGCTTGGTTTTTTCATTATATTTCTTTAATTTCTTTGTTACGAACGTACTTAGATGATTTGTATACGAACTAAACATAAAAGGCTTGGAAAGGTAGAGTCAGACTGCAAAAATTCAATGCCTAGCCAGGATTTGCAGCACGGATCTCCTGGTCTACGTCTGGTTGCTCTTAACCATTGAGCTACCAAGGCAACCTACCAGTAAGACCTAATTCGTATTGAAGAACGAGAAGACCCTATAGGGTTTAATAAATTTAGTAATTAACTGGGTTAATAATTAATTTTTTGAACCACTAGGGGCTTTTCTTTGTAATTTACGTCCTCCAACGTTAAGTCATATCGGACTATAAATGGGATTGGTGAAATGATGCTCAAATTAGTCCAGGATCCGTAGAGCTTAGAGTTACCCGACATTCGTCCTTCAGGATAAGGGAAAACCCGGGGAAAAGCTTATCCATGTAACTCATCCTAACCGAGATTCGAACTCGGGACCTCTTGAACGTGAGGCAGACATGCTACCACCACGCTACCGAGGCGGGCACCATTAGGGGCTCTAATATACAAACAGATACATACCTTTTGTGGCGACTTACTATGTTTTTTATTCCTTTTCTTTTTAACTTACGACCTCCTACCTCAAGTCATATCAGACGGCGAGTGAAATGCATGAAATGATGCCCAAATGTACCCAGGGTCCATAGAGCTTAGAGCTACTAACTTTTATTTTTCAGGATAAGGGAAACCCCCGGCAAAACCCCTTATTTAGGTAATCACCGTGACTGAGATTCGAACTTAGACCTCTTGAACGTAAGACAGACACGCTATTACCTAGGTTAGAGAGGCGAGTATGACCTTGCCCTAAGTACGAGTACTTTAACTGAGGTTTCATGTTACGAAATTCAATTTATCAGTCTGACTCTACCTATACAAACATTAGCCTGCACACGGCCAGTGGGAAGAGCGATTCATTTCCAGCACAAAAACTGTTTCTCTATGTGAAATCCGTATGTCCAGTGATTGGATTTCCAGCCTGTGTGTACATAGCTTTATAATACTGGCGATAGCTTCCCATCGACGGCAGTAGGGAGAAGATACCGGGGCACTGTTAAGGAACTAATTCCAATATCATCGTCTCACGTTATAGGATATTGATTTAAGTCTAACCCAGGACGCCGTAGTTAATTACATGCCACCGTAAAATTATCCGGCAATACACATGCACATGTCTTGGGGATATTCTATCCTCTGTGAGCTGTGTAATCTAGCTGCCCGTCACAGAAGTAATCCCAAGTGTTTATTGCATGTTGACTACTGATCCAAGTGAGACCATCGTCCGTAAAATCTCCTTTAGCAGAAGCCGTACCATCATTACTTCATGACGTTAAGTATAGAGACTTTTTCTTTGAATTTTTAAAATGTTATAACGCAATTTTCCTTTCTATTATTCATTTAGAGTAGTCAACAGGGGCGGCTCATCACTACATTTCAGTTTTATAAATTACATTGTATAAATTTTAAAAGACCATGTCAGTAACGCTCCATTATTATAAGTATACGAAATCGAGTACGGCCAATAATGAAATCTTGATGCATGGAAAACATATGCGTAACTAATGGAAAACCCCAAATGACCTCGTTGTCGACGGGCCCTTAAACACCACCACTAATGGAAAGCATCCGTGACGTCAACGTGCTGAGAGGCAGCAAGCTCGTTAATCAGTATTGCGCAGGCGTACAACCTTCCCCTCTTGCCTCCCCGATGTGTTAAGATGACGAGACTTTCGACAAATGCATAATGCATCAGATTGTTGCGCGGTGATCATTCGCCACGCGGTAAAGCAGTGCTACCAACACTTATAGCTGTACAACTGGAATATGCATTGAAAATCATTCAGCAATCAATCATTGATTTATATTTTAGTTCTAGAAACTAATTCCATTCTTCTTACGTAAACGGATCCAATACCTAATGGTTGTAAAATCACAGGGCGGATTGTTTATCATGTTGGGCGATACTGCATTCCCGCGATCATAACGAGAATCCCTCATAACAACTGAATGTAGTTCGCATGCTCGTAATGTATCCAAGTATTCATTTGTGGAACGCTATTTAGTGGCTATATCAGCTTCTTTATTTTGTGTGTGAGTGTGAAACGTATTATAAATTCGCTTTATTCAGTGTATGAGCAAATTAGCATTACGTAAACTTTAACCAATAAATAATAAGAAATGGACTGTATAAAAATGTTAGGGCAATCAATACCCGATCTAAAAATTGAGCAAAAATTAAATTGTAATCGGCGAATGGACTTCATTTTCCGAAACTAGGTGAGTTGCATGGACCTTTTCCCGCAGCATGCTGCTTTTTTTCGGCAAGAACCGCCACTGGTAGCCGTGCTTCCATAAAGTCCCTGTCCTGGCCGGCGATTCCACTAGGCGAGCTATTCAGCCGTCACATACGCAAACCTGTATGCGCGAAGGTCAGTGCGTTGTTGCCTAGAGAGTCGTAAAGTGCTGTACGGCACCAAGCTCTGTGTGGTTGCGAGAGATAAACTAGTGCCGTGTGGCAATGCCAGCATAGACGGAAATTATCACGCGAGATTTTTGTTTTTCATTACAGGAGCAAAGCAGATGATGATTTGGATAGCATCACAGTTTGCCCAATCCCTTTAGAGTAGCGAACCAACTTTACACTTCCTACTACTCCCACTGAACAGAATGGGGACTCTCTTCCAAGCTAAGCTACTTTAACCGCTGGGATTTTATAGAAGTACGGCTACTCTACATAAACCAATTGCCATGAGAAACATTTTGGATCGCATTGGATGCATAAGAAAGATACATATGTATACATATTTTTACAACTTATTATTAACTTTCAGACCAAAATATCTATTTTAATGCTAATTTTAAAACAAGAGCTGCAGAAAGGGCAAGCAGGGAGGGAATAAGGTGATGAAGACATCAGAAAGGGGATAGACTACAGTGGATGTGACAGACAAAATTTTTAGCAAATGGTGACTATGTGGTTGCAACAGTATTACATTATCTTTGCAGACCAGGAGGCAAAATAACTAACTATTTCATATTTGGAAAAAGTACAAGTATTGGAAAATTCGTTATAGCAAGAGATATTTCGGAAATGGCTAGCTTTACAAACAATATGTCTAGCACACCTTCTTAGTCTTATCAGTTATGCTGCATACACCTATAAAGTAGAGGACTTCAAAGGCTACATCCAGAAAATTCAGTTATATAATTTGTTTATCATAAAACCATCTAAAATTCCTTTAACTTACTCACAATATTACGGTTATTTTTTTAGAAAATCTAAATGAAAAAAAGTTCTAGAAAAATTGTAGTTTGAGATGAGTATCTTTTTTATAAACCACAGTGTGACACCACTGAAAATTTCTAAATTTAAATACGAAATCCACTTTTCGTTCTAGATTTCCACTCTTCACAGATAGCCAGAACCCCGTGTTTACACACAGGTACACAAAGACGTTTTTACACACACACACACACACACACACACACACACACACACACACACACACACACACAAAGCTAAGCCAGCGCCGGGAAGGAAGGCACTGTAAGTGTGAATTTACTCTCCTTCACGTCCCCACTACCTTCAACAAACAGGTAAACACATGCCAACTAAACCGGTTGATTTGGATTATAGTCACGTGACAGTATTTTCAGTGTAGCTGTGTTTATTTACCAATTCTAAAGCACAGTTTTGATGTCTGACCAATATTAGATATATTACGAGCTTCACTCTAAGGAGGTTCAATGCGACTCATACTGGAGCCTATAAACCTTCAAGGTCAAACACCTCTGCGCGGTCCAGGAAAATATGGTTGGATTTGTACACAAATTTCCCAAGCTGCAGCTGAGGTGCGATCCATATAAATCTGAACCATTTCAATAGGTCTGAATAATCTCAAAAGGTCTGTGGCCCCCCAAATCCCCTGACCTAACTTCACCGGAATTTCTCTTGTTATGGTATCTAAAAAATAGTATACAAGAATAGGCCAATGACAATTGATGTTCTCAAGGAAACCATTCAATCCGAAATAAGTAACATTAACGAGGATACTCTCCGTAAAACTTCAGAGAATATGGTGAGAGGGGTGTAAACATGTATAGATGCTGATGGAGGGCACTTTTAACATCTGCTCTGAGATGTAAATAGTGTAATGTGATCTCCCAGTTCTGTGTTATATTCTCCAGAGGTTTCACGTGTGTCCTACTATTGGTGCAAATTTTACGGCATTTTGAAATTGTTCAACAATTTTAATACGCTTTATAGATAGACTGTGACGTTTATTTTTAAAGAGTATTGTCACCCGAACGTCGGAACTCCCTATAGAACCGGCCGGCAGCAGGGCCAGTGGGGAAGCATGTAATCCACGCCTACCCATTTGTCTCGTGTCACTAACTGAGGGGATGATTAGGAAAACGGCGGGAGCCCTGTACCGTCTCTTTCCCCTCCCACCAGACGTCTCAAAACCTCGAGATAATTGTGCGATCCGCGAAGTTTCCAGAAACGGCGATCTTCCTTATATAAGGCCTGTAGTTGGCGAGTCAGTCAGTTTTGGGCGAGCAGCCGTGAGGAGCGCCCAGTGAGAGACCAGAAAACTGTGTACGTGCATCGGAGGAGTGTACGTAACTGCGTGCAGTGGACCTGTGACAGACGAACTGGTGAATCGTAATTGTGTGCATTACGTAATTCTGTGTAATCGGCAAGTGTTCCGATTGTAATTCGGTGGAAATAAAGAACATTTTTGAGTAGTGCAATTGGACTTTTAATTTCACGAACCCACAAAGTCACAGTATACTATTCAAAGTACAAATATTTACATGTATTTAGAAGCATAAGGGACATAACTAGCAGTGCAAAACAAAATAAAATTAATAAACATGTTAATTCTATAGGACTGCTTTAGTCAGCTTAAGGTTTGCTAAGTTCACTGATGTGGTGAGAGAGCGGTTTCTCATACAATGCCAAAAATAGCCATTTAACATTGTCGCCACATTCTTTACTCATATACCCTAGTGTTATTTACGTTGCAAGAGAGTTTCATTCAAAACCCGAATGACGCCACATAGGCACACGTCACATTTTGTATACTATCCAGATAGAACGATAGAGGAGTGGTAGTAAAGCTAGAGCATTTTTCAGTTCCGGTTCTCATCTCACCAGCCCTGAGCTAAGCGTTAGGATGCGTGGTCCTCAGATATTGTGGATCGTTCCAGCTCTCATTGGAATAGTGCCATTACTGCCAATCATTTCTCCTGTAATATTTGCAACAGATGCGACGTTTTCTTCCTCTATATGTTTCCGGTCAAGGAGTTTATTAGTTACCCTTAGGTCTTCTGAAACGTTCTCTTTAACGTGTACTAGACATTTACCTGTTATTGGTATATATGCCATTGTCACGCGCAATTTGAGTATTCCTTCCACATCCATTGTTCCTCTTAGTTGACGAGAATCTGTTTTTCTCATTCCTTCAGATCGTGGAAGTGAATTTCTATAGCACTTTCTTGCGTCGTTGGAAGATTGGATAGTCCTCTGAGGTAATTCTGCCTCTCTGTCTATCTCCCTCCAGAAATGTTGGTTTTGTAATTGTGTGGAGTTCATTTTCTGTTGTCCTGTATCATGCCTTCATTTTTGTTCCCATTTTCTCAGTGAAGTCTGTTATTTTCACGTCTAGGGTGCCGCACCTGATTGTATGTGATTTACCTTTCTTTTATGTGGAGCGCAGTTGGCTATTTTATCACATCCGAAAAATCTATAGCTTTTGCTACTTTTGAATTATTCTGTTTGCTTTCTGGAAAATAGTTTTTGTGTAAATTATTTATCAGTTAAATCATACATTCTAACTTTATTTCCTATTCGAATGTAATACTCTGTCATTCTTGAGCTTCCTTAGGATTGTACGAGGCCTGATCAACAAAGACTGAGACTGAGTTTTTCCTGTAGCTTCCATGATAGTTTCGTATCTGTAATGCAAATATTTGAAAAGCGCGGGTGTTTATTTAAGAGAAATGTTTTTTTAAGTCAGTACCGTTTTGCGATTCCGCCGCCGCAGCGCTACGGTCGGCGTTCCGCGCATGCGCGCTGGTTACCTACATCTCTTGTCTACGCACTGACGCCATTAGTCTGATCTTCATTGTATACGTTGGTTACTGAGTGTTTAAGATGCCTCCGTCAATCGTGATAACCGCCGATGGTGAACTACGGGCTTTTATACGATTTCTTAGTGCTAAAGGCGTAAACCGATCGATATTCATCGTGAGATCTGTGAAGTTTACGGCAAAAAAACATTATGAGTGATGGAATGGTAAGGAAATGGGTGAGAGCATTTAAAGATGGCCGCACAAATGTGCATGATGAAGAACGGAGTGGGCGTCCTTCGGTCGTTACTGAAGATTTGGTGCACAAAGTGGACGAAAAGGTGAGAGAAAACAGACGCTTTACAATTTCATCATTGTGCGACTATTTTCCTCAATATTCTCGTAGTGTTTTGTATCGCATTATGACCGAGAACTTGAAGTACCTGAAGTTGTATTCACGTTGGGTTCCGAAAATGTTGACGGATTTGCACAAAACCTAACGTTTAGGCAGTGCATTGACTTTCCTTGAGCGGTATCACAATGAAGGTGAAGAATATTTAGACCAAATTGTTACTGGTGACGAAACATGGGAAGCCTACCTCACACCAGAATCGAAACAACAATCCATGGAATGGCGACATTCATCATCACCCACAAAAGTGAAGTTTAAGCAAACAATTTCTGCCCGGAAAAAACATGTGCACAGTTTTGGGATAGAACAGGAGTATTGCTAGTTAAGTTTCTGCCTCGTAATGAGACAATCAATGCAGCGTTTTATTGTGAGACATTGAACAATCTGCCCCGTGTAAAACAGAACAAAAGGCGTGGCAATTTGAGTAAGGGTATCGTTTTGCTGCATGAAAATGCCCGTCCACATGTGGCTAATCGGACCAAAAATGTCGTCAAATATTTTCAATGGGAAACTATAGATCATCCTCCATATACCACTGATCTGGCGCCCAGCCACTACCATTTGTTCCTGCACTTGAAGAACCATATGGGCGGTCAGCGTCTTCAAGATGATAACGAAGTCAAAACAGTTGATACTGTGGTTATCACGTCAGGCGGCAGAATTTTATGAAGAGGGTGTTCAAAAACTGGTGCCACGTTATGACAAGTGCCTCAATATGCACGGAAATTATGTAGAAAAGTAGATTAAGATACAGGCTTTCATGTAAAAATAAAATTATTGTGATATCTATGCAGGTCTTTTTTTTAATTCCAAAACGGTGCTGACTTAAAAAATATGCCTCATGTAATGTCGGTAGGCGGCAGCACTCTGGTATTGGTATGTTGATAGTAATGCTCTATTTTGTAGACACTACGTGCATTTCGAATGGAGGGACGTGAGAGGAGAAGTACAGCGCAATCAAATTCTGTTTTCGTTTAAACCATACAGCCGAAACTTATGAATAGCTAAAGCATGCATACAGTGAAGATGCACTACCTCGTGAAATAGTGTTTAGGTGGTGCAAGGACTTCCAAGATGGCCGACTTGTCCCGTTAAGCAAAGTGGGCCTGGTGTTTCGGCTTCTGCTGTGACTGAAGTCAACACTAACACAGCTGCTGTTACTGATCGAGAGGATCGGCGTATAACATTACGTTACCTCAGTGTATTTACAATTATGCACGATCATCTCCATATGACCCGAGTTTCTGCTCGTTGGTTGCCACGACTGTTGACTCCCAAAGAAAAGCCTGTGCGAATGGAGACAGGCCGTGAGGTGCTGTCTCTCTTCGCTGATGGCGGGGATGCATTTTATATCGAATTTCACTGGTGGTGAGTCATGGCTGCATCATTATCATCCTGAAGGAAAACAATGATCTTAAAGAAAAAGTTGATAATTTCGGTGCTTTTAAAAAGCTGTTAGAGAGTACCTTTGCTCAAAATCTGTTTATTCTGTACGAGATTATCTGAATGACAAATTATCCTGATTATGCTTCTGTAGCTCTATAAGTAGTATCATTACTAATAAATATTTGATGCAAATTGAAAGTTCATTTTCAATGTATATGTGTTTAATAAATAACAAGAATGGTATCCATTACAAAAAGGCTGAGACGTACTGGCATAAGCCAAGTGAAAGCTGGTTTAAAAAGTGTTTCATTTTGTATCATATATAAGTATCCCTGCTTCGTTTTCCATATTGTTGTTCATATTGCCTGTATACTATAATATGTATCTTAAGTTAACTTTTGTACATATATATGCTATTAAACTTTATACCTCTAGACATGTTCAATGTTAACAGCCTTTTCTGGCTACAAGTGAACCTACTGAACGCAAGTCAATCTAATCCCATCTAATCTAATCAAGCCTGCACAGTGTGGAAATCGCCAGGTTCTCCAACACCAAAAAAGACAAAATTTAGCCATCAGCAGGGAAAGTAATGGTGATTACATTTTCTGACTGTAATGGAATGATTTACCAGCATGCAGTTCCCCCTCAAACTACTGTTACAGCAGCATACTACACGTCAGTATTGGCTACACTGAGGAAGCACATTGCAAAGAAACGACCAGAGCGTTCTCGGACTGGGTGGCGACTTCATCATGACAATATACGGCCTCACGTCGCAAATCAAGTCATGCAGTTTCTGGCTTCATTCAACATTACCTGTGTACCACATCCACAGATCTTGAACCCTGTGACTTTTTTCTTTCATTCCCATCACTAAAGGCAAAGCTTAGGGGTATTCGATTTGAGAATTCTGAAGCAGTGCCCAAGAAATATGGGGCGATTCTCAAGGACCTGACAAAGAATGGTCTGCAGCAGGTGTTCAAGGACTGGCAGAGACGCTATAAAAATTGCAGTGAAGTAGCAGTAGACTACTTTGAAAAAGATCATGTAAACATTGAATTTCAGTAATAAACATCTGTGAAAACAAAAAAGTCTCAGAATTTGTTGATCAGCTCTCGTATTTACCCGAATCTAGTTTGCTTCTTATTTGGTTTTAAATACCCCCGACAAGGGTAAGGAACAAACATTTAATATACTGTATTTTTTCTCTCCTGATAGGCATTTTCGGATAATGTACACCCGTAACTCTTTTCTAATCATTTTTATCTTAAAGTATTTCATAATTTCTCAAATAAATCGCTTTCCCCTGATGATCACCAAAAGCTTAAGCTACAATTGTGACATTAAATGCTTTAGAGTAGACTGCATTGCTTGGTGAGATTTGTGTGTGTGTGTGTATGTGTGTGTGTGTGTGTGTATTCGTAACGACCCTTAATTACTTCAGCATTACTGCTTATTATTGAGTACATCCTCTATCGTTATTCACTTGGTTATGCTCATATATTTTTAGCTACATGATGGACATGAACCGTGTACATAACATTTTGTAATTAGACTGATTTTCATTTGTTACGTTTACATCCTTGTCACTACCTTCAGTTGTTTAGTAATTTCTTTTTCAAGTTCACGTTGGTTATTCGAGTGTTGTACATACATTTCAGTTCTAATAACTTTAAGCTCAGACTTACTACTGTCGTACTACTGTCATTGTACACTATCGACTATATCATCACAATTTGGCTTTAGTTTTTGAATCTCGTTATTTACATTACATTTACGAACATCCAGTAATGCCTAATTTCATTGGATTCATTTTAAAGCTATCCTTAATTTCAATAATAAAATTGTGTTTTCTCAGATCTAACTTCTTCTGTTTTGTTATTTATACCAGCTGCTAACTGACTTTGTTATTAATTTCAGTAGGCAGCTGATGTTTCTTTGACATTTCCCTATTCTTGCTCACTCATTGATGTCTATAGCTATTTCTTTCTAATCACTGGCTCATTTTCTTGCTTTTCAGTGATATCCTTAGCTGAGTTTCTCTGTTCATTTGTTATCACCAGTTTCATCTGTCCCAATAAAGCAATTATCTTCAGATGTTCTGGGTAACATTATTCTGTTCTACCCTATCCTTATTAATACCTGTATTCTCTCTGAGAGGTATTTCTATCTTCATTTCTATCCTCATATCCTTAAATTGGCTAATCTACCATTTCTTATGTGCACATGCTTTTAAACATAATAGCCTTCTACAAGATGTACAACGTTTCAACTATGACTGCTTTTAAGTGTTTATCTTGGTACTTATGTTTTGATGTTCTAGATGCCATAAAGGTGTTTCCTCTTCTGTTATTTGTGGTGCTTGGGTTTTGCTGCATATCCCTCAATGTTGTGCAGATCCTTAAGTTTCAGATGATCTAGACGTCCTGGACACTCTTGCAGAATGCCTCTTTTTTTAGTAATCTTATTATTATCTCTACTTATTAAATTTCCTTTCCCAAATTCTGTTAATGAGCTACACTATTGGGCTGCATGTTGAAATATATCTCTGTTTATGTCTATTTTTATTCATATTTTTCCGATAGATATTTATGGCTCACGACATAAATGTTTAAACGTTTTGGAATTTACTTGCTAGCGCAAATTTGAGATTTTGCTCCGCAACCTTACTTTGACAGAGAAACGTCTTTTTAATGAAATTGCTTATATCCATTCGTTGCAGCTTTCTCTACTTCCCTTTTAATTGTCTTTCATAGACACGGACACGTGTTTGTTTAATTACAAACTTGTTTTTCGTTACTTATATTCCTGCAGTTTTCTTCATTCCAGAAAAGCTGGTAATACACTGCGGCGCCAGTTGTAAGTGAACACAAATGGCAACTGGTTTGGAAATCTGGTCTTGTGTAGAAATCTACTCAGTTATTCGATTTCTGAGGCCAAAACATGAAATTCGTCAGGAGCTCCTAGGGGTTAACAGATAGACTGTAATGTCTCGTCCGCAAGTCATAGAATGGTGCCGCAAGTTTGCAACCGGTAGAGAAAACGCCACCGACGAAGATCGCAGGACCGACCCAACGTGGCATCAACAGATTTGGACAAAGCTCGCGCAGAGTAGGTAATTCAGTAGCTAATTACCTATAACGAATCAGAATTGATATTACCATTCTAAAGCTTTCATTATAGCTTTTTGCCCACCTCCCCCAAATATTCGTTTGTCCTGTGTAACTATGGCTTTCCTCAGCAGCTGCGCTGTGTTGCTCATCTCCAGCTCGTTAGATTATCGGCCGTGCTTCCTAGTTACAAGTCTCCTACGAGTAGTGCAGGCCGCGCCGTGGCTCAGTGGTCAGACCGCTTGGTTCTCACAAAGGCGGCCTGGGTTCGATCCCAGGCGACCGCAAAGTGAGGTTTGTTGTGGACAACATGACACTGGGGCGGATTTTAACCGGGACTTCCGGTTTCCCCAGCCATCTCATTCCACCAGTGCTCCATCTTCATCTCATGTACCATCAGTGTCACCGCCTGCGGTGCCGTATGTAGTAAAAGCGGGCGTTAAACACTACATTTCATTACGAGTAGTGCCGCTGAGCGCTAGGTAGCGCTAGTGCCGCTTGTAGAGGGAGCAAGAAGTTCGACAAGTGAATAACGCAGCGCCGGGAGGGACTGGGTCCGACGTTTCGTCTGAAAAAATCTTGGGCAAGAAGAGGATTTCCGATTGGGATCTCGGAGGCTCAACATTACAACCTTATCTTCGACCCTTCCTAGATAGGAACATTGACACAACACTGTTTGGCATCGCTTCACCATGTAAGATTTGGACACGATTTATAAATTTTTATTCCAAAGTTTCCCTATGTTCTCTCGGGTAATTTAGGGCACATTTCGAGGATTTAGGGCACTTAGAACATAAAGGACACCGTAATGACTTTCAGTGTATTTAAAGCAATAATCGTTTGTAATCACAGGCAAAGACATTCAATTGGCATGTAGTAATTCCAATTTTTAACAGTTTCTAAGGCACAGAAAAAAGGTACATTGTTATATTAGGAATCTTGGTAGTATAAAGAATTAATTGAAAACAATCAAATTTGAACATTTTTGTGCCTGTTTCCTTAACCATCCTATTTGGATCTTTACTTAATTTCGAGCTTCCTTATCCTTTTTGATTTTCCAACATGTCGGGTCCATGGGACCATGCTTATAGTATGCTTCCATGCGTTAGGTTATTCACTGGATACTGTAACGCGAGCGCTGGAACACCCTATGAAAGCAGCTGAGAGCGGGAGACGAGGGAGGTCCGTGTTAGCTACGCCCTCCCCTCGTTTGTCTTATAGTGGTGACAGGCGGTGGTGACGGAGGAAAAACATGACTGTGCCGTCTGTTTCTCTTACACCTGGTTCTCGATCATTCTTTTACTGGAACATTCTCGCGGACACTGGAAGGCGGCGATATTCCTATATAAAGGGGGGTTGCAGACAGTCAGTGAGTCAGTCAGTTGGTTAGTGAGTGTGAGTGAGGAGACAGTCGCAGTTCTTGGTGTAAGAGTTAGTCAGTGACGTGTTAATGAACGAGTAGATTGTGCAACGGAAGACTGTACGTAACTGGTATGTGCATCGGAGTTTATGTAATCGCGAGTACAAGTGAAATTGTAACGGACGAACTGGTGAATTTGTGTAATTGTGTGCAGCAAGTAATTCTGTGTAATTGGCAAGTGTTAAACTGTAAGTCGGTGGAAATAAAGAACATTTTTGAGTGGTGAAATTGGACTTTTCATTTCACGAACCCACAAAGTCACACTGGTGTCAGGAAGCGGGAAAACAACATAACATCACCGAACATTGCAACCATGGAGGCAGCATTAGAAAAGATTTTAGCGGAACTGAAAGAAATGAAGACGGCAAATGAAAACCTCGCTGCAAAAATAGAAGCGGCAAACAACAACCTCATCGCCGAGTTGAAACAAATGAAGACGACCAGCGACGACATCACCGCGGAGATGGAAGAAATGAAGACCGAGTTAACCACAGAAATGAGAGCAGCGAACGGCAGTCTGGCCACGGAAATGAAGGCGGCGAACGAGGCTCTCGCCGCAAAGTTTGAGGAACGGTTGGCCGGCGCGAGGGATGACGTCACGAATCTGGGCAAGCGGAAGGGTCAAGTAGACGACCGCCTTAATGATTTGGAGGAAAAGGCCGACAACATCGCAAAACACCTCACCCGCCTGACGGAGGAAAACCGGCCTTATGTGTGGACGGAGGACGCCGAAGACGCTTTCCAGCACCCGAAGGGGACCCTGTGCAGTGCTCCAATTTTGGGTTTCCCACAACCGGGTGGCGCCTTCATTGTGGACACCGACGCTGGCGACCATTACATTGGAGGTGTCCTACCGCAGATCAAGGACGGCCATGAGCGCACAAGAGTGGAAGAGAAGGAGCGTGCCGCAGCAGTCCGAGTAGTTGTGGCAGTGCCTGCTGAAGGCTGGGATAGCGCAGGCCTGAGGAGGGAGCAGCTGGCGGACGCAGACTTGGGGCCACTCTTGAGGGAAGTGGACGCAGGGACGAGACTAACCTGGGAGGACATCGCACCAAGGAGCGCCACCTACAAGTCGTACTGGGCCCAATGGGACTCGTTGAAGACCAGAGAGGGCGTGCTGTTCCGGGTATGGGGGTCACCCGATGGGAAGGCGCAGAGAGAACAGTTGGTACTTCCCCGGAGCAAGGTCCCGGAAGTCTTGGAGGAAGTGCACGCCGGTACTTCAGGAGGACACCTGGGAGCGAACCGAATGATTCACAAACTACGGCAGCGCTACTTCTGGCTGAGACTCCGAGCAGATGCTGGTGGTACACCTGGACCGCCTCGCACCCTACGATGGGGCTGTTCGGGGCGAACAGCTTTGAGGAGGGAGCAGTGTAACGCGAGCGCTGGAACACCCTATGAAAGCAGCTGAGAGCGGGAGACGAGGGAGGTCCGTGTTAGCTACGCCCTCCCCTCGTTTGTCTTATAGTGGTGACAGGCGGTGGTGACGGAGGAAAAACATGACTGTGCCGTCTGTTTCTCTTACACCTGGTTCTCGATCATTCTTTTACTGGAACATTCTCGCGGACACTGGAAGGCGGCGATATTCCTATATAAAGGGGGGTTGCAGACAGTCAGTGAGTCAGTCAGTTGGTTAGTGAGTGTGAGTGAGGAGACAGTCGCAGTTCTTGGTGTAAGAGTTAGTCAGTGACGTGTTAATGAACGAGTAGATTGTGCAACGGAAGACTGTACGTAACTGGTATGTGCATCGGAGTTTATGTAATCGCGAGTACAAGTGAAATTGTAACGGACGAACTGGTGAATTTGTGTAATTGTGTGCAGCAAGTAATTCTGTGTAATTGGCAAGTGTTAAACTGTAAGTCGGTGGAAATAAAGAACATTTTTGAGTGGTGAAATTGGACTTTTCATTTCACGAACCCACAAAGTCACAATACGGTGCAGCAGATGTTCTACAATGTTCCCGATCGATTCCAGGAAATCTTCCAACCAAGACAAGGAGGAGCGCATGGGGCAAGTCTAACTTTTACAACGGTTCTTCATGAAAAGTAAGTCATTTTCACCACATTGTCAAGATAAAATATGGATGCACTACTAAACCCCTAGAAGAAAGCGGTCATTAATGGAATGAAACACCAATACCCTCCAAAGACAGAGAAGATTAAAGTGAAGACATCTGCTAGAATGGTGATAGCCACAGTGTTGTGAGACAGCAAGGGTGTCATACACGTGGAGGTTTTGGCAAGCGAGCACTCGGTGACCGCTGACCGATTCTGTGATACCTTGACACGATTACGCGAAGCAATCAAGAGAAAACGTCTAGAACTTCTCACCGAGAGGATTATCTTCCTTCATGACAACGCACGACCTAATACAGCATAGATGACCACAGGTTGTTGTGGCAGATTCTCAGAGATATGAACGACTACCCGCCTTATAGCCTGGACCACCACCCAAGCGACCTTCACCTTTTTTTCCTCGCTTGAAGGGGCACCAAGAATGCTGAGATTATGGTGAGGAAATTCAACACTTTTGCGACAACTTGACTGAACACCCATTGAGAGAATTTTTACAGGAAGGAATATGGATTAAATCGATCTGGATGCAATGTCGAAAAAATAACCCAATATATATCTATACTATCTGTTGGCTGTATTGTTAGTTTGAAAAAGATGTACAAGTATCACTGAAGGATTTGAAACCTCAGTTTCTGATCGGACCGCGCATGCCCGTGTGTTTGTGTGTGTGTCTGTGTGTGTGTGTGTGTGTGTGTGTGTGTGTGTGTGTGTGTGTGTGTGTGTGTGTGTGTGTGTGTTTGTGTGTGAGGTAGGCAACTCGCATTTACTGAAGATGTTCTATAAAAGATTGTTTAAGACAGAAATAGTGAGTTGAACAAGTTAAGTCCTCTGCTATTACAAAGCAAGCACACTATAACGATGTGTGTAACATCCAAACGATGGTTGTGACCTGAAATCATAATATTAGTAAGCCATCTAAATATCAACAAGCATCCTGAGTTCCTTCCTGTTAGCTACAGGGCCTGAAACAAGCCTCGAGCATCACAGGACCGTATAAGCACTAACGCAGCTCCAATTTTGGTTGAAACTAATCCTCTCATCTGTATATTAACTACAAACTCCTACATTCAGGAAATAACCTGATAAATTAAAGAGAGTTCATGCACTGTGAGATTGTGACATTTTGTTTAGGCATGACACGAGTGTTAGGAAGAAATGTTTCAGTGTGCTTATGACGCAGATTATTGATAAGACTTGACTGCTGCACCACTTAAAGTAATACTTAAAAATTTATAAGTAATTGTTCAAAATATGCCTAATATACACGAATATACGTAACCGAATGTACTGTTTGAAGAGACACAATCTATTAAGTGGATATTTGTTTATTTAATTGGCAATTATCAAATATTGCAGATGTGTAAGTAATGAAACATTGTAAGAAAGTTTATTCTGAACCTTTATGTGTATGCATCGAGTGTTAAAGTTATCAAATCTTCTCGAGGCAAGCATTTTCGCTCTATTTTCTTTATATTATGATCTAATCAGTTTCGTTGACAGGACGTAATAAATACTTGTGTAAAGAGACAAGGTTGCTAACATTAGAAATCACAGAACCTATATTTTAAATTAACTAAGAAACATTATGATCGATGGTGGGAGAATATGTTTTCCAGGGAGGTTAGGTTGACGGTCTGGGAGCCAGTAATGTGGTTCCGCTCTAAATATTATTTCTTAACATAATGTAGTTCTTATGCATTTATACAGCTAGGGGACCAAAAGATAATTAAAATTAATAATATTTAAGCTACAAGAGCTGTTCAATAAAGAATGATAATAATCTTTAAGGTCATAATTTTTCGCAATAAAATTCAATCTTATTATATTCTGTTAGCCGTAATAGTTTCATTGTTGGTACTCCTGGTTCCCGCCTGTAAGAACCAGGCAAGTTCAGACATGTTCAGTATCGCCTACCGCTGCAATGAAGGTAACATGCAGTTAAAGTTGATGTTACAGGAATATCCGGAGTTTCTTTCAAACGTAATCACTGCTGATGAAACTTGGCTATATCATTTTGACCCTGAGAGCAAACAGCAAAGCTCAGTGTGGAAACCTCCTTCATCACCAACCCCCAAAACGCAAAGGTCTTTGCTTCTGCTGGGAAAGTTATGGTCATCTTATTCTTTGATATTCTTGGAATGGTTTATCAGCATGTTGTACCTGCACACACAGCAGTAACTGAACGATATTACAGGGATGTCCTGAAAACATTGCAAGTCCATATTAGGCGCAAAAGGTCACATTTCCGTGAAGTAGGCTGGATGCTGCACCACGATAATGCGTGGCCGCATACTGCCAATGTTGCTGAATATCTTGCAAAAATCAACGTGAAGTACATCCCCAAACCTACCTATAGTCCGGATTTAGCCTGGTGTGACTTTTTCTATTCCCTAACTTGAAGAAACGCCTTCGTGGGGGGCACTATCCATCATCAGCACAGTGGTAAAAGCTGTATAGGCGATTTTGAAGAATCTCTCAAAAATGGTATCCAACATGTCTTTGAAGACTGGCAGAAACTCTGGGACAAGTGCATCGCATTCAGGGGAGACTATTTTGAGAGGAACCATGAAAATTATGAGGATGAGTAAGGGTACGTTGTCAAAAGACATTGTGATCATTCTTTATTGAAGAGCCCTCGTGTTATAATTGTCTATAATTTGCCTGAACATCCCGATTGGGGATTGTTTCACCACCAAAAGGTATTTTTACACTATGCAGCATTTCCAGATCTTGGAAGGCAGTCGGGGAGGGGGGGGGGGCAAAAAAGTCAGTTTTTTAGGTTCTTTTGTGTCAATATTATGTATCTGGTATTAGGAATAGCCGGGGTTATCGAAATTACAATTATAAAAGCCAAATGGAAGCATTCAGTACAAAAACTCTCTAAACATTTGTTGAATAATTTCATAAGCATATGGGAGGTATATGTATTTAGATTTTATTTGGAATTTAAAAACGGCTTAGCTTTCAATGGCGGCTAGTCAGCTATAAATATGGCTTAGTTTCAACAACCCCCTATAGTGCTTTGAAAGTAAACCAGTAGCGTCCGGCAAGTAAAGAGTCATGCGTCTCAGTTCGCGATCAAAAATACTGTTATAGCTGTAAACTTTTATGGCTCTGGGTCAAGCACAAGTTGAATTGCCTTCAGGTCTTCAGGAAAATAAAATCCTTATTTTATTTGCACTGTAATATCACCTCTGTATGGAAGTATTTACGATCGTTAATTGAAAGTTTTTGATGCGGGTAATCTGGTTTATCTGAAACCGATAAGAAACAGATTTATCAGAGAAGGCAGGAAACTAAATCTCATGTTCACCCATTAATTGCTTTCTGTATCCCTAGGGTGCGGCGTGCAACCAACATTTTCTTCAGTTCTCTAGAATTTCACGTAGTCTTATTTTTTACAGTCGGATTTAACCGTAGCCTCTTAGATAACTGTATCATAACGTCAATATTTGAGAAACTGCTTGGGCTTTTGATTGATGTCCATAGATGGCGGCTCAATCATAGCATTCGATTGGTGGTAATACTCTGAAATGTAGAAAGCATTCCTAGAAAACTCAGCACACACAACGTTACTACAAATGACCCTTTGGTACTTCAACACGTTTAACCTGCGCTTCATGAGACTTAGGAACACGAAACTAGTACCAATAGAAAAAGGGACCCCACAGATTTTGTTATGGTACCTTTCAGATGTTCCATGTGCTTTCTTTTTGTGACACATCAAACTTGTAATTCAGCAGTACGTGCTAGCATATCATGGTCAACTGATAATCGAGTGTTTGGGACATAAGGACCCATCGACAGTTAGGTCATTTGGTGACCTGCTGTGATGCATCCTCCATCTGAGTAGGACAGAGATTTGAACTCAAGATCACCGAGCCAGATGGCTCAAGTGGTTTGTGGCCCGTATTCGGGATGCCCGTGTTCGATTCACGTGGCCAACCTATCTGACCTATGAGTTTTTTCGGTGTTTTCCAGGGTCGCTAGGCGAATGCTGGGTAGGTTAATTACATCCCCCGAATTTCTTGTCCCTCCATTTTATCTTCATTAACATTTCATGTGATCTATCCTTTGGTGGTCTCTTTCAGGGTAGAAGTGTTGGGGGTGTCTCGGCAATGAATGACAGGATGTTATTGTCACAAACGACTGTATTAATTTACTCGCTGGTGACTCGAGTAGTGGGTGTGACGTCACTCCCTCTCCTCCTTTATGACTAGATGAATAATCTTTAAGCGAGAGACTCTCTCTCTCTCTCTCTCTCTCTCTCTCTCTCTCTCTCTCTCTCTCTCTCTCTGTAACTGCCAGCTGATGGGGTAGGATGGTTTTGTAGGCAGCTCCACTTCTGGACAGGTAAACGGCCGTTATGGCCGTCTCTGTAAATCTGTTTGTTGTAGTAAACATTCTTATTAAGTGAATTCCACTTTTAATTAGCTTTACCCTACCTTTTTACCAATGAACCATTATAGAAAAGATCCCATTCTCTCGCTAAAGCATGTAGTTCTGCTCTTAGTGTTTGCTCCCGAGTGTTCGACCTGACCACGTGTTCCTTAATTATTCACAAAGTAAGAACAGGTCGTCACAATATCTCCTAATATAAACTAATTCCTCCTCCGGTAGGGACCTTTGGGGCACTGCTGATGGGCTCGTTGCCGTCCAGCAATAAGAGCACGTGTCCGTTGTCCTGGCCTGTCGGGAGAAGTATCTAAGTAAACTGTAGGGACCCTACCTTCTGCACTGTCGTGGCTCCTTGAGTTGGCCGCCCTCTGCGTCCTTCACCTCATCCTTCCTCCCGGGGATGCCCCACTTAGGGGCAAAGGCACAATGGGCCCAGCATGGTGCCCTCCGTAGCGAATCCCCTCCAAAGTGAATTCCTAATTCTAACCCTGTACCCAAGATCTCTAACATAACCCAATACAAACAATTCAGAGTATGTTAGATCTGGAGTCCAAAGTACAAGTTGTTTGTCGTCATCAATCGGCCTGTTGGGTAGCCTGATGTTCAGATTTCCTTGTAGCTTTATATGAGTATCATTAAATAATATCCCGCCTCGGTAGCGTAGATGGTAGCGTGTCTGCCTCACGTTCAAGAGGTCCCGAGTTCGAATCTCAGTCAGGGTGAGCTACCTAGATAACGTTTTTACCGGGGTTTTCCCTTATCCTTAAAGACGAATGTCGGGTAGCTCTTACCTCCATGGACCCTAGACATCTGGACATCATTTCACCCATATCATTCACCGTCCAATATAACTTAACGTTGGAGGACGTAAAATTAAAAAAGTGAGATCTAAAAAAATTCTTGTTTGCAAATGTGGTTGAATAATAATTACTGAGTTATTAAAATATTTATAATGGAGAACACAGGGACTAGCCTATCTTCCATATCAGCCATGTTGTGACCTTCCACATTGCACCATGTTGTGCTTATAATGTGTTATTTATTGACAACTGTGGTATTATAAATAAACCTTTTATGAGTTTCTCTTTCCATTGGTAAAAACCGTTTATCGTTTTAACGTTTATTAAATACAGTTTCAGCTTTGTCTTCCGTTTTTGATTCGAGCATTGTAGAAACTTTTATTTCCAGCCGAGTCTTTGCCACTGCTTACTATCTCTGGTACAGAAAGTTAAACATGATAAATCAGCTAATTATCACTGGGAAACAATGAAAATGTTTTGGGCTTAATAATAGTGAATTTACATGTATTTCCATCCGCTGAATAAAAAACTCACCATAAAAGTGGTAGATTAGCACTTGTTTTGAACATAAAGCGACATTTCGGTTTTTAGAGTGAAGATTTTAAATTTGGGGGAATTGTTTTGGTAGTTGATACACCTGTGAAATAACAAAACACAATCAGAGAGAAATTTTGGTAATTAAGTGATGCAAAAGTTAAGGAAGGGATTTTTGTCGGACCATTAGTAAGAGAACTTGTAAAGGATGCTGCATTTGACCAAATTTGGGAGGGAAAAGAAAAGGAAACTTGGAAAGCCTTCAAGGGTGTTGTTCATGGCAAAAAAAGATGACAACTACAAGCATTTGGTGACAGTGCTCCTGCAGAAATACCGTAACCTTGGATGCAACATGTCCCTTAAGATCCATTCTCTCCACTCCCACCTAGACTTTTTCCCTCCTAGTTGTGGAGCTGTTAGTGATGAACATGGGGAGAGATTCCATCAGGACATTTCTGTTATGGAACAAAGATATCAGGGTCGCTGGAATGAAGTAACGCTTGCGGTTTACTGTTGGTCTTTGTTTAGGGATTCTGGGGAAATCCATCACAAGAGGCAAGCTAAACACGACAAAGTCAATAGGCCACCACATGTTTCCCTTCAGACATGAGTATGTGCGAAGTATTTTTCCAGCAATTTTGAACTCTTAGAATTTAATTACCAGTTAAAAATCAAATGCACTTTCATTGTTACTGGCATGTATGTAATTAAAATGTATCCTTTTCTCTCAATCCGTTAATATGAAATAGTTCCAGCTTGTGTATACAATAGACACTAGAGCTAATAAACATTTTTCATGGTCATATTTGTTTTTCTCAACCCAAAATTAGTAGGAATTACTTCATGAAGTGCTCGAAACATTCACAAATGAGTTTTTGTTGCCCAGTATTATATGTCTATTGCGTCACAGTCCAATGTGTGTACAATTGATCACGCAGTAATTCACTTTTATGTACCCAAAACTCCAATCATTTCGAAAATGCTCTTCTGTTTTGGATAAATTATGTACATTGAATTCAATTTCAAGACAAACTCAAGATCACATTTTTACAATAATACAAGCGGTAGATTTAAGGTTGAGAAGGGGAAAGGAGATATATGCAGCTTTTTTAAACATAAAAGCAGCTTTTGATACGGTACCACATAAGGAGATATGGAAAGCCCTAAGGGAATTAAAAGTTAAAGAGGAAATGATTAAAATAATAAAGAGCCTATATGGAAAAGTAATAGGGACAGTTAGAATATCAGGAAGACTATCTGAGGAATTCGAAATGAGAAGTGGAGTTAAACAGGGGGATAGTTTGAGCCCTCTGCTGTTTAATATCTTTATGAATCAAATAATAAGAGATTGTAAGAGAAGAACAAACAAAATGAGAGTAGGGTACTGGAAAATGGGACCGGTATATGTGCAAGCTCTGATTTATGTGGACGATATAGTTTTAATGGCGGAAAACCAAGAGAACCTACAACAATCAATAACAGAATGGGCTAGTACATTGGAAGAGAAAGCTATGAATCTAAATCTAAAAAAGAGTAAAGTAATGCTATTTGGTAAAGAGGAAACAGAGACAGAAATTCAAATTTTCTGGAAAGGTGAAAAATTATAAAAAGTGACAAGCATTGAATATTTAGGGGTGATTCTAACTGAAAATGGAAGAATAAATCAAGAAATTAACAATAGAATTAGGAAAGCAATAAATACATATTACCAAAGTAATAATACATTAATTGGTAAAAGCGAAGTAAGTGAAACCACTAAAATTAGAATATATAAGGTGCTATATCAGTCAGTTTTATTATATGGGAGTGAAAGCTGGACAGTGTTGGATAGACATGTAAGTAGACTAACAGCAACACAGATGAAATACTTAAGGAGAGTAGGTGGATATACAAAGAGGGATCAAGTTAGAAACGTAAAAATAAGAGAAAAGCTAAAACAGGAATGCATACTGAAGACAATGGAAAAAACCAACTAAGATGGCTGGGACACTTAGTAATGATGGATAAAGAAAGATTACCTAAAAGAATATTTGAAGCAAGAGCGGAGGGGAAAAGAAGAATTGGAAGACCTAGGATGGAATGGAGACAATATATGGAAAGAGTGGCAGTCGGTCATGGGAGCACATTGAGAGAAATATACAGGTTGGCGCAGGATAGAATCGAATACAGAAAGTGGCTGAAGGGTCCCGACGCCTAACGGCAGCAGGGAAAGTGAAAGGAGAAGAATAATTCAATTTCAATATTAAAATGTTAATAATATGCACGTTTTGTTTCAGTTTTTCGATAATGTGGAGGATAAAAGTTTTCAAGATCTGTCTGAGAAGAACGCCGTAACTAAGGGTACCGTTTCAAATACTGGATTAAGATTCTCAAGTGCTGGGTGCTTTAAACGTATGAGATCGCAGTGGGGCCATTGGTTGGCGCTATGAGGTATTCGTACAACGTTCGGTATTCACGCTATAACACCTGCGCCGCATATTAAAGGGGTGGCATGCCTTTATGTTCCTGAAATATTCGCGCTCTATTACGTCACGCACATTGCATACATAGCAATAAGTGCCTTCTTCCTCTTTGCACTCTTATCAGCACTTTGCTTGCAAATCTATGAAAAAATGAGTTACTTTCGATATCCACTGTTCAACAAAGTGTTGTTTCAAAGAACTCCTTTTTAATCGAGTTAAGAGGGGACCGAAGTGCTACAAGTGTTTTCTAAACTACGAAAGCTAGCGACTCAAATGTTTTGTTCAGATAATACTAATAACTAAAGAATTGTATTTACAAGTTTTCATTCACATATGTAACTGCATTCCTCATACATGAACTACTTTATACAATTTTATTAACTAAAATCCAAATGTTATCTTCTTTGACAGATATTGCACAATAGATGTCATTTTGTCACAATAAAATTCCTTAATACCTTGAAAACAATTCAACGGATCAAATTTCTGAAATTCTACATAATTATTCTTTAAAAAATTACTTCTAGTGTCAAGGCGAAAAGCACTCCAAAATCAGTGCTTGATTACAGTAATTATTTTATAAAAATTAAACTACGACCAATATCATAATTCCGGTACATCAGTTTGTTTCTACATAGTTATTCTTTAAAAATTACTTCATGTAACAAGGCGAAAAGCACTCCAAAAATCAGTGATTGATTACAGTAATTATTTTATAAAAATTAAACTGTGACCAACATCAAAATTCCGGTACATCAGTTTGTTTCTACACAGTTATTCTTTAAAAATTACCTCAAGTGTCAAGGCGAAATACACTCCAAAAATCAGTGCTTGATTACAGTAATTATTTTATTAAAACTAAACTGTTACCAATATCAAAATTCCGGTGCATCAGTTTGTTTCTACATAGTTATTCTTTAAAAATTACCTCAAGTGTCAAGGCGAAAAACACTCCAAAAATCAGTGCTTGATTACAGTAATTATTTTATTTAAACTAAACTGTTACCAATATCAAAATTCCGATGCCTCAGTTTGTTTCTACATAGTTATTCTTTAAAAAATACTTCATGTAACAAGGCGAAAAACACTCCAAAATCAGTGCTTGATTATAATAATTATTTTATAAAAATTAAACTACGACCAATATCAAAATTCCGGTACCTCAGTTTGTTGCACAGCTTCTGAAGTGTACTGCGTACAATTTTAGGAGCTCTATATGTAATTTTGTGAGAGAAGATAAATTCTAAATATGGAAGAAATAAAAAAAATTGAACTTGAGAGAAGTGGTTTTAAAGATTTGCATGGAGTATACATAAAAAGTATTTAGTTTCTTTATATTAGAAAGCTCCAGCACTGTAACTTACACCCTCTCCCGTCCTAGCAGCCTCTTGAGTCTTAGGTATTACATGCATTTACTAAAATACGAGGGCTGTTCAATAAAGAAGGTTCATAATTTTTACGGTCATAATTTTTCGCACTAAAATTCAATCTTCTTATATTCTTTTAGCTTAAGGTGAAATAAACACGCCGTAGTAGCTTCATTGTTGGTAATCTTGGTTCCCGCCTTTGAGAAGCAGAAAAGTTCAGATATGTTCACTATCGCCCACCGCTGCACTGGAGGTAACATGCAGTTGAAATTGATGTTAGAGGAAGATCCGGTGTTTCTTTCAAACGTAATCACTGTTGATGAAACTTGGCTACATCAGTATGATCCTGAGAGTAAACATGCGAAGCTCATGTTGGAAATCTCCTTCATCATCAACCCCCAAAAAAGCAAAAGTGGTTGCTTCTTCTGGGAAAGTTATGGTCATCTCATTCTTTGATATTCATGGAATGGTGTATCAGCATGTTGTACCTGCACACACATCAGTAACTGGACAATACTACAGGGATGTCCTGAAAACATTGCAAGTCGTTAGCAGACGCAAGAGACCACATTTCCCTGAAGCAGGCTGGATGCTCCACCACGATAATGCGCGGTCGCATATTGCCAATGTTGTTGCTGAATATCTTGCAAAAATCAACGTAAAATACATCCCTCCCTCTCGCCCGCCTTGGTAGCCTAGATGGCAGCGTGTCTGCCTCACGTTCAAGAGGTCCCGATTTCGAATCTCGGTCAGGGTGAGTTAGCTGGATAAGGTTTTTCCGGGGTTTTCCCTTATCCTTAAGTACGAATATCGGGTAGCTCTAATCTCCATGGGCCCTGGACAAATTTGAGCATTATTTCACCCATTCCATTCACCGTCCGATATAACTTAACGTTGGAGAACGTAAAATTACAACAACAAAAAATCCCTCACTCTCCCTATAGTCCGGATTGAGCCCCATGTGGCTTTTTACTACTCCCTAACTTGAAGAAACCCCTTCGTGGGAGGCATTATCTGTCATCAGAAGCAGTGGTGAAGGCTGCGGAGGTGATTTTGAAGGATCTCTAAAAATGGTTTCCAGCATGTCTTTGAAGACTGGCAGAAACGCTGGGACAAGTGCATCGCATTCAGGGGAGTCTATTTTGAGAAGGACCATAAAAATTATGAGGATGAGTAAAGGCAGATTTTCAAAACAATTGTGATCATTCTTTACTGAACAGCCCTCGTATTTGACAATATATTAGAGTTCATTCTCTCTTATCATTTATGACGAGTATTTATGGTCGTCCTGTTTGCTTTATTATGTTCCGGTCATGCAATAACACTGCAATCATATAGTCAACACCTCTTTATTTAATTTCTTTTATTTTTTTATGTTTTTGAGTTTACATCCTCCAACGTTAAGTCATATCGGACGATGAATGAAATTGGTGGAATGACGCTCAAATGAATCTGGGGTCCATGGAGCTTAGAGTTACCCGACATTCGTCTTTCAGGATAAGGTAGAACTACGAAAAAACCTTATCCAGGTAAGTCACCCTGACCGAGATTCGAACTCGGGACCTCTTGAACATGGGGCAGACACGCTACCATCTACGCTACCGAGAGGGGCAACAGCTTCTTACCATCCCTTAAAGCTATTGGTTCCCCTATTGGTGTTGTATCTCTAAGGAAGTACATAATAAACCGGAGATTAACAAGGATTGAACAAAAGGATTAAACGTTCGGAAGAAGAGTTTGTTCAAATGTAGAGAATGTTACGTGAGTGCAACCTGTGAGATTTTACTGGTGATTTTCTGTTATATGTAAAACGAACGTGTAGCGCAGCCTCTGAATGGAGTTAATCAAACAGCAGTGTGCAGAGATTCGAGTGTTGTTTGGTTAATACCAAATTCAGTGTAGTACTTCCGAGCCTCTCGATAATCAATGATCCTGGATTGTATGAAATAATTGTGTACTCTGTTCACAAAACAGATACTTCGCTTGTTAACTAACGAACCAACTTTCTTTGTTCAAGTCTCGTTATAAATGATGGTTAATTGCGAGAGAAGTTGTTATATGCCTTCTATTTGCACAGCACAAGTTGTACCACATTGGTTGTAGGCAGCATATTTCTCCGTCTAGCATTGTAGGAATTCGTGCCTTGTATTAGCATCCTCTACCTTATGCTTACTAGCAGAGATGCGCTTGCATTGGAAAACCTTTGAGCTTCCCGGAATTAAAAACTTAATATCTTACAGCAATGGGTATCTGAAATAATAACGCACGCACATAAACTGTACTAAATTTGTAATGAAGATTCGCTACAAAACATCTGCAACATCGCTATCATTCGAGTGTTTCAACTGGTTCTAAAGGCACTGCCATGACACAGGAGACCTAAGCAGGATAGAGGCGTGTATTTTCACGTAAATCTAATTCTTGGACAACACAACAATGGCTGAGTTACTCAGAGAAGTTAACGAAGGGCTTGTAGTGCAACATTAATGTTTTAGGATTTCATTCCTGTGTAGCACTGGCCAGGTTTCACATCTGTGCAAAGAAGTATCCTAGGATTCCATTGTGTTTCGGTAAGGGCACGAAAATGGTATTTTAGGGTGTTAATTAGTGTCTATTGCAAGAAATACAGCAACATTTCAATCTACGAGAAAAGAGTATTAGTTAAGAGATCGTCGGTGGGAAATTGGACCAAGAGAAACTGAAGATACAGATTACCAGGGTTGAAGACCTGATTTAAGAGGCACGACCGATGTATAGAAGACGACAGTTATGGATATGGGAAAGAAGAGCAGAAACCATCGAATGAAGGAGAATTCCGGGAGAGCCAGAGGAAATACAAGGGGCGTCCAGAAATTAAGTGCTGTTTCAAGTTATCTCCGCATCAGCGCTGCGATCACAGTTCCGCACATGCGCGGTAGACGCTCTGTATCAGGGAGAAGGAACATGTGCCATTGTGAGGTCGCCGTCAGCTACGTACGCTTTATTGTGCTTGTTTACAATTTCGGTGTTGTTTGAAAATTCCGCCACTTGTGAAATCAGATCTGTTATTCGCTTTCTGAATGCTAGGATTGCGCTGCACAATACAGAATAAGCACCGAGGAATGCTGTCAAAAGGTTTTGTGATTCTTCACGACAACGCACGACCACGCACTACAAATGCGACGAAAAACATCCTACAGGGATTTGGCTGGGAAATGTTTGACCACATCCTGTACAGCCCTGACCTCGCTCCTAACGACTTTCATCTGTTTTTGTATTTGAAATCTTTCCTTGGCGGTCAACACTTCAACAATGACGAAGAGCTGAAAAATATGTTTCAAAGTGGTTGAAGACACAAACGGCAATCTTGTAAGAAGAAGGTATTCATAAACTTGTGCCTCGCTATGACAAATGCCTGCAAAAATTTGTCAGTTATGTTGAAAAGTAGTTTAAGAGTTGTAGAATTTTCTGCAGTTAATAATTTTTCTGTATCTGTACACAATTTAATTTTATTACCAACCAGCACTTACTTTCTGGACGCACCTCGTATATGGAGAGTATCAGAGCAGACAGATACAACTGATTATGCCGAAGAGGAAAGATGACAACCCAGATATTTGGAATTGACGAACCAGCTCCATCTACTGATGCCACTCCCTTTAGGAGTTGGATACCAGTAGAAGGAAGCTTTGGATACCAGTTGCAAAGAGGAAATGTTGAAATTGTAGGAAACAGTCTTTCGTTGTTTAAATGAAGTGTGTAGTGTTTAACGCCCGCTTTTACTACATAGAGCACCGCAGGCGGGTTTCGTTGTTTAATATAACAATTAAAGCTGTAGTAGAAATGCAGATTTGATTTATATGTTTAGTGTGCAAGTAAAGTAGAAGAAAGACTGTTTTAGGTAGATTAGATGACTAGATTTGTAAGGTTACGGGAATCCAGAAGTCTGTAGGTTTAGTTAGTTAAGGTGGCAAGTAGCTTATATTTGCAAAATGTGTAAATTTTTGTGTAATTTGATTTAAAAATGAATAAAGTTAAAACTAAAGTTTGCATAGTAAGGTCTGGTATGTATTCAGGAAAGCGGGCTTTTAGATAGACTGATTTTTATTTTATTTTTAGTTTTGCACTAATGTTATGCGGAGGAAAAAATATTAAAACACAAATTAAAATTATATTGTATAATAATTTACATTGTAAAAATAAGCTCCAAATCGCATTATATTCCTTGATAACAATGAAAACATTTATCCAATGCTGCCCAATGTTGCACTGATAAGCTATGTGGTAGAGCCAGGTATGTTGGTTTTTAAATGGCTTCAATGTTTAAGCATATAGAATGAGACCATTAGAAGCTGTAACTACTGAAGTATTATACTTAAGTATTAATTCTCCTAAGTTCTAATGTATCAACATTTTACAGTTAACATAACTGCTTCCTTGATGATGCTGATGATGATGGTGATGATGATGATGATGATGACGATGATGATGATAAGTCTCAGCTGCTGTGAGTTACAAAACTAGTGAACTACTACCATCAAATAAAAATAACCCGCAATCGAACTTTTGGCTCTATGAACTGTCGATAAACGATCACAATACAAAACTTCCGTAAATAATACAAAATTTAAAAATATATGCTCTTTCAACAACCAAATTCCGGCCTACTTTGTGAGTATCCTGCTGTGGCCTAGCGGGCTAGAGCGTTTCCAGGTTCGATCCCATCCGTGGGTCTGAGTATTCTTTTAGTTTTCTATTCATAGGACTCTTAGTAGGTGCTAGCGGTAGCACAAGAGATCTTCAGGTCGAGGTGCCAAGGTTGTTGTCCACCACTGTCACCACCACCGTGGCCTCCACCAGCATTACTACTACTATCTACTGCTAGTATAGTACACATTAACTTAAACTTAACCCTGATGCAACAGCCCTAAGAGGGTCAAGGCCTACCAGCCCGAATGCTGGCGTCACTCCCACTTACGTAATGCAAAGGCGGGCGACCATCCAACCAATACTGGGAGGAGATGTGGTCTGCATCTCGGCGTCCTCCAGCCGGAACGTTGGTTTTCGTGACCAGAGCCGTTTAGCTAGCGTAAGCTCCTCACTTTCCTCACGATGCTGAGTGGACACCGGTCCCATACCCGGGACTTAAAATTCTGAGCCCCATGGGTGGGATCGAATCCGGTCCGCTTTCCGTGGCCAGGGACTAAGGCATGCTTCCTTAGACCGCTACGCCATGGCACAGGACAGTGCATATTAACAAATCTTAAATTTTTATGGGCATCTATTTTCAAACTGTGATTTCATAAATCGTAAGACTTTTTTTTTTTTCTTTCTAATTAACTTTCAGAACTGGCACACATGAATGTTCCAACTTCACGGTTTCTGAATGTAAAGAGTACAAATAGATTTCTTATTTACAGCTTTCACCAGAATGTCTATTTACCTTAGCCATACTGACTTAGAACTAAATACTTTTTCCCAATTAAGAACTTCGCTAGTAGCTTAATAATTGCTGACAAAATTGCAAATAAGATATTTCTTTCATGGTGCATTTAAGATAAAAAATTACTGGGGTTACTTTTTCACTACCTTCCTGTCACTCCTTTAAATTTTATATATTAGTCTTACGTATCAATAACTCCTAACACAACAATGAAATCTTGAGGAAGATTTATATACACAATTTCCACAATTTGCGAAAGAATTTATAAAAGAACAAGACAGAGACCAAAGCTAACTACAATAATATAATTTATATGCAAGGTTACAACTTCGATTATGGAACGAATGGGAGATATGCAAAAACAAAGGAATGTACTTGTCAAACCTCTAATGCACATACATGCAAATAAAATGCTGTTTAAATTACACAGCTGAAATTTTAAGTATGAAAATATCTAACTATACATTTTTCTATACTCCTTCAGAGAATTGGGAATAATTCTGACTTAAATGACAGCAGAGACGTGTCAAACATAGTGACAAGCAGTTTGACCGTTCGTTTTTCCTTATAGATTTTCACCATCCATAGTACTCGTCGACAATAGGCTACTAACTGAACATCTGAACGAGGTAGTGCCACTAGAGGTCGGGACTATTAGGTAACAGTTTTTAATTCTACCTATTTGCTATTGCCTTCGTGATCCTGTGCTTAGCATCCAGAGGTCACAGTTTTCATTCCCGGTGAGTAGTTTTCTTTAGCCAGGAGTATTCCTTTGAGTGCCGAATTATGGAAGTATGTGTGTGAATTTAATACATTTACGAAAGTAACACCAACGAGCACTAAAACAGGTGAACTCAGTTTTTGATTAGCAGCTGTTTCATATAAATGAATAAGTAAATGACATTAAGATTTGAGATATCTTTTTAATAATAAGCTCCTCCTGGTGAGACTTTTATCCACTAATACTCCGCCTTTAACAGCAATGGTCATATCGTCTACTGGCGATGGTGTTAACTCCTAAACGTTGGGTTTCAGGTACTCATTTTTTGTTTTTAAAAATCATTTGATCACGCACACATTCGCACTTTCATTCATACCTCCATACTCTGGGGAAGATGAGAAATCTTCTTGGGTGCAGAAAAATCCTCCTTCGCAGCTGGCAATCGAACCTGGGACCCCTTGCACTGCAGGCAGGTGCTCTACCGACTGAGCTGTGGGAACAGCTATGAGCTTTTAAAACAATTTATGGACTATTTTTGGGTATAAAATTAAACTGCCTCTGGACCTTAGCGTGAGAAACCGTAACTATTAAGAATTTTATATACCAACTTCTGTATGTATATCACTACACTTATGGCTCAAAGCTCATGTGCTCATAATAACAATGAGAACGGAAAGTTGCCGTGAATCACTGAAAAACTAAATGTGGAATTCTTCTTCTGTACCACTCATTACAGTCTTAAGCTCTATGGATCGTAGTGAAGCATTCACCCTGGCCAACCTCGACAGTAGATATTAAAAGTGCCCTTATATGAACATGCGTTTTTTTTTTTCTAAATAACTACTACGTGTAGAAGGTAGAAATGTTTACCACATATTCCTAATTACGAACTTTTTAAGAGCACGATTTTAAATAAGGTTTCCCAGACGATTATTTAACATTTCTCACAAGTGGTTTTAAATATACATGGTGTTCATTTTTAACTGTAATTTTACCTCGAAGAATTTGACGTCACCAATAGCATTGGTGATGGAGCGAATTTATATGCGCTTCCCATAGCGGCTTGCGATTGTATTTGATGTGCTGAGAGAAGCTTTGAGGCCTCCCTCTACCGGCAGGTTTTTTTGTGTAATTTAGGTTCTCCAACGTTAAGTCATATCGGATGGTGAATGAATTGGGTGAAATGATGCTCAGATGAGTCCAGGGTCCAAGGAACTTAGAGTTACCCGACATTCATCTTGAAGGATTGTGCTGATTGCACCTCTCCTTTACGAGGCGTGTGCCTCAGTTGTTTTCTGTTTCCCTTTTTCTCTGTGGGAGCGCGTGAAGTTTGCTTTGGTTCCTCTCTCGAACAGCTCTTCGAGCTGACGAGGCAGAGCAGTCGGGGCTTTCCTTTCATAGCGCACGCACGGTGACATAACTGTCTTAGCTCCCGGGTACAGTTCAGTGAGCGGAGTAGCGCAGAGGAACCGTGCGGGGCCCATAACCCAGAGGTCCGTGGATCAGAACAACGCTCGGCTACCACTGAACTGTACCCGGAGGCTAAGGTACAATTATACAACTTACTTTAATAACTTAAAAGCTTTAATACATCTCTTATTCACACTGAAAGCTTACTTGCACAATTACACTTAACTTAAACTTCCTGGAAAGTTAAACTTTGCACATATTATAACTTCACTCTAACACCTGATATTATACGATTTTGAACTGCACCCGGGAGTAAGACAGTTATGTCACCGTGCGTGTGCTATGAAAGGAAAGCCCCGACTGCTCTGTCTCGTCAGCTCGGAGAGCTGTTCGAGAGAGAAACCAAAGCAAACTTCACGCGCTCACACGGAGAAAAAGGGAAACACAAAACAACTGAGGCACACGCCTCGTATAGGAAAGGTGCAATCAGCACAGGATAAGGGAAAACCCCGGAAAAAGCCTTATCCAGGTAACTCACCCTAACCGAGATTCGAACTCGGGACCTCTTGAACGTGAGGCAGACATGCTACCATTTACGCTACAGAGACGGGCCCTCTAACGGCAGGTAAATATATTATTTCAGAGGTGGGTCTGCCCGCGTATTACAACAGTGCACTACAAAGCTAATTATGCAGCCATAGAAGTATACCATGAAGAATACAGCAAATGATAAGTTAGTGAATTCTTAATTAACAATGAACATCTGTTTTTCTGTTATGATATACATATATGCATATTGTGAACCTGTCACATAAAGTAGAAATATTTCAATTTGATCCCAGTTCTTTTCTTTCACCCACAACTTCCTAACAATGTAACTGCATTAAAAAAACAGAAAACTAGCAGGATATGTTCTAGGAATGAAAAATAAATTATTGTTACAATAGGTACAACGCTTTTATCCAATCCAAACAAGAAAATATCTCTAGTACATAGTTTTGCGTGTCCATTTTCTTATATTTCCTTTCTCTCTTTCCCTTAAACACCATCTGTATTGCGAGAAGGTATGTTTGAGGCCTTTCAGTCACACCATTTACTGCTTCTAGATTGGATCCAGTAACTTTATAGCGCCCAGTGTCTCTCTTTTTGCCAGTAACTAATCGTGTATCTTGGAAATGTTTGATGCAGCTATTGGTTTTAAAAGACATGAGGGTACTGACATTAATAGACATTTAAAATCTAAGACGTTTATGTTGCAAACAAAAGTATGTCAATTTGAAGGTCCATAGACACTTTTGACAACATTACGCTCCGAGGGACTTGTCTGAATGCTGAATAGCGTTGTATAAACTCCTCTATGTAGCGGTTTAAATTGTATTGTGACTTTGTGGGTTCGTAGAATTAAAAGTCTAAGTTGCAGAAATTCAAATCGTTCTTTATTTCCGTAGAAATACATTCACAGCAGCAGCATTACATCACGTACACAATCACGATCTACCAAGATCAATGACCACAACAACAGCGTTCTGACTACACCTGTTGACAGTATCAGCTCTCGTTACAACATCTGTTCTGGACTGACTCTTGGCGATTCGTCGCCCTCTTAAATACCTCATTGATAAATTCTAGATATTTCTGGAACAAACAAGAAATCGACTGCTCTCTGTCAGTCAAGATATTACTAGAATGTTCTAAACGGGAAACTTGATCCGTGCTGGCAAGTCCTTTTACTCGCGCTATCTTTAACTGCTTATGCAAGCTCTATATTGCCACACTGTCTGCCTATCAGTTCCTTTGTGTAAACAAGCCACGTGAACCCCTTATGCGCGTACGCCGCCAGTCGTAAACAGGGATTCGCGAAAATATTTATATGTCACACCAATTTCAATCCCGGTATGAAAGTAGCATACAATCATGAAGACGCGTGCTCTGTGTTCATTTCCAGGGGAAGCTGGCTGTATTAGTTACCAGTGCAACCACACTCAGAGCACTGTAAGTTGGTCACTGTTCCGTAAAAATCACCGGTTCTATTCCGTAGAGGGTGCTATGATTTCAAGATAGACTCACCAGTCAAATATGACGTCATTCTTGCTCAACCGGAGGGCGGGGAATAACAGATAAAAATGAACAGCGTGTACAAAACACATGGAATTTGTTAGCCAGGTTTTGTTGCTGAAGGAATAAGAAGTATTAAGAAACACCTATGTTACTATACACACATATATGAGGGCAATATGTGGTGACAATTTCCTTCTTTTAATTAACATGAGAGCTAAGAAAAAGGTACTCCCCTGAAAATATTGTAGGAATTTTCTTGGCTCTTCAAATAGGAAAACATATTGTCACCCAATTAGCGGAAGGACTGACCGGCGGCAGCTGGAAGGGACCCGAGGCAGCTGGGCCACGCCCAATCATCAGTCTCTGTCACTAACTGAGGGGGATGATTATTAGGGAAATGTCACTTGCGCTGGCGGCCCCTTCCCCCTCCTCCATGGCCATCTGGAACCTTCGCGTGGAAACTAGAGAAGTCGAGAAGACGGCGATATTCCTATAAAAAGGGCTGCAGCGAGTGAAGTCAGTCAGTCAGTGCTTGACGAGCTAGTGTGAACGGACGAGAAGACTGCGTGCGTCGGAGGAGTTTACGTAATCGCGAGTGCAAGTGGAACTTAACGGACGAACTGGTGAACCGTAATTGTGTGCATTACGTAATTCTGTGTAATTGGCAAGTGTTTAACTGTAAGACGGTGGAAATAAAGAACATTTTTGAGTGGTGAAATTGGACTTTTCATTTCACGAGCCCACAAAGTCACAATATCAAATCAAGGAAATTAATTGTTCTTTCACACTGACCGTATATAGGCTAAATTGTGGAAACGTAGAGTCAGACTGATAAATTCAACCCTATAGCCGGGATTTTAGCCACGGATCTTCTGGTATCCGTCCAGCCGCTCTAACCATTGAGCTACTAGAGCTGTTCAATAAAGAATGATCACAATAGTTTTTTGAGTATGTACCATTACTCATCCCCATAATTTTGATGGTGTTTCTCAAAAAGTTCTCCCCTGAATGCGATGCATATGTCCCAGCGTTTCTGCCAGTCTTTAAAGACATGCTGGAAAACATTTTGTGAGAGGTCCTTCAAAATCGCCTCCGCAGCCTGCACCACTGCTTCTGGTGATGGATTATGCCTCCCACGAAGCCGTTTCTTCAAGTTAGGGAATACAAAAAAGTCGCATGGGGCTAAATCCGGATTATAGGGAGGGTGAGGGATTTACTTCATGTTGAGTTTTTCAAGATATTCATCAACAACCTTGACAATATGCAGCTGCGCATTATCGTGGTGCAGCGTCCAGCCTGCTTCTGGAAATGACTTTTGCGCCTGATATCGGCTTGCAAAGTTTTGAGGACATCCCTGTAGTATTGTACAGTTATTGATGTGTGTGCAGGTACAACATGCTGATAAACCATTCCCAGAAAAATCAAAGAATGAGATGATAATAGCTTTCTCAGCAGAAGCAATTACTTTTGGTTTTTGGGTGTTGGTGATGAAGGAGATCTCCACACTGAGCTTTGCAGTTTACTCTCAGGATCAAAATGATGTAGCCAAGTTTCATCAGCAGTGATTACGTTTCAAAGAAACTCCGGATCTTCCGCTAACATCAATTTCAACTGTATGTTATCTCCATTGCAGCGGTAGGCGATACTGAATGTGTCTGAACTTCCCTGGTTCTCACAGGCGGGAACCAGGTGTACCAACATGAAACTACCACGGCGTGTTTGTTTCACATTAAGCTAAGAGAATATAATAAGATATAATTTTAGTGCGAAAAACTATGACCGTACAAAATTATGACCATTCTTTATTGAACAGCCCTCGTACTATGGCCAACGTGCCCACATGACATTAAATTCTCCAACTGACTCATATTTTTCCCGGTATACCACTTAGGGGTTCTCATAAACATATGAGACAACTACCTTAATGGCAACTTACAACATGTAAGTACTTTAAAGTCCGGGCTTTATACTTAACCACTATTAGGTCAATTAATGGAAATTAATTGTTCTTTTACACTGGTCGTGGGTCAGTTAAATTGTGGAAACGTAGAGTCAGACTGAAAAATTCAATACCATAGCCGGGATTTGAACCACGGAACTTCTAGTCTCCGTCGAGCCGCTCTAACCATTGAGCTACTATGGCCAACATGCCGATATGACATTAAATTCTCCAACTGACTTGTATTTAGCCTACACAAGGCCAGTGTGAAAGCAAAAATAATTTTCAATAATTGACCTAATATTGGTTAACTATTGTGACTTTGTGGGTTCGTAGAATTAAAAGCCGAGTTGAAGAAATTAAAAGTCTTCTTTATTTTCGTAGAAATACTCTTATAGATTACAGCAGCATTACGTTACGTACACCATCAGACTACCAAGGTCGATGGCAATAACAAACAGTGACAGCAGATTACAACCTTAGCTCTCGTTACAACAACACAGCTGACTGTCTCTCATTTCACCACTGACTCAGTTTGCGAGCCTGCACTTGCTTAAATACCTAATTATAGATTCGATATATTTCCGGAAGAATAAAGAAACTAAATCATCAAGATATTACCAGAAATTTCCGTTCCTCTCAGTTTGTTTGTTTCGGCAAGTCTTTTATCTCAGTTATCTTTATCTGCTTATGCAAGCTCGTTAACTGAAACTTTATCCGCCGACTGTGTTCCTATTTGTGCCGAAACATTTATGCCTGTTGCCGTGACATTATAAAGCCCGGGCCTTAAAGTACTTACACGTTGTAAGTCGCCATTAAGGTAGTTGTCTCACATGTTTATGAAAGCTCTAAGTTGTTTATCGGGAAAAATAGGAGTCAGTTGGAGAATTTAATGTCATATCGGCTCGTTGGGCATAGTAGCTCAATAGTTCGAGCGGCTGTACGGAGACCAGAAGATCCGTGGTTGAAATCCCGGCTATGGCATTGAATTTTCAGTCTGAGTCTACGTTTCCACAATATCAAATCATATCTAAATGCATTCCTGCAGCATATGTTGGATAACGTGTAATTTTATCTTATTCATATATGTCCCCCAGGTTATTCTTGGCTCTGGAGTTTCATTGCGTGGCCTTTCTGTTGATTCCTTCTAGCATTCATTTGTTCTATGGTTTTCATACCATAAATAAATTAAAACCAATTTTTCATTCACAGTGTCTTCATCTCTTGAAACATAATGTTTTCCCTGTAGAATTATACTCTCGCCTGACAAACAAATGCCAACAAATACATTTTTTTTTTTTTTTTTGGAACATCAGTCCCTCAGCTAAATCCCTAAATATTAGTTTCACTTCAACCATGCAGGAAGAAAGATGAATGAAATTCCTCTTTGTGACTGTATCCTGTTTCATTTTCCTCTGATTTCAAATATTTGTAGCAGATTACATCACAAAGGTATGTTGAGGTTGTTCGTTTATTGAAACGAAATGAAAATAAACAGCCCAAAACAGTTTTCCACATGCTCTGAGGCTGTGTAACGTTTTTTCTGATTGACAACCCGTAATATGTTTCAATTCTCAGAATGTCCCTGCCGGTAACTCGCTTTGTGCCACCGAATGGCGCGCTATCTCTTTTCCATTTAAATTTATTTTTAAATTCGTTAGCCTTGTTTGAATTCGCTTCTGCACACGACGTATACACTCTAACTTCTCAGTGCTTATGCCTTTCCAATATCGCTGTCCATCCCACGGAGCTTTGTAAGACCATCTCCATTTCCTAAATATCTAACACATCACGGGCAACTCAGTGCTAGAAATTATCCTCGTCAATCAACTTTCATGCCTCCATTTTCCCTTACTAATGACAGCGAAACATCAGTATTTACTGTAGCTTTGTCTTGCACTTATTTTATAGCAGGATCTGCTACCTTAACTGTATGTACATAGCTGGCTGTAGTTACCTCTATCCGCGAAGAAAATCCACGCTTCTGGTATGTATCATATACAGCGATAGTTATGTCTGTCTTACTTGTGTTATATTCCACAACATTTTCTTTTGCCTCTTTCATACTGTCATGGCAAAAGGCATACAAGTTTCCGCACAAATAAGAAAACAGTCGGCGGATAAAGTTTCATGGTAATAATGAACCTTGCTAAGCAGTTAATGATAGCGCGGCTACTGTAAACAAGCGCCGGCAAGCAGAGATAACTAAGGTAAACGACTCCCCGGCATAGATTAAGTTACGCTTCTAGAATGTGATAGAATATTTGGTTTCTTTACCCTTCCAGAAATTTCTGGACTGATAGAGAATGTTAGGGTTCTAGGCTATTGTAGAACAATCTAGAGTTACGCATTAGGTATTTAAGGACGTGAAGGCTCGCAAATTTAGTTGTAAAACAGTGAGTTGTAAACAGAGTAAACAGAGAACAGCTGAGAGTGTTGTTGTTGAAAAGACACTTGTGTTGTTGTAACGAGAGCTAATGTAATTAGCTGTCACGGTTTGTTATTTTCAACGACCTTGGAAGATTGTGTTGTTATGTGATGTAATGTTGTTACGTGAGAATTAAACAGTGTATCTCTACGGAAATAAAGGAGATTTTTAATTTCTGCAGCTCGGCCTTTTAATTCTACAAACCCACAAAGTCACAATACCTTCCCTACTAGATCTTACATAACAGAAGCATGAATATTTACATAATTTGGAAAATTGCTGGAGGATTTGGGATTAGGCTTTCATTACGGAGGGGATTAGGAAGTAGGCCACCATGCTAGGTCCATTGTTCCTATGCCTCCAAGTGGGGGCACCTGTAACCGCAGTATCAGACAGCGATTAGGAGGTGGCGAATTAATCGAAATCACGAGAATTAAAAAAGAAGATAAATTAATAAAAATTCTTTGCTAAACTAATATAAGATATTGTTATATTACTATGAAATTAGAATGAAATTAGAGTAATGATTAAAATAGCGGTTTAATTAAGAATAAGATGGGAAGAATATAGTTTAAGACAACTAACATGCTAGAATCCATGTAAGGGAGAGAAAATATTTCTGTAAAATCTGAACACAAGTCGGAGAGACAGGAAGAGGTGACCGTTAGCCTCCTTGTTTAAGGAAAGGTTCAATGTCTGAGAACTATAGCCAGGAATGTGTAGGAACAATAAGGTTTTCAAGATGCGGTCAAGCATAAGACATAAAAGGATTTACTTTGCTGAGGTGATAACGATGTATACCGTTACAAAGAGCCCAGGGTAGGCGTGACCCAACTCACGGTGGGATGTAACGTCAATGAGTTCGATGAGTTTTGCTAACCAATAAAGAAAAATCGAAATAAAATGAGAAACCAATAATAATGTAAGATTTGAGAAATGGGGAGAAGGGTGAGTTATTTTGGTCATGTGATAAGAGTTAGAGTGGGGATCAGAATAAGGTACGAACTGAATCGCAGAGTAGACGAAAACTCACTTCAACAGTCATACTACGAGGGGAAAGATGTGTTAGTGCGCGTGAAGAAGAAGTAGTAAAGATTTCTAAGTCCGAAATGTAGGGAAGTCAAGAATAACGCAACCAGCGTAAGAGAAGCAGCAGAAGAAGTTTATAATAGCAAAGTATTCGCCGTATAAAGAAGTAAGAGAATTCTGTTAGGAAGTGTAGTAACAGGTGGTCGCCGCTACAAATCAATCTGAATCAACGAACTTAGTGAGAATTAAATTAAATCATTTTTGGAACGAACCAGTGTATTATTGAGACAACTGAGCAGCCAACAAACAACAAATCCATTTCCTACAACCATTCACCTGAGGATAAGAGATCTCATAGCTCCAATTAGAACCCAAATCACAAGTAAACACCAACCAATTGAAATCTGACATGCGGGTATGCCGCATAATGGCGCCGACACGTTGGGGCTTCGAATTGTAGGAAATGGGTGAAATGTAACGACGACAACGACGAGGAGAAGTGAGAATAACGACGACGAAGGACGACTACGAGGAGAAGTGAGAAGACCGACGACGACAACAACGATGAGGACAGCAGAGACTACGAAGAAGACGGCAAAAACAACTAACAAGTAAAATTTTCCCCCAAACAAGAGAGAAGTTCAAGTTCTTTCGACATCAACTGAGCCTACTAGACGACGAGCAGCACGACAAAAATTGGTAAAGACATCACATAAACACCACAGCCGTACAACAGAACTGTGAGTTACACATACTCAATTTATATTTCTTGTAAATGTAATATCATTCATTGAGATCAATATCTATGTAATGTCTTAGTAATAAGTATTTTGGAAGGGAAATTAGAAAATTTAAAGGGGAAGTTCAATGCTTTTGAGAAATAAAAAGATCGTACAGAATAAACTTAAAATGGAAAATTCTGGGGAACAAATAGTTATGGAGACAGAGAAAGAGTTAGAAGTTGTTAATGAAGAGATAATGGAAAGCAGTGTTATAGGATCAGTAGATGAGGGTGTAAATGGTGTAAGTAGCTTAAATGTAAATAGGAGAAGTGACAATCCTGGGGTAATGGAAAATCTACAAGAGATGTTCCAGAAACTCATGGCGCAAATGACTATTCAGAGTCAATCACTAGCGGCTAAATTAGTAGAACAGAACCAATCACTAGAGGCTAAATTACTAGATCAGAGCGAAGCTATGGACAATAAATTAAGTCAAATTACAAGCCAAGGGAAATAAACAGAAGCTAGAATCACTGTCAAAATTCAAGGAATAACAGGGGAAATCCAGACTGTAAAAGAGGCCCTGCAGCGAGAAGTAGGTACTATAAGAAGTGACCTAGAAGCTACCAAATCTCTCGTTGCAGGAGTAGAAAATAGAATAGGGGAGGAAATTAATAAGGAGAGAATAAGAGTAGATGAACTGACCACGACACAGGTAACTTTTGTACAAGAGATAAATGACCTGTTTGACACTGTAAACGATAGTATAGCAGCTGACATGGAGAAGTTAAAAGAAAGGGTAGCACGTGTAACAAGTATTCAATCAGAAAATACACAAATGTTGAGGGAGACAGTAAGCGAGATATCTCAAATCAGAGATACTGTAACTGGCTTACAGCTGGGACAGCAAGGGCAGGTACCTGAGAGTTCCAATTGTTCTATACATACACACAATGGAGAGAGGCAGAACGAACAGGTTAGCGCCCCTTCTGTCTCTCCTCAAAACAGCAATAATAGCGAAGTAAATATGCAAAACGTAAATATGTATCCACCAGTGCACATGAATTTTCTAAGCAAATTGCCCCTCCCGAAATTTAATTGTCGCAATGACAACGCAGTACAATTTTTGGCCGACTTAGAAAAGTATTTTGCCATCAGAGGTGTACCCGAGCAATATAAGATGATAATAGTTCAAAGGGCGTTACAATCTGCCGAACTTAATTGGCTACGAGTAACTGTGGGAGAAGGATGCAGCTACGAGTTGTTCAAAACAGCTTTCCTAGAAAAGTATTGGAACGCCAATGTCCAATACGAAGTAAGGAATCAGATAACAAATGGCCGATACCAAGGTAATAATGGAGAGTCTATTACTGATTATTTCCTGAGATATTCGCAAATAAGTAAATATCTACAACCTCCATTACAGGAACCGTACTGATTTCTCTTCTCACGCCCCACCTTCCTGAGAACATTAGAAATCACATGGTGGTAGCAAGACCTCAGACATTGAGAGAGGCAATTACATTATTAACAGCTTTACAAAGCGTTGGGACACAAAATTCACAAAATAGACATGAGAATCGAATGCCAGTGAGAAATCCACACAGACCGTGGAATAATAATAATCATGACGGGGAAAGGGCACACAATCCCCGAAATTTTAACACAAACCATATGGCTACTCGTCAAAGATACGATGCCCACGTCCCGAGGGAATTCCCTAACAACAATAGAGGGAGACAGGGACCACCAAATTCAAATTCATATAATTTCCCTATAAGATATGTACATGTAACTAGGAATGGAAATAGGGGTCACCCCCCATTTCTTCGAAGAGGGAATGCAAGACCGACGTTCCGACTACCAGAAGCTAATAGACAGTATCAACCACGTGACGCTGGTAGAGAGAACAATACAGACAGACCTGAAGTAAGACAGAGGAACCAACTTCTCTCAAGAGAATGGGTGCGTTCTCCTCCACCCACACCGAGGGACGCGGCGCCCGAGGTAGATGAAAGGCCAGATACGACACAGCAGACGGGAAACGACTCCAGGGTGCGATAGAAGACGTCCCGCATCGCACCCGGATGAACACGCTAGTTCTTAATCTGAGTAGGGTGGTACAGAATAAAACAGAAACAGAAATAGTAAACAGTACTCAAATAAACAATCACTTAACAGAATTGCAAGAAGTGAGAGATGCTCCACGTATTGCTGCAATAATAAACAAAGAAAAATGGCACATTACCATAGATTCAGGATCCTCAGTTTCAGCTATAAGTCAAGCATTCTTTTATCACTTAAAAAACAATGGAATGAAATTGCAAACATTGCCCGTGAAAAGTGCATATTGTACTCTGGCGGTAGGTCGCGCCAAACCAAAGATTAATACACAAATGCTTTTGAAAGTCACCATTGGGGAGGATACAATAGAATTTGTATGTTTTGTTATTAATAGGCTATCTGTAGACATTATTATGGGTAATGACGTGTTGTATGCGCTTCAAGCTAAGTTGAATTATCAAATGGAAGCCTTGGAAATCAAAATTAAAGACGTCATAGTTAAAGTTCCGTTTAGCTCAAGGGAAGCAGAAAATGAGATAAGATTGACAGATGAAGAAAAAGAAATAGATGGAGAAACATTTTTTGTAGAATTTATACGAATGGGAGGGATGGAGCTAGTTAAGATGTATCCATTAGAAGCAGAAGAGATGAGAAACTATGATAAGGATGAGTATATAGCCGGAGAAGAAGGGCTTTTAGAGATGACGTCGTATGGACTTGGGCAAGAAGAAGCAAGTGGGAGAGAAGTGATTACCCAAACAAATGATTTCCAGGTAGCTGAACATAACATAAACATGAGCTACAAAATAAGAGAAACAGTAGCAAACTCAAACCTTCTCAACGACCACCAAAAAGAGATTTTTTATAACATTTTATGTAAACATAGAAATGAATTTTCGGAACACACTGGGACCTATAGTAATTTTGAGTATGAATTCGAGATACATGATGTTCCCCCATTCAAATATAAGTGCAGACCAATTCCATTGGATTTACAGGAGGCAGTGAACCTTAAAATACAGGAAATGTTGGAAGATGGAATTCTGGAGATATCTACATCAAAATTTATAAGTCCCCTATGTAGAGTCAGAAAAGCAAATGGAACAGTACGACTGACGATAGATGGACGTCATATAAACCAATACATTGTTCCGGATAATTTTCGAACCCCAGCAATAGAGCAAATTTTGGCCGGTATTGGGGCACAAAGGTATTTTACTTCACTAGATGTGACCAACTCATTTTTGCAAATTAAGTTGAAACCTGAGTTAAGGCAATATACCTCATTTTTGCACGGAGGATATCAGTACCAGTTTACAAGAAATTGCTTTGGACTAATTAATTCTGGAAGCGCATTCCTACGGGCGATGCAGAAAATACTCAACACGCAAAGGGAAACATATGTGTCACAGTATGTAGATGATTTATTGATATGCAGTAGAACAGTGGAAGATCACCTTACATATTTGGATTTAGTGCTCGGGAGGCTAGCAAATGCTGGATTAACACTGAATTGGGCAAAATGTAAATTTTTCCAGGAATCAGTTAAATATTTAGGATATATCATAACAGGCGAAAATATAGCTCCTGATCCAGAAAGAGTGGAAGCCATTTTGAAAATACCACGACCTAAGACACCAAAACAAGTAAAACGTTATCTGGGTGTACTTGGGTACCAATCGAGGTTCCTAATAAACTATGCAAAGGAAGCCGCACCGTTGCGAGCACTACTGAAAAAAAATTGAAAATGGCGATGGACTATGGTAGAAGAAAATGCTTTTAAAAGATTACAAGAACTCTTCAGTGAATCCGTATTATTGACATGGCCTGATCCAAATTTACCTTATCTCATATACACGGATGCCTCCATGGTGGCGTTAGGAACTATTTTAGCCCAAGAGACACCGACTGGAGAATTAAAGGTCATAGCCACAGCCTCCCGAGGGTTAACGAAAACAGAAAAAATTGCTTGCATAACAGAACAGGAAGTTACGGCTATTTATTATGCCATTTGTAAATTTAGACTATATATATAATAAAAGGATTGTGATATTCACCGATCATATCAGCCTATCATTTATACGAAATTGCAAATTGACCAGTACAAAAATTGCGAGATATATCCACGAGATCATGGCTTACAACCCAGAGATTAAACATATACAGGGAAGTCTTAACATCTTTAGTGACATGCTTTCACGTATAAAGCCACAGGGGAATCTTCCGGAAAATATCAGTAGTAATGGTACAGAATTACCAGTGTTAAAGATGGATGTAACCTTCAGTATAAAATTAACAAAGGAGATGAGAAGATTGTCGGAATTACAACGCCAGGATTGGAAATTAAAACAAATTATGGAAAAGGCATTGCCCATAGATCAAGCAAATTCACAGAAATACGGAGTGCTAAATAACGTATTGTATAAGTTACAGGGTGTTTCCAAACCTGCTTGGAAAGCATATATACCCGCAGCGATGGAAGAGTTAGTGATTTCTGCTTACCACACAGCTCTTATACATGCTGGCGTTGAGAAGACAATGATTTCCATAAGCCACCATTTATACATATTTAGATTAGGCAAGAAAGTTAGGACCTTTATATCTACATGTGACATCTGCCAGAGGGCAAAATCATTAAATTATAAGATAGATCGACCCCCTGTATCCATCACCAGGAAGGAACCATTAGAATTAGTTGCAGCGGATGCATATGGTCCACTCCCGGTAGGAAGAGGAGGATTAACATATTTATTTGTACTTATCGACGTGATGTCGAAATTTGTGAAAATATACCCTCTCAAGAAATTAACAAGTGCAGCATGCGCGAATAAAATAGTGAAAGACTATATAGTCAAATACGGGAAGATGAAAGCACTATTAGTAGATAACGCGTCCATACACCATGGATTCGTGCACACCATTCAGGATGCCGGAATTCGCATCTATAATACAACGTCGTACCATCCATGCTCTAATCCAAGCGAGCGCGTACTGAAAGACCTAGGTGTTCATCTCCGAGTCCTTTGTTCATTGAAACAGACTACCTGGCCAGACCAAATCAACTATATTGAGTTTATATTCAATAATTCAGTCAATCTAACCACAGGATATGCTCCTATCCAATTGCATAGGAATTTAACACTGGAACCACTAATAGAGGGTGTTCCGGAAAGTATACAAGTGACGACCGAGACAGATCGAGAACGGATCCAGAATGCTGTTAAAAGAATAATGGAAAAAGTAGAGAAAAGAAACGCAAAGAAACTGCGGTGTAAGAAGAATTGGGAACCAAAGGTCGGCGACCTAGTTCTAGTGAAATCGTTCGACAAGTCAGATTTGTTAGGAAAGAAGACTAAAAAGCTATATATGCTATGGAAAGGCCCATACCGGATTGAGAAAATATTTGGTGACAGAGCGTATGCTCTAATACACCCAAGAAATGGTAAACCGATAGGCAGATATAACATCTCCCTAATAAGTCCATATCGTCAAAAAACGTTGTAAACAGTACAGAGCAGACCCAAGAATCACCTGTGTGAATGTGATTGAAATTAGGTATACGAAGATGTAAAGAATAACAAGTAAAAGTTATATAATTATTACGGGTAACGTTTTCGTTTGAAATTCAAACACTGCGTGGGAGTTGCAAGTTCCAAAATTCCTGTGCACAAACGAAATTATATTATTAATAACTACAGCTAAATAAAATGTTTTACATAACTTTAAAGTAGTTTGTGAAATGTAAATATCTCATAAACTCCAGGTGTATTAATGTGTCAAAAGGTAAATACCTATAGTCATTGTTATTGTAAAGGTCACAGACTTTCGCCGTGACATTGTGGACGAAAATTGAGTGAAGTGTTAAGTGCGGAAAGACAAGACAATAGACTGCAAATGTTTACCAACAGGCAGGTAAACGACACACCTCGTTCCAGGTAGACAAGAGAGGTAACCGTATTTGTGCTTCATAACACAAACATGACGTATGTTCTTGCAGTGAAAAATGCAAAAAAGAAACGTCCCAATAAGGAAACGTAAATATATATGAATTATTGAATGTAAACGTAACATTGTAAGTAGTAATGTACTAGTACTTAAGGAGTGTGATAGAATATAATCAGGTTGATCTCAAGTGAGACAAAAGTAATTCAGTCAAGTACACATAGCTCATTTGAGCTAGTGAATTGTAAATATTGGGAATAACATGAATGTGATTTTGTTTCTAGAGTATTAACCATGTATAACAGTGTATTTTTCTATGTATGTAATGTACCATGTTGATAAAGATGAGGGAACGGTGACCACCGGAAAATGTTTCAAGTAGGGAATGAGAAACTATAAGATATATAAGGAGGAAATGTCATGACGGGGGTTTGACAAAATTTAAATAATGGGTATTTCATTTTTGTCAAACGGGCATTATGTAACCGCAGTATCAGACAGCGATTAGGAGGTGGCGAATTAATCGAAATCACGAGAATTAAAAAAGAAGATAAATTAATAAAAATGCTTTGCTAAACTAATATAAAATATTGTTATATTAATATGAAATTAGAATGAAATTAGAGTAATGATTAAAATAGCGGTTTAATTAAGAATAAGATGGGAAGAATATAGTTTAAAACAACTAACATGCTAGAATCCATGTAAGGGAGAGAAAATATTTCTGTAAAATCTGAACACAAGTCGGAGAGACAGGAAGAGGTGACCGTTAGCCTCCTTGTTTAAGGAAAGGTTCAATGTCTGAGAACTATAGCCAGGAATGTGTAGGAACAATAAGGTTTTCAAGATGCGGTCAAGCATAAGACCTAAAAGGATTTACTTTGCTGAGGTGATAACGATGTATACCGTTACAAAGAGCCCAGGGTAGGCGTGACCCAACTCACGGTGGGATGTAACGTCAATGAGTTCGATGAGTTTTGCTAACCAATAAAGAAAAATCGAAATAAAATGAGAAACCAATAATAATGTAAGATTTGAGAAATGGGGAGAAGGGTGAGTTATTTTGGTCATGTGATAAGAATTAGAGTGGGGATCAGAATAAGGTACGAACTGAATCGCAGAGTAGACGAAAACTCACTTCAACAGTCATACTACGAGGGGAAAGATGTGTTAGTGCGCGTGAAGAAGAAGTAGTAAAGATTTCTAAGTCCGAAATGTAGGGAAGTCAAGAATAACGCAACCAGCGTAAGAGAAGCAGCAGAAGAAGTTTATAATAGCAAAGTATTCGCCGTATAAAGAAGTAAGAGAATTCTGTTAGGAAGTTTAGTAACAGCTGGTCGCCGTTACAAATCAATCTGAATCAACGAACTTAGTGAGAATTAAATTAAATCATTTTTGGAACGAACCAGTGTATTATTGAGACAACTGAGCAGCCAACAAACAACAAATTCATTTCCTACAACCATTCACCTGAGGATAAGAGATCTCATAGCTCCAATTAGAACCCAAATCAAAAGTAAACACCAACCAATTGAAATCTGACATGCAGGTATGCCGCACACCCCCGGGAAGAAGGATGAGGCGAGAGGAGACAGGGGGCAGCTGAACCAAGTAGCCAGGGCAGTACAGAGGTCAGGGTCCCTACAGTTTAGTTGGATAGAGCCCTTCCCCGACAGGCCAGGGCAACAAACTCGCTCCCCCAAAGCGGGACGGCAACTAGCCGAGCAGCCGAGGCTTAATAGTACCAAGGCAGGCGATCCGAGCCCCAAATGTCCCTGGCTGGCGTTCCCGAAATGGTCCCAGCAGATGAGCGGAGAACGGCAACCGACCTACGGGAGGTTAAGTCATATCGAACGATGAATGAATTGAGTGAAATGATGATATAATGAGTCCAGGGTACATGGATATTAGAGGTAACCGACATTCGTCTGAAAGGATAAGGGAAAACCCCGGAAAAACCTTATCCAGGTAACTCACTCTGACCGAGATTCTAACTCGGGACCTCTTGAATGTGAGGCAGACACGCTACCATCTATGTTACAGAGGTGGACCTCAAACAGCGAGTACGTGGGTGTGTTAGTGAGGGAAAAAGTCAGCAAGCGAGCTTGTGAGTACATTTTTGCTCTCGAGCAAATTTGTGACGAGTGTGATGATGTGCAGTGAAGAGTACCACTGCGAGAATTTAGAGAGATTTGGTGTTCGAATTCCTTGCGAGTGAACCTCCGGAAATAGAGGCTGTGTCGTGCGGATCTCATAACAACTCAAAAAGGTGCAGTAACGTAAGAGTTAAGTGTGATCTTCGCGAAAGCTGAATTAGGTTACAAAGAAGCAGTTTCAAAACTGGATGAAGTCGCAATATTAATGTTTTAAACAGCAATAATTGCATCCTAAACTGGTCATTTGGTTTTGGTAAATCTTTCGTACACTAAAAGTAGGTACTGTTATTTTCAATGTAAACAACACCATAAGGTATCTAATTTCAACTACCAAAAAAGTCTAAAATATATATATATAAGACACAAATTTCATAATATTAAAGATCTGGCGTATAGAAAGTATACACTAGAACGCAATAAAGTGCATAACTTGTAGCATATTTTACTTGTTCCATTTAGGCCTCGCCTTTATCTCCAATGGTGATATCCGCGGCCGTTCTCCTTTGAAATATATCGAAAGTGTTAACTCGTATTCGTTGGCTTTTAGTCATTAGATCACGTACACTTTCGCACTCTCATTCATACTTCCAGACTACGTGGAAGATGGGGAATTATCTTGGCTGGAGAAAAATCCCTACCCCCAGCCGGGAATTGATCCTGCGATCCCTAGGAGAGATAATTTGTATTGTTGTTACTCTATAGAAAATGTATGTAAAATTAAGACAAAACCAAGGATATTCTATTTCTCATTACGTTCACGATTTAGCAAGTGTTAAAATATCGAATAACAAAGTGACGTTATACCTTTTCTGGGGATTTAGAAAACAAGAGTTAAATATATACAAATATAACAATTTCTAGCTTAAAACCTTATCGTTTATGAGTTTAGAAAAATAATAGACGATTATAATTTTAAAAAAAATTACCATCCTTAAGTTAATAAGCATTTTCAAAAAAAAAATAAATAAATAAAGAGTTAGGTATAACTTTAGTTCCTCAAAATAAATATATCTAGTATTAAAAAATATATTGCATTTCTCTTAAAAGGATAAAATTCCTAATAATAAAAAACCTGGTATTTATCAGTTTATTTGTTTCGATTGTGATAACGTTTATATAGGAAACAAAAAACGTAAACTAGAAACCAGAACGAAAGAACAGTTCCGTAACATTAAATATTGTGACCTTGTGGCTTCGTGATATTAAACTTCCAGGTTACAAACACTAAAAATTGCTCTTTATTTCCGTAGAAACACAATTACGTCGCATACACATACAAGTTACAAGGTCATCGACCATAAACAAAGTCCACTTTTACAGCTGTTCACGCGCACGCGTCTAATTACCGACTGACTGCTTTGGCGGATGCCGGCTCCCTTTTTATAGATTACTCACTATCTGGAATGTTCTAAAACAATCAAGACGGCGCTAGAACAAAGTTGAACTCTCGAGAAATCCGTCTCATTCCCCCAACGTCTTGGCGAGCTTTCATCTTGCACTGCACCGCCCGTCTCTTTGAAATAGTCGGTCGTGCCGCCTCAACAATGCGTTTGCGACAGTATAGACATACTGATAAATCGGCCGTAGCAGATCATTTTTGGTCATTTAACCATGAAATAAATCCAGAAGTTAAATTATTAAAAGAATTAAATTTTCCGATAAATTTAATGCTTTGGAAAAAGATATTTATTTTAAAAAACAAACATCGCTCAATGAATTTTGAAATACCGGCAGTCGATTCTGTTTTTAAATTTGTTTAATTTTCATATTTTGGTAGTACTAACAAGAACATATTAACATCTAGCGTTCGTAACGATGGCGACATCTTTATTGTTTCCGGCTGAAGATGTGTATAAGTTTACATGAAATCGTGATCCAAGAGACTTTATAAAAATTATCATCATTTCTTATAAGAAAAGTGAAGTTTTAAGTTACAAATTATTATATTTTTATATATTAGTTTGCTTTACTGTTAATAGCTTCATATTTTATGTATTTAAGAGAAACAAGTTTGAAGCATGTGGTCACATTTCACTGTTTTATCTATGATTATGAGAATGCTTCACTGTTAATAGCTTCATAGTGTCACCCAATTAACGAAAGGCAGGACCAACTGGCAGCTGGGTAAGAGACAGGAACCTTTCAGACCACGCCTATCCATTTATCTTGTAGCGCTAACGAGAGGATGGTTGGAAAAACTTCACTAGCCATCTCTTCCCCCTCCTCCTGCCGCCTGAAAGAACGCGAAATCTCCGGAATATCTTTTCCCCTCGATGGTAAAGAATTCTCTAGAAACATTTATCCAACTATAAATAGAAGCACGATGCGACCGGGAGTTCAGTTCAGTTCTTGGCGAGCAGCCGTAGGAGCGCCGTGCTAGTGAACGGACTGGAAGACTGTGTACGTGTATCAGAGGAGTTGTACGTAATTGTGAGTGTAGAGTGGACCTGTGACAGACGAACTGGTGAATTGTAATTGTGTGTGCTACGTAATTCTATGTAATCGGCAAGTGTTCCAACTGTAATTCGGTGGAAATAACGAACATTTTGAGTTTGTGTAATTGGACCTTTAATTTCACGAACCCACAAAGTCACAATATTTTATGCATTTAAGAGAAAACAAGTTTGAAGCATGTGGTCACATTTCACTGTTTTATGTATGATTATAAGAATGCATCCAGTTATGGTCCACACAAAAAAGAGTATTGATATATGTTAGATTTTTTACTTTATTTGCTTATTATAAGCATTATTTAAAGCAATTATTCAACAAACAATAATTGAAGTATGAAAGACCTTGTTTATTGCTTCATATTCTTTGGAGATTAAAATCGCGTCACTATCATTTTCTTATTTGTAATAAGTATCAGAGCAATTCTGTTTTCGTGTTCCTTGCCTCTATTTAATCTTGAAACACCTGTCTTCATTTAATGAAACTTTATATAAAATTCCATAAATAAAATGAAGTGATTTACCCCAAAATCATGATTATTACAATGAAATAATTGACTATTTATACATATTTACAGGATAAGTGTGATTGCTTTCGAAAACAAATTAGAAACACTTGGTCGCGATTAGCCATTGTTTTGTCAGAGTGGCTGTTTCGTAGGTTATGGTATTTTACAGGGAAAATGTCCATAAATGTCAGTTATTAGCTGTAATATTTGCATTAATTTCACACTAGATTCCTTGAATAATTCTGCGCTTCGTATCCTTAATTTGATGATCCAATATTTAGGCATATTGGCTGTGAGATGATACTCACACCTGTTCAAAATATTAAAAAAGGAGGTTATAAGAGAATTCGAGAGATATTGAGTAGAATCAATGCTGTGATTCGATGAAAAACATTTCTTTAGTTGTGGAGAGCCATCATCTCCAACTAGGGAATGATGAAACAGTCTAGGTATTTATAGTACTAACAGAGATTATTGTTAAATGAGATATTTGTGTACGTATCCTCAATGAACGGAGAGAGAGAGATGTTCTCGCATCAGGAATGTTGACGTTTTACAAGAACGTGACGTCACTCGCTTAGTAATAACTCCCTCAGCCATAAAACCGCCAATTTCCAAGTTGTTACCTGTAAGCAAACTACTGCCAAGATCTTCCGTTTGTGGCAAGCACCGCATCCTGCTCCGGTCGCTGATCGATACTGCTGGCACAACATCCGCAATACTCACAAAACATTTTGTATTCCAGTCCATAGTTAAAAATTTGGTGAGACATAAAGAACTGTCAATTGAAAGCTATCCGCTATAAAGACTGTTACTTTTACATGTCATAACACTATACATAGCTCATGAACGATGTCAAGGGAGTGCAGAAATTTTGCTTCCTTCTACTTGGGTCTGTGATAACCTCATATCGACACAAACGCTATTCTTTTATTAAGGACTGTATTAGACCTGCGTTTTGGACCGTGAAAGAAACGTGTACCGAAACAGACATCAAGTTAACATACAGCCCAGCTTATATCAGAGGCAGTGCCAATTCTCAACAGGCTAAAGGTAATTGAGTCTGAGGTTCTACTTACCATTAGTCCTGGACCCATAGGACCAGAACCCGGAACTCTCGTTTTTTTTTACCGTAGGACAGTACCTATTTTATAAAATGCCCCCCCCCCCCACTGCACACGGCAGACAGGGCGGAAGTGGATAAGCCACTTACGCGCCAATCCAAAATGGACCGGCTACCAAATAACCTTGGTAGGGCCGCCGGTGATCTAGCACACCAGCTACTAGCTCTACAGTCTAGTACTCGGGACTTATTAAACAACAATCTACTCCCTCCAGGCAGCCATAGCCTGGCCAGAGGTATCCAATTTCCTGTTGGTGTCGGGAAAACACTGCCCCCTCAAGTCCAACCCAATCCGAACAGCTCCCATTCCGGGAGGGGCTCGAATGTTCGGCCCGAGGTTCCTCTAGTAACGTCAGAGGTTGCACGAGTGCTAAGGGTCCTCAGCGCCCGCACCACGGCAGCTGGAAGGGGACAGATCCCCTCCCTTACGGGAAGGCTGAAGATAAGGACCTTCTTCTTCCTGGCATCCTTTTTATGCCTTCCAAACAGATAACTCAGTCTGATTTTTAAAAGATGCGTGAAGGTCATCAGGCAAGGGATGCGAAGGCTAAGAAGGGAAGGTCGTTGTGATGGTAACGTACATAAAGGTTGCCAGATTGTTTACACTGGTGAATCACATACTCCACAGCTCAGTTATCTCTAGTTGTATGCGGGAAACAGAGCTGCCTAGTTGCGTTGTGTATTGTTAGCCTACTCTATTAAAATACAATTAAAATACTTTTTTATGGAAGCAAGACATAGTGGCGGTAGGATTAGAGGTGGACCGAGGCAAAGATCAGCTTACGGTCGGTTGTTACATTGCATAGCCAAGCTAGAGAATTTGTCAGTTCTCTTAGAGAATTCTTCCAACAGGAAGACGAGAGTTTGCTCCTTATGAATGGACAGCTTATTCCTTTTATCCAAAAGCGACAGTCCTATGTCAGTAGATATGCTTGCACGTGAAAGAATTCCTGTGGGTCAAAATTCCGGCATCCGGCGGCGCTGATATGAATATATCAATTAACAAAGTCGTTAGTATATTCTATACGAAACGAGGAAAGGTTTGAAAAAAAAAACGAGGCGCTTGCACCGAGTTTTTTCAATTTTTGAGATTTCATTATGTGCTTACCATATTTGTGTTGCACATTATTTTTTGCACTATGTGTATTTATATAAATCTGAATTTCAGTAGTTAAGATATTAGCTGAAATATTAATAAATATAATTGAAGATAAATGTTAGATTTTAGAACGTGCATCGGGTATATGTGTTTCTATGGAGAAATACTTACCGCTCTGTGCGGGAATGTCAACTTGCGATGCATAGCAACAATAACGGTAAGTATGGAATATTAGTTACATAGTGCAAACATATTACTTAAAAGAACTCACATTTGAAGACAGTACAACTCAATGAATGTGTGGCCGCGCCGGTGCTCAGTGGTTAGCCTGCTTAGCTCTCACCAAGGCGGCCCGGGTTCGTTCCCAGGCGACCGCAAAGTGAGATCTGTCGTGGACAACACGGCGCTGGGGCGGGTTTTCTCCGGGACCTCCGGTTTCCCCCGCCATCTTATTCCACCTGTGCTCCATCTTTATCTCATATATCATCCGTGTCACCGCCTGCGGTGCCGTATGTAGTAAAAGCGGGCGTTACACATTACACATTTCATTTCAGTGAGTGTGTGAACAACTTATTTCTGTTTTTAAAGTGGGCTAATACAGATTAGCTGTGCATATATTTGCTGAGGTGAGATAACTCGAACCCTTGTTTATGTTTCGAGTATTGAGAGGATAAAGAAACGGGATCTGATGGGCAACATCGCCCTAATCACGTGGAGAAACAGATGACCATCACGTATCTTCTTTTAAAAATCAGACTGTATTCTTCAACTGGAGATATCAGGAGCAATATTGTTTCTCCCCAGATTTTTGGAATCTACCGATGGTGACTTCGTGTAGCTTCCTTAGATGCTTCATTCCCCATTTTCCCCAGTCTGGAAGTATAAAAGAGTGTGAATGTGTGCGTGATGTAATGATTAAAAGTCAACGAATACCAGGTAATACCACCAGTATGTTCCAAAAGAGAACGGCCGCCGATATGACCATTGGAGTTAAAGGCGGGGTATAAATGGAACAAACAAAAAGTTCTGGTAGAAGGACTAAATAAATAAATAAATAAATAAATAAATAAATAAATAAATAAATAAATAAATAAATAAATAAATAAATAAATAAATAAATAAATAAATAAATAAATAAATAAATAAATAAATAAATAAATAAATAAATAAATAAATAAATAAATAAATAAATAAATAAATAAATAAATAAATAAATAAATAAATAAATAAATAAATAAATAAATAAATAAATAAATAAATAAATAAATAAATAAATAAATAAATAAATAAATAAATAAATAAATAAATAAATAAATAAATAAATAAATAAATAAATAAATAAATAAATAAATAAATAAATAAATAAATAAATAAATAAATAAATAAATAAATAAATAAATAAATAAATAAATAAATAAATAAATAAATAAATAAATAAATAAATAAATAAATAAATAAATAAATAAATAAATAAATAAATAAATAAATAAATAAATAAATAAATAAATAAATAAATAAATAAATAAATAAATAAATAAATAAATAAATAAATAAATAAATAAATAAATAAATAAATAAATAAATACATAAATAAATAAATAAATAAATAAATAAATAAATAAATAAATAAATAAATAAATAAATAAATAAATAAATAAATAAATAAATAAATAAATAAATAAATAAATAAATAAATAAATAAATAAATAAATAAATAAATAAATAAATAAATAAATAAATAAATAAATAAATAAATAAATAAATAAATAAATAAATAAATAAATAAATAAATAAATAAATAAATAAATAAATAAATAAATAAATAAATAAATAAATAAATAAATAAATAAATAAATAAATAAATAAATAAATAAATAAATAAATAAATAAATAAATAAATAAATAAATAAATAAATAAATAAATAAATAAATAAATAAATAAATAAATAAATAAATAAATAAATAAATAAATAAATAAATAAATAAATAAATAAATAAATAAATAAATAAATAAATAAATAAATAAATAAATAAATAAATAAATAAATAAATAAATAAATAAATAAATAAATAAATAAATAAATAAATAAATAAATAAATAAATAAATAAATAAATAAATAAATAAATAAATAAATAAATAAAATCTGAATATTCTACCCCGGCACCTAGACAACTATACCGGGGCATATATCCAAATTTTCTCTTTATTTTTCCATAAAATCCTTACAAATGTTATAATTATACAAATCTCTCAGAAAGCTACTCTACAAAAATAAAATGAAATAAAATAACAGAAATAAACACAAAAAAGCAAAAAACAAAAGAAAACAACTATAAAAATTACAAAATCCTTATTTCCTAAATCTATATCTAAATCTACTAATTCTGTAGTCCACCATGGCCTCTGCCATCACTCTCTCCCTCCGCCGCCCATGCAGTCAACTCCATTGTTAGATTATTCAATAATTCTTCCCGTCTTATCCTATTTTGTATTCTAGAACTCCTTCTTGGATCTTGTACTATTCTTCGCCCATTATCAACTCTTTCTCCTTTGAATATTTTTACCTCCCATGCTTTCTTACTTACAAAGTTAGTCAAAACTTGTAATTTATTTACCAATTGTTGATCTCGAATTATGTCATATACGATATATCCTGCTAGCGCATGCCTCTCTTCTTGTTGGTGAATTGCATATCTTCCACATTCAAATACTACATGTTCAGGATTATCTTGTTTGTTACATAATTCACATATATCATTTTCAGTTTTATTGATTTTCTTCCAATAGGTCTTATAAGGTCCGTGTCCTGTTATATAATGTATAAATCCCTTTGTTGGTTGAATAAAATTCAATTTTAGTCTCTCTTTGACGTTCTGAAAAATTTCGAACACTCTTCTACCTTCTAGACTTTCTGTCCATTCTTTTTGCCATTTATCTTTTAAACTATTTTTAATCACCCAAGATTTGTTTGTTCTGACTCCAGTTATATTATAAACTTTTTCTAAGTTTCCTTTTTTCGCCCAAAATTTTGCGCCCTTCAATCTTATTAATAAATCAATCGGCCAAATGGCCGTTGTTACTAGCAATGCCATAGTTGGTGTTGTTTTTACAGCTCCTGTCAGACGTAATAATACTTTTCTTTGCGTTCTTCTCAACAATCTTCTTATTTGCACATCATCCATCCTTTCTGCCCAAACTGCTGCCGCATACGTCATAATTGAAGCAAAAATGGTGTTATGATATATCTGTATGTTACGCAATGGAAGTACAAAATTTAAATTGGTTATTCTTGCTAGCTTTAGCATTATTTTCTCTGTTTTCTGCCTAATATACTCCGTGTGTTTTCTGAAATGAAATTTTTCATCTATCATGATACCCAAATATCTCATCTCTTTTTCCCGTTTAATGTTCTGATTATTTATCTTCACTGTAGGATCCCGCTTTAAATTTCCCTTAAAAAGCACATAATTTGACTTGTTTGGTGCAATTTTTAGTTTTGTTCTGAAACACCAATTTGATAATGTATTTGTAACTTCTCTTGCTTTATTTTCTAGCTCTAGTCTGCTCTGTCCATCCATCATTATGACTATGTCATCAGCATACGCTATTACATCCAAAACCCTATGATCTCTTTCCAGTAGTTCTAATAAATCTTCTGATAAAATATCCCAAAAAAGGGGCCCCAAGATAGAACCCTGAGGGCAACCCTTGGTTATCTTCTTCCTAGTTTCAAAATTTGATCCACCAATGAATACTTCTCTATTGGAACAATAATCCTTTAATAAATTATAAATAGTACTTGAATATTTCTTGTCTTTTAAAATGCCGAAAAAATACGGCCACCATAAATTATCAAAAGCGCCCGATATGTCCACAAATAATCCTTGTGGTAGAAGGACTACACGTGATGCCTATTATTTGCAACTCTTCAAGGCTATATGTTGTTCAATGTGACACATTATCAAGTGCTTACTTTAAGTAAACTGCCACGTGAATACTAAAAGTATATGTGCACTTTTTGCGATACCACGTCGTCGCAGAATTACCAAACATTTTCTTCTACGAGATAATGATGCCACTTTGTCACTCTACACCATTAACTTTGTTTTGCGGATGAAGTATTTCCCCTTTATGAATCTACTCTGAGTACGCTTTCGTCCACTGCCAGATCACCGTAGACATTCTGCAAGTGCCTATGTATATCTGAGATGCCCAGGTTTTCCGCCAAAATAAATTCAACCACTGCCCATTGTTTGAAACCCACTTCCGTTACAGACGCCATTTTGAAAGCTTCGTATAGCGCTGTCATCTATCGGAAGTCTATGAAACTTCGAGACGAAGCGGGGATGTTTGAAAATGCTCCACAAGAAATGTCAGGTTTTTCGCGCCAAAATTGGTTGAGGAAAAACATGTGTTGCATTACCTATTGAACTCCCCTCGTAGGTAGCCAACCTTTACACAGAGTTGTTTTTCAGCCTCATACCTCAGCGATAAGTAGCTGGAGGCAAGTCCACCCTCCTCCTTTACTCCCCACAGGACTCGGCATTACCGTTATCAGCCTATAATAACTTTCGTCTTCCACTGGAACTCGCCACAAAGAGTTCACGAGGCAAAAACGCAAGTATACCGCAGAGAAAGCAAAGAACTTCTGCAGTTTGTTGTTATATAGTTTGTTCACCAAGTGAATAAAGTGGACACAAAAGGTCACTGTTTCCTATCACTCCGTGGCCATGTGCATTCGCAATGACAGATCACAGTTAACGCTGCCTTTGATAAGCGTTTTTCGCCATTAAAAGGACGTTCATTCGGTATAATAAATAATACGTAGTGCACTATTCGAGGAAATCAAGTGTTACGTCATCTGCATCCATCTAATCAGAGCTGGAAATAAGGGGTTCTAACCACACCAAGAGTGGATATGAAATTGGCACACCTGTTAACTTGTATGTAAATTGCATCACTTCATCAATAGAAAGTTTTGAATATTTTACATAGAACTTGCTAAATATGTTCAATATTATTGTCTTTTCATCACAGCAAGTCGGGACTTTAGGGTCGGTTGGTTATAAGCACTGGTCCAGGCGTGAACCCGCAACCTTGAGATCAGTAGGACAAGCACTTAACCAACTGAGTCAACCAGATCAACAACGAACTAAGTGCCCGCCTCGGTAACGTAGATGGTAGCGTGTCTGCCTCTCTGCCTCACGTTCAAGAAGTCCCGACTACGAATCTCGGTCAGGGTGAATTACCTGGATAAGGTTTTTCCGGGGTTTTCCCTTATTCTGATAAACGAATGTCGGGTAACTCTAAGCTCCATGGACCCCGGGCTCACTTGAGCATCACTTCACCCATTTCAAACATCGTCCGATATGACACAACGTTGGAGGACGTAAATTAAAACAAAAACAGTGAATTAAGTTGACTTCGTATGGTATTTCATAACTGAAATCATTAATAAGGAATACATCGGAAATGTTTGAGGCCACAAAAAACAACGTATATGACAAAGTCCATGCCTTAACGGGCACTACATTATCTCTTGAATTTTATTTTGTCTATCACTTACGTTTTAACGTAACCTAACCCATAGAGTATGGGCCAGAGCCTGTCAACCCGACTGTCAGCCTCACACCCACATATGCGAGGTAAGGTGGGCGATGATCCAGTCGTTTCGTGGAGGAGATGTGGTCAGCATCACCGCACCCCCAGCCGTAAAGCTGGATTTCTCACCAGGGTTCGCTACCTAGCGCAGCTTCTCAATTTCCTGACGATGCAGTGGGTTCCGTTACTATACCTGGCACTTAAATTCCGCTCGGCCCCCCTAGGGGTTGAATCGATCCCGGGTGCATTCCCTGGCAGAAAAACAAAGCATCTCTAGCCCACTACGCACAGGATCTTACGTTTTAACAATTATCCAGAAGTCATAGCGGTATTTGTTCTTTTTACAATTTACGTCCTTCTACATCGATGAATGAAATTGGCGAAATGCTCAAATGAATTCGGGTCCATGCAGCTTAGAGTTATCCCACAGTAGTCTATCAGGATAAGGGAAAACCCAGGAAAAAGCCGTATCCAGTTAACTCACCCTAACCATGATTCGAACTCGGGAGCTCTTGAACGTGAGGTAGACACGCTACCATGTGTGCTACCGAGGCGGGTTCATAGTGAATGGAGGTGTCTTCTGAACATATTTACATAGAATTCAAGATGCAATTAACTAGTTAAATTAAAATCTATATAGATTCTGTGTTCGGAGTACCATACTTCCTCTACTCTCTTTGAGTGTATAGTAGACAAGGTAGAATGTGGCGCAACGTTCAGTTATGTGGACACCGGCCTCATTTGTCTCCATTTCATATTTGTAAGACCGCATCTTCAGGTTTGCAATATATGTGACATCAAAGTATTCTGGCTAGTGACAAGCAAGAATACTGAAGCAAATTTCCCTAAGAATTACAATTTAGAATGTTAGAAAGAAAAAGGGTACCTTAGGAAACTGGCTGGAACAGGAATCTCTCCTGTAGCAGCCCGAAAGCAATAAATTTATCTGTACCTTGCCAGGAAGCTATAAATGCAATACCCGATCAATAAACTGATATTTCGGGAGCACGGTTTAAAAATGCCCTCTTGGTAGTTGCAATTTTTGATAACGGGCTTTTGGTTACGCGCCATGCAGATGGTATTAAATCGCCTTCTGTTTTTCTCTCCCAATATCCAATACTCCATTGTGACGTTTATTCCACCATACAACTGCTCGTCGGATCTCTCAATTATGCAAATGTTTCTCATGCCCGATAATCATTAACAGACTGTGGCCGCCGAGCCATAAAAATTCTATTACGTTACGTCATTCCTCTTGATCTTACCTTTTATTGAAATCTCGTCAAAATTACATTCCTTGCTGGAACGGAGCTTTGTCGTTGAACTGCTCGCATATAGGCAACTGGATTAGCAATAATGACATTCCATAAAAACATTCACCAGGGGTTTTTACCGAAAATACATGTTTTGAAATCTCCTGATCTGGGAAAGTCACGTGTAGTACTATGGGTGAATAAACATAACTTAAAGTATCAGATCTGTACAAATAACTGTTGTGCTAAGTATTGCACGAAAGACAAACTCCCTTACCTTCACGAAAACCATTAGTTAAGTTCTAACGGATTACAGTTTGTCCAATTTATTATACTTATTTGCAAGAAATGACCCTTTGCTTATCCATTGCACGCCAAACCCCTCGGTACAAAGCCATTTGTGAAATGAAATGTGTAGTTTTTAACGCCCGCTTTTACTACATACGGCACCGCAGATGATGACACTGATGATACATGAAATAAAGATGGAGCACGGGTGGAATGAGATGGCGGGGGAAACCGGAGATCCCGGAGAAAACCCGCCCCCGCGACGTGTTGTCCACTACAAATCTCACTTTGTGGCCGCCTTTGTGAGAGTCAAGCGGTCCAACCACTGAGCCAGGATTGCATTGTTGCAAAATATACTTGTTGTACATCATTTCTGTGTTGCTAGTAACCTAATAAGATGTTTCTCTTTAGACTGTGGCTAAATAGTGAGAGTGTTAATAATGATAACGAGGAAATTAACGAGGCTAATACGAATGGTGACTTAATAAATTGTGAAGTTAACGAAGCTGATGATAATCTCCTAATACAATCGTCAGCTAGGACTCCAACCATGAAAAGAGACATCATAGGGAGAAGAAGTAAAATCAGGAAACAGAGCGCAAATATGTTAGTGAATTTTAGAAACTTTCTAAAAACTGTAACTGAAAAGTATGGGGTACTACCGTCCAAAAATTTGAGTAAATTGACTGCTGATGCGGCTGGTTTAGGAACAACAACGGTCAGAAGAAGTGCATCAGTTGACATCGCAAGTTACAGCACTCCTACTAAAAAGAAATTAAATGAAACTAAGTTTTCATTATACAAGGTCGCCGACCTCAATCGTGATTTATTGCGTAGGACTGTACAAATGTCACCCGAATAGTAAATCTCCCAGTGTTCGCCAATTAACGGAAATTATGCATAAGAAGACGGTTGGAAGTGATTGTGTGTTTCCGTGTAGCAAACGTACAGTGCATTGGATGATTGGATGGCTCTGTAGGCTTTTATAACGGTTAATTTTATTTTAATAGCAGTACAGGAATATTTAAAGTGCATTTTATTAAATTGTACGTATTAGGATATAATGTTATACTTTAAAATAATTGATTGTATTTATCAATTCTGAACCTTGGGCAAAGAGCGTTTGACAACAGTGTATCCAAAACTGCCAGGTCATAAATTACGGACCGGGGAAGAGGCTATCCTATTTTTAAAGTGTCGAGAGACCATGGGATGGGAAAGCGATACTAAGAACATGGACAAACTATATTAGCATTTCTCTTACACAAATGCAGCATTTCATAATGCCTATGCATTGTTCCTTTATGTCCCTTTAGCACGCACCCTTTTTGCTGCTGTAATCTTTCTCACCTACACACACGTTTCCTATAACACGAATGACACACCAGTTCTGAACACAAACAACTCCGATGTTCACAACTAAGCTCTTAATGATTTGCCCGCTGCTACTCCCGGTAAAGTGATTTCTTATGTAGATGCCACCATTATATTTAATATTCTTTATGCTCGGCCATGCCAAACTAGAGTATTTATACGATTGGTAGCAGTACTTTAATGGACCTCATTAAATTACACCTCTTCATTAAGGTGAGAAGGTACTACATATCTCCACAATGCTATTTCCAAGATTTTGGATTCACAGTAATAAGAAACTATTATTGATATGTACATGAGAATGTTCAGGCAAGTTCTTCAAACCTGTATCTTTTATAATATCTATTATCATGATTAATATCATCATCATTATTTACCGTGCGTAAGAATCTTTCTGAAATTAGAAATCTCTACAAACTGCCATCACGAATTATCTTTTTGAATATTAATAATACGACTCGCTTCCTGATGTCAGCTGTCCTTGAACGCGTGTTTATTTCTCGCGACAATGCCGAAGCAACGGTATTATTAAACATATGCGATAAATCTTTGAATGTGTGATTTTATTACATATGTCCTGATAGGGATAAGTGCAACAGGGAAATACAGTAGGCTTAGGTAATAGTCAAATCGTTTAAAATCAGGTCACTATGTGATACTTTTGGAACCTCATTCACTTTACCATGACAACAGATAAAAAAATACAAATAACGAAAATTCAAAGCTATAACCAGAAATATGCCAAAAATGGTTAGATCCGAAGACAAAATAAGATATTTGATATAAATTTTATGATTTAAGGATACCAATGACTAAAAGATTGAAATCCTGATCTCATAACGCTAGCTATTTAAGATTTATGCCACAGACGTAACTTAGTGCAAATATGATACTGCCTAAATTTCGCCAACTTCGCTATGTTAATTTGGAAAATATGGTCCAATTTATTTATTTTTGATAATGTTACACAGAAAGACCCTTGTCCGCCTTAGTAGCGTAGATGGTAGCATGGCTGCCACACGTTCAAGAGGTCCCGAGTTGGAATATCGGTCAGGGTGAGTTACCTGCATAATGTTTTTTCCAGGGTTTTCCCTTAACCTGAAAGACGAATGTCGGATAACTCTAAGCTCCATGTACCTCGGACTTATTTGAGCATCATTTTACCAATTTCATTCACCGTCCGATATGACTTAACGTTGCAGGACGTAAATTAAAAAAAAAAAAAAAGCAGAAAGTCCCTTGCGACAAAATAACTTAAATTTTGGTCTAATATATTAACAGCAGGTACCCAAAACACTTTCTGAATTGACCCTAGGTTTCTCTGGTCTCAATAACTAGGTTCCAGAAGTTTTTAAAGCTATGAATATGGCGTTTTTTGCCCAAAATTTAAAAATTTTGTGTTTTGAGGTAAATAAACTGTACTTAAATGCATCTCACAATAAAATACAGGGCAATTTCTATTCACTGTGTACGTATGAACGTGTGTAGCAAGATTCATTTGTCTAAAACTAAAACTGGGACGCAAGGAGAATTTTAAATTATAAAAAAATCACGAAATTTTCAATAGTGAGAAAACAAGGATAAAGAATTAGAATTCATATCTAGAACTAGCATTCACGTATATTTCAAACTAGATTATAGCATTTAAAAATGCCTTGCGGATGCTGGATTCAGGAAGGCTTACACTATTTTATAGACTAAAAGAAGGAAAATGTGATTTTTTGAAAATGCTCATGATATTTCAGTCATATATATATATATATATATATATATATATATATATATATATATATCCTTCAAGAGATTAACATTTTAGTGTATTAAGACTTTATTCTTACTGTTTGCCAGTTAAGCAAAATTCACGCACCGCGAACAGAAATTCAGAGGTTATTCTCAGGATAACCAACATACAATTTTATTTGTAATGAATGAAATTAATATGAGCGATGTTTAAGAAGTCAAGACATTCGAGAACCGATGCAGCGTCAGAAGCAGCGAAATCTTCTCCAAAGAAACTTCAAACGCACAATGAAGTTGTCCACCGCAGTAGTGGACGAAACGTATAGACGATGTTACGCCAGCAAACCACGGCAAAACAGCCTGGAAATAATTCTTTATGTTATTCACTAAATATCTAATTGTAAGTTAATGTATTAATATGTCGGTATTACTTCTTTACCACCTTTTCTTCAATCTGTAGATCCTTTCTGCAACATTTGAGGCCTCTTTAGACAATTTATAGATCCTCAACTTACTACCCTAGATATTACATTGATGTTACGAGCTGGAAGTAAGGAGCAGGTATGTATATACTGTGTTGCAGGTCTGTTAGCTCTTCAGCCACAATACACAGTTATGTATGTGCTGTTTGAAGAGGCAGGAATCCGGGAGAGTGTCAGAACCCCAAGTACTGTCCATTACTGCGTATTGCTCACATCACGGCTTTGCCTAAGGCTCAAGTGACATGTGCTGCTCTCACGTGCCATTCTCTGCTAACCCTTCAACAGTGCTTATTCTCATATCTAACGCTTGCTAAATGAAATGATTTTATTGACATTTCCTTGGATTCAGAATGTCATTCTCTTTACTTGGCAAAGACATAGTAAACGAATAACAGTTTCCTATTTCAAAATTGGAACCAAAAAGTAGGAATATGTCGAAAGAAATGTCGATTTACTATCGAAGCTACGGTAAAAAGGAAAAACTTCTGCTTCCGTAGCAGAGAAAGTCACGTACGTTAATTTCCACACAGCGCTCACTAAGGGGGCCGTCCAGGGAGGAATGGATGAGGTGAGAGAATGGTGGCTACCTCCACCGTTAGCTTCATCCACAAGAGTCACACACGGCCCGCATTGGCCGAGTGGTTAGACCACTCGAATCTCATAAAGGCGGCCCAGGTTCGACCTCAGGTGACCGCAAAGTGAGATGTGTGGTGCACAACACGGCGTTGGGGTGGGTTTTCTCCAGAATCTGCGGTTTCTCCTGCCAAAATTCCATCAACTGCCCCATCATCATCCTATCATTCATCTTGCCCTCATTCTGTCATCTTCTCTCACTCTCTCTCTCTCTCTCTCTCTCTCTCTCTCTCTCTCTCTCTCTCTCTCTGATACCGGACATCGGACTGATCACCTATCCTGGTGATCCAGAGTTATCCGTTCCTCAAACCGAAGCCGCCTGGCATAAGGTTTACGATAAGCAAAGTCCTCTAACTCGACGATAAGTGGTATGGAAAGTTAAAGAAGAAGCACACACGCGCTCTGCGGGGCTTGAAGCTGGAGCCTGCACTCCCGTAAGATCGAGTTTTACAAAGCGCCAATCCCGCACCACACAACGCTCTGAAACCTGTCGCCATGAAAGGAACACTTAAGTTAAACCCGCGGCACTACAGGCCATATCGAGCCAGGGCCTACCAACCCGACTGCCGGCCTCACGCACACATACGCGATTATCCAACAGATACGCGGAAGAGATGTGGACACCCCCAGACGGAGAGTTGGCTTTCATCACCAGGGTCACTTAACTATCACAAGCTCCTCAATTTCCACATGATGCTTAGTGGGCACCGGTCCTATACCCACGACTTAAAATCCGCACCCCCAGGGGTGGTACAGAACCCCGGCCGCATCCTGGTAGGAACAATGCCTTAACACACTATACCACCACGCAGGACAATGAAAACAGAGTTGAGGTGAAGTGCAGTAACAGAAATTTAGGGGATATAATGAAACTTTCCAACACTATGCTAACGATCCGGGGAAACCTCACAAAAATCCATGAATCAAGAAGGTCGACCATGGAAATGAAATCCACGAGCTCCGCCAATGCGGGCTACTGACGCTACCGGCTCAGCCATCTCGCTCGCCAGAGAAAGTAAAAATAAGGCTGCGATAGTGTGAAAATGCACCCTGGCCTGCATTAGAGCGGTTTCTGTAAGTTATGATTAGAAACCATAAGGCAGAAGAGCAATAAAAGACTTTTTAATTTAATCCTCCTTCCTGCAAGGGATGAAAGTTACTTTTATATGCACCCCATACTCTCGGTGTGAAAATATTTTATGGTGTCTAGAGGTAACTTTTCTTTTTCTGCCGCTTCCCCACAGTAAGCAACAGACGTATTTTACGGAAACATATACAGAGGGCACATGTTTAAATACCTACGAAAATTTCAGAATGAGCCGCGCGACGAGGATGTTTTCCAATTTACAGTTGTGTATTCCAATACAATTTTATTCATAGTGACGCAGCGGTTACGGTTCAAGGTTTTGGTGAGATCTGCGCCGGGCAATCGGAATCGTAAACAGGTGTCACGCACTCGCTTGGACAGAAAGAATGTTTGGGCGTCACAATTGTTCTGGAAAGCTTCTGAGCCTACATAAGCCAGTGCTATTATAACCTATCTGAACCTAGTTTAATCCTGCTGTAAACATCCCGGTGGGAAGAGAGAGAGACAGAGATTTTGGGGCAGAAAACAGTTAAGCTGTTGATTGGTTCAGCGAAGTTAATGGGCGTTTTCTTTTATTTGCATGCGTACGATAAACCTCTCCTTTAGATACAATACTGTAAGTAGTTTTCTGATCACTGCTCTGTGAGGGCTAATTTCGGAGAGAGAAAAGTATGCAAATGTTTCAATTCTTATAAACGTAATGGAACTACATTTTACCTTTCTGCTTCACATACCACATAGATGTGTTATGTATACTATATACAAATTAGAGAGAAGACTGGTGAAATTATAAACACTATTATCTTATTATGTTAAAGTAAGCTGCATTTTATTTAACAATTACTAAAGGACACTGCTATTATATCATATTTTTGCATTCCTATAACAGGCAGCTCTCTCGCGACGAGGACTACATCGAGTTGAATGCTGATTAAGCTGCGAGGGCTGTTCAATAAAAAATAATCATAACTGTTACGGTCATAATTTTTCGCACTAAAATTCAGTCTTATTATATTATGTTAGCTTAATGTGAAACAAACACGCCGTAGTACTTACATTGATAGTACTCCTTGTTCCCGCCTGTGAGAACCAGACAAGTTCAGACATATTCAGTATCGCCTGCCACTGCAGTGGAGGTAACATGCAGTTAAAGTTGATGTTAGAACGATAGGGAGCTTTTTTCAAACGTAATCACTGCTGATGAAACTTGGCTACATCATTTTGATCCTGAGAGCAAACAGCAAAGCTCAGTATGGAAATCTCCTTCATCACCAACCCCCCCAAAAAGCAAAAGTGGTTGCTTCTGCTGGGGAAGTTATGGTCATCTCACTCTTTGATATTCATGGAATGGTTTATCAGCATGTTGTGCCTGCACACATATCAGTAACTGGACAATACATCAGGGATGTCCTGTAAATTTTTTAACTCCATACCAGGCGCTAAAGACCACATTTCCGTGAAGCAGGGTGGATGCTGCACCACAATAATGCGCGGCCGCATATTGCAAATGCTGTTGCTGAATATGTTGCAAAAATCAAGGTGAAGTGCATCCTTCACCCTCCCTATAGTCCGAATATAGCCCCATGTGACTATTTTTCTATTCCCTAACTTGAAGAAACGCCTTCGTGGGAGGCATTATCCATCATCAGAAGCAATGGTGAAGGCTGCGGAGGCGATATTGAAGGTTCACTCAGGAAATGATTTCCAGCATGTCTTTGAAGACTGGCAGAAACGCTGGGACAAGTGTATCACATTCAGGGGAGACTATTTTGAGAAGGATCATCAAAATTATGAGGATGAGTAAAGGTACGTTGTCAAAAAAAAATGTGATCCATGCTTTATTTAACAGCGCTCGTACTATCGTTTATAGTGTGGACTTGCTTCTGATATTTTACACTGTATTCACATCTCGCGTTTTACCTTACAAGTCCAAGAACACATATGCACTAGTATATGCAATTTAAAGTCAGTAAGCTTTTTATCATGAAGCATGTCGGTGCTTCAGCCAACATGAAACATAATCTAGCCAAACCTTTAAAAAGTGGCGAGAGACGAATGATCGCGCATTGTTTCGCGGTGCTTAAAAAAAAAAGAAACCCGGAATCGTCTATAAAAATATAGAGAAAGAAACTGGGGCTCTCCTTGGTGTTTCCGCATGTAGTGTACATAGTGTTAGAATGGAACAGAATGCAGCCGGGACTCCAAGAACACCGGGAAAATAGCGTAAATGCAGACAGCGCGTGAAGAAATACGACGATTTTAGGAAAAGTGCTATATGCAATAGAACATGATTTTTTTTTCAGAAATGAACCAACTCATAGATTTAATAAGTTAATGTGTAACCCAGCTCTATTTATTTAATGTCTATAAGTTAGCACTGCTATATATACTACTAGTGTTGCAAAACTTATGTACGTGCATGTAGCGTCTAAGACGTAACGAGTTGAGCCAGCTACGCCTTGTTTACAGCAGGATTAAACTAGCCTGAGATACAGTATGGTTAATGTAGCGAGTGAGTATACTCAGTATAGTTCTTTATATATTAATTGAAACCCAAATAGAGTCATATAGGTAACTGGCAAATGGTAAAATTGTTGCGGAATAACAACATGTGATGATGGAATGAAAGTTGCTAACTCGTTAGCCAAGTAACTTACATCTTATGTTCAAATTTATATAGTTTAAAGCAAACCCTTTCATTTTCAGTGTAACAAGGAAGTTTGGCATTGCAAAGTCGAGTGAAGTCTTGCGGTGAGGAAGCGAGAGTGTATACGTCAGTTAAGTGTGTGAACGGTTTAGCAGGTTGGGGAAAAGCTCTCTTCTCTCTGTGTGTGACGACCATGGTTGAGAAGGGAGGAAGGAGAGGGAATAAATCTAAGCTTAAATTCCCAACAACAGCCTGGAATCGAACCCAGGCTCGTCACACAGCAGGCATTTATTCGACGGATTGAGCTATGGGCCCGTCAGGAATTTTATTGCAAAACAAATGTTTAAAGCCCCCCTAATGATCTTAGATGTTAAAGGAGTTACACAATGGAACATAAGGAAATGGGAACATGCCAAACCCCTGTTCAATCCTTAATTTACCTTTATAGGTGTTCGTGTAAGTATTTAAAAGTACTTATCAAATTTAAGGTATTTTAGGCTCTTCTATGATTCTCCATAACTCACTAGATGCTTTCCCTGCACATAACATTTCAATTAAAGGTCTACATCTCAGTCTGTATCCCTCCCACTTCCTTTCTAACGTCATGAACTCAGGACTTGTGTTCTCCCTTCAGTTAAAATACTGCAAGGAATCGCAGCAGAACAAGACTGAAACAAACCGACAGGGACAACGGCTGCCTTCCTTTAATATCTGAGTTTTCAAAGCTTCTAACAAGTTAGGGCATCTAGAATTCTGCCAGCACACTGTAGCATCCCGAAATGAGTTCCAGACAGTTCGATAGGGTTATGCAACTTTCCTCTTAGGAAACATGCCAGTGGCCACTGCTCCAAGGCGGGAGTTGGCAGAGCATTGCAACGATGTGTTCAACATTTATAATGCGATATATTCTGACGTTTATCCACTTTATTCTGTGTAATACTGCATAAATGTGCAAAATTGTATATACGAAAATGTTCTGAAGATTTTCCGACCTAATAACGATACAAGACATTTTTTCAGAATTTTATTTTTATTTTTCAACATAGTCTCCTTGTAGCTCTACCCACTTCTACCAGCGATTCTCCCATCTCTGTAATCCGTCCAAATAGTACTCGGCGTTTACGTCTGCAAAATAATTGTTTACGAAGGTTTGACAAAAATATGTTACCTCTGAGCGCAATTTTCAGACGAAAGAACAAAAATAATTCGCTTTGCGCTAAATCTGGTGACCAAGGTGAATGGTCAAGCAGTTCAAACCGTAAATCGTGGATTTTCGCATTGGAACCGCTGAGGTATGAGACAGTGTGTTGTCTTGGTGAAACAGGATTTTCTTTTTCTGCAAATGTAGCCGTATTTCTGCAAGTCCTGCCTTCAGCTTGTCAATAATGATGCGTAGTAAACTCCTGTAATGGGTTTTCCTGTTTGAAGATAACCGATTAAAACAACTCCATGACTATCCCCCCCCCCCCCCAAAAGAAAGCAGTCGCCATCACTTTCCCTGCAGAAAGAAACCGTTTTTGCCTTTTGGGAGCCGATTCCCCCGTTCCAGTCCACTGTCTGCACTGCACTTTTGTTTCGGGAGTACAATGATAAATCCAAGTTTCATCTACAGTAATTAATTGGCGCCAAACTCGGATTTATTGCGCCTGAACTGCGCCAACAGAGCTTTGGAAATGTTCTTTGGAACTCGTTTTTGATCTAACATGAGCAAACGCGGCACCCAACGCGCGGATAGCTTTCTCATGTCTAAATGTTGATTTAAATTGTGACAAACACGTTCTTTTGACATGTTCATAGACTCTGCTATCTCTATCACTTGTACTCGGTGGTCGTCTGACACCATTTGGTGATGTTTGGCGAAGTTTTCGTCGGTAGTTGCAGTTTATGAACGTCCCGAACGTTCATCGTCTCCCAAGATCTTGGGGGCACGTTTAAATTCAGCTGTTCACTGTGGTAAGCGATGGTGCAGAGTGCCCATAAACATAATCCAACTCATCTTTGATATTCGTAGGCGTATTGCCGTTCAAAAACAGATATTTAATTGACAGCTCTATAGTCGATTTTGTATATATTCATAAAAAGAGTCACACCAACTCGCTCAAACGACTGTTACATAACAACTGAGCGTCTAAAATGGCTGAAACCTTAATGAGTAACTGTCAACAGAAGAAAAACGAAATTCACTAGCTCTTGTTTTTACGAGTGCTGTTTATGTCGGACACTTTTCAGACGAGTCTCATATATATAAACTCTCACACACACACAGAGAGAGAGAGAGAGAGAGAGAGAGAGAGAGAGAGAGAGAGAGAGAGAGAGAGAGAGAGAGAGAGAGAGAGAGAGAGAGAGAGAGAGAGAGAGAGAGAGAGAGAGAGAGAAAGAGAGAGAGATTTGCAGTGTTTCTTTTCTCTTTTAGTGCCATTCAATAAATGTGAAGTTTCAAATCTAGCTAGTTTATTTCGCTTAACATGCAAGGAGACAGAAAAACAGCTTTCGTAAAATTAGTATTATTAGGAGATGTAATGAAAAACCGCAGAGGAACCCACATAAATGGGCTTTCCCTGGTTAACAGTAGTTAGCAATTACAGAACCATTCATATCCAATCAAGTTTATACTAAGTCTCGTTGAAGTGAAAGGAGTAAGCCTGTTGCCGTTAAGATGCATTTCATTGGATGCTGCGCTTCTGTTCCACTCTAGAGAATTACAGCACATTAAAGATGCAGACTTGTGTAAAGTTGTATGGCATCATCCTGTTGGTTTAACTCGGCTGCCTCTTTGAAGTAGCGAGTAATGCCCGAGGAGACACAGATGCTCTCTGGTCTAACAGCAGTCCTTGTTAATTTAATTAATGTACTGCTTTATATTGCAACAAAACAGTGCACAGAATTCTTCACAAAAACCAGCGTGTCAATTTTATACTTCTTAGGGACGCATTCCTCTGTGTCTGAAACCTGAGATGGTATGCATTGTTTGGAGGGGACACTGAAGGTTTAGCTGCAAAGTAATTTTTTAGGAAGGGTTCTGGGTTCGCTCCTAGGTCAGGGTAATACGGAACTTTGCCCTCACGACTGGTTCGTTTTAGCTCCCTTAATTCCTTGTCACGCTCTCTTCGTGGATGAAGCCTCACACACCTACACTTACAGCTGCTGCAATTAATTTAGCGTTACGTGCATCTCAACACCTGCTCACACGTCCCACTTCTAAACCACCAGTATATCCATTGATTTCGTCAGTATGAGTGTCTATTGGAGGACCATTGAACTTAACTGCAAATTATTTCCTCTTTTGAGCTTATTGACCAAACCCTCTCTAACATTCTTTTGCTCGTTTCTCGGTCAAGTTTCAACAGAATAAAAAAACACTAATCATTTCTTTCCTATCTTTGTTTACAACATTTACATATGCAGCTTAAAACCACAGGTTGAAGTACAAGGGCCGTTCAATAAAGAACGACCATAATTTTTACGGTCATAATATGTCACACTAAAATTCAGCCTTATTATATTCTGTTAGCTTCATGTGAAACAAACACACCGTAGTAGTTTCATTGTTGGTACTCCTGGTTCCCGTCTGTGATAACCAGGCAAGTTCAGACATGTTCAGTATCGCCTACCGCTGAAATGGAGGTAACACGCGAGGAACAATATGTGGCTTTTGAAATTCTGCTTTCGTCTCAACAAATCTTCAGTTGAGGCCTATACAATGATACAGGAGGCCTATGGACAGTCTGTTCTTCCCTACAGCACAGCTCGAAGGTGGTTTAAAATATTTAAAAATGGGCGACCATCAATTTCAAAGAACGGTGGAAACGGTGCTCTAGTTAGTGCTCAGACGGAGAAAACCAACACTGCTGCTGCCATTGTGAGAGAGGATCGACGAATTACCTTAAGATCACTTTCTGAAACATTTCAATGGGTGCCACCCACACGTTGGTGACAGAAGCATTACACATGAGACGTGTTTGTGCGCGATGGGTTCCAAGACTGTTGATTCCCGAACAAAATGGTATTCGTAAGCAGGTCTGCCTGCAGTTAAAGTTGATGTTAGAGGGAGATCGGAGTTTCTTTCAAACGTAATCACTGCTGATGAAACTGGACTACATCACTTTGATCCTGAGGGCAAACAGCAAAGCTCAGTGTGGAAATCTCCTTCATCACCAATCACCAAAAAATCAAAGGTAGTTGTTTCTGCTGGGAAAGCTGTGGTCATCTCATTCTTTGCTATTCATGGAATGCTTTATCAACATGTTGTACCTGCATACACATCAGTAACTGGACAGTAATACAGGGATATCCTGCAAACGTTACAAGTCCATATCAGGCGCAAAAACCACATTTCCGTGAAGCAGGCTGGATGCTGCACCACGATAATGCGCGGTCGCATATTGCCAATGTTGTTGCTGAATATCTTGCAAAATTCAACGTGAAGTGCATCCCTCACCTTCCCTATAGTCTGGATTTAGCCCCATGTGACCTTTTTCTATTCCCTAACTTGAAGAAACGGCTTCGTGGGAGGCATTATCCATCATCAGGAGCAGTGGTGAAGGCTGCGGAGGCGATTTTCAAGGATCTCGCAAAAATGTTTTCCAGCATGTCTTTGAAGACTGTCGGAAACGATGGGAGAAGTACATCGCATTCAGGGGAGACTATTTTGAGACGGCCCATCAAAATTATGAGGATGAATAAAGGTACGTTGTCAAAAAAAGAGTTGGGATCATCCTTTATCGAACAGCCCTCGTAATTCCAAAACTCTGAAAATAAAACTTTTACAACAATGAAAACATGCGGAATGGAGCGTAAGGGAAACGAAATCAGCCAATAAATTCTGACATGGCTGCTGTAATAAAGAGCTGCACCTGGGAGTAAAACCCTATCCATTCACTGGTCAAAATGTAACATTTCTCTACTTTATACTCAAAGTAAGTAAAGGAAGTATTTTATCCCAGTCCAAAACTTTTACACCGATATTTCACCAGAGTACATTTTTGAATGTTTCTCTTTGAATAGTATAACTCAAAAACGAAAATTTCATTACAGACTACACTTGGAATTTACGTTGAACCTCTTCCAAGGATATGCTACCAAAATATTCAAAGTAATAGTTTTTCTAAAATGCTGGAAGCTTTTCTCAAAAATAGCCCCAACAATTTTTATTATGCTAACATATATTGAGAATGCCCTTTTTATAAATAAAATATCTATCTGGAAATTTCAGGGAATAGTTTTGAGTTTTTTTAATATTTTTTCTATTATTCTTCTTCTTTATATTATGTCTTATATACGTGTTATTTCATGGATGACTTTAATATAATTTTTAAACTGTACTGGATGGACAAGTTCTTCTGTTTAGTCCAGCATTTCTGAGTAATTTCTTTATTGGTTTGATTTTTCCAGTACTTAAGCTTTTCTAAAATGGAAACTCGTTAATGTTTCTCCAAATTTTATGTCCATCTCATAGTAACCAACTCTTAAAGGATTTAACTGCCGTTTTAGCTTACCAGTTTGGCCAAAACATTGTAATAAAACCATTTCTACACTGTGTATAATTATATTAATGAGGTCAAAAAATAAACGGTTGTCTCGCTGTGTCGCGAGCGATCGACTGCATTCTAGAACAATGACTGGATGTACAAAAGCGCTCAAAGTGTTAGAGCGCATTCAGTTGCTAGTGAGTTGTTAATTGACGTGCAGCTCTGCAGTAATTGTAAGTGCGTGGACATCTGAAGTGTACCGTAGTAAATTACTTCGTTTGTTTACGTGTGGCGACCTTAAAGACTTGTGTATGTCACGTCTTTCTTACTATTTACTGCAATAAAGAGTATTTTAAATTTCTGCAAACAAGACTTGATTCTACGAACCCACAAAGTCACAATATGTAATAGAATCGTGCATAAGAAATTCTGTATTCAAGTGTATATTCCCGTAGGGGAGGGGATCCGCCTCCAGCTGCAGTGGTTCGGACGCTGCGGAGCCTTAGCACTCGTGGCACATCTGGCGTTACTAGAGGAAACTCGGGCCGAACATTCGAGCCTCTCCCGAATGGGACCTGTTCGGATTGGGTTGGACTCGAGGGGGCAGTGTGTTCCCGACACCCGAGGGAGATCGGGTACCTACGGCCAGGCTTCGGCCGTCCGGAGGGGGTAGAGGGTTGCCTGAAAGGTCCCTCGTACTAGCCTGCAGAGATAGTAGGTGTGCTAGATCACCAGGCGGCCCCAGCGAGGTCGGTCGATAGTCTTACCTGCGGGGTTGACTGGCGCCAGTGGAGTATTCACTTCCACCCGTCTGGACGTGGCTGTCAATGATGGGGGGGTCTAAAGTAATAAGGTATTGCCCCATGCAAAGAGCCACAGAGTATCCATCGCTCCCGGGTAGAAGGAGCCCAAAATCTTTCGGGAGTTTTGGGTAAATCCTCTGTGCCTATCTTATTCAGGCGAACATGAATTAGATAAGAAAAATATGCATTATAAGGATCTTTAAGGATTGGGAAAGTTATGTGTGTACACACAATTTTATATCCTATTGGCTTTGAGAAAGGAATGGAATTTTAAAGCCATCAATAACATAGCATCAGCTTTAAGGAATTTGACTATCGCTTCATATATTCTCCCTGCACCTACAGAGAAATCAGCAATAAAATAATATCTGTAAATGTTTATCTTAATTAATATTAAGTAGATAAATATGCGTTTTTAATAATAGCTATACAAGGGTAGAAAAGTTTACGTGAGTGCACCGCTAAGATATTTTATGTGTGACAAATGCGCAAGATGAATTCTTAGAAGACGATTTGAAACAATCCTCTGGTTTGTAAATCCCAAACAGAGATTCGATGTAGAGACTTTTGGTCCGATTTTAGGGAATGGTTTCCATTCTGTATCTAAAGTGTAAAATAAAGATCCTCTGTTCTTATACAGAAGAAACTGGATGAAATGTTGAACAGTATTCTCGAAAATCCCTAAGGCGGTTTGTACAGGAAGCAAGCTTTTCAATAAGCTGAGCATGGCGAGGTAGCATCCTGTAAAATTGAAACCATGGTTACCGTAGTTCAGGAATTGCTGCCACATCAGAGTCGATTAAATTTCTGTAATTGGATTTTGCAAACGTCAATGATGGGAGTAATTGACTCACGCTTAATATTCTTCACTGAGGAAGGATCGCTCTATTTACATGGATATGTTTCATCGCAAAATAACAGGAAACCTGAGTTTCCACACGTGCAAATTGCTCTGTGGGGTGCACTAAATGCATACACAACAATAGGAATTAGGTTTTTTTAAACAAGCAATTAATGAAAAGAGATCAAGGATTCCCATGTTCTAACCAATTTAGAAACAGCTGACAAACGTTGAGTGTCAGTCTGGATTCTCCCAACCAGACTACCTGTCACTGACGATCCGTTAAATTTATTTGAGGGGATTTTTTAAGATAGATTAATTAGCAAAGAATTTTATTGGCTCATTTAACTGTGTTCGATTTTTACGAATGAGGAAAACTAAATGTTCACACATATGAAGAACTAAAGAAAAAATCAGCCAGTTTAAGATACTGATCATTTAAATGTGAATGAAAATTCTCTGAAGAGATGTGAAAAATGTGTGGGTAAAGGAGGACATTTTTTATGATACGGCTATTTTGGTTTAGGCTCCGAGAGCTGAAAAAATTTTAAATATGTGATTTAAGAATCGATATGAAAACGCGTTAACAGTAGATGGACCGAGGAGTATGGTTTTCCGAGAAGGAACAACCCGTCATTTTGACGGGTGCAGTTTTATACGTCGTTTTTAAAATAGTAAACAAATTTGAATGCATACCAGTTTATTTAATGCTACTTATACAGTTTACGAGTATATAAAATTACTTTTATCCGAAGAATAACATGATAAAATGAACATTTTAAGCCTAAAAATTAATCCAAATATATACGATAACCAAATGTGAATTGGAGAACTTCCCTTAGCAATCACGCATATTTCTACATAAATGTTGAATTCCACAATATATAGTAGAAACACACTTATGAACCAGATTTCGCTCATTCAAAGCCACCTACAGCAACGTAGCACCTAACGCACGTGTATTCAGCGTTGCCTAAACATGGTCCACGAGCATACTGTGAATTTGTGGGTTCGTAGAATTAAAAATCCGATTTGCAGAAATTCTAAATGTTTTTATTTGCGTAGGAATATACTGTTCAATTCTCACGTAACAACATTACATCACATACACACAGTCTACCAAGGTCGATTACAATAACAAACAGCGTTCAGTCTACAACATCAACACTCTCAGCTGTTCTCCGCTTACTGAATTTCCACTGTTGACAACACACTTGTTACATGTCTTTACAACAACAACGCCTTCTTGGCGAGTCGTCACCTCTTTAAATACCTCACTGATAATTTCTAGATTATAAGAAAATAAACCAGAACCCGAACAGTCTCTATCAGTCAAGAAGTAACTAGAAATTTCCATTTATCTCAGTTTGTTTGTTTAGGCAGAGCTTTATCTGCATGCTATCTTGTCTGCCGGCACTTGGTTTTCAAACTGCCTGCCTATCAGTCCTTTTGTGTAAACAAGCCGCGCCATCGTAGATACGGGTTCACGACAATATGTTGTAAAGTCTTGCTCAGCCAGCCAATGAAACCATTTTCTCGTGCTTTCAAAGAGGGTGCTCTGTCGGTGGCAACATTCACGAGCTTGACCCATGAAAGCACAAATTTATTTTCAACGTCATGGATAGCGTTGAAGATGTCTTTTCCACAAGTTTTACTCTTTAAGGGCACTATATCTAACATTTCTTCTAAGGTATTTAATTCATTATCAACTCTCCTCAGAAATACAATTAAACGCAATTCGTTAGATCTGTCCACCAATTCGTTCAGGGCTACGAGTAGAGAAAAAATGTTATTGAGCTAATTTTGTCCTTTAATTGACTTTCAAAATCAGAACACAATTCTTCTATGCGTCACGTTACTGTAACTCAACGGAGTCTGAGTGATGCTAAGAAATCGGCTAAATCGGGACAAAATTCCTTCGCAGCAACTAGCGAGCTTTCCTTGATAAATTCTCCTTCACTAAATGGTTTCATATTTTTTCCAAGAATTTCCGCCAGGTTATAAGAACGCTCTACCAAAATTTCAACATTAGGGTCATATTTAACAGGTGCTTTCATTTTTTCAGTTTTTGTGATCTAGCTTCACCTAGACCAAAGATATGCTGAACATTAGCAGAAACGCCACTGACTGCTCCCTCTTTCTAACGCTGCCTTTCGCACTGGTGTGGGGGTAACATATGTAGGGGAAGGAAGCGTGCGCTGTAGAATTGAGCACGCCTGCGCCACGCTATAGCTGTTTGGAACCTGCCCTCGGCTATCCAGCCTCCCACCTCACACCTCCCTTTCGGGTTCACAACAGGGAACATCTGTTTGTGTATGTTAGGTAACGTCAGAACTCACTTATAACTCTTCCGTAACTGAAAAGCCTAATTCATTCCTATGGCTATAAAATATCTTCTGATTTAATCTCATAAATTACTGAAAGTCCTTGTGCTTGATAACGTACACATAATGCCAAGGAATAGAAAATATTTGCTATTACTCCATAGAACATAGCTGCTATACACTGCAGAGTATCCAAACAAAATCAGCTTACATTATATTAAAAATAATTTACATAGATGGCCATATATAGGCTTTCAGAAAACCGATGCCTGTTTCAAACGCCACAATCGATCCTATGTCATATTTGTTAACTTTACTTGCTAATTACAGTGGGCAACAACAACAAAAATTTGAAGTCTTCGAGCACTTCATGAGACAATTCCTACTAATTCTGACAATGAAAAATTTTTATTACTCTAGTTTATATGATATACACAAGGTGGAAGTATTACATATTAACGGATTGAGAGAGAAAATGATACATTTTAATTACATACATGCTAACAACAATAAAATTGCATTTGATTTTTTAAACTGGTAATTACATGTTAGGAGTTCTAAATTGCTCGAAATATACTTCGCAGGTAGTTGAGTTTGAAGAGAATTATGTGGTGGCCTATTGACTACGTCGTGTTTTAGCTTGCCTCTTGTGATGGAGCTCCGCAGAATCCCTGTACAAAGACCTACAGTAATCCGTAAGCATTACTTCATTCCAACGACCCTGATATCTTTGTTCCATAACAGAAATGTCCTAATGGAATCTCTCCGCATGTTCATCACTAACAGCTCCACAACTAGGAGGGAAAAAGTCTAGGTGGGAGTGGAGCAAATGGGTCTTATGGGACATGCTGCAACTAAGGTTACGGTATTTTTGCAGGAGGACTTTCACGAAATGCTTGGAGTTGTTATCTCTTTTGTTGCCTAAAAATCCATAAACAATGTCCTTGAAGGCTTCCCAAGCTTCCTTTGCATTCCCCTCCAAAATTTGCTCAACGCAGGATCTTTTACAAGTTCTCTTATTTGTGGTCCAACAAAAATGTCTTCCTTAACTTTTGCATCACTTAATTTCCAAAATTTCTCTCTGATTGTGTTTTGTTATTTGACAGGTGTGCCAACTCCCAAAAATTACCCCAAATTTAAAATCGTACATGTAAATTTACTATTTTTAAGACCGGAACATTTTCATTGTTGCCCAGTGTTAATGAATGCTACAAACATGTGTATAATAAAACGAGTCAAAATTCCTCAGAAGCTTTTATTGTAATTGCACAAAAGTTTGAACTCAATTTTATGGTTGTAAAATCCTCTCATGTTGCCTTACTTCTGTTGTATTGTTGTGGAAATCAAGTCTTTTCGGAAGTCATTCAACAGAATTATATATAGACAGAAAAGTGTTTTCAATAAAAACTAGAAACGATTAACTGAAAAGATGAGCTTTCTCAATAGCAGCAGAATATGAGTTCGTTTCCAAAAGAGATATCTTGGTGTCCAGAGAGTTGAAATATTATCTCACGGATACTGTTAAGATGTATTTAGCTTTTATATTCTTAGATGTGTAACCAAGTTAAAGGTACAATGGTTTAATTTTAACACACTTAAATTATCTCAACTTTACTCGGCCATTCCTAACAAAGTTTGCTGCACCATTAAAGGGTATTTAAATGCTGTCTAGTATTTCCAGGAACTGTCGGGGAGAAGTTAAAGACGTCAGCAGTTCTGTACATGTTTCACATCCCTTTGTGGAGCTTCTAAATTCGTTAATTAGAAATGTGCAAAAATGCAACTATAAGGACTAAATTCTTAGAAAGAACCCTGCATATAAAATAATTATTTCGTAAAGTTTGTGGAAAGTTAATTTAATTAATTCGCCACGGAGTTGAAATGATCTAGTGGTGCAACACCGCGTAGGCAGGCTAGTCACTTATATAAACATTGACTTATGGGGAAAGAAAGAAAAGATTGTGTGATGGTTGGTTACGATATCAGTTTTGTAACATTTCGCTACAATACGAGATTGGAATATTGGCAGGTGAGACCGTAGGTCGAGTAGAGCATACAGAGGCCAACAGAAGTTTTTGAATAACATAACATGTAACATTGCACGTACTATAAATACTGAAATATTTATTTGGTAGCGTTGAATTATTAAACATGTAAACATTAACCTTTTGTGTCTCGAAAACATTATTTAAAATATCACTTTGCATGTATTTATTACACAATATGTACTGTATTTATTCTATTATCACTCCTATTGGAAGACATATGTATTCGAACGTACCCAATCGAACAGAGAGAAAGGTGTATGGACGTACCCTACACGCCCCTACCACATAGCAGTTGGGTTTATGCTATGCCTCAAGACCGTGTGCTCCAAGTAATTCAGCCGATTGTGAACTCACAGGTAATATGGGACGTAAAGGTAAGGCGACAACGGTGACAGAGGGGAATATCGTGATAAATATGTACAAACAAAACAAACCTCTCTCTCTGAAATTGTCAAAACTATTAACAGAAGCAAAACTACAGTGTTCTGCATAATTCAGCGCTTCAAACAGACAAATACGGTTGTAAATAAACCTGGAAATAGCGCTCCTTCTAAACTCACCTCCAGAGACAGGAGGCAAATAATAAAAATAGTGAAGCAGAATCCGAGAGTAACTGCGTTTGTAATTAGAGGATGCCTTGAGCAATAATCTGGCACTGTGGTTCACACCAGCACAGTTGAACAGGTTTTAAATAATACTGGGTACAATGCTCACGTTCCTAGGCTGAAACCACATGCTAATAAAGTGATTAAGAAAAAGCGTATAGAATTTGCTAAACAGTATGTGGTGAAACCAACAGAATTCTGGGATAAGGTTCTCTGGTCCGACGATAGCAAATTCTGCTTATACAAAAGTGATGTACGTCTTAAAGTGCGGAGGCTGCCAATACAGAATGGGAACCTAAGAACATGGTAGCTACATTGAAACATGGTGGCTGTAGTGTAATGCTATGGGGCTGTGTAGCATCATCTGGCTTTGAGGAACTGGTGTTCATTGACGGGATCATGAACAAATTTGAATACAAGAGGATTCTTGAAAACAATTTTAAAAAGAGTGCAGTGAAGCTGGGATTATGGCATGATTATTACCTCCAGCAGGACAATGATCCGAAGCATAGTACTGCTGAAATGGTAAGGCTTTGGATCGTGTACAACACTCCTCACACTTTGAAGACACCGCCCCAATCTCCAGATTTAAATCCTATAGGGAACATCTGGAAGGAACTCGAGGAGCGTGTGAGGCAGCATCACATCAGAAGCAACGACCATCCGAAAGAACTTCTTCAAACAGAGTGGAGAAATATGGACTCCGCAGTCGCTAAACAACGCATACAGACAATGCCCAAACAATTATCAGCAGTAATTCAAAGAAAGGGGATGATAACTAAATACTAGCTTTTCTCTGTACGAATACTTATGTCCAGTTGTAAAGTAACCGTTTTATTTCTCCTTGTAGTGCAAATTATTTTCAGTTGCTATTTATGCGATTATATGTTTAATGTAACAATTAAGTTTATTTTGTAACGGTTTTATTTACGTATGCTTACTCTGCGTAGTTTTAAGATAATATAAGTAATAAATATGTTTACGTTCGAATACTTATGTCAGCCTCTGTATATCGCAAAATGTTTTATCTGCTTTGATAAGAAATTTATATTGAAGATTTGTATGATGGCCATATACATTGATTGGTTGGATGTAGAGGGTCATGTACGAAACCAGGTCATTAGTGTAGGTATAGAACTACGGTAACTAGGGGAACATGTACAGGCTGTTTCGAAACGTCACCAAACGATTATAGCCATTTCGTAGTTTATAACTTAACTAGTCCGAATTTCGGGGTTGCAGTTTCGAAGTTTTGTTCTATATGATTTTATGCAGCATTAAATATTACATTAGTTTGTGATTAGGCGGTGCAGGCGCCACTAGTGTGCGAACCTCGAAAGTTGGTATAGGGACGCACCGGCCGCGAAAACAAAAGCACTGCTCCTTGCTCTTTATCAATGACCCTAGCCTCGCTTTCAGCTAATGGGACAAATGACAGTTATTTGTGAAAAAGGCGATAATTACTGACAGTTCCAAGGTTGCTCATTTTGCTATACCCTTAATTGTACAGTAATTTCAATCGGCTACAGTAAAACCAACAGCTTACTTTTAAGTTACAAATGCTTTATTTAGTATTATTAAACAATGTGAAATAAAATGCTTGGCTCATTTCATAAGGAATTTTGTTTTGGTTAACTTTATCTACAATTCTTCGATACTGTTCTGTTCTGATTATCATTTAATGCTTGCATCCTCCTCACTAACATGAATTTCCCTCTGAAAGGCTTAAGTTGCAAATGTCCACCAGGTTATTTGCCGTCATTGACTTTTATACCGGAAACTTGGAAGACTTAAAACACCCATAAACAAACAACTAAACAATAATGTAAATTTATATTGAGGAATTAATTCTTAAAAAATTAATAATTATTAAATACATTACACCGGTATATGGGTGACTTTTAATTTTTAGAGCCAACTGAAAAATTCAACGCCAGGGCCAGGATTTGCACCACGGATCTCCTGGATTCCGTCCAGTCGCTCTAACCCCTTGAGCTACCATAGCCAACGTGCCTTCCTGACATTAAATTCTCCAACTGACTCATATTTCCCGGTAGACCACTTAGGATTGTCATATTTGAGACAACCATTTGTGGCGACTTACTATTGTAAGTACTTAATTACCAGGATTTTTATCGCTTATTATTTTAATGTAAATTTATATTGAGGAATTAATCCTTAAATAAATAATCCTTTCTAAATACATTACTCCAGTATATGGGTGATTTTTAATTAATTAAAGGCAAATTTAAAAATGATTAATTCTTTAAGGATTAATTCCTCAATATAAATTTACATTAAAAATAATCAGTGATAAGAATGCTGGTAATTAAGTACTTACAATAGTAGGTCGCCACAAGTGGTTGTCTCAAATATGAGAACCCTAAGTGGTATACCGGGAAATACAATGAGTCAATTGGAGAATTTAATGTCAGGAAGGCACTTTGGCCATGGTAGCTCAAGGGGTTAGAAAGACTGGACCGAAACCAGGAGATCCGTGGTTCAAATCCCGGCCCTAGCGCTGAATTTTTCAGCTGGCTCTAATTAATTAACTAAACAGTAGTTTCTTTACTGCGGTTTCATAAGCCAATGAAATACTTAATAGTAGCAAGCTACCGTAGAGTGTGTCGGTATGTTTACAAACAGTTACAGCACGTGACCCGCTGTCACCTGCCTGCGAATTTCGATAGCGTGAGCTACGCAACGGTGTTTCTGTAAATGCCTAATCCACACTCATTCTGGAACGTTTTTATTAGGTTCTATTAGCGGTAAAAGCTATCCATATTTTCACATGGAAGCTGGGAAACTGCTTCTATATATCCGTTCGGTATTCTTTCAAAGCAACCTATAGATGAGTGGTTCTGATAAACAATTTGTAGCAAATTCTGCCATTAATGTAATAATACCAGCAAAATCTCGAAATAACCTCATCAGGAGGAATTCATTTCACATATTACGATAATGTTACAATAAATATATAAAACAAATAAATATTATTTTTGATTTGATTTGAAGTTTCAGTTGTATATTTACAAGACATTCATTTTAACTTCACCGCTAGAGCGGTAAAGTGGCGGTGGTAAACGAACTTTGAGCGAATGTTATACTACTATCTACTATAGTAGGTATATATAGACCTTTCTAGAAATGGTTTTATTACTATTTACACGCTGGTAAAATGCGCATATCAGAGTATATCAGTTTCAATATGTAGTCAAATCTTTTACGAAGTGCTAGCTCTGTAATGAATTTTATAAATAAAAAGGACTGAATATAGTACGTCCCTAATTCGTGCATATGTTCCTTACTTTATTTTGTTCCCTACTGTAATATTTTGTACTGTTCTTCTTGTTTTACACTTATACACACAATACACAAACTGAATTGCTTGAGGTGAGACATGAACACGCGACACTATGCATAAGAACGGCTAAGCGGACCAGCGAGTGTTTTGAAATTCCACTCTCTCTGCACAGTCAGGACCAAAAAGAATGACCTTCTATTTGAAAAATCTATTAATGTTTGAAAATTTAAACCAGTAACAAGCAATGTGTAAAAATGCGTATTTCCAGAGATTGAATGACATCGTGTCACATCCTTGGAAGATGCTGAAGGTAAATACCAAGCTTGTATATTGTGATTTTTGGGCTCGTAGAATTAAAAGTCCAATTTGCAGAAATTCAAAATGTTCTTTGTTTCCGTAGAAATACACTCTGTTCAATCCTCACGTAACAACATTACGTCACATACACAATCTCAATCTACCAAGGTCGATGGCCACACAAACAGCGTTCTGGTTACATCTGTTTACAACACTCCTGTTACGCCTGTTCTTACAACTGTTTACTACTCCACTGTGATTTCGACTGACTATTATTGAGTCGTCACCTCCTTAAATACCTCTATTGATAATTCTAGATATTTGTGAAAAAAATAAGAAATCGAATGTTCTATAAAGCAATCAAGACGTCACCAGACTTTTCTAGACGGAACTTTATCTGTGCCGGAAAGTCTTTTACCTCCGCACTATCTTTGTTGCGGACCCTTTATATCTGTAATACACTATCCGCTGTTATTGCTCACTGCGCCGAACCTTTTATGCGCGTCGCCAGGACAATATAATCCACTTTATTGTGGGGGAGGCTATAGTAGGTAATGTTCACAGCGGAATGGACTGGACTGCGCTAAGGAGGGGATTCGGCACGGAGGTCCAAACCTATTCCGTCAAGTGGGACATCCCCAGGAGGAAGGTTGAGGTGAGAGGGCGGCCGTCCCATGAAGCCACGACAGTGCAGAGGGCAGGATCCCAGCTTTACCACTGGAATCTCTCTGGTAGGCCAGTACAACCGGAAACACACCATTCTGGGTCCGGAAACAGCCTTACTAGACCGGGTCCGGAGACAGTCCTACCGAAGGGACGAAGCTTTACCAAGTGTATATCAGCCTGTCATACAACACCAAGACACTTCTACTCTGTAAGGGACCACCAGTTGAGAGATGACGTGAAATGATAAGGGAGATGAAATGGAGGCACAGAAAGTTCGGGGGATGTAATTAACCTAACCAGCGTTCGCCGGGCACCCAGGAAAACCCCCGACAAAACCTATGACTCAGGTAGATCTGCAACGGGAATAGAAACAGGGGCTGCCGAATGTGGACCACAGACCAAAACCTCTGAGCCATTCCTCTCTGTAGGGCAGAATCCACAGGGACATCTATGTAACAATTAGATTTTCTTTTCCTTTCTTTCTTTTTCTTTTTCTTTTTTTTTTCTTTCTTTTTTTGAGGACCGTAAGTCATTTATTTTTAGTGAAATTGTGTATCCAAAATGTTGTGCAGTAATACACACAAAATGAATCTCTTATTCCAGGCATTTTCATTCTGCTCGAGGGTTAAAATCTAGTTTTGATTTTTTTTTTTTTTTTTTTTTTTTTTTTTTTACAAACATAAATTTGAAAGGTGACAATTTTGGCACACACCTCAACACGTTTTGTGGGTAAATAAAAAAAATTACGGTGATATCCCGATTCTCCATTTTACCCCTTGAAAATTTATGTGGCCACGTTGAACGTTCAAAGCTTGATTTCCCTTAACCAATACTAAAAACACTTCTTTTAGAACTCAAATAAAAAGTTCTATCAGGCGATTTTGGTCGCCAAATGCGAAAAAGTTGCCAACACGTAACAAACCGAGGAACAAAGGAAACTGCAGGCTGATGGATGAACAATGAACGTTATCTAGAAGAGTAGCAACAGTTTCGAAGCGTGATTTCATCTCGACGTGCAGAGATTTTGTCACGGAATTAGGTCGTACGCTCTTGTACTTGAATCACGCGACAATCAATATAGCGACAGTGCTGCAATGTGCCTCCCGTTACTCACATCAAACTGTTTTTATGAACATACCCTTAACCTATTTTCTGTTAATGTTAATAGAGGCAAAACGAAATAACTTATACATAAGCCAGTTATTTCCCAACTGTATGGCATTCAGCTACATCAAGGACAAGTTATTCTGATATCCAGATTGCACTGCAAATATGGTTTTGAGGTCGAATTGATACACACAAAAATCTGACTCACTCTTGTACAAACCCTGATACAAATGAATATTCTTCTTCCTACTGAACAGAAATTTTTGAAAATTAATTTACTAAAAATTTCATTATGTGTACAACACCAATAGGCAAAAGTCAGCAGAGTTAAGGCAAAACCTTTTAAGACCAACTCGTTATGTAACAACTTTGGCATTACGTTCTCTTTGTTTGGCCACGAGGAAGACAAGCACAACGACGCCCGCCTCAGTAGCGTAGATGGTAGCGTGTTTGCCTCACGTTAAAGAAGCCCACCTCGGTAGCGTGGGGGTATAGTGTCTGACTCACGTTCAAGAGGTCCCGAGTTCGAATCTCGGTCAGGGTGATTTACCTGGATAGGTTTTTTCCGGGGTTTTCCCTTATCCTTCAAGACGAATGTCGGGTAAATATGCTCCATGGACCCTGGACTCATTTGAGCATAATTTCACCCAAATCATTCACCGTCCCATATGACTTAACGTTGGAGGGCGTAAATTACAAAACAAAACGAACTCACGTTCAAGAGGTCCCGAGTTCGAATCTCGGCCTGGTGAGTTAACTGGATAAGATTTTTTCGGGGTTTTCTCTTATCCTAAAGGATGAATGTCGGGTAATTCTAAGTTCTGTGGACCCTGGGGTCATTTGGGTATTATCTCACCGATTCCATTCATCGTACGGTATGACTTAACGTTGGAGGACGTAAGTTACAAAAAAAAAAATCGCAGGGGATTCCATGCCATACCAGACTGGTCTTTTGTATCTATATGTCCCAAGTAATGCATACCCGGGAGGGAGGATGAGGTGAGAGAAGACAGAGAGCGTCCGGATCCAAGGAGTCTCTACAGCACAGATGGCAGTGTCCCAACTCTCCTGCGATGGGTTTAGGACAATCATCATCCCACCTACCGTGGCCCCAAGACAGTCACGAGGCCGGTTCGGGCACTGGAGACCACCTCCCAAGAGCAAGGATCACTCCAGGTAGGCTTGCACAACCGGCACCCAGCCACCTGCGTTTCTGAATCGGCCCATTAGGCGGCTCGGAGATCAAAATCCGTCCTGCCGAAGGAGCAAATGCTCATTATCCCGCCATGCACCGCCGAGACTCCTGCGCACACTTCTACCTTGAAAGAAACTACCATATGAGAGATGACGTGAAATAATAACGGAAGAGAAAATGTAGTAACAGGAAATTCAAGAGATGTAATTAACCTACCCAGCATTCGCCAAGAAAACCGAGAAAATCCCGAAACAAGCCATGGGTCAGGTAGGTCAGTCACCGGAATCGAACCTGGATCTCCCGAATGCGAACTACAGACGAAACCACCTGACCCATCCCACTCGGTAGATATAAGTATTTAAAAACAAAACAAATTACAAAGAATAGTTTAACCATAATTAACTTTACAAAAGCTTTATTTGTGCGCCTTTTGGATTTTAACGACATATACAATTGGCGCAATAACGGACATTTGTGCTCGACCATGCCATACTTTTGTATTGATACGACTGGTAGCAGTACTTTAAAGTACACTTCTTCATTAAGGTATTGGTATTAGCCCAAACACAGGGGTCACGTGACATTTTGAAAGCGCAAATATCAATTATTCTCGTTTCGATCGACAACAATACTAACGGCAGTTTAGAAAAAGTCAAAATGTCTGACACTAGTAACACCGACCTTTTTTTTCTGTAATTTACGTCCTCCAACATCAAGTCATATCGGACAGTGAATGAAATGGGTGAAATGATGCTCAAATGAGCCCAGGATCCATAGAGTCTAGAGTTACCCGACATTGGTGTTTGAGGATATGGGAAAACCCTGGAAAAGACCTTTACCAGGTAACTCAACCTGACCGAGATTCGAACTCGGGACCTCTTCAACGTGAGGCAGACATGCTACCACCACGCTATCGAGGCGGCCGACACAATGGCATTGAAATTACGGCAAAAGCACTCAGTGTTACCAATAACTTGTTGCCACAAAAGTCAATAAATAAATTGTATTTACAGTTCATGGATTGGAGGACATCAAAATGTATAAACTCGTTCTCAGAAAATTTATTCCTAGTGTATTCCGAAGAACTGTCTCAAAATATGAAATCATCGACCTTGTGCACTCACTATTTTATTTTGAAATCACACTCAACATTAGGTACCAAATTGACTTATCTAAATGCTCAAAACTGAACAGCTTACTCAAACGTAAATCAGAAGGATATAAAGGGAAAAAGCCATAACATATACACTTGATGAGTTAACAACATTTATAAATGAAGCATCTTGTATGAAATACTTCATGATTAGGTAAGTTTCTTTTTTTAGTGTTACAAATGTTTTGTTTTACTGTTTTAGGTTAAACTGTGTCGCGCGTTGACAGCTGTTAATAGGGAAGTAATGCATTTTGTCGTGAGGCATTGTTTTGCGGCGGGACGCGGCCGGCGTGTGCGAAAGAGACAGATAGTGCGATGCGGATCTAAACGCTTGCCGAAGGAGAGAAAGACACAGACAGATGTCTGAAAGTTTCTTCTTTTCTGATGCGTCTCGATTGTTATCGAGCGGTCCACTAATTTCTAGAAACAGTGATTGTAGATAGAGAAGCACCGCGGCTGTCAAAGCGACTTGAGCTGCAATTTCTGAACTTTTAATTGTGTGTGTGCAGCTGTGTAGTGGACCTTGTAAGTATACCACAAGTACATTCATTCGTTTTTTACCTGTGGTGAAGCAACGAGAGACTACTATGTGTAAGACACGTCAGTTTTTGAGCCTGTAACGGGTGTACAAAATGTATTTTTACTGAAATAAAGAGCACTTTAAATTTCTTCAAGCTAGACTCTTAATTCTACAAATCCACAAAGTGAAGAGTATATATGCGCCTACGTAATAGGAGGGCTGTTCAATAAAGAATGATCACAATTTTATTTTACAAGTACCGTTACTCATCCTCATAATTTTGAAGGTTCTCAGAATAGTCTCCCCTGAATGTGATGCACTTTCTCACGGTTTCTGCCAGTCTTCAAAGACAGGCTAAAGACCATTTTTGAGAGATCCTTCAAAAATTGTCTCCACAGCATTCACCACTGCTTCTGATGACGGATAATGACTCCCATGAAGGTGTTTCTTCAAGTTAGGGAATAGAAAAAAGTCACATGGGGCTAAATCCGGACTATAGGGAGGGTGAGGGATGCATTTCATGGTTTTTGCAAGATATCCAGCAACAACATTGGCAAGATGCGGCCGCGCATTATCGTGGTGCAGCATCCAGCCAGCTTCACGGAAATGTGGTCTTTTGCGCCTTATATGGACTTGCAATGTTTTCAGGACATCACTGTAGTATTGTCCAGGTACTGATGTGTGTGCAGGTACAACATTCTGATAAACCATTCCACGAATATCAAAGAATGAGATGACCATAACTTTCACAGCAGAAGCAATTACTTTTGGTTTTTGGGGGGTTGGTGATGAAGGAGATTTCCCACTGAGCTTTACTGTTTACTCTCAGGATCAAAATGATATAGCCAAGTTTCATCAGCAGTGATTACGTTTGAAAGGAACTCCGGATCTCCCTCTAAAATCCACTTTAACTGCATGCAGACCTGCATGCGAATGTCCTTTTGTTCGCGAATCAACAGTCTTGGAACCCATCGCGCACAAGTATGTCTCATGTGCAATGTTTGTGTCACCAACCTGTGGTTGTCACCCAATGAAGTATTCAGTATTTCAGAAAGTGATCTTAAGGTAATTGGTCGATCCTCTCTCACAATGGCAGCAACAGTGTTGATGTTTTCTTCCGTAAGGCCAATAACTGGAGCACCGAGGCGACTTTCCTTTGAAACTGATTGTCTCCCTTCTTTAAACATTTTAGACCACCTTCGAGCTGTGCTGTAGGGAAGAACATGCTTTCCATAGGTCTCCTGTGGCATTGTATAAGCCTCAACTGAAGATTTGTTGAGGCGAAAGCATAATTTCCAAGCCGCTTATTGTTCTTCGCGTGTTCGCTCCACTGCAGCGGTAAGCGACACTGAATATGTCTGAATTTGCCTGGTTCTCACAGGTGGGAACCAGGAGTACCTACAATGAAACTACAGCGGCGTGCTTTGTTTCACATTAAGCTAACAGGATGTAATAAGACTGAATTTTAGTGAGAGAAATTATGATGTTAAAAAGGCTATGATCGTTCTTTATCGAACAGCCTTCGTACGTATTACGTCTCACTTTGGACAAAGCAGTAACGATTGTAACATATCTCTAAAACCAGAAATGTATGCTTTGTAGTGAAACGTTTAATTTAGATACATAATCAAGTAGAAACAGTGGTAGGAAGCTTCACTCTAATTGTAATTAAAACGCTTTGCTTCGCACGCCAGTTTAATAATAATAATACTCGCGTTTTAATTATTACCATTATAGTCTCGTTGCATAATTTATAGGAGATTCCCTTATTCATAAGGTATTTGAAATCATTAAAGTGATCTTTGACATATTCAAATCTAAGGGAAATTTTTTCATGTAAAGAATAAATGGGCTGGGGTATATCTTGAGTATCTTTGTGGCACATCCTTAGACGATGTCCTTAAATACCAAGTTTAATATCTAACCGACTTATCGTTTTGACATATGTTAATGAAGCGCACACATATACACACACACAAATACTCTCAAATGCTGATTTTGAGGTTAATGTTTAGAGGTTCGTATAGAACTTTTGGGACGAATAAATTACTGTTAACTTATTAGAGAAAGTCCTTTGTAGATTTATTTCATTTGCAGCATGTGAAGCTTTCAGTTGGGACGATGCTGTCTTTAAGGATCAAAGAGAAATGAATGTACTGGTATAACTTGGTCCCTCTCGTAAAGGTATGTCGTAAAGAACGTGGCTCTCCTGACCAGTTAAAGTCCTTCTCATTCCAAGCTTGCAGAGGAGATGTATCGGTTAAGTTATCGAGAGGAGAGCATTCTTTTGTTCCCTGCGGAACGTGATACTACAAATCGATACTCTAAACGTTACGGCAGCCAGCAGGTTTGGGAATAACAAAACGAGATCTCAAAACTTTAATCAAGTAGGGAAATAGATGCACATTCAGTTGGTCGGGATACTCAGGTCAGAACAAGGCAGCTCAAGTGCACATTTCGCTTTCATCTTAAAGGATATGTTATACAAATCGTAATTATAAATCCTTCATTTTTCCTCTACTGATTACATATAGTATTCCGCCCGAAAATTTGCTGTAATGTAAGCCACAATTCATGTTTTTAGCCGCGTGACACTTTAGAAAAACGTCCGTGAATATGTGGCTCTCTGTGAGCAATCTAGAATCGATTACTCAATTTTTTATTTAAGTTTACCATCTCTTAAGAATGTGTAACAGATTTTCAAGAAAATTATTCCTTTCCAAAATACTCTTTACATGAAAATTGCTTCCAAAGTTTTTTATTTTCTTAAAAGTTGCTTTAGGAATATTAGTCAAACTGCCATATGTTTAAAGTACTTTTGTACCAAATAAAGTGTGTACCTTGAAATACTTGGGAACAGTTTCTGAATTCCTAATTTATTTGAATAATTTTCGTATATTACTTAATCGTTCTTCCATACTAAACACGTGTAGGCTATGGTTTGGATAGTAGAGTTAGACTGAAAAACACAATACTATAGCTGGGATTTGAAACATGGATCTTCCGTTCTCTGTCCGGTTGCTGTTAACCATTTAGTTGCCATGGCCAAGATGACAGCATGACATTAAATTCTCCAACTGACTCGTATATCTTCCGTTAAATAACTAAGTGTATTTTTTTTTTAATTTAGGTCATCCAACGATACGGAACGATGAAATGGTGCTCAAATGAGCTCATGTTCAATGGAGCTTTGATTTACCAGACACCCATCCTTCAGGATAAGGGAAAACTCCAGAAAAAGCTTTATACAGGAATTCACCCTAACCGAGATTCGAACTCGAGACCCCTTGGACGTGATGGTGACTCTTTGTGGCATAAGTGTGTACTCACTGTATATGAGAACTCCTACTGGTTTACCGGGAAAACAACGCGAGTCAATTGGAGAATTTAATGTCATAATAGCATGTTGTTCATAGTAGCTCAGTGGTTTAAAGCAACCGGACGGAGACCGGGAGTTCCGTGGTTCAAATTCCGGCCATGGTACAGATATTTCAGTCTGCCTTCTAGTGGTTTACCGTGAAAAACACGAGTGAGTTGGAGAATTTAATGTCATAATAGCATGTTGTTCATAGTACCTCAGTGGTTTAAAGCAACCGGACGGAGACCGGGAGTTCCGTCGTTCAAATCCCGGCCAGGCCACTTAATTTTTCAGTCTGCGTCTACCTATCGAAAACTTTTGCGTAACCGGTGCACAAAAATAGTTAAACACAGACCATTTTATAAAGATGATGTTTTTATATACTTCCTTTGTTTTTTACTCTCTCGAATATGGACAGAAAACGGAATGTCAAACTCATCGTATAGCGACCAGCTATTAAAACATTTGACTATCGCTTAAAGTTCTCCATATTATCCTACTGCCGTTTTAAGTCTGAGGAAATTTATTTAAAAACACTTCTACAAAGTGACATTAGCATGAGCTAGATGGAACATATATTTTTTAAAAAAATGTTTTGGAAGTACACGTTGAGAAAGTCATATAAAATAAAAGTTTAGGTACAATATTGTATGAAGTATAATTGTAAAACCTCATTACATTCTCTGCTAAATATTTTAATTTTGGAAAATACTTACTCCATTCTACCCAACATTTTGATATCCTACTTTCACCCGACATACAGATTTTGACGACCCCTTAATCTAAAAATGGAATTTTTATAACAATGTCCCGTAAATGTCTACTAAATGCAAGCTGTTTTATTTGATTGTTTGATATGTGAAATACATTCTAAAACTAAGAATAATTTTGAAGATCTCGTAAACATTGATTTGTGAAAAACTGATGTTAATGTAAATTAGACTGGACCATGCTAGGCGGGGGGAGGGGGACTCGGCACGGAGTTCCAGTCCTAGTCTATTGCCCCAAGTGGGGCATCTTTGGAAGAAAGGAGAGGAGACGGTGGGAGGCCGAGCAAGGAGTGACAACAGTGCAGAGAGCAGGTTCCCCAAAACTGACCATTCGCAAACTCCCCGGCAGGCCAGTACAACTGGTATATCACATACCCACCGCGATCCTCAACCGGCCCACCAGTCCAGCCCGAAGACCAGCGACCGTCCTACCGGAGGAATTGTTTACCAAGAGCATATCATCCTGCCATGCAGCGCCGAGACCTCTTCCGACATTTGAGAGAGACTACTAGATGAGATATTATGTGAAATTATAATTTTTAGACATGAGACAGCTGCCGCGCATTGGGTACCGCGTTTACTGACGTTACACCAAAATCGTGTTTGAATGAACATTTCCAACGCTCTCTTGACGCGCCATAGACTCAATATCCGAGTTTTGGCGCCAATTAGTTACTGTACATGAAACTTGAATACACCATTATACGCCCGAAACAAAAATGCAGTCCAAAGAGTGGACTGCAAAGGCGGAAGCGGCTCAAAAAGAAAAGGAAAAACTGTTTTTTTTTTCGGCTGGGAAGAGATGGTAACTGTTTTTTGGGATAGCCATGGACGTATTTTAGTCGATTATCTTCAAATAGGAAAAACCATTACAGAAGCATCTTTTGCATCATTACTTGGCAAGTTTAAGGCAGAACATCCAGAAAAACGGCCACATTTGCAGAAAAAGAAAATTCTGTTTCACCAAGACAACGTACCGTCTCACACCTCAGTGGTTGAAATGGCGAAAATCCACGAGTTACTGTTTGAACTGATTGTCATCCAGCTTATTCAAAAAAATTTATCCCCAAGCGACTTAATTTCGCTCTCTCATCTGAACGCTCGGAGGACAGATAGTTTTGTCAAATGAAGAGGCAATCACCTTCATGAACAATTATTTTGCAGAGAAAACGGCCGAGTACTATTTGGACGGTTCACAGAGATGGGAGAATCGCTTGGAGAAATATGTAGAGTTATAAGGCGACTATATTGAGAAAAAAGAATCTGAAAAAAGTATTTTATCTTTATTAGGTCGGAAACTTTTCAGAGCAAACTAGTAACGACTTCCTTCAAAACTCAGCATAGGTAACTGATTAATAGTATGTTAAATGCTTAGTGTTTAACGCCCGCTTTTACTACATACGGCACCGCAGACAGTGACACTGATGGTATATGAGATGAAGATGGAGCGCCGGTGAAATGAGATGGCGGGGGAAACCGGAGGTCCCAGAGAAAACCAGCCCCAGCAACATGTTGTCCACCAGAAATCTCACTTTGCAGTCGCTTGGGATCGAACCCGGGCCGCCTTGGTGAGAGCCAAGCGGTCTAACCACTGAGCCACGGCGCGCCCTATAGTATGCTATATTCAGAGGTTAAACAATACATCGTCCATTGCTGCAGAAGTAAAAACAGGCTGTATTGTTGTGTATTCTGCCATGCACAGGGATTTTGATATGATTATTTAAAGTAAATGATTATTAAAATCATTTGGGTCATATTGACCCGAGGAACAGAAGTGTCACAATTTCACATACTAATGGCCGCGTTTTGGCTCAGTGGTTAGACCACTTGGTTCTCACCAAGGCGGCCCGGGTTCGATCCCAGGCGACCGCAAAGTGAGATTAGTGGTGGACAACACGGCGCTGGGGCGAGTTTTCTCTGGCAGCTACGGTTTCCCCCGCCATCTCATTCCACCGGTGAACCAACTTCATCTCATGTATCATCAGTGTCACCGCCTGCGGTGCCGTATGTAGTAAAAGCGGGCGTTAAACACCACACATTTCACATGCAAGAAAAATAGATTTTTTCTAAAAATACAAAAGTTTATAAAAGGTAGTTATAAAAGGCAACAAATACATAAAATTACAAGCACCAATGATTACAGCTTCCGTGTCTAGTCATATTGACCCAAAGACAACAGCTGGATTAAAGGATTTGTGAGTTAAATAGCAATATATAATGCAGTTTTATGAGTAAAGCCCTGTTCAGTGCTTCACGTCGAAACAGTCACATTTAGCACAAAAACTAGTTTCTTATTCACAATATACGATGTGAATGAAACAGTGAGGGAATGTCATTTCAACATCCTATCCACTTACATTTAATAAAAATAAATTGAAAGCAATTTGAGATGACTGCCTTCTGCAGTTTCTTCCACATTTCACGTTAGTTTATCAGGAGCTGAATACTTCAACTCAACTAAGATATGTGCTACTCTTAACAAACACTGGGAAAAGCACTTCACATAGTTTTCACATTGTTTTCATTGTAACGGCTTCACTTCCGTTAGGTTTAGACTCCCAAATTAAAAAGGCACTTGTATAAGAGGAACGTGCGTGTATGTTTGAGCGGGTTCGAGTGTGTGTGGTCTTTTTTCCCATTTTTACCCCGCATTTGACTCCAATGTTCCTATCACCAGCCTTTGTCCTTTGGAACTTAACGCGATGGTGTTATCTCTTAGACGCTGGGCTGGTGGTACTTTGGATTTCTATTTTTAATCAGTATATTACGCAAACATTCGCACTCTCATTCATACTTATAGACTTTGGGGAGAATGGGGAATCATCTTGGTTGGAGAAAAATCCCCATCCCGAACCGGGAATCTAACCCGGAACCCCTCGAACTGCAGGCTGGTGCTCTACCAACTGAGCTACCGGGCCAGCATGTGTGTGTGTGTGTGTGTGTGTGTGTGTGTGTGTGTGTGTGTGTGTGTGTGTGTGTGTGTTTGAACAGCATAACTTAACAAAAAAAAATCGTTTAAATCCCAAATTTAGTATTTTATGTTTAGCACCTTTGGAAGATGTGACACGAAGATTTTTTCGTTAAAAAATCCTCCACATTTAGTTAATTTTTGGATAACTGTTTTTTCTTCAAAATTTAAAAATTCTCAAAAATATTTCTAATGATTTTCATTACAGTACAACATAGAGATAGTCAACAAGAAGAATTCAATGCCATGGCCGAGATTTTAATCATAGATCTCCTGGTGTCCGTCCAGTCACTATAATCCATTGAGCTACCATGGCTCATGCCGTCCTTACATTAAATTCTCCACTTGACTCGTATAGATTCGAGAACCCTAGTGGACTACCGGGGAAATATATGACTCAGAAAGAGAACTTAATGTTAGGACGGCATATTGGCCATAGTAGCTCAATGGGTAAAAGCGAGTGGACGGAAACCAGGACATCCGTGGTTCAAATCCCGGCCATAGCATTGAATTTTTCATGTTGATTCTCTATCAAAAACCTTAGCCTATATAGTGCTACTATGAAGGATGATTAATTTCCACCAATTAACTAAAATAAACAGTATCATATGTTTCAGACAGTCTTGAAAAATGTAAGGTATATTGTGACTGCGTGAATTACATAGATTCGGAAAGCTGGTTTTCAGAAATTTAGAACAAATTTCATTGAAGTAAGAAGAAATGAAATTGACAATCAGCTGTCTTCAATGCTGACACGGAGTTTTGCTACTCGAAATCAAGTGACAGAAATCACTGCGGTACACTTCAATCGTCGACTGTCGCAACAATTTGCCAGTATTTATACCTACACAGCCACTGTTTCGAGAAAGTCGAAAACATTCCGAGAAATTTCGCGGGGGCAACAATGGGTACAACGCTCTGGAGCCTCTCTCTGTCCTTTTCTCTCTTTCCCAGCGCCCTGCTCCGGTTTGTGGCAAATAAATATTAGCGGAGATAACTATTTTCCAGATATTCCTTTTTATTTATGTCAATTTTCAGAGAACGGCATTTCAACGTCATTACATAGCAGGCACCTCATTAAAGATTTGACTGTTCTTAAGAACACTGTATTGTCATATTCCCATTGTACGTAGACAAAAATAATAATCTGGGCAACTATTGCAATTAAAATATCTTATACATTTGGTAATGCATTCAAAATTGTTACAGCTGTTCAGGAGAAAAATAAAAATTGTCGAAACATTTGCATGTGAAGAGAATTTTGAAAATATGATTCTTTGTTGATGCTGCAAGTCCTTGTGTGTCATTCTCGAAAAATTCTGAACCTAAATGCAAGATACTCTGGTCAAAAAAAAAAAAAAAAAAAAAAAAAAAAACACCTCCAGAAATCCTCCAACTTGTTTTAAATCAGGGAGATACATGCGAAATATCAGAATCAAAGTTTTAGATGGAATGTCATACTTCCCTTGCGTACTGGAACTTCATAGTAGAGAACGTAAAATCTGAAATTTCTGGATGTGTTTTGTGAAATTTACGAGGGCTGTTCAATAAAGAATGATAATAAACTTTTTACGGTCATAATTTTTCGCACTAAAATTCAATCTTATTATATTGTATTAGCTTAACGTGAAACGAACATGCCGTAGTAGTTTCATTGTTGGTACTCCTGGTTCCCGCCTGTGAGAACCAGGCAAGTGCAGACATGTTCAGTACCGCCTACCGCTGCAATGGAGGAAAGAGGCAGTTAAAGTTGATGTTAGGGGAAGATCCGGAGTTTCCTTCAAAAGTAATCACTGCTGATGAAACTTGGCTACATCATTTTGATCCTGAGAGCAAACAGCAAAGCTCACTGTGGAAATATCCTTCATCACAAACTCCCAAAAAAGCACAAGTGGTTGCTTCTGCTGGGAAAGCTATGGTGATCTCATTCTTTGATATTCATGGAATGGTTTAACAGCATGTTGTACCTGCACACACATCAGGGATGTGCTCAAAACATTGCAAGTCCATATCAGACGCAAAAGACCACATTTCCGTGAGGCAGGCTGGAAGCTGCACCTCGATAATGCGCGGCTGCATTTTGCTAATGTTGTTGCATGAAGTACATCCCTCACCCTCCCTATAGTCCAGATTTAGCCCCATGTGACTCTTCTGTATTCCCTAAGTTGAAGAAGGTCTTCATGGGAGGCATTATCCATCGTCAGAAGCAGTAGTGAAGGCTGCGGAGGCGATTTTGAAGGATATCTCAAAAATGGTTTCCAGCATGTCTTTGGAGACTGGCAGAAACGCTGGGACAAGTGCATCGTATTCAGGGGAGACTATTTTGAGAAGGACCGTCAAAATTATGAGAATTAGTAAATGTAGGTTGTCAAAAAAGTTGTGATCATTCTTTTTGAACAGCCCTTGTATATATTCTGGGTGAATATAATGTATGAATAATGCCACTAACCCAGCTGTTGCAACTCTATGTAGTGCTGTTTCTTTTATAAAAAGTGTAAGATATCAACATGCTCTTACAATACTCTGACTACAAATAAATGGTGTTATTTTATTGTTAAATAACAACTTTACTTTTTTCTGCATTCCTCCAGTCCTCAAGTCTCAGAACGTACAAACAAATATCCTCTGAAATTGCACTTTCAATGTAATAGGACCTTACTGTATGTGTACTGAGCAAAGGAAAACACATCACTACTTCAATCTGGGTAGGTTTTGAATTAAGCAGTACAATGGGCTACTGCAATATGTGGCTTTAGATTGGACAAGTATAGACAAAATCTAAGCTAGTAAGGACAACAATCCTTACTCCATTGCAAAATATTACTGAAAGTAATTACTTATGGTACAACTTATAGAAAGGCAACGAATTGAAAGAGTAATCAAGACTTCGCGGGTGATCAACCGGGTCAAATGGAGAAGGCCATGGAGTTTGTAATGGCCGAAATCTCGACGTTTATTAATTTGACACGGTTGATCACCCGCGAATCCTTGATTAGTAATACTCGTCGTGAAAGCCTCAAGTCTCAAATTGAGAGACTATTGATCAGGCATCGGATCCCATACACATTTAAAGCGATATGAAGTTTACGAGTCTCGCAGTATATAACTGCTGACGTCAGTCCCTGGGACAACACGCAGGGATAGTCCTGTTCGCAACGCGTAGCTGTAGTTTAATTACCACTACTGCTCGCCACGCAGGTAGATCTGTCTTCCAGGAAGTGCAAGATGTTTGACATGTTATGTTAATAGTATTACTTTGACGACAATTATTGGACAAGCTCCATTTTATAAATCAAAAGTTTTGGGGATTATGAACAGCCATTAAACAGCTTGAAGAATGTAATTTCGAGCTGTCTAAAAGCAGTCGAGGAGGTGTCTGCAAAAGTTAACAATATACAGATTGCACCACCTACCAAATGAGCCAAAAAATTGTTCAGTATTCAACACAAAAATACTAGGTTTTCAGTGCTGCGTAATATAAGAAATAAACTAAGTCTCGGACAAACATACGAAACTGATTTGTATTACTCATATGCATCATTATCGTCATTTGACATTGAGCGATTTTTCTCCTAATATTCTTATATTGTTTCAGCGAGAGGTGCAGAAAACTCATAGGAATATACATGGTTCTTCACTGTAATTCCCTCATCGAAATCAATGAGAAGGATGTATGTTGTCACGTAAGTTGCATTTTGTATCCGTACCGGACTGTACACACAGAGCGCATCGGTATACTTGTTGACAGAGACGTTTGCTGATGTCTTGCTTCACCTTGTATAGTACCTGTGCGCGTACATTGATTGCTAAGGTGTACGGGATCCGATGTATGTTGATAGTATCCAATATGGTGATAGGTGGAGGGCCCAATAAGAGGCTTTTATTTTGTTTAATGAAATACAATCAGTAAGAACGATTACTCACTCTAAGGTAAGCTAAATGTTCAAAAAAATAAATGAAACTGGAAGTGCTAAAAGTAAGACAAAGTCTGGGAGGCCAAAACGAGTTACTAATGGTGATAAAGCTCATTTTGTTAGGAATTTGTTTTCTTGGTTTAAATTTCATTAGCTATAATGCGTCCTAATTAACTTATATTACAGTTCAAAAAGGCATCTCTCTGTACGTTCCGAGACCTGAGAAAAGAAAAAACTGAAAAAACTGAAAAACAAATGCTGCCAGTAAATAAAAGTCTCACCATATTCAGAACCATAGTGACATGAAAACATGTTGATATTGTCGTGAGGCATTGTTTTGCTGCTGCGTAGACGATCACCGAGAGAGAGAGAGAGAGAGAGAGAGAGAGAGAGAGAGAGAGAGAGAGAGAGAGAGAGAGAGAGAGAGAGAGAGAGAGAGAGAGAGAGAGAAGCGTGTAGTGAAAGAAACAGATAGTGCCCAAGCAACGTCTACGTAGCCGATGAGCGCTTGGTACTTGCTGTGAGAGAGCAACAGAGGGAGAAATGGGCATACAGTTCCATGGTGTTCTCGCTGCGCCACGAAAGATCGTGTGGCTTCGGCAACTTTCGAGAAACGATGGTTCGGTTATAAAAGCGTCGCAGCAGTCAGACAGACAAGTGCTGCAGCGGAGCTGCGAGTCAGTTGTCTATGGACCTGAGAATTGAGTGTGCAGCGACGTGGACCAGTGGCAGACGACCGTGAAGGTTGCGTTTTTGTAAGTTACGTGATTCTGCTTCTGCAAAGGGCTGTACAAAGAGTCTTTCTACGGAAATGAGGAGCATTTAGAATTTCTGCAAACTAGACATTTAATTTTACGAACCCATAAAGTCACAATGAGTTACAGATTTTCTAAAATATACCACTTTGCAAAGTTATAAGTTACAAGCACTTTGCTATACTACACCCTCCGTACGATTCATGGATTAAAACAAAAAGTGGCTATTTTTTTTTCAACAAATTTAGTTAACTTCTCTTACTTGAACATATGGCATAGGCAGTTCATCCATGCTGGCCCATTTTCACTGGAGGAGGAAGTGGAAAATGCAGAGTCTGGAGTTCTCGTGTCCCAGCAAAACCATAACAGGATGACCTAGTGTGTACCATAGTTTTTCCAATAATAATTTTCTAACTTCCCTACAGGTTTACAAACTCCTGTAAATATGTTTCGGTCAAAATGAGAGATGCCCTCAAGCGTTAAGTCACCTGATACTTTTCTGTCCCTCACCATTTGTTTCCCCTTGCCCCAAGCTATACTCTGGGATGCAGATCAGATGTGTATGACAGCAAACTAACACATACATGTCAAATATATTGTGCTGTTCTTATTTATTCATAGAATCAAACCTCGTGCTTTGTAACCATAGACGGTTTCAGCAAACTCTTAGATTGAGGAGCATTTTTTGAGGTTTCATTTGTTTAATTATGGTCTTACTGGCTCTGTAATCCAGAACAGAATTTTCCAGAAACATATTACATCAAATGATCTGTGAATCTAGACAAAACAAAAGTGTTCAAATTTCTAACCTGTCGTACGTCACATACTTAAATAGAAGTCGGGATTAATTATATGTTATTAGAAGAAATTGACAGCATTAAATTTCTGGGTCTTCAAGTGGACAGATGTTTAGATTGGAAAGCTCAGATAAATTATATCTTACCTAAACTCAGCTCTGCTTGTTATGCTATCCGAGAGCTGGTTAATGTGAGTTCTATTTACACACTTAAATTAGTATATCATGCATAGTTTAACTCTATTGGGAAATATGGAATATTATTTTGGAGCAACTCAGTAGAAAGTAAAAAAATACTTCTTATGCAAAAGAGGGTTATAAGAATCAGTACTAACACCCACAACAGATGCTCCTGTAAAGATGTTTTTAAAAGATTGAAGGTATTAATACTTCCTTGCATGTATATATTCTCGATCCTTAACTTCTTTGTATGCAATCGTGGCTTAGTTGCAACAAGTAATGTAATTCACAAAATAAACACTAGACAAAAGTATAATATCCACTATCCCAGTGCTAAACTTTCTTGCTTTCAGAAAGGTGTGCATATGAAACTATCAAAATATTTGGCGCACTTCCTAATGTTCTTGAAGAAAAAGTTGATCATTTCGGTGCTTTTAAAAAAGCTGTTAGAGACTACCTCTTCTCAAACTATTTTTATTCTGTACAAGATTATCTGAATGACAAATTATCCTGATAATGCTTCTGTAGCTCTGTAAGTAGTATCTAACTCTTCCAATGAAAAATCATTACCAATAAATATTTGATGCAACTTGAAAGTTTATTTTAATATATATGTATTTCATAAATAACAAGAATAGTATCCATTGCAAAAAGGTTGAGCTGTACTGGCATAAGCCAAGTAAAAGCTGGTTTAAAAAGGGTTTCATTTTGTATCATATATAATTATCCCTGTTTTGTTTTCCATATTGTTGTTCATATTGCCTGTATGCTATGTGTCTTATGTTAACTTTTCAAGTACACATATATGCTATTAAAATGCTTACCTCTGGACATGTTAAATGTTCACAGCCTTTTCTGGCTACAAGTGAACCTACTGAACGCAAATCAATCTGATCTTATCAATTCTAAGAAAAAGGTATGCAGCTTTTTTTCAGATAAGTCAATGTTGGGGAAAAACAATTAGTGATAAGGAAATTAGTTGATCTTTGTAACGGTAGCTTTTGTTTGATATGAGTTTTGTTTTCTGATCTAACTATTAGTGGGTCATGTAATGACAGTGTAACAAATTATGAACGGTTACTATGGGAATAAAATCTATAATCTTTAGAGATATATGTTCGGTAATCTTGTTTCATGATGATGGTAAAACGTCGCGGTGAATATCAAAGTTTTGTAATGAAAAATAAATTATCTTCAAAAAATAGATATTCTGTATTAAATGGACATGCAGGAGTGAGGAATGTTATGTAGTTAACGGAAACTATTCAGGAAGTAAGGATTTATCGATATACTGGAGGTAATGTGTAATGATTAACTAGGAAAGAAAGTTCAACTAAAATGAAATCCAGATTATACGATCAAATTATATGTTTATCGCAATTGCATTAGCTTATCTGATATTTCTAAGTAATTATTATTAGCTTTTTATATACATTGTACATATTTTTGACGAGCGAAATGCAACCAGGACGATACAATTGGTGACCTGAAGAAACTGATAGCTGCAAAAATTGACACGAGATGGGAAAAGATTGTGCTGAAAAAGTGGTCCACAATATTCAACTACACTGAAGAAATTCATACTTCAATGGTGCCTGCCGCGGGGCTCGATTTAGAGTGAAGTTAGCAACAACACATCATGGAAATTTGAATTTGGCGGAAACAATGATACCAGGACTGCAGGATGGCGATAACAAATATCAAAACAGAAGAGAGAAGATGAGTGAGTACAACAAGTAAGCAATCACAAAAAATATTTAAAAATGTGAGCACAATTTACGAACTTTTTAAAGAATAATAACAATGATAATGAAAAGTACATACAGATTTGCTGTGTAGAAGTAATTAAATAATTTATGTTATTGGGAATATAAAAAGGCAGTTAGTAAGATGGAAAGTAATAAAGTAGCAGAGGTTAAATGCTTAGATAAGAGGGAAGAAGTGGAAAAGCAAGTAGAGAAGTAGGAATGAGTAAGGACATAATTGATAAAGGTAATTATGGCACAACGGAAGTAGAAAAGTAAAGTGGAAAAGTAGAAGTGGATAGTATTAACGAGATTTTTGCTAGATTTAACCAGAGAAATGAAGAGTTTTTATAGAAAACGAACGAGTGTTTTGGGAGAATCATACAGGGAAAGAAAGAGCTGTTTGCTAATGTAGAGGTTAAGTTAGTACAAGATTTTATTCAAGTGGGTGAAAATGTGTCAGAAGCTGTAAAGAAAGATGCAAATAATATGATACAAGAGTCAGAATCAAGTAATAATGTAAGGGAGATAAAGAAACATTAGTACAAAGTGTAGGTCAGAATAAAGATGAATACGATAAGGTAAATAAAGAATCATAGAATTATCAGGAATATAATGTAGTAGAAGTAACTGATGAGAGTGTATCACAAAAATAATGGAAAGGAAACTCTAAATGTAACCAAACACAACAATTAAACAGATGTTGACTTACCAAACAATGAATGTAATAATACAGATGGCTATGAGATGATGTATCAGTATTATGGTGTGAACTGAAACGTGTATGTAAAAAGATATTGTCACCAAAACACGTAAATTATTTAGGTCACATTGGTCACACGTGTCATACACAACACGCAATAATTCAGCTTAAGTTTGGTCAAAGAATTAAACGAAACACTAACCTAACCTTAAAACTCTATCCATCAAATATCTTAGCCTATATACGGCTAGTGTGGAGAAATGATTAATTTCCATCAATTAACTAAAATATACGCACAAACTGAAAAATTAGAAATCAAGTTCTGAATGCTTGCAGCGCTCAGGTTAGCCAACAGAGTAAAATTTACCACATTAACTGTTCAAAAGTCACAAGTAACTACCACGAAATTGTAACAAACCTTGCCATTGATACGGGACAACTTGAAAAATTAATTATGTGGGCGAATCACCCAACATGAAACACCAAAAAAGAGAGTTCTTTGGTATATATATTGTTATGTTAAAATATTATTTATATTGTTATATTATGTTTCGTTCATTGTAATTTAAAATGATAATGTTAATATTACTTTAATGCAAATTGGGTGAGGGGCACATGAAAACAAAGATATATATATATATATACATATACATATGAATGTGTTATAGTAATACCAAACTGTTGTTAAATGTTCATTTACTGTTATGTTTCATTAAATGCTTATTTATTGTTATATTTTATGCATGTTATATGTATATTCTTGTTCATTGTTGTGAAATACTGTTTCTTGTAATTTACGTCCTCCAACATTAAGTCATATCGGACGGTGAATGAATTGGGTGAAATGATGCTCAAATGAGTCCAGGGTCCATGAAGCTTAGAGTTACCTGACATTCGTCTTTCAGGATAAGGGAAAACCCCGGAAAAACCTTATCCAGGTAACTCACCCAAACCGAGATTCGAACACGAGACCTCTTGAACGTGAGGCAGACACGCTACCATCTACGCTACCGAGGCGGGAAATATATGGGACGTTCTTCAAAATATATGGAAACTGAAGCTGATATTGCATATATTGACATATTAAATAAACATGGCCATCTGTAATTCAACTTAAGTTAATAAACAAGCAGACCATATAGATGATGCAACAAATGCTTAGGTTTACTGTAATCCCAAATTGTGACGTAGGACCACTGAGAATTAAGTATTACGGTAGCTTAGCAACATAAAAAGAAAAAAAAACTATGATTTTATCCTTAAATTTTTCTTTTGGCTTTAACTCTCGAAGAGGGTAGATGCGTTTTCGGTAAAAGACTTCTTGAAACTACGAGAAGTTATTGGAGTTTATCATTTATGAACGTTTAGTAAACGTTTAAAATATACATCCAATACCCGACGCTATGGTAAATAATTTAAGTAAAAAAAACGTTGCATCATTTATAAATTCAGGGAGAAAATTAAAATATAGTAAAGGGCTATATACATCATTGGAAAAAGTGGCATGTAAAGAATAAAATGATGTCGAGAAATATAATTCCAATGAAAGTAAAACGGTAATAATTATTTTATTCCACAGTTGCCCAAAAGCGAAATCTCTTTTGTATCGATACCACGCCTGAGAAGTTTCATATCTCATTGCTCGCCGCAGCTGCCTGGGAAAGTATTTATAGAAATTTTCGAGAAATTCATCTACACGGCTTTTAGACGAAAGGTTCATCGCTTCTACAGCAAGGTAAGGTATGGCTTCTACATGCGTCGCCACACCCAGGGAGCGCGAAACTTTTGCGCGTGTGGGGCGTAGACTTCACGAAGGGGCGAATCCTACTTCAGATATGTCACCGAATCGTGTGATATAAATCCAACGCACAAGGAGGGGAACCGCTCCAGAATACATTGTTGAAGTATATAAATTAAAATTAATTTCCATATATTTCGAAGAGGGGCAATTTTAACGGTAGTTTTTGTTTGAAATGAGTTTTGTTTTCTGATCTGACTATTAGTGGGACATGTAGTGACAATATAAAAATGATGAATGGTTGCTATGGGAAGAAAATCAATAATATTCAGAGATATATGTTCGGTAAACTTGTTTTATGGCGATGGTAAAATGTCGCGGTGAATATTAAGGTTTTGTAACGGAAAATCAATAATCTTCAAAGAGAGATATTCGGTAATCTTGATAGTGATGAGTGGACATGCAGGGGCGAGGAATTTTATGTAATTAACGGAAACTATTAAGGAAGTAAGGATTTATCGACATACTGGAGGTAACCTGCATTGGTTGACTAGGAAAGAAAGTTTAAGTAAAATGTAATCCAGCTTATACAATCAAATTATATATTACGAAATTGAACTTATCTAATATTTTATTTATTTCACTAGAAACCACACCTGAAAGCAAGAGATCTCATGACTCTTATCTCATCAAACACAATCATCAAGAAACAACTCAAAATTCAGCGAAGTAACCCCGTTATATCTGGCTTCCCTCCTTAGGTCTTCGAGACAGTCAACGTGCATCCCATTACCAACATAGAAATTTTGCTTCTTCTTAACGTAATTTCTAGTGAACTCAGCCAACTGGAAATCCATTAGCACAAGCTTCGAGCAGTTAGAACTCTATATATTCAAAGATCGTAGGGTTTACTGCTAGGGTTTACTTGCTAAGCCAAGTTTGAAAATTATAATGAAAAAAGAAATGTTCCCGGCGGGAACATCTCTTCAAAGGTCAGCGCCAAAGGCATCCGAACCGGCTGCGAGGTATTTTATCTGTCCGCTTCCTCGGCGCTCCTCGCCGACCGTCGCTATCATAAAAAGGCACGGATGAAGCTATACAACATTTTAAAAACGACTTTTGAGACCTTTTCTTACAAGCTTTACAAAATGTGTTGAAACTGGCCGCTGTTATTGCCCATAAATTTTTGGCACCTCTTGAGGAGACTATTTATCACTCGCCGTAGTGCACTTTGTGACATGCTGGTAATTTCCTGGCAGAAATTTTGTTTTAATTTTCAAGGATGTTTGTCTTGTACATATTATGTTTTGCGTTAACAGAGATAGAAATTGCAGGAGTTTATATCGGGTTATCGAGGGGGGCCTCAAATCTTTACTAATAATTCGGTCCTGAAACACACTTCCAATTGCTCTCATGGAAATATTGGCCTCTGAGCTGCAAAATCACGCTTCGTGCCTGTTAATTCTCTACCAAAAGGGGGGGGGGGAGTAAAATGGTATTCACGTATGTACGGATGTCAGGTGTTGACTCGATAAAAAAAATTAACCCTATTACGTGTTCCGCTAATGACACACTATACACTATTTTTCGTGATTAAGAGGTACTTCATGAACAATAATAGGTTTATTAGAGCTCCAATAATGATTAATTTGTGTACACACAAATCCACGAAGGTGAAATCAAGCCTCGTCTGTGAAAAACATCTCTGGGTAACTTAAAACAAAGTATGTATGACAAAGTGTACCCTAGAAACGTCAGGAAATTGCCAACATATCTCAATGTGAACTACGGCAGTGATGGATAGTTTCCTAAGAAAGGTGCCAAACATATATGGACAAAGTTGGGGGCTAGTTTCAGCATCTCTTTTCTTCAAGCTAGTAAGAAAAACCTTTAAATGTAGTTTTAAAATTTTGTGATTTCAGTGGGGAATTTCTGTGTTAGCGACGGTCAGCGAGGAGTACCTAGGGCGCGGATAGACGATACACCGCGTAGCCGGTACGCAGGTTTTTGATTCTCTCTCCACCAACCAGGAGCCTACGAGCAGTCTGCCCCTATCCTTGTCCCTGCAAGATGCTCGTTCTAGTTTGAGACACGTGCACTAGTCACTAGCCATGGCGAGAAGTCTCGAGCAGCATTAGCGACACCTTAAGATCTAGGTTAAGTAAAATGAAGGTGCTTACCTTTTTCATAAAAGACATAACATTGGTGGGCAACATGGTTGCTGTGAATTTGTGCGACTTCGAAGATATATAATTTTCCTCTTATTCAGTGGTCCAGATGAGGTCCAGTCTCCATGACAGTTGCATGGGGGGCGGGGACCACCTCCCCTTCATATTTTTTCACGGCTCGTACTGTTTTGTTGTCCGTATGACACACACTTTATACCGAACACAGGCAGGCCTGCAAAGAAAGAAGATAGAGTAAACACAGAGTAAGAGAGTGTTTTAAAAACACACAACACGCTGCATTCACAACAAGCAGGTGGCCACATGAATATTTGAAACGTCGTTTCTATGTTCACAGAATTAGCTATTGTAAAGCTGGTGTTACAAAGTGTGCCGGCGTTTCCTGCATTTTGCCCCATTTATATACGTGACAACAACTCGTATACTACGTTCACCACTACATATTTGTAGAGCAAGTGTTGTATTCCACTCAAAAATATAATATGGAGATTTCACTTAACATGTTTTGAAAAAAAAAAGCACTTTCGCTACATACCAAGCTAAGTAATTAACCTTCGCTTGGTGTCAGGTCTTTATAGACCCCAAGGCTGCTTTCACTACACAGAAACTGTTTTCATGTGGACCTAGATTTCTCATCTTCCAGATATTTTTGTATACTTTTTATTATAAATGAACAAAATATTTATGATAATATGATGGTCGGTAACACAACATTTTTATTTGTTTATTTTGTTATTATTTTCTTTGATGCTCAAATTTTCCCAGGGTTCATGCAGCTTAGATGCACCTGACATTTATCATTCGGGATAAGGGAAGGCACCGGAGAAAAACTTACCCAGATATATAAATCAGACAGTGATTCAAACTGGGGACCTCCTGAACGTGAGGTAGACAAACTACCAGGTACACTACAGAGGCGGGTCTTATTAACACAACTAGGCTTTTTGAGAGAGTAGAAAAGAACCAACCGTTCTCCAATCAAACGTGAGCTTGAGGTTAGTGTAGGATAGATTCTTAAGAAGAATATTCGGAACTGCGATTAGTCTTGATTTGTTATCCCTATTTCCACCAAGTTGGGGCATCCCAGGAGGAAGAATGAGGAGAGAGGAGACGGCGGGTGGCAGACCTAAGGAATTACGGCAGTGCAGAGGGTAGGATCCCTATTATTTACCAGTTGGAAACTCCCCGACAGGCCAGTGCAGCAGCATCCCACTTAGATTGGTCCTGAAAGGGCCCACTAGGCCGAACTGGATGCCACAGACTGTCCTAAAGGAGGACGAAGTGCTTTCTAGGAGTATATTACACTGTCGAGTACCGCCGAGACCCCTGCCGACACTTTTATCCTGTTAAAGACAACCAGATGAGAGATGATAATGGGGATGTAATGGGGGGACAGGAAATACGGGGATGTAATTAACCTACCGAGGGAGTTGGAGCTTGGTCGTTAAACATTTGAGATAATATATCTGGAATTGCTAAACTGAAGTGAGATGTTTAGAATCTCATCAACTTTTGGCTATAAGTTTTCCTCTTCACAGAGATGATACACGTGCGTGCTCTGGGTCTTCTAAAAGCACCTAAGTTTCGGGGTCCGGTGGATTTGAAAACATTTTAACAAACATTACATTTGAGACATGCACTGACAACAAAATTCTACTTACAGATCCATCGAAACATTATTGAACTGTACTCAACTGTCATCTCTTCGCCGCGCACTATCCAACTTAAGACATAAGGCCCGGATATAATGCTAACGTTCGGGAGAAGAAACTGAATCGAAGCGGCAAAAAAGTGGGGAAGTCGTACACAATGATTACTCTTTTTAAGGGAGACCGACCATTAGCTGCACGTAGGCGCGGGTAGCCGCTAACCTCCGGAATAAATACGTGTTGTAGTAAGAATATTGTGCAGGAATTTCCTGCATTGCATTTCTGTTTGCGATGAAAACATGATGCAGTTTGGGCTAATTTACGTGTTAGGTATTTACAATATCATTTTTACATAGGTGGTCTGTAAACCTCCAGACCTAATAAAGATAGAAGATACTTTTTCAGAATTTTTCATTTTATTTTTCAATATAGTCTCTTTGTAACTCTACACACTTTTCCCAGCGATGCCACCATCTCTGTAACCCGTCCAAATAGTACTCGGCGTTCTTCTCTGAAAAATAATTGTTCACGAAGGTGATTGCCTCTTCATTTGACGAAAATCTCTGTCCTCCGAGCGCAGCTTTCAGATGAGGGAACAAAAAGAAGTCGCTTGGGGCTAGATCTGGTGAGTAAGATGGATGGTCAAGCACTTCAAACCGCAATTCATAGATTTTCGCCAGTAGTATACAATTGAGCGTTTCAGCACAGTGTAGATAAGATGTTGAACTCTCCTCTGTGTTAATATATGAGTGATGTAGAATGCTCATTGATTTAGAACTCTCCTATATGAAAATCGAGTTGTAAAAGAAGGGGAGTGTTGGCGTAGTGCCGTTCTCCCCTGTGCAGTGAGATGTTTTTGAGGGTTGGGGTGATGATGATGATGATGATGATGATGATGATGATGATGATGATGATGATGATGATGATGATGATGATGATGATGATGATGATGATGATGATGATGATGATGATGATGATGATGATGATGATTGTGTGTGTGTGTGTGTGTGTGTGATGGGTGGGATGGGTAACGGGGGGGTTCCGGGGATGTTTGAATTAAATGTGAATTCTTTTCGATGTGTGTGTGCTTGAACTCTCATGTATGAATATCGAAGTCTAGGGTTCGATATTGTGATGGGGCGGGGTGGGTAACGGGGGTTCCGGGGATGTTTGAATTAAATGTATTGATAGTAATTCTTCGATGACTGTGCTTGAACTCTCATGTATGAATATCGAGTCTAGGGTTTGATATCTATTACGTTCAGTGCTTCGATGTCTGTGCTTGAACTCTCATGTATGAATATCGAGTGTAGGGTTTGATATCTATTACGTTTAGTGTATGATATATGATGTAGTATCGTTATTCTTTAGATAAAAGAATATCGAGAGAATGATTAGGTATGTTTACTGGGAGAGATTTATGAAAATAAATGTAATAAGACATTCTGGTAAGGGGTGTTCCCTATGCAGAATCTCTCCTTGAGCTATTGTATCCAAGAGCGATGTAAAGGTTAAGAAAAGGTTAAATTCCATTCCCACATCGAGGTACGAGAAAGTATAAATCTATTCCACATTGATGAAGTATAAGAATGGAAATGTAAATCTATGTGAGAGGGTCGCATGACAAAGAAATGTCCCCTCTAAGCATGAGAAAAGTGGTACATAGCAAGTGTATATAAAATAAAAGCACTACCCATCTCTTTAAGAATGATAAAAAAATGAGAGAAAAGTATAAGAATGCAAATGTAAATCTGTTTGAAAGGGTTTTCATGATAAAGGAACGCTCCCTCTAAGCACGATAACCTAAAAAGAATATTCCCTCTAAGCATGATAAAAGTGGAACATAACATCGAAAATAAAATAAAAGCACTTACCATCTATTTAAAAATGATTAAGATAACGAGAGAAAAGTGTCTCATCTTCAAGTAGATATGAGTAATACAAAACTGATCAATCAATACGATAATATATATATACGCAAGTAGGGGTCTATAGTGTAGATATCCTAACTATTCATGGCAAGGTATCACCCTCCATATAAAAAAATTGTCTAGAAAATCTCCCCTCAGTATTACGAATACTCCACTGAACTACATCCCCCTTGGTATGTAGGTCAGAGAGAAAAAAAAAAGAGTTAATCTCTCCAGACTGGTGACAGGGGTGATCAAAACATTCCTATTGCTGTAGCGAAGTCTAATTTTGTCAAATAACGTTAGGAAAAAAAAGAATATATTTTAAAATTAAACGAATGAATCTATATATTTGTATGAATGATGAAACAATACTATGAATGTGTTAGTATACCAAATGTAAAAAAAAATCAAATGTTCAGAAAAATATATTTTGTACAAGTATGTATGTGTGTAAAGAAATGTGTAACTATATCACCCTCTCCTCCAAGATGTAGGGAACGAATCACAGTTAGTGTGCGCACGCAACATGGTGTTTGGGAAGGAGAGATACGGTTGGAGGGGGTGTAAAAAATGATGAACCTATATAAAGTTTAAACTATGATAATAAAGTTACTAGTAATACCTTCGAACTTATAACGTAGTCACAACTACTTTAAACATATAGCGTAATATGTAGACAGTAACACCTCTCCCGGACGGAGGGGGGGAGCGGAGCATCTGTTAATAAATACCGCAGTACGGATGTGTGAGGAGGCAGTCGATTCTCTGGAAATATGGATCCTACAGGTAAGATAGAAAAGTTGTATACTGTAATTCATTTTTTATCTCTGTTTACGAAGAATGTTGAAGTAATACTGATTCGTGTGTGCTTATATGTATGTTTCAGATCATGAGATGCTACAGCTAAATCAACTAGCTGAAGGTGGAACACATCTTCCCACAAAGATACTACGTGAATTAGATCAGTCCGTTCAACACATCATTCGATCCGTCAAAACCGTGAAGACCAGATATGGTGAACGGGTCGTCGTCGAAACATCAGATTTCCAAGTCTTCCTCCCGGAGAGATTCAAACACATGACCGCAGCGCAGAAAGATCTACTAAATCGTGGTGACTGCATACTCCAATACCATGGCGAGGAAACACTAGAAAGTGGTTTCAAACGACATAAATTGTCTTTTTTAAGCAGCCCGTAATGTCGTCAAAAGGTGAGTATAATTATTGAACAAAATTTCATAAAAAAAGTGATAATGTAGTTACTTGCATATAAATGTGAAATCGTACATGTTGTATTAGAACTTAAAGTGTTAATTATCGCACGTCATGTAGTATTAGTAATTGAATGTAGTTACTTGCATGTAAATGTGAAATCGTACATGTTGTATTAGAACTTAAAGTGTTAATTATCGCACGTCATGTAGTATTAGTAATTGAGAGTGAACGTTGTAGGGTTAATTTTCATGTGTAATAATTACGTACATGTGATTATCGTAGTTCAGTTACGTTATTTCACATGCATGTTAGTTACGTTTGTTTGTTACACGTAAAAGTAACGTTGTAGGTGAAAAAAGAACGTTAATTTATATGTGTAAAACGTACATGTGAATATCGTAGTTCAGTTACGGTATTTTACATGTATATGGTTTACGTTGTGTGTTTTTATCATTTATGTAAGGGAGAAAGCATTACGTAAAACAGTTACATACTATCTGAATATTGTAGTTACGTGATGATAGCAATAATTGTAAAATACATAATCATTATGTAACTATTTTCATATGTAAAAGTTACATGCATGTTACGTTCTACGTAAAGTATAGAGTTTACGTAAAATTGAGATTCATACATGTAAAAGTTATTAACATGTATGTTATTTCTGTTACCACCTTACATACATGTAAATCAATGTTCCCGTATGTAAAGTTAATCGAATGTTGTAATTCCTTTTTTCAGAAACGACGACAAGATGCTCCGATACTGCCACTGGACAACCCTCGATTCAGCAAGATGAAACCTGTTCGAACGTGACCCAGGCTGAACGATTACGATGTATTCACAGTGAGTCTGCTTTCAAAAATCGGTTAGTTACCTACGAAATTCACAACTGTGTTAATATACTTGACCCCGTCATATTCTTAGCAGAATGCAAACCTTTAATTTTGAATGAAATTGATAAGGGCTTAAACATGTATAAATCAGGTCTTAAGATAGGATCCTGTTTATCCTGTCAATATGTCATAATATCACAAGAGAGCGATAATATTCATACATTTAACTTTAACAGTAAACTTGAGGTGATATTGCAATCTACAGATAAATCTATATGGTATGAAGAGAAGATTGTACAACCTATACTAGATCACATGGATAATTTTGAATCGCGTAGCAGTTCAAAAGCTTTATACAGTATTGAGAAATTAACAATATATATGACACAATACGATTCATTGAATGCAGGGATGTATACTGAATTACCCGACTTTATAAAATCGAAGAGAGCTGTTATTAACATTCGTAATACTGATAAATATTGCTTTGCATACTGTCTGTTAGCATCCAAATACCCGGTAGAACGTAACAAGAATCGACCCACCTCCTATAAAAGATATGATTTTCGTAACGAATTTAACTTTGAGAATATAACATTCCCCGTATCATTGAAAGATGTAGAAAAATTCGAGAATCAAAATTCAAATATTTCAATAACGATATACGGTGTTGAAAATAAATCGATTATTCTCTTATATCAACCAAGAGAGATAAAATCACATCATGTTAATCTTTTAATGTATAAAAGACATTATTGTCTGATAACAGACTTATCACGTTTGCTAGGAAAGCAGCTAACTAAACATAATGGGCGAAAATGGTTATGTAACAATTGTAACTTGTATTTCACATCAGAATCACGTTTAAATAGCCATAAAAAGAGGTGTATGATGAATCAAATTATCAGAATGCCCGAGGCTGGTAAAACTGATCTCGTTGAATTTAACGCATATTCTAAATGTCTAAAAGTTCCATTCGTGGTTTATGCAGACATAGAATGTATCTTACGTAAGGTAGATTCGTGTCAAGATGCATCCAGTAAAAGTTGGACACGTACCATTCATAAACATGAAGCGTATGCAATTGCATTACATTTGGTCTGTAGTTATGATAAAAATTTAACACGTTTCAAATCATTTGAAGGTCCATATGCAATTGAAAATTTTCTTAAAGAATTAACGTCAATTGCAAATCAGGTCATTAATATATATGCTAATAAAATTGAAATAAGTATGAGAGATGTGGATGAGCTAGAATATCAAAATGCAACAGGATGTCACATATGCAAACGTGAATTTCTTAACTCGTGCATAAAGGTTCGTGATCATTGTCATTTGACTGGAAGTTACGTTGGCCCAGCTCATAAGCACTGCAATTTAAATAGGAAAATGCCAGGATTCATACCAATATTCTTTCATTGCTTGTCAAAATACGATGCTCATTTCATAGTAAAGAAACTAGGTTACGATACGGAACCTATCAACTGTATTGCACAAACCTCTGAAAATTACTTATCCTTTAGCAAAAGATATACAAATTCGAATGGAATGAGTATATATCTAAGATTTCTGGATAGCTATCGTTTTTTGGATTCAAAACTTAGTAACCTTTCGGATATGTTAGAATCAGATGATTTTCATTACACCAATAAAATGTACACGAATCCTTTGCATAGACAACTGATGAAACGCAAAGGTGTCTTCCCGTACACGTATGTGGATTCTATAGAAAAATTATACGAGAATAGTCTACCATCCAAACATCAGTTTGATCATGTAAGCGATGAGGATTATAGTCATGCTAGAACGGTATGGAATGAATTCAATGTTAAAAATCTGGGTGAATATTTAAATATATATCTTAAGTGCGATACATTAATACTAACGGACGTGTTTGAACGCTTCCGTGAATTAAGTATCGGTTTGTACGGACTCGACCCGTGTCAGTATTACACACTTCCCGGGTTAGCCTATGATGCAATGTTAAGAACGACTAGTGTACAGATTTCATTATTAACAGATAAGACTATGCTAGATTTCTTCGAAAAAGGAATACGAGGTGGAATTTGCACTGTGTCCAAACGGTATGCAAAGCCGAATAACAGATACATGACTAGCTATGATAACACTCAACCAACTAATTATTTAATGTACGTTGACTGCAATTCTTTATATGGATATACAATGGAAAATAATAGCTTACCATACACTGATATAAGGTGGCTAACTGATGCTGAATTTAAATCAATAGATTTTATGTCTATTACAAGTGATTCTGACGTGGGATATGTGTTGGAAGTAGACTTTAAATATCCACAGGAACTTCATGATATACAAAATGATTTGCCATTATGCCCTTTGAATGAAATCGCGCCAGGTGATAAGTATACAAAATTGCTAACAACATTGAATGATAAAAATAAATACGTATTACATTATCTCAATTTTAAACAATGTGTTAAACTTGGTTTGATTCCATCGCGTATACATAGAGTAATAGGTTATAAACAATCTAACTGGATAAATCCTTACATTGAACTCAACGCTCGTAAACGTATTGAAGATAAGACGAAATTTGGTCAAAATCTATGGAAGTTAATGAATAATTGTGTTTATGGAAAATTTATAGAGAATGTAAAACGTTATAATTCATTTCATTTAGCTACCAGCTGGAAACGAGCGCGTAAATTGTTAGCTCGACAGACATGTATAAGGTACGTGATTTTTGATGAAAATTTAATAGGTATAGAATTGGTCAGAGATGAAATATTGATGAATAAGCCAATATACATAGGACAAGCAATCCTGGATCTATCCAAACATAAAATGTATGATTTTTATTATGAAATTCTGAAGAAAAAATTGAAAGATGTAACTTTAATCTATACGGACACGGATGCTTTTCTCTTTGAATCTAGCTGCGATATATATGAATTTATTAAAACCAATATACATTTATTCGATACATCTAATTATCCAATGGATAATGTGTATGGTATTCCGTTAGCAAATAAGAAAATTTCAGGATTATTCAAGGATGAGCTAGCCGGTAGAGTGATGACTGAATATGTAGGGCTGAAATCGAAATTATATAGTTATCGATATGATACTGAAGTGATTAAAAAATCAAAAGGTGTAACAAAAGATTCGATGAGATTCATAACCTTTGAACAATATCTCTCATGTATTACACATCCTGACACTATACATCGAAGCATGCAGACATGTTTCAGAAGTTATAAACATGATGTTCATTCCATTGAATCTAATAAGATAGCTTTAAGTGGTATCGATACAAAACGATACATTCCCAATAATTCATTTTCAACATTAGCATGGGGACATTATGCTATAGAAAATTGTCAAATGTAAATTTCTTTTTCTTTTCTCAATAAAGCATAGATTCAACTGAGTTAAAAGGTATTACAAGGCCACGATAATAACATATTACTGTATTTCAAAAAATAAAATAATTGAGTTTCAAGTATAATTGTAAAGTGTGTTACAACTGAGTTAAAAGGTATTACTAGGCACATGATAATAACATATTACTGTATTTCAAAAAAAAAAACGAAATAATTGAGTTTCAAGTATAATTGTAAAGTGTGTTACTAATTACATGATAATAACATATTTACTTCATTTGAAAGATAACGTGTTGCTTTTTTTATGTTAGGGGTGAAGGAATATTTTTTCCTATTCATGTCGTTTTGAAATGTTAGATAGCAGAAATCAATGAAATGTTAATTCAACTATAATCATGTATGATTTTTGTATTAAAATATATTTACTAATTATATCAAAATGTTATTATCATGTATCCGTTAAGGGGTGAGGGGAGATTTATATATATCAATGTGAACTAGCATGTACAAAGGCTCTTATTTCAGCTATAATCATGTATGATGTTCGTTTATCGTATATTACTAATTACTTCAAATTGTAATTATCATGTTTACGTTAAGGGTAGGTGAATTTATATATACTCAATGTGAACTAGCATGTACGTTATGTTAAAATCTCTACAATTAAATGTTAATTCAACTATAATCATGTATGATTTTTTTAAAAAAGTATAAAAATGTTATTATCACGTTTAAGTTAAGGAGATGTGAACTAGCAGTTACAGAAGATGTCAGGAATCAATGTGAACAAAAAAATAAAACACAATATATCATTAAAATTATATTTCTTTATTGAGTTGTGTGTTTTTTATTTATACAATGTCCACCTCATTAATCCATTCACGGGTAGGAAATCCTAACCATTTCACCAGAATCCTATCACCACGACGTCTGATGATCCTTTCAACTAAATACGTGTCTGGATATTGAGTTTTCTGTAATTCATAACCGTAGAATGCTCCTTCAATCAGTTTACCCTCCAGATCCTCGATGAGATAGGTCAATGGATGTGTCCTTTGCACTGTACGTATCCTAAAGACTTCAACACTCCAATTTGGTAGATAACCTTTCTCCATAACACCTTTATGCTTAGAAATCCTCACGTAGTCACCAACACGATGAAGCCTAGATCTTCGCTTCTCACGCAGACTTCTATCATATTTGTAGACGCTGAGCAGGAGAGAATTATCACGAACTTCTACAGGCTTCATACGAATCGTTCGATGGTAAGTATTATTGTATGTATGAATAATTCTAGGTAGTATGTTTATCCATTGATATGAGCCTTGAACAATAAATCCCTTATGCAAAATCAGTTTGATCGTTCTTATTAAACGTTCCACTGCTGCAGCCTTAACGTGAGTGAATGTACTGTAATGATTAATATTATTACGATTCATTAGTTCGCGGAAATGTTTATTGTAAAACTCCCTTCCTTTATCAGATTGAACATTCTTCGGAAACGATTCCATTTCATTCAATATCTCCTCCATAGCAGTCGAAACGTTAATACCACTTTTATCACGTAATGGTCGTGCATAAGCCATCTTGGAATAAAAATTGCATGCAAGAAGAATATACTTATAATTCCTATTGTCTCTTGCATAATTAGACATGTCCATAAGATCTATTTGTACTAAATCGTTCATTCCTTTGCTTATGATCTTACGACGTAAAAATCGTCTTCTAGCTGGTGCATGTAACTCGGTTGCAATGCGACGTTTTATCATGCTATAATTTTTGATGTTTTAAGTTCTGTAATAATTTCTTCTATCTCGGGTGAGTGATTCAAATTACCTGCATCCCTCGACGCAACTAATAATCTTAATCTGTTTATTATTTCATTCGGATCGTTCCAGTAGACGTAATCTAAGTTTCTCTGCGGTACATGTTCTTTCCAACGTAAACCAAATCCAGTTCGATTACTAACAAGTTCACGAATGATATGACGATACTTGAACCCTCGATTTGCTCTTAAACGTCCATCTCTTGAATAACCGTGTCTGTAAACTTGAGTATTCTGTAAGATTTGCGAATACACGTCTAAATCATCATCTGTGTACGATGTCTTGCGAGGTAAACGTTTAAATAATAATTCATATAAGCCTGCTGTGGGTTCATACGTTTCTGTTCCTATCTGAACACCATCAGATTTAAACACAACTGTCTTGTTACCCAATTTATACTCATTATCCTCGTAACGTATGCCGTAAGTATTGTCCATGTCACTCGAACTAGCAGTTCGAACCTTATGTAGATACTTTGACACGAGATCAGATCCGTTAGCATCATCTGTAGTTTCGTCGTCGTCGTCGTCGTCGTCGTTGTTGTCTTGGTGTGCTTTCGCTATTACTTTCAATGGTTCGGTTACAGGTTGAAGAACTTCAGACATGACTCGTTGCGTTTCGAATTTCATTCCTTTGAGAGAACGTAACTTTTCTCTTATTGCCCTACTGTGACGGGCAATGGATTCCTTAAGTCTTATAGCTTCAGCATCCATATCGAAATGAATGTATAATTAATCAGCTACTGCTAATTTATATGAAACTATCAGTTCTATACTTAATATATGACCATCTTTAGCACGTCCGACTGGCGCTGTAAACGATAGAATATCGCCAGTTTCAACTCTTACAGGATATCTTTCAACTAATCTTCCGTTTATTGCAAACAATGTATCATTTACAGCATGCGGATGTACCGATGATACGATGGAACACGAGAGTACACTTCCATTTCCAGGAACTTTATAGTATTCGAGTCCCGATGTTAACGTATACCTTAAAGAGGGACCTCGAAACGGACGTGTTTGCAATGAAATTATGAGTTGTGCTTTCAATTGTTGTAACATAGTGTTTACAACATTTCTCATTCGTGTTTTCATAGTATGAATATCATTATTTATAGTGATTAGTTTATTATCAAGTTCCGTTTGTCGTGCGGTTAGTTCTTTCACTTCTTTTTCTACAGCTGTAGTAATAGTCTCGCTAGCGGAGGTGATTGTTCTAGTTAACTGACTTTGTAATTCATTCTGTTTCCGTGTAATAGTATCGGCAATGTTTGTTATAGTCTCAGTTAAACCCGTTTGCAATTCATTATGTTTCTGTATAAAGAAATGATTAACATAACTCATGGTGACTGCATCACTATCATCTATCGGGTCGGCTAAATCCTTCAATCTCTTCATTCGAAATGATAGAGTTTCATTAGAGTCGTGAATTGGAATCCTATCATCTAAATATTTTTTATTAGGAACATCGTGTTCGTGAAGGGGGTCCAACAGCGTTTTCATTCTTATACCATCTAAAATGACATTATTTTCGGAATCACGTTTAAATGCATATTTACTTAAGTACTCCATTAAATTGTTGTATTGGATGTCGAGCGATTTTTGTATGTGATCCCTAAGCATAGCTTCAAACTCGCCCATACGCTGATACGAGGTCTGCTCGGTGAAGATCTGCATTCGATTCTCGACGTCAGCCGTATGCGTATCCACATAACGTTTAGTCGATGCATCGTCACCTTCTTCAGGGTCGTGAATATTGCACAACCGCTTTCCCTTGAATCGATAGTTTCCCGATCCATCTCTAGTTATGATATATCGATTGAACACACCCCTAGAGGGCATGATTCTTCGGGATCCGAACCTGTCGATACTCATTGCTTAAGTGATGGATTATTCTATTTATTCATTCTGATAAAGCGATCAAAACCGTGACGGTAGCGTCCCTCGTTCAGTGGATATTCTGGTACTATAACAACAAAGGATCGTTCATCACTCTCCCATATATGTTTACACATATCCTTAAATTCATCATAGGACATATCGGTATTTACATAATCTTCGTATATATGTTTTAAATTGAGATTATCCTGTCTAAAGAATATAATCATATTTGCATTATCTCTAATTAAATGTTTAGGTACTTTAGCATATGATTGTGCTAAATATATAGCATCGACATTACGATGTCTACCCATACTGTAATATGAAGCTATCTTACCCTGTTTTTCATTTATCACATCATCAAATACGAATATCGAATTTTCTCTAGCATCCGACGTTTGAATTACTTTATCACCATCATCGAACGTAAATACACCTATATCGGGTATAGTTTTCAGTAACCTGAGTAAATATCGATATTTAGGTTGTTGCAACGATTTCGAGTATATGTAGAGGTTTTCGAATCTCAGACCATTCTCGTGAATAAGCAGGTTGAGTAAAACGTTCGTTTTTCCAGCATTTGAACTGCCCAGTATGAGCGCTCTAACGTTACTCGGAAACAACGTACCGTGTCGTCCTTTGCGAATGTCATCCTCGAAATCTAACACCTGTATGGGTAGTGTACACTTTTGCTTTACTATCTCCATATCGCGACTAATACTTATAAAGCATAAGTTTTGTCTTTTATCTCGTTCGTGATAAGGGCAATCTATGTCTTTACTGGATTTAGCCAATCGTCATAGGAATCGTATACTTATAAAGCACACGTTTTGCCTTTTTTATTTCATAGTGAGACATGCGCTCTACACGTGCACGCAAAGGTTCGGGAATTCTTAATTCCTTGATTAATTCATTACAATTTGAGGCACATTTACCGGGTTATCGTTTCTGCGGTCCCGGAACTAAACTACATAAACGCTTGCAGAGAGGTGACTTACCGGTGAACGGGTTAGATTCAGCGTGTCTCGATCACGATCGGGCTTACGCAGAGAGTACTGATACAGAATCTCGTCGTCTAGCCGATAAGGTGTTGGTAGAGAAAGCTTGGAGACGTGTAAAGTCTGCCGACGCTTCTTTGGGCGAACGACTTGCAGCTCGACTTGTGACTACACTTATGAAGGGTAAATTGGCAGCAGGCGCTGGCATGCGTAAACGTCGCAACAAGAGAGGTGGTTTCTTACCTTTGCTACCACTTTTAGCAGCTCTAGGTGCAGCAGGTGGTCTAGCTGGAGGTGCTGCTCAGATTGCTACGGCTGTCAATAAGAAACGTTCGGATGCAAAACAACTTGCGGAATTAACACGTCACAACGAGCGCATGGAATCTTTGGCTCAGGGCAAAGGTCTTCGCCGTAAGAGACGTCGTAAGGGTAGAGGATTATATCTTCGATCAAAAAACTCGGGGCGAGGCCTATATTTATCCCGGAAAAAGCCCTGAGTGCTAACGAGATCGATTCGTATGCACGACGTCTACACATTCCACATTTTAGAGGTGTCTACATGATCGATAAACTACCTCCACGTCCTCGATACTATGAGAGAATAGTAGTGAATCTGGATACATCAAATAACCCTGGTAAACATTGGGTTGCTGTACGTAAGGATGCTGAGGCTGCCTACTACTTTGACAGTTTCGGCGATCTGAGACCTCCGGAAGAGATAGAAACGTACCTTTCGGGTGTCAAGCTCCTATATAATACGACGAGATTTCAAGAATTCGATTCTGTGATTTGCGGTCACTTGTGCCTTCAGTTTCTCCTCGATGAGTTACACGATCACCGTGAGTGGTAGTGATACCAGCTTCTCTACATTTCTAAATCCACCATTACATCTGGATCCTAACGGACATTACGAGATAGCTCTATTGAATTTTGAGACTTTTTACTCGATTCCGAATGTGGACGAGAGTAATAATCTATTCCATTACGTTCGCGATGGAAAAGTCGAACGTATAGTAATTCCACCGGGTACTTATGAATTGGATGATATCGCCAGATTGATCAAGGATACTCTCGACATCGGTGACGACTTTATTCTACGTGCTAATAATAACACCATGAAATCAGAAATTCAATCTCCCTATATTATCGACTTTAGTCGTGAGAGATCTATTGCTTCACTTCTCGGTTTCACCTCTAAACAGAGGGTACCTGCAAACGTGCTGACCGAGTCTAATGATTTGGTTAACATATTCAAGGTCAGCATCATACGTATCGAGTGTAGTCTTGCAACGGGATCTTTCATCAATGGTAAAAGTGGTCATTCTCTGTATGAATTTTTTCCATCGGTACCTCCAGGTTATCATATTTCGCAGGAACCATCAAGTCCTATATATTTACCAATCATCGATACGAATCTCATTGATCATCTCGACATTAGAGTGGTAGACCAGAACGGCGATAAGTTAGATTTCAGGAACGAAACCATCACTGTACGATTGCACATACGTCGTAATGGGTATAAGTTTTAAGAGACGATGCTATATTAAAAAACATCTCTCGAGATTGACCTCTACTCGATCATCGACCCGCAAGCTAATCACATCGTCTAATCGAAAATTTCTCGCTAACTTAGGCTTCCAGGTTCTATGATGGATGTGTTGGACGTGACCGGGATTCCGACCTTTGATGATAAGATCAGTAAGGAGGAAGAACACGTATTCCTACCGTACAATACGTCAGCTCTCGATGTGAACGATGAAATTAGAATTCCATGTCAAGCTGAAGATTTGTACACGCTTCCTAGTAGAAGTTATCTCTACATTGAGGGGACTCTCACTAAACCCGACGGCACCGTTGCCACATCGAAATTGAGTAACAATGCTATGGCATTCCTATTCGATGAGATTCGTCTGGATATGAATGGAACGACTATTGATAGAACTAGGAATCCGGGCATTTCATCAACGATGCGTAACTATGCTGCACTGAATGAACTGGAATCGAATCGTTTACTAAATGCTGGATGGATCTATCCTGGAGGTGTGGTAGACATCGTGAATACATCGAATGGTATCTTCAATGCTATCGTTCCTCTTTCGATGTTGCTGGGTTTCGCCGACGATCACAAGGAGGTCATACTTAATAGCAAGTTTGAACTTATTCTCATTAGATCTAAGGATTCTAATAATTGTATCATTGGAAACGATCCTACAACCATACAACTAACTAGACTCGAATGGAGGATGCCTGTACTTCGACTTTCAGATTCTGAACGAGTTGATAAACTTAAACTCGTCAAATCGGATAAACCTCTACACGTCGCATTTCGAACCTTGGACCTTCACACTCAACCTGCTGTACCTCAAACTAAAGCGTTCACATGGAACATTGCAACCACGACTAAACTTGAAAAACCACGTTTCGTCATAGTCGGTGCACAAGTGGATAGATTGAATCATCTCGCTAAGGATGCTTCTCTATTTGATAATTGTAATATCACCAATCTGAAACTTTATCTCAACAGTGAATCTTACCCCTATCACGATATGAATTTGGATTTCGCCAATTCGAAATTTGCATCCCTGTATGATCAATATTCCAAATTTCAATCATCCTACTATGGAAAGGAGAATTACCCTCTTTTGAAAAGGAACGACTTCCTGAAATATGCACCGCTCTTCGTCATCGATTGCTCTCATCAACCTGAGGATACTGTGACGGGGGCAGTGAATGTCAGATTGGAAGTTCAAGCATCGTCAAATTTTCCTGCACAAACTTCATTATTCTGTTTAATTATTCATGATAAATTATTCACTTATAAACCATTAACTCATGTTGTACAATCTATCATATAGGTGTAATAAATAAAACATTACAAATTCAAATTATCTTTTTATTGACTTTAACATACATCTCCAATATCCTCTTCCTTGCACTCCTGCTTTTTGCATCATATGAACATAATGATTTATGAATATCATACAACTGATATAAATTTCTCTCAATATATGGAATTAGTCTTTTAAGTCCATTGAATGCAGTACTATTCAGATTTATACTGCCCACATTTAAACATGTATTCACAAACGTTATTTCTTGCATCTTATTCATGCATAACATTATATTAAATGCATATATTATATTTTCACTGTACGGTGCACATGGATGCTTACCATCTTTCAGATACGTATCCAAAACACACAAATTTGACATTATTACCTCCCAATCCTCTTTTGTAATATACACAAACGTATCGTCATGTGTGGCTTTAATGTAAAGTGATGGGAGTTCATTGTATAATCCTATGTTCACACGAAAGTCAATGCTGATGGAGATGTCGTTATCGTTCATGCACACACTATTTACCATCACTCGCAACTTCCTCCTCTACTTCTTCTGCGAAGGGTGTGAAGGGTTCGAACATCATTATGATGAAACTGTCTTGATCGAACGTCTTCTTGGCTTTGACGATTCTCGGTTTGCAGTTCGTCTTCTTTTTCTTGTCTCCTTTCTTACTGGATCTGCGGACATACACGAACTATGTCTCAACATCGTGAATATTTAATACACTTGTTAACGTAAAACTCTTATTATTTTATACTCACTTTTCTATGACTTCCTCCTCGGGTTTCGATGTACCGATATCCTTAAACGGACGATCATTGTACGGACCGCACACATCTTCACCTTGATCCTGTTCGGACTGGCATGCCACATCTTCACTTTGGGCTTTACTGAAATAAACATATTTATCATTAGTTATATAACACATAACAACACTTTCACGTTAACGCACAATTATAATTCTACTTACCCGAGATACACTTTACAATTCTTTCCGCATTGAGCATAAGATGTGATCGAATCATGATGGGAAGGATTCTTGCAAATCACTTGATGCATCTTTCCATCACACGTTTCATCGTGGTGCTCAACCCAATGCTTTTGCAAATCTTCGAAATTGCGTAGATTCTCCCAGAATCTGGTATCACTTTCAATGATAGGTGTTGTTGTTCCACTCATCTTGACGTTGCGATGTGAAGTGAGAATGCATTCGTTCCCTAGTGAGCAGATGGGTGATGAAACGTGATCATACCTGTCCCCCCCCTCCCCATCCTATCGTCGATTGTACTTAACGTACGGAGGGTTTGTGTGAAGTGAGGACACGTTCGTTCCCGAGCTGGCGGGACAGGGTGAGACCTGTTAATTCGAATTTACTCACATATGCACAAATCTTGAGGAATGACAACACGTCATCACCCTTATACTTCAATGTGGAATAGATTTATATTTTCTCGTACCTCGATGTGGGAATGGAATTTAACCTTTTCTTAACCTTTACATCGCTCTTGGATACAATAGCTCAAGGAGAGATTCTGCATAGGGAACACCCCTTACCAGAATGTCTTATTACATTTATTTTCATAAATCTCTCCCAGTAAACATACCTAATCATTCTCTCGATATTCTTTTATCTAAAGAATAACGATACTACATCATATATCATACACTAAACGTAATAGATATCAAACCCTACACTCGATATTCATACATGAGAGTTCAAGCACAGACATCGAAGCACTGAACGTAATAGATATCAAACCCTAGACTCGATATTCATACATGAGAGTTCAAGCACAGTCATCGAAGAATTACTATCAATACATTTAATTCAAACATCCCCGGAACCCCCGTTACCCACCCCGCCCCATCACAATATCGAACCCTAGACTTCGATATTCATACATGAGAGTTCAAGCACACACACATCGAAAAGAATTCACATTTAATTCAAACATCCCCGGAACCCCCCCGTTACCCATCCCACCCATCACACATTACACATCACACACACACACACACACACACACACACACACACACACACACACACACACACACAATCATCATCATCATCATCATCATCATCATCATCATCACCCCAACCCTCAAAAACATCTCACTGCACAGGGGAGAACGGCACTACGCCAACACTCCCCTTCTTTTACAACTCGATTTTCATATAGGAGAGTTCTAAATCAATGAGCATTCTACATCACTCATATATTAACACAGAGGAGAGTTCAACATCTTATCTACACTGTGCTGAAACGCTCAATTGTATACTACTTTCGCCATTGCAACCGCTGAGGTGTGAGCCGGTGCGTTGTCTTGGTGGAACAGGATTTTCTTGTTCTGCAAATATGGTCGTCTTTCCACAAGTTCTGCCTTCAGCTTGTCAAGCAATGATGCCTAGTATGCTCCTGTAATGTTTCGGTTTTTCCTTTTTGAAGATAAACGTATAAAATAACTCCATGGCCACACCCCCTCCAAAAAAAAACAAACAGTCCCATCACTTTCTTTGCTGTAAAAACAGTTTTTACTTTTGTGGAACCGATTCCCGCTTTTGTAGTCGATTGTTTGGTCTGTATTTTTGTTTCCGGCGTATCATGGTGTATCCAAGATTTATCCACAGTAACTAATCGGCACCAAAACTCGGACTTATTGCGCCTCAACTGCGCCACAGAGCGTTGGAAATGTTCATTGGAACGCGTTTTTGGTCTAAAGAGAGCAAACGCGGCACCCAACGCGCAGACAGCTTCCTCACGACTAAATATTGATTTAATAAGTGACAGAGACGTTCTTTTGAAAAGTTCATAGCCTCTGCTATCTCCAACTTTAATTCGGCTGTCGTCTAGCACTATTTGGTGAACTTCGGCGATGTTTTCGTCGGTGGTTTGCTGTTTTTGGACGTCCCCAACGTTGATCGCCTCCCAAGCTCTTACGGCCAAGGTTAAATTCAGCTGCCCAAAATTTCACTGTGGTAAATGATGCTGCAGAGTCGCCATACACAGAATCCAACTCATCTGTGATTTGCGTAGGCGTATTTCCTTTCAAAAACAAATATTTAATGACACCTCGACACTCGATTTTGTCTATTTTCATAAAAAACACTCACATCAACTCACTTAAAGGACTGTTACATAACAAATGAACGTCCAAATGGCTCAAACGTTGGTGAGTAACTGCCAACAGTTGGACAACGAAATTCTCTAGCTTTTATTTACGAGTACTGCCATCTTCTTGTTGAGGTCGGAAACTTTTCAGACCACCCTCGTTTATGATCTTTTAGAGGGGTTTAATGTGGAATAAATAATAAGTATCTAAAATCCATAATAAGCATGACTTTTGGGGAATTCTTTTCAGTACAGCCTTCGTCATGCTCAACAGTCTTGTATCAATTTTCCTCACTGTTATTCATCACACACCAGTTATCATGAGCAACTGTTCACACAAGAACCGTAAGGAAGAGTCAATTTGTAAGTGTATTGTTAAAGGAAATTAATTGTTCTTTCACACTAACCGTGTGTAGGACGATTATAAATGAGTTAAGTCAGACTGAAAAATTCAATGCCATAGCCGGGATTTGAACCACGGATACTCCAGTCTCTGTCCGGCCGCTCTTAACATTTGAGCTAGTATAGCCAACGTGCCAGCATGACATTAAATTCCACAACACAGTTATCTGGATAAATTAATATCATGCTGGACGTTGGCACTAGCAGCTCAATGGTTAGCAGGGGTTGGATGGAGACCGGAAAATCCTTGGTTCATATCCCGGCTATGGCTTTGAATTTATGCTGTTAAAACCCTTACTTGTGTTTTCATTCAATGAACGCGGATTAAAACTATATTTCTACTTTCATTGTTATGTACAGTAAGAAGTACTTTATTCCACCCAAAAATTGAACTTCGCGGTTTCACCGAAAAAACGTATTTTGACGCCCCTTGAAATCAGGTAAAAGGACTTTTAGAAAATGCTACACGTGCAGGTGAACATAAATAAAAAAGATCAGTTAAACACCAAACTTAGTAGCTAAGGCCAGCATCTCACAAAGTTGAAACGGAAAGATTTTGAAAAACACTTCCCCAATCAAACAACTATGCACGTAGAAACATTTCCGAACACTTTGATTTTCCCAAAAAGATTCTAACGATTTGGATTAAAATACTTTATTCTATAGCACATTTTCCCGAAAAATGTAATTTGTAAGAATATCTTAAATTTTATGGCACCAGCCTCCGATGTATTCTGCATTCGGAGTAACCTTTGTAAGTCGTTAACTGTAACACATAGGTAAAATATAAGTACAAATAAACGTAGATCTCGTTAAAGATTAGACTCGCTGATTCACTGACTGGCTGACTGGCTGAATGACTAATTCGCTGACTCGCTGACTCGCTGACAGGCTAACTGACTCGTTGACTGGCTGACTGGCTGACTCGCTGACTGGCAGACCGACTGACTCGCTGACTGGCTGACTGATTGATTGGCTGACTGACCTGCTGACTGGCTGACTGGCTGACTGGCTGACTCACTCGCTGACTGACAGACCGACTCGCTGACTCACAGACCGACCCGCTGACTGACAGACCGACTCGCTGACTGACTGACCGACTCGCTGGCTGACTGAGCGACTCGCTGGCTGACCGACTCGCTGACCGACTCGCCGACACACCGACTCACTGACTCAGTGACTCACTGACTGACTCTCTGACTCACTCACTGACTCACTGACTCACTCACAGCTAGCCGCCTCTAAAATATTTTGGTTTACATTTTAAAGAACTTACACTTTACTAAAATTTAATGTCGCTATTCGCTCCCTCCAGTGGTCCATACTAAGAGACCCCACTTTCAAAGCTATCTCATAACAAACAGCTCTTTAAATATTTGGCGTTCATCTAAGTAGACTAATTTAGCTTATTACTATGCACCTACATTAAATTAACTAATACAACAATTTCAGGAAAGTTTTACTTCCTTTAATGAGGTACACAGAAGAATAAGCGTGTGTGAGAACAATATGTATAAAAGTGATTAAGGAAGTCAAGTGATAAAACACATTCTGATAATTTCCGTTTCTAGAAGGAGAGCTGAATTTCAAAGCCAACACACAGCTAACAAATCTTAAAATACTTGACTGCTGCTTTATCTTATTCCAAAGGTGGTTTTTCTTGTCACGCCGCTGCGTTGGTTAGTTACAAAAAAGTGGTTAAGTAAACAAAAATGTATAAAGTCATGTTAAAGTAACCAATTAGAATTTTCTTAACTCCTTATATCCAATTTAACAGATGCGAGTCAAGAAGTGTAGGCTGATAGAGAGATCTTATGAACATAGAACGGTTTGTGGAAAGGAACAAAATAAAGGGATGTTTGTGAATTAGAGAGGGAGAGAGGGGAATGTCCATTAGATGGAGGAGAACACTTGTCCTGTATAATGGAATTAACGTACATAAATCCATTGGTTCTGCTAGTTTCCATATACATTTACAATTTCAGTTTCATAGGCAAAACTTCTGCACCAATCACATCATCAGAGGTTTCAAAAACAATGTCACGGATAATCAATGGAGTTTCGTATTTAAGACAATCGAATATAAATATACGAGGGTGGCCTGAAAAGTTTCCAACCTCAATATGAAGATGGTAGCATTCGTAAATAAAAACTAGTGAATTTTGTCGCTCCACTGTTGACAGTAGCTCACCAAAGTTTCAGCCATTTTAAACGCTCAACTGTTATGTAACATTCGTTTGAGTGAGTTGGTGCGAATACTTTTATGAAGATGCACAAAATCAATTATAGAGATGCCATTAAATATTTGTCTTTGAAAGGCAATGCGCCTACGCAAATTAAGGATGAGTTGGATTCTATATAAGGAGACCCTGCACCATCATTTACCACAGTGAAATTTTGGACAGCTCAATTTATACGAGGCCTTAAGAGCTTGGGAGACGATGAAGTTCGGGATGTCCCAAAACTGCAACTACCGACGAAAACATCGCAAAGTTTACCAAATGGTGCTAGACGACAGCCGAATTGAAATGAGAGTGCTATGGACATGTCAAAAGAACGTGTTTGTCACACTTTAAATCAACATTCAGACACGAGAAAGCCGTCCGCGCCTTGGGTGCCGCGTTTGCTCACCTTAGACTCAAAACGCATTACAATGAACGCTTGCAAGCTCTGTAGGTGCAGCTGAGGCGCAATTAATCCGATTTTTGATTAAAATTAATTACTGTAGATGAAACTTATACACCATTATACGCCCGTAGCAGAAATACAGTCCAAAGAGTGGAATGTAAAGGGCGAACCTGTTTTTTGTTCGGCTGGTAAAATGATAGCGACTGTTTTGGGATAGACATGGAGTTATTTTAATCGATTATCTGGAAAAATTTAAAACCATATAGGAGCATATTACGCATTATTCTTTGACAAGATGAAGGCCGAACTATCGGGAAAACGACCACATTTGCAGAAAAAGAAAATACTCTTTCACCAAAACAACGCAGCGTCTGGCCACCTCAGCGGTTGCAATGGCGAAAATCCACGAATTACGGTTTCACCGGCTTGACTATCCGCCTTAAATGCCACATCTAGCCCCAAGCGACCTCTGTTTGTTCCCTCATTTGAAAATTGCGCTCGGAGGACAGATATTTTCAAGTGAAGAGGCAATCACCTCAATCACCTCTGCAAATATTTTGCAGAGAAAAACGCAGAGTACTATTTGGACGGGTTACAGAGATGGGAGCATCGCTGGGAGAAGTGTGTAGAGTTACAAGGAGACTATGTTGAAAAACGCCGAGTATTATTTGGACGGGTTACAGAGATGGGAACATCGCTGCGAGAAGTGTGTAGAGTTACAAGGAGACTATGTTGAAAAACGCCGAGTACTATTTGGACGGGTTACAGAGATGGGAGCATCGCTGGGAGAAGTGTGTAGAGTTACAAGGAGACTATGTTGAAAAACGCCGAGTACTATTTGGACGGGTTATAGAGATGGGAACATCGCTGCGAGAAGTGTGTAGAGTTACAAGGAGACTATGTTGAAAAACGCCGAGTACTATTTGGACGGGTTACAGAGATGGAAGCATCGCTGGGAGAAGTGTGTAGAGTTACAAGGAGATTATGTTGAAAAACGCCGAGTACTATTCGGACGGGTTACAGAGATGGGAGCATCGCTGTGAGTAGTGTGGAGTTACAAGGAGACTATGTTGAAAAAAAAATTCTGACGAAATATCTGGTGTCTTAATTAGGTCGTAAAATGTTCAGACCACATATGTATAGCTAACGGAAACAAATGAAAGTTTACTAGCAAAAGGAATAAAAGAACCGTGTGAAGCGGTAATGACACCAGTATGTCAACTCCACATCATCGCCACATATAGCTCGTGCAGAACTGCATCTTAACACAGACATATTCAAAATTCAAAAACAGTTCCAAAGTCTACCTAACAATTTCAATCCACCATGAAAATGAGAAAAAAGATGACAAAACATTTTAATTAAAAACCTTAACAAGAGAAATTGTTATTATCATTGCTTCATCGCAATTTCCGGTTTAAAGAGCGGGTTCACAATTGCAACAACAGAAAGTACTGGACTGAGAAAAATATTCAAGTTATTTTCGCATCTCCGCAAACGTCTACTAATCCTGTTTAAATAAAGGGATTTCATTAACTTAAGAGGCTTTCACATTCAATGACGTGTATTCATTTAATTACTTGTCATTTTAATCTTAATGTAATTCGCCGATTATATAAAATATAATGGAATTTGTGTTACACTTAAATAAAGCAGTCCATTTTAGAATATTTATGTCGTGAAATGGTGCTTTTAAACAATGCGAAACGTTTTTATAAAGTGACAACTTGTTGAGCAGACGCCATGTTTGGATGTCCTTAGTTGATATTCTGGTAGGACATTATTTAAGTATTAATTAAAATTCCCTGTGTGATCGTACCAAACTTTATGCTTAAGTTTAGATCTCACCAAAGTATTACATTAAGGCTTTTATTATGTGTTTCAAATGGGAAGAGCTCTCGCCTTTAGCCAATCAGATGCGTTAGAGCCATCACCGTTGCAACCTCTTTAGCCCAACTCTTTTTATATTTCCCTCTCTCTTGCACACTTGCGAGTGCTCTTGGCGCTAACGCAAATTGAATTTTCCAAAGTTTTATAAAAATGCATTTGTTGAAATAACTATTGCAACGTGTATATTCGTATATTACGCAAATGTCTTAAATATTTAGTATAAAATTAATTATAGTGTTTTAATTACTTATTTTTCTAATCCAACAAAAATACCAGCGCTACATCCGTATAGCTGTGAATGTTACGTTAAGAGATAATTCGTCATTGTCATTGTCTTCATCGTCTGAGTACTGTAGATTTATTATGATAGGTTCCGAAATGTCATTAAGTGCTATTTCTTTCTAAAAGTTATCTTCTTGTGGAGTATCTGATGTCTCACACAGTTTTCCCAGTCTTGTTGTGTTCCTTGTTAATTTCTTCGGAAATAAGTCGTTCAACGCCAGTCAGTTTAAAAATATTATTTCTGTTTGCAATATAAATTGAGTGCACATTAACTTTATTGGATTGTTCTAGCAGTATCAGGGGGGGAAGGTATATCGTATCTCATTGATCCAGCTGATACAGTTTTTCATGAAAGAGTAACTGAGTAATGCTTCTTTGAACTCTGGAGTAAATAGAGATTATATACAAACCACACATTAACAAAGATATAATGTGACCAGACACGTTCTGCCAGACCAGCAGGAAGTGAATTGTTTCCTCTCATCGAATTTAACAAACAACTTGGCTTATTCAAATACATATTTCTTTTATCTCGTCATGGCAAATGTTTACGTTTCACTTCTGAGTAATTTCAAATACACGTTCACACATACATGCAAACCAATAATGATTACAGGGCTTACGTCGCAATGCTCTGTTATAATATACTGGTACCTAATTTATATATTCGTATTAGGAAAACTATTTGAGCTAAAAAGATAAGATTTTTACGGTGAAGCTGATATTGCATACATGGACATATTAGGTAAACATGGCCATCTGTAATTCAACTTAATAACCAAGCAGGCCACATAGATGATACAGCAAATGCTTAGGTTTATTGGAATCCCAAAGTGTGACGTAGAACCAATCAGAATTAAATATTACGGTGGTTTAGCAAAAAAAAAAAAAAAAAAAAAGGGAATCAATTATTTTATTCTTAAATTTTTTTCTTCTGGCTTGAACTCTCGAAGAGGGTAGACGCGTTTTCGGTAAAAGACTTCTTGTAACTATGAGAAGTTATTGGAGATCATCATTTATAAACGTTTAGTAAACATTTAAAATATACATCGAAGACGCTACGCTACGATAAATAATTTAAGTAAAAAAAAAAACCTTGCATCAATTATAAATAAAAGGAGAAAATTAATATATGCTAAAGTGCTATGTATATCAGTGGAAAATGTCGCATGTAAAAAAGAAAATGGTTGTCGAGAAATATAATTCCAAGTAAATTGAAACGGTGTAAATTATTTTATTCCATAGTTTCCCAAAAGTGAAATACCTGTTGTATCGATACCACGACTGAGAAGTTTCAAATCTCATCGCTCGCCGCAGCTACCTGAGAGAGAATTTATAGAAATCTTCGAGAACTTCATCTTCACGGCTTTTAGACGAAAGGTTCATCGCTTCTACATCAAGGTATGAGATATACCTCGTCAATAGTTCATATTTTAAAGAGGGATGTCGTTATCTTGTTTTACATCTATTGAGGTAAAGAGAATGGAATTTCGAATCCATCACATACCGATATCGTTATGATATCGTAGATATCGTTATGACTAAAATGTAAGGTATTCCGCTATACTTTGTCTGTTCGTACAATTAAAAGGCCGAGTTGAAGAAATTAAAAATATCCTTTATTTTCTTAGAAATACTCTTACAGATTACGTTGCATACACCATCAGTCTACCAAGGTCGGTCACAATAACAAACAATGACAGCAGATTACATTCTTAGCTCTCGTTTCACAACACTGTTTCACCACTACCACTCTTGGCCAATCGTCGCCTCTTTAAATATTTCACAGATAATTTCTAGATGATTCGCAAATAAATCAGAACGCGAACGACCTTTATCAGTCCAGAAGTAACTAGAAATTTCCATTTATCTCAGTTTGCCTGTTTCGGCAGACCCTTATCTGCCTGTTATCTTTGTCAGCAGCCTCTTGGTTTTCACACTGCCCTTCTATCAGTTTCTTTTGTGTAAACAAGCCACGTGATCGTAGATACGGGTTCGGGACAGTATGTAGAACAAAACACTTAACTAAAGACCTTCTACAAGTGCCTATAGATGGCTCTGAAATTTCCATTTGATGACCAGAAAGAAAAACTTAGAAGAAAAAAATAAACTAACCACTACGTATTTGAGAAAAGCGTGAAGTTGAAAACTCAAACAACTGACAAACTAACAAAGAACATCTCGCCAACGGAAGTTCACTTAAATTATTACATGTTCCCTTCGCTTTTCACTTTTCTTTTCTTCCCCTTTCTTTTTTTAAGTGATTCTCGTCTCTCTAACAGATATAAAAATTTCATTTGTTTTGAACATACAAAATATGGCATTTGAATGAAAATAATTATTGTGACTTTGTGGGTGCGTAGAATTAAATGTCCAATTTGCAGAAATGTAAAATGTAGAAATACACTTTGGTCAACACTTACTGTAGCAGAATACGTCACATACACAATTACAATGCTCAAGTTCGTTGACCACAAACAAAAGAGTTCACTCAACTTCCAGTTCAGCTACCACTCCCTCATTACAACTCTGTTTACAACTACACCGCTGGCGTGTCGCGATCACTTACATATACAACTCTTCATGGTTCCAGAAGATAATGGAATATTCTGTAAGACTTCACTGGACGAAACACGAACGTTCCAGACGTCTAACTTTATCTGTGTCGGCAAGCCTTTTATCTCTGCGCTATCTTTATCTGCCCCTTGTGTGTACAAGCCGCGCTATCGCGATAACGGGTGCGCGACATTCTGAGAATTTTTGAGAAATGGAAAATGTTGCAATCATTTTTCATATTAAAGGCAGTTCCTTGGAAATCTTGGTGCCGTATCCTTAGCAGAGCTGCGAGGTGTACCTTCTATTTTAATACTGTTGAATTTGAATTTTAATAGTACATTTAGCTGTTAAACCCTTCAACAATGAAGGATAAATTCGTTTGTTACTTAAATGTATATAGGCATACGGTTAGAGTTCGTTTACGCATTTTGCTGCTTACTAAACCGTAAATTTTTGCATTAATTTTGCTGGTTTTGTATTATTTTATCCCTGAACGGTATTATATATTTCTGGATAAGAAGTTTAGTAAAATTCATTTAGTAATTTAGTAATTGAACCACCAAGTTTGCAATTTAACTGAATTTTCTGTAATGCTGTTCACAGACTGACATTTCTTTAAAAATGATTATTTTTTTAATTTCAGGAGCCTCAACAAAATGCATTTACAGAGAAATCTTAATTTTTGGATGGAATACAGTAGTTCCTCTTCCTACGCTAAGTAGATACCAGAAAAAGTAAAATTTCTACCTCAAAATGAGTATCAATCCCACAAATTCTGCATTTAAATATATAAAAATGTGGGACGAAATGGAAATAGTTCCACAAATAAGCTGAAAAGTGCATTTTTATTAGCCTTAGTAATAATTGAGGCGTGCGCTATCCGATATGCATTTTAAATCATTAACCAATGGCAGTAAGTGCTTTAGACGTGACCAGTTAATGGTTTAATCAAAGTAATGGATTAATGAAAGCATGCATAAAAAGTTTTGAAACGGAAATAACCTCAATAAAGTAGCTAGCTGCAAAATGAGCATTATAATTGCTTTGATAAAAGCGAATTTCATGCACAATTGCCTGTGATGATTGACTATCACATCGACCAATCAAGTTCGTTGTTTGGCCTGCTGCAAGTCACAGTCTCAGCTTGAAATTAACGTCAGCGTGGACGTACATCATCTCTCACTTATTTTCGTACATGTGTTTCAGATTATTTATTTTCTTCACTTTTTATTTACTCTTCTGCGTACTTAGGAGTAGGAGGCAAGAACTGGATACTGCAAATACACCACATAAGATTATCTGAGTCTATTTTTTTTATTTTTAGAAAAAGGTCTATATATGTATGTGTCCATGTGTGGACAGTATCATTATTTAAAATGGAAGAATTGGTTTTATACCAAACAAGATATTCAGTACTTTATCTGTAGAGGATGCGACATATTGTTTTACACGAATATTCTCCCAGCTCAAAATACCTTTTAAATTTATAAATTTTCGGCACCAGTTTGACATTCTGAAATATACTTCTAATCATCGTGAGTAAAATATTATATTTAAGATACTTCGGTAAAAGTAAAATGCACATCTTGAATTTTCTGTGAATGTCCTCAGAAGTCCTCTACCTTGGGTAAACCGTAAGTGGTGGACAAAATCTTACTGCACAAAAATATATATCTGTTAGAATACAGAATTTATGTCCAACACCAATTCTGTATAGCAAGTTATTTTATAAACATTCCTTGCTATTTTCTTTTCAATTTTAAAATAATTGTATATCCCTCAAGTGGGAAGTCCTTATACCCCCCCTTTTTGGCTTATCAAGCAAATATAACCGATTTTTAAATTGTTCACATAGCCAGCAGCCCTTAAAAGATTTGACTGTTGCTTGAAGCCTACTGTGTTAGTATATTCCTTTACCACCTCAAGAAAATTAACAATTAGATGATATTTTATTTTTAATTTTACGTCCTCCAACGTTAAGTTATATCGAACGGTGAATGCAATGGCTGAAATGATGCTCAAAAATTGTCCAGGGTCCATGGAGCTAAGGGCTTCCCGACATTCGTCTTTAAGGATAAGGGAAACCACGGAAAAAGATTATCCAGTTAGCTCAAGGACCTCTTGAACGTGTGGAAGACACGCTACCATCTACGCTACCGAGGCGGGCAATTGGGTGATATTTATTTTTCTGAAAATGGATATATGAAGAGCCGTTTGTATATGACTAGAAAAATATTATGCAAGTGCAACACGTCGAATGTTTGGTCTACCACTTACGGTTTATGAGTTATGGAATGTCTTTTAGAATGATGACTTCAGAAGTTATTGTTAGAAAATTTAAGGTGTAAGCTTCATTTGACTTAAAAACACTTTAATTATATGGTATTTTAAGCAATGTTTGTGGATGAGTTGTTTTCTGAAAATCTTCTGTTGCTCCTGTGTTTGACCAGAAACCATAAGGCTGATGTTTAAACTTTATTACGTACAATTAAACTCTTCATAAATAAGCTTTTTAGATGCAGTGTCCTCAAAACCTGAATTTCTTCTGAAATTGCTGTGAAAAATTTGCTGGTTAAAAGGCAATATTTGTTTCTCTACTATAGGTAAACAGCAGAGAAAATATTTCTGTTTTTTAAATCCAGGAGTCACAAAATATTGTCATGATGCCGATCATGATAGCGCGGCTTGTGTACACAAAGAGCCTGGAGATAAAGAGTGTGCCGGAACAAATAAAGATAGCGCAAGATAAAAGACCTGCCGGCACAGATAGGGTTACGCTTCTGGAAGGTGATAGAACATTCGATTCCTGTTTGGTCCAGAAATCTCTTGAATTATGAATGAGGTATTTAAGGAAATGACGACCCGCCAAAGGACAGTTGTAAAACAGTCGCGGGAGAGGTAAGCAGAGACAGCTGAGTGTGTTGCAACGATAGCTGATCAGAACGTTGTTTGTTATTGTAATCGACCTTGGTAGATTGTGGAGTGTATGTGACGTTATGTTGTTACGTGAGAATTGATCACTGTATTCCTACGGAAATAAAGAACATTCAGAAATTCCGCAAATTAGAATTTTAATTCTACGAACCCACAAAGTCAAAATATAAAAAGCGAATGAATTCTTTGTATCGAATTTTTGGATAATGAAACTCTTACTGACAGAGAACATAACAGCTTGTAGCTGAAACTATTACACAGCTTAGAATAACTTGAAATATTTCAAATTAATTTGTTACCGACTCTTTCTATATGTATATTTATTCATTGAAGCTCTTTCTATTCTCTCTGCTACCAGCTACAGCATGTGGAGGAAATATTGGTTTTTAACCCAAAATTAATTACCAAGATTTAAACTTACTGGATTATTTTCGAAACTATAAGTGTTGAAATTTTAGTATTTTGTGTGTATTTACAGTCTTCACTGTTGATCAACAGTAATAAATGTAATCTGTAACTTGTAAACCAGGAGTCGCAATTAGACCTACAAGGCTAAAGCGACTGTAAACTACTTAATACTAAAAAGGATTTAATTAGAAACACACATTTTAAGAATCCCTGCATCAAAACAGGCCTTTGATAGCAGGATAGAAGCAAAACACAAAAACGGTTTGGTTGAATACCAAACTTGGGTTTTGGGCGAGCATCCTCCTAGCCTGCATAGATAGAAGGTGTACTAGATCACCAGGTGGCCCTACAGAGGTCTAATCGGTAGCCTTCCCCTTTGGTGTTGGCGCGCGTAAGTGGCGTATCCACTTCCATCCCGTCTTGAGTCCATAGGACTAGAAGGGGGGAGCTTGTTGGTCAATAGGTCTTGCCCTATGGAAAGCCCCACGGAGGTGCTGGGCGCCCTTTTGGGACAGCTCAGTAACTCCCTGGTCATTAGATGGGAGGTCAGTCTTCACTTTGTGTGGATTGCCCTGGTAAATACCCTTGAGCTTATATATATTGTCCCAGGTATATGACCGGTGCCCACTCAGCATCTTGAGAAAATTGAAGAGCTACGCTAGGTAGCGAACCCCGATCTAGAAAGCCTACTTTCTGGCTAGGGGTGCAGTGATGCTCACCACATCTCTTCTCCGTATCGTTTAGATGATCGCCCAGCTCTACCTTGCTCATGTGGGCGTGAGGCCAGTAGGCGGGTTGGCCAGTTCTGGCCGCGTCGACGGTTGTTACGCCACGGATTAACTTTTTCCCTCCGAAGATGTAACACGAAACAATCCATCCATCCTAAACTACAATTTTTGTAGACATTTCTTTAAAACCTGTGATTTTTTCAAAAATATCCTGAGGGTTCTTATTCAATAACCATACGTTTAGAGCATCTTCATGGCGTCTGGAATGTATATATTGAATTTTATGGTAATATACAGAAGAGGAAAGGTTTTGGAAAAATAGTTCCTACAAAAGTGAGTGGGGACATTCTACTTTCTATATAAAAATTGTTTAAAACCTCTAATTTTGTCAAAAATAGCCCAAGGGTTTTATTCAATAGGGAAAGTAGCCTAATATGGAGTGGAGCGCAATTTGGGGTGCCATGGTATCTCAGCTGCATAGTGCTGAACCTTGCTAGAAATGTGATGGACTAAAAGAGTTTTGGCGACTAAGCATCCTGCGGTTACGTCATGGCATTCCTGCTTGAGATCGTGTCAGGGTGAGTTGACGAAGGAAGTTCGCTCCTTGAAGTTATTTGCTGCTGTTGACATCTGTGTATACAAATATAATAAGGTATTTATTGTTTTAAACACACCTTTGCTGAGGTTATAGTATTAAGATAAAACTACCGTTCTATGCCCAGTCGTTTGGCTTAGTTCAATTACAAAAAGAGCCGGAAGAACTAATGAATTACAAATGGCGAGTTCCCTATTATGGGATACCATGGATAGCTTAATTAGGAGTACCCCATATTAGGACCTAATATTGTACTTTTAATATTCATGCTAGAAACTAAACTTCTACTGCCAGGAAATCGAAACATGGCTGAAAAATCATATTGGTTGAGCGGTTACAGTTTACCAGATAGGAAATCTCTTTGGAAAAGCCTATATACGCGCAGCCACTACAATAGTGGGTTCTGCAAAACAGGAATATATGCATTCAGCCCAAACATTTTCAGACCACATGATTTTACAATCCATGAAAGTGAAACGTGCAACGTACACGAAGTTTCTGAACCTAATTGTGTGCCACAAGTGACAGATCCTCCTGCTTCCCAGAAGAGATTGATCCTAGCGGCAGACATCAGCCTAATCCCAACACTGAAGCAGACGGCAAGTTCATCAGAACAAGCCAATCCATCTCGAGCTGGGATATCTTGTGCAATTACAAACTGGCCATAAGAAGCTCAGCTCACTGAAAATAAGTCAAAGAAGGCGGACAAGACTCCGCCAAAAGCCAAAAGGACCTTAGCATTGTAAACCAAAGCGAAAAAAGACCAGCAAAGGAAGTGCAGTGCTGAATCTTCGTCCTCCAAAGACGAAGGGACTCTGTACCTCTGGAATCGTAAGAGGAGTGGGGAAACGACAGTGACGATGATGGAGATTATGATGATGATCTTGATCATGATGATTATGATGCTTATGATGCGGAGTGCCTGTCTTGTGCAAGCCTGTTTTGGAGGACCGAGGGAGGGATATGGATAAGTTGCTACAAATTTTCAATTGGGCACACACGGTTTGTGTAGGTGATAGTTCCAATACGTTCTGTTGTGAAACGTTTGTGAGAAAAGAAAGTAAATAAAACTACCGGTCTAGTAATTAGGCAACAAAATAGGATAGCAATTTGGGATAATAACATTGAACTTTCACTTCGGATGTCATCTTTAATACAGACATTAAGTAGTGTGAACCTTTGTACTTACAATGCTCTAAATTAACGCCAGAAAATGTATCCCAACTTAGGAAGCTTTACCATCCCATATCAAGCACCATATTAAGAATCACTTTTTTCGTATTTCAGAGAATTGTATTTTATTTGTATAACAGTGTATTTAAGTTCGAGTGTTACATTCTATAAGAGAGGTAAAGAGTTGGAGTATACAAATATATTATATATAGACACTAACCTGTATTATTATTGGTCATAAAACTAAAAGACAAAACGTACCCCATCTTAGGCAATTTTCCACCATGCATTTAGAGCATTTTCATGACCAGTGGTATATATTTAATTTTCATGGAATATAGATAAGAGTAAATGGTTTGTAAAAATAGTTCGTATAAAAGTGAGTAGCGGAAATGCCACGTGATTGCAATATACATGAATGTTTCTCTACCGTCCACTTTGTCTGTAGGACCGGTATTGGATTCCATTCTAAACTACAATGTCTGCTTTTACTTGGTATAAACGTTTTCAGATACCGGAAACGGAAAAATATGTCACCGTTTTGTATCCGCGAGTTTGTTTATTTTCTTTTCCAGGTAAATCCATTCCTTTCTCCTCAGAAATGTTTCGATAACAGTTGTAGAATTTGGATCAAAGCCTTGTACACTTGTGTGGCTTCTAGAGGGAAAGAACAGTCGCGAGAGCAAGTTTCATCTGCTTTAACCTTTGTCCAATGGAACGTTTATCTCTGGGAACCAAAATCAAAGCAAACACTTGCGGGAGAGACCCTCTCACCGATTTAATATTTCCTTTCCGATGACCTTTTGCTTGGCGTCGAGTATCGTCAGATCAGCACAAAATAGAATCGAGCATCATTTGGCTGAGGGACGCGCATTAACTAACTAATCGATAGTTGGCAATGTAAAGTAAGATACTTGCTGGACCACTTCTCGAGGACGCAATCACTAGAACTTTAAGTACATATTATGGCAGAGCAGAACAACGGCTATCAAAAGCTCACTTTCTTCTCGGGCAACAAGGGAGTTGAAAAGACGATTAGATATCGACGTTTCGGGAGTGTGCAGCTCTCCCATCGTCAGGATATTTACTAACGGTTATAACCACAAATGAAACACTGGATATAACAGAAATATAAACAAAGACCAAACACTATCAAAATTCGCATTACTGAACAAAAGACTGTTTTCAGTAAATTAAATGCCAGGTCAGGAGATGGCGTGACTATAGAAAATTGTGTCAAAGAAAAGTAACTACTTAATTTGATTATCAAGCTGTATTGATCTTTGTTTCTAAACTCGACAAATTTACAGTTTAAGTCTGGTTTCCAAGAGGAGCTGAACTCAAATCCAGCATCACAGTTAAGCATGCTCTTTTCAGAAGAAATCGCCAAAGCCTCCTTAATTCTCCGCTCCCAGTAAGTGTTGCATATCGCCAAGATGGTCGTCTCCGGAAAATTGGCTCTGTGGTCGCTATCAAGACAACGCTCTGCAAGCCCAAACTTCTCAGGTTGCACTAAACGAATGCTCCTTTCATGCTCATTTATTGTGGTAGCGATGGTCCTTCCAGTTTGTCCTATATACGGTGTCCCACATTCAAAGGAAATGCGGTACACTCGCTGAACTTGGAAGTCCAGTTTGTCATTCACTGGTCTCAACAGCTGTTTAATCTTCGGAAGTGGCTTGTGGATGGTCCTGATGTAATTGGCGAGAATTCTGCTGATTCTGCCGAATATATTGGTGGTAAACGGGATGCAGGCTGTAGCGGTAAGCTCATCCTAGAAACCGGCCTTCTAAATGGAAATCCGTCGTTTTAAGAAGCACATATCAATACAGCTTGATAATCAAGTTCAGTAGTTACGTTTCTTTGACACAATTTCCTATACTCACGCCATCTCCTGACCTGGCAATTAATTCACTGAAAGCCGTCTTTTGTTCAGTAATGCGAATTTTGAGAGTGTTTTGTTTTTGCTTATATTGGTGTTATATCCAGTATTTCGTTTGTGGTTACAACATTTTATAAATATCCTGATGATGGGAGAGATGCACACTCCCGAATGGTTGATATCTAATCGACTTTTCACCTGTCTTGCTGCCAGGTTATCAAAGGTTGCACCAAAATACCTGGATGTACCGAGAGATATGCTGCTTGTACGGAAGGTTAACACATATCACTGACATCATAGGAGTTACTACGGAATACGAGGGTGGTCTGAAAAGTTTCCGAACTAATAAAGGTACAAGACGTTTTTAAAGACCGTTTTTATTTTTTATTTTTCAGCATAGTCTCTCCTTAACTCTACACACTTCTCCCAGCGATGCTCCCATCTCTGTAACCCGTCCAAATAGTACTCGGCGTTTTTCAACATAGTCTCCTTGTAACTATACACACTTCTCCCAGCGATGCTCCCATCTCTGTAACCCGTCCAAATAGTACTCGACGTTTTTCAGTATAGTCTCCTCTTAACTCTACACACTTCTCCCATCGATGCTCTCATCTCTGTAACCCGTCCAAATAGTACTCGTCGTTTTTCTACATAGTCTAGTTGTAACTCTACACACTTCTCCCACCGATGCTCTCATCTCTGTAACCCGTCCAAATAGTACTCGTCGTTTTTCTACATAGTCTAGTTGTAACTCTACACACTTCTCCCAGCGATGCTCCCATCTCTGTAACCCGTCCAAATAGTACTCGGCGTTTTTTAACATAGTCTCCTTGTAACTCTACACACTTCTCCCAGCGATGCTCCCATCTCTGTAACCCGTCCAAATAGTACTCGGCGTTTTTCAACATAGTCTCCTTGTAACTATACACACTTCTCCCAGCGATGCTCCCATCTCTGTAACCCGTCCAAATAGTACTCGACGTTTTTCAATATAGTCTCCTCTTAACTCTACACACTTCTCCCATCGATGCTCTCATCTCTGTAACCCGTCCAAATAGTACTCGTCGTTTTTCTACATAGTCTAGTTGTAACTCTACACACTTCTCCCACCGATGCTCTCATCTCTGTAACCCGTCCAAATAGTACTCGTCGTTTTTCTACATAGTCTAGTTGTAACTCTACACACTTCTCCCAGCGATGCTCCCATCTCTGTAACCCGTCCAAATAGTACTCGGCGTTTTTGAACATAGTCTCCTTGTAACTCTACACACTTCTCCCAGCGATGCTCCCATCTCTGTAACCCATCCAAATAGTACTCGACGTTTTTCAACATAGTCTCCTTGTAACTCTACACACTTCTCCCAGTGATGCTCCCATCTCTGTAACCCGTCCAAATAGTACTCGACGTTTTTCAATATACTCTCCTCTTAACTCTACACACTTCTCCCAGTGATGCTCCCATCTCTGTAACCCGTCCAAATAGTACTCGGCGTTTTTCAACATAGTCTCCTTGTAACTATACACACTTCTCCCAGCGATGCTCCCATCTCTGTAACCCGTCCAAATAGTACTCGACGTTTTTCAATATAGTCTCCTCTTAACTCTACACACTTCTCCCAGCGATGCTCTCATCTCTGTAACCCGTCCAAATAGTACTCGTCGTTTTTCTACATAGTCTAGTTGTAACTCTACACACTTCTCCCACCGATGCTCTCATCTCTGTAACCCGTCCAAATAGTAGTCGACGTTTTTCAACATAGTCTCCTTGTAACTCTACACACTTGTCCCAGCGATGCTCCCATCTCTGTAACATGTCCAAATAGTACTCAACGTCTTTCAACATAGTCTCCTTGTAACTCTACACACTTGTCACAGCGATGTACCCATCTCTGTAACCCGTCCAAATAGTATTCAACGTTTTTCAACATAGTCTCCTTGTAACTCTACACACTTGTCCCAGTGATGCTCCCATCTCTGTAACCCGTCCAAATAGTACTCAACGTTTTTCAACATAGTCTCCTTGTAACTCTACACACTTGTCACAGCGATGTACCCATCTCTGTAACCCGTCCAAATAGTACTCAACGTTTTTCAACATAGTCTCCTTGTAACTCTACACACTTGTCACAGCGATGCTCCCATCTCTGTAACCCGTCCAAATATTACTCAACGTTTTTCAACATAGTCTCCTTGTAACTCTATACACTTGTTCCAGCCATGCCTCCATCTCTGTAACCCGTCGAAATAGTACTTGGCGGCTTTATCTGCAAAAAGGAAAATGTTCACGAAGGTGACTGTCTCTTCATTTGACGTAAATCTGTCCTCCGAGCGCAAATTTCAGATGAGGGAACAAAAAGAAGGTGCTTGGGACTAGATCTGGTGAGTAAGGCGGATGGTCAAGCAGTTCAAAACGTAATTCGTGGATTTTTCTCATTACAACCGCTGAGGCATGAGGCGATGCGTTGTCTTGGTGAAATAGGATTCTCTTTTTCTGAAAATGTGGCCGTTTTTCCGTAAGCTCTGCCTTCAGCTTTTCAAGTAATGATGCGTAGTTTGCTCCTGTAATGGTTTTTCCTTGTTGGAGATAATCGATTAAAATAGCTCTATTTCCATCCCAAAAATCAATCGCCTTTAGTTTCCCAGCTGAGAAAACAGATTTTGCTACTTTTGGAGCTGGTTCCCCCTTTGCAGTCCACTTTTTTTTAATTTACGTCTTTAAACGTTAAGTCATATCGGACGTTGAGCGGAATGGATAAAATGATGCTCAAATGAGCTCAGGGTCCATAAAGCTTAGATTACCCGACATTCGTCTTTCAGGATGAGGGAAAACAACGGGGAAAATCCTTATCCAAATAACTTACCCTGACCGAGATTCGAAATCGAGACCTCTTGAACGTGATGCAGACACGCTACCACCACGCTACCGAAGCGGGCTTTCAGCCCACTGTTTGGACTGTATTTTTGTTTCTGGCGTATAACGGTGTGTCCAAGTTTCTTCTACAGTAGGTAATTAATTGGCGCCAGAACTCGGATTTATTGCGCCTAAACTGCGCCAACAGAGCGTTGAAAATGTTCGTTCGGACACGTTTTTGGTCTAACGGGAACAAACACGGCACGCAACGCGCGGACATCTTTCTCATATCCAAATGTTGATTTGATATGTGACAAACACGTTCTGCTATCACTCTCACTCTAACTCGGCGGTCCTCTAGCACCATTTGGTGCACTTTGACGATGATTTCGTCGGTAGTTGTAGTTTTTGGACGTTCCGAACGTTCACTGCCTCCCAAGCTCCTACGGCCACGTTATTATTCATTTGGCCAAAAGTTCAGTATGGCAAATAAAGGTGCAGAGTCCCCATACACGGATTAGAACTCATCTTTGATTTGCATAGGTGCATTGCCTTTCAAAAACAAATATTTAATGACAGCTGTATACTCGATTTTGTGCATATTCATAAAAGCACTCACATCAACTCACTCAAAGGGCTGTTACATAACAAGTGAGCATCCATAATGGCTGAAACTTTGGTGAGTAACTGGTAACAGATGAGTAACGAAATTCACTCTAGCTTTTATTTAGGAGTGTTGCTATCTTCATGTTGAGGTCGGAAACTTTTTAGACCACTTTTAATTCACGTTCCTTCCTTTAGAGTTGTAGAACACTTAGTTATTCACAACTTTTATATAGGGACTCATTCCTGGAAGTTGTTCATCATTGTAATACAGGAATTGCAGGTGCATACCATGAAATGTAGAACTCGTCAAAATCTTCTGCTATGTCCCTAACAGTATCCTTGCAGTTAGGTCATTTTTCAGTTCAATCTGTGTATCACAGTTGAAGCCTTTATCATGAACCATACAAGAAAAAGTTTGATCCTGTTGTATTCACATAGCTTCCACTACTCTTGTACAGAATATTCTTAGAAACTCGTTCCTTAATATTCTTCACGTCAATCCAGAAATACTTTTGCAAAACTTGTCAACATATTATATATCGTAATTGAAAGCGAATCAGGGAAGCCGGCACACGCTAATCTGTATCAAAAGATTTTAAGAACCAGTCATTGTCATGGGTTTGAATTTAGTTCTGTTTACATGACTAAAATAAAGAAAATCGAATAACAGCCTCCCATTTGAGAAAAGTGTAAATATTGGAAAATTCAAACAAATAACAAGCAATATCTCGCAACTTTTAAACTCAAAGAGAAGGCGAATAGAAATCTACTGTATGCTGTAACTACAACTAAATTTTTATGCAGTAAGATATTCTGTATTTCCTAGAGTTCACCAGTCACGTGAAAATCATTCCTTCAAAATGAAGAACACTTCATTGAGCAGCACCGAAACATTAAATAAAGGATGTCCCAATTTAGTCGCCCTAATTTCATTTTGTGGTGCTAAATTAATGAATGTGTATTCCTTTAGAAGGTTTAGAGTGGTTAGGGACACACTGGATCATGAATTTCCTGGTAGATGGATAGGGAGATGTGCACCAATTGCATGGCCACCGAGATCGCCCGATATAACACCTCTGGACCTTTTGTGTAACTTACGTCCCCCAACGTTAAGTGATATCGGAACATGAGTGGAATGGGTGAAATGCTGCTCAAATGAGCGCTAGGTCCATAGAGCTTAGAGATACCCAAAATTCGTTCTTCATGTTGTTGGAAAACCTCGGTTAAAACCTTATCCAGCTAACTCACCCTGATCAAGATTTGAACTCGGTACCTCTTGAGCGTGAGGCAGACATGCTGCATTCTACGCTACCGATGCCAGCGTACTTCTTTTGGTGGGGGATGTCAAGGACATGGCGTGTGCGACAAAAGTAGCGACTGTTCGCCAACTGAGTTGGCACATTCGGAATGCAGTTGCAACCGTCACTCCTGAAATACTTCAATGCATATGCGTGGAACTTGACATTCACCTGGATATTCTTCGTGTGACTGGTGGGGCGCATGTGGAAGTAACAGGACTTTCTTAATTTTTGTATACAAACTTGATGAGTCACGTATTAGTAAAGTCTAGTTCATTTCAATATCTCAAATAATTTGGCAGAAATAATGTAGTGAAAATAGGGAGGTTGAATTGGGACAACCTGTATATACATTTCATTTGTCCCGTAGCATAGGATAGGATAGGAAACAATTTTACGGAGGGGATTTGGAACTGCGGCCAGACTTTCTCTATTGTACCTATGCCCCAAGTGGGGAATTCAAGGGAAGAAGGATGAGGTGAGAGGAGACCTGGTGTGGCTGACCAAACGATTCATGACAATGCAAAGAGAACAGTCCGCACCATTGACAAGTTGGAAACTCCCGGCAGGCCAGTCAAACGGTATCCCACCCACTGTGGTCCTGAAAAGGCCCCATCAGAACGTCCCGGAAACCCTCCTTCCGCAGGAGGAAGTTTTACTCAGAGCGCATTATCCTGTCATGCAACACCTAAACAACCGCCGACATTTTCTACCCTGAAAAATACCACCAGATGAGAGATGATGTGAAATGATAATCGAATGAAATGGAGAAATAGCAAATTCCGGGGACGTGGTTAACGTAGCCAACATTCGCTTGGCCTCCTGGGAAAAGCCCCGAATAGGTCCAGGTAGGCTGGCCACGGAGATCAAACCCGTGCGCTCTAAATGCAGACCACAGATGAAACTGCCTGAGCCATCTTGCTCGGTATTTATTGTGTAAATATTTTATGAATATCAACATGTATCCCATACCCGGAAAATGATACAATTAAATACAAAGTGTGGTACATAAGCGTTTTAGGGTTCCAGAGAGTATTGGGAATGTCTTAAAATATGTATTTCTGCTAAAGTCTGGGTACTTAGTTTTCATTTGATATATAGTACTACCTCTGAGTACGAAGCAGAGAATGTATGAATCTATTAATATCAAATCAGCTGAATGAACGATTCAATAAACTAGAGCACAACTTACGATCTACCTTACAGGAAAATGTCCATGGCGATTTTAGGCATCCCTGGAGAACTGTGCGAGTGCAGCGCCCCCACATGAGGTGACGGAAATCATATGAAACATCCTATACGACTTCAAATAGTACTATCCATACGATATATTCGTCTATTTACTCAAGTTGGTCTTAACTAGTGATCATGTAGTATGCTAGCAACAAAACTTTGGCTGAAAGTTAAGAAAAGTTACCATCATTTTGTTTGTGTTTACTTTGTAATCACATTCGTACCTATGTTACCTAAAATCTGTATAAAAAGGGAAAATAGCTATCATTTGAAGTCTAGAATCTATGCATATTTTATATAAACTGAGAGGATTGTGTCTCCATGGTCGCAAACTATAGGTGTTTTCTCTTATTGGAGATAGAAGTGTGAAGTTACGTGTGTGTGAAGAAGGTCGTGACGTTCAGATGACAATACCATGGTGTAGGAAGTAACGATTGTTGTTATTCCACAAAATAGAAATATTAACAGCGGATAAGAACAAAAGACAGTTACCTCTTATACATAGATGGTCATGAAGTAACTCTTCAAGAAGCAGGAGTTTTAAAATTGACAATCGATCCTGTGGTATATTTGTTCCATTTTTTGTGTAATTTACGTCCTCCAACGCTAAGTCATATGGGACGACGAATGGAATGGGTGAAATGATGCTCAAATGAGCCCAGGGTCCATATAGCTAATAGTTACCTGAAATTCGTCTTTCAGGATAAGGAAATACTCCGGAAAAATACCTTATCCAGGTAGCTCACCCTGATCGAAGTTCAAACACGGGACCTTCTCAACGTGAGGCAGATTGGTGTTCTCTAATGAACTCAATAAGGAATTTACTTCGGTGTTCAGGACCCGTATAATGTGTGAAAATTATGTCGTTTATTAAATTAAATAACAAGGATCATTCAAGTATAACATTTTAAAATTTAAGTAGACATAATATAATATAAATTACTGGACCATTCCGACTGAGGATTGCTCCACCTCCAAGGAGTACTTACACTATGCAACATTTATAGAACTTGGAATGCTCTCTAGACGAGGTTAAGTAAGTAGGAGCAACATTTTCGTGAATTTTATGATTCACTATAAAGAAACTCTAGAAGTTTGTACAATAATTCCATAAAGAAGTGAGAGATAAACCTAATTAATTCATGATGGAGTTTAAAAACTAACTGTGCGACGTCAGGTGTATGGTATAATCTTATAAGGAATTGTAATAAAAAGCATTTCGCTGGCTTGTAGGCCGTGGTTCAGGTAATCGAAATTAATCCTCATTCATCTTCTGTACACAAAGGGCACGCCTGAAATGAGAATTTTATTGTATCAATACCGGAAATGAAGGCCTCAGTGTTTTGAACCGAATCGTCCATTGATTCTCATTCAAAGATTGCCATAATTTTAAGCAAATGGCTAACGAGGAGCAAGCAAATTTTGGATCACAGCATACCCACAATGGGTAATCGACCAATCCACAGTAAGGCGATCAACAAGAATGAAATGAAATTTAGTCATGGAAAGGATGATATGAAACGTTTAGGATCAAATAAACACAGCCACGAGGTCCTTGGAGGAGGGTCCTCCTCCGCAAAGGAGGGTCCTTCGATTATTGCCATACCCGGATTACATCCCTTAATAGCACTGAGAGGGTATGCTTTATATTAATGATGGTGGGTTAGTGGTGGTGATTAATTTAGGGATTTAGAGAAGTTGATTAAATTAAAAGTATAGATGTTATCTATGGAAATATGGTGAAGATTCGTGATTTTTAAGAAGGTCCTAGCACAAGGCTGGGTCTCTCTTATGTCTATCCAGGGTCGAGATCATATTCATCCAAGACCACGGATGAGGTTGTTGAAGCTGTTTCAGAGTTTGGAATAGAGACTATGGGACATGTGTAGGATGTAGTCAATTATTTTAGGGAAGGATAGGTCTGAACCGATGTCGTTTGGGATATACCATTCGGCTGCTACAGCAGTCTGAAAGTAGCGGTTTAGTTGGACTTGGAGCTTGGAGAAGTGTGTTTTGGCTGCTGCTCCCCAGACTTAGAAGGCATAAGTAAATACCGGCCTTAGTACTTGTTTGTACAGTAATAATATATTTCGAAGAGCCGTTGGTGATTTAAGGTTGTATAAAGGATACAAACATTCTTCTGCTGACCTTATTTGCTACAGGATCCACACATAGCCTTGAGGCAGAGTTCTCCTCCGCATAGCAGGGTCCCTGGACACTTGCCATACCGAACAAGGTCCCTTATTTGCGTTGAGGGGGCTTCATTTATGTAAATGTCGGTGGGTAGGTGGTGATTAATTTAAGGATTTGAGTGTTTGATTAAGGTAAAAATGGAATGCTAAAATGGGAATATGTAGATGTTCTGAAGTTTATGAAGGTTCTAGCACAAGTCTGGGCTCCTTATATGCTTCCCTTCTGCATGTCCTCGGATCAGGTTGTTGAAGCTGTTTGGGAGGTTAGAATAGAAACTATGGGACAGGTGTAGGATATAGTCAGATAATTTAGGGAAGGATAGCTCTGAATGGATATTGGAATTTGAGATATACCAGTCGGCTGTGACTACAGAACAAAGGTAATGGTTTTGTAGGACTTGGAGTTTGGAGAGCTGTCTAAAACTACAGTCAATTGAGGAATTAATCAAAAGATTCAGCTTCAACGTATATAAGCGCAAAGATAAAAACACTAACGCACTAATACAGCAACTAGGCGCTTACGAAACCGAATACAATAAACATAAAAGACCGCTGTCCATATTTGATAGGAACATCGGGATGGGAGGCACAGAAATAGACATCCAAGGGTATCTAAACACTCTCGTAAGACTTCCATAGAAGAGGTAAGGTTACCCATGACTATACACCACACCCTGACATTTGGTAGTCCACAAAGTCCTTGCTCTCAGTCAAGGCGGCTCTGGCCGAGAGAGAACCACCTTCCCCAACACTTACACGACATATCGCCATAAATAATGGTTATGATCAATCTTATGCGAACAAAGTCAACTTAGAATTAACCTCATACTAGACGCAGCTTACGCGCAGTACTAACAATCATACATATGTACATACTAATTTTACTTGTAAGGATAATGCATGACTAATGCTATTCTAGCGCCCACCACTAGCATTAATGACTCGTTCTACCCGCTTAAGGGTGTACAGATCATTAACTAAGAACTATAAGAACTATAACTTACACATGACTACCTCCTCTATCATTGAGGATGCAATCGCTGCGTTAGGACGGCGTTTCCTATTGGAAACGACACTACACCCCACTACATCCCTCACCCTGAATCCGCGAGGGCATATTCATGGCTTCGGCCATGCTTATGTCCTAGCACCCAACCTCACTTCGGTTAAGCCATACGGCCAACCTCTACACGCTCTCCATGAATCCGCAGGTGCTTATAGCGGTACTGCTGGAATTCCTCTCTTGGCTACTCTCCGGTGGAGTTTTTTTAGTGGGTAGTACCTTCGGGTGAAACTCACACTCCCGGCTGCACCATCCCAGTACAGTCGGGGTTAGTCCATAAATCGATTTTTCCTCCACTTGAAAAAAAAAAAGGAAAGTTTTAGTTGCAGCACCCCAGACTTGGCAGGCGTAAGTAAAAACCGGCCTTAATACTTGTTTGTATACTAGTAGGAGCTTGCTACGAAGAGCCATTTGGTGATTTGTGGTTGTGTAGAGGATACAAAGTGGCCACCCTTCTACTGATTTTGTTAGCCACAGCTGTTATGTGTTCTTTCCATGTAACGCGCTTGTCCAGAACAACTCCAAGTTTGCCTGCGTTGACCAGGGTACATCTGCATCTCCTAGACGTAGGTTGGGTACTTCCTGTAGTGCTTGCCGTGTAAAGGTGACAGCTTGGTACCTAGTGGCATCGAGTTTTAACCGCCTGTTCGCAAACCAGGCATAGAGCAAATATCTGAGCCAGCTGCACTGCGATGTCATGTCATTTTGATGCTGTTGTTAAAGCAGTATCGTCGGCAAATAGAGGTTGCAGCCTCTTAGGTTTGGAAGTGTGTTTATGCATGCAAGGGTAGTAGTATATAAAGGCTTTTTCCAGATCACTTTGCATAAATGGAGGGGAGGGGGGTGTGAGGACCACCCAAGATGTTGCAGGTGGTATGGAAACATGTCACAACTTGCATTCCCAGGGGGCTTTTTTTTTAATGGAAGCCATAAATTATTGTAAATGTATGTTACAGATAGAGACTTCGCGACATCAGACGTCTGTGGAAGGGGGAGATGAGATCGGCCACCTGTTACTAGACAAAGATTATGTGGGAGAAAACACTGAAATCCATTCCCAGAGATTTTTAAGGGATGTCATAAATTATTGTAAATGTATGTTTCAGATAGAGACTTCGAGACATCTAGTGTCTGTGGAAGGGGGAGATGAGATTGCCCTCCTGTTACTCGTCAAAGTTTATGTGTTATGGAAGGGGGCATACATGTCTCGTGAGATTGTCCCGAACCCGTTGGGACATTGTTAATAATGTTGGGGTTGTAACACAAATTAGCGTCACATAAAGTTTTACCCAACCCCACACAACCGCAGTAAGAGGTGAGGGTTCTCTATCCTTCGCTACATCTGTCGTCTGTGGAAGGGGGAGATGAGATCGACCACCTGTTACTTGGCAAAGATTATGTGGGAGAAAAACACTGAAATGAATTCCCAGAGATTTTTAAGAGAAGCCATCAATTATTGTTTCCAGCATCCAGAGAGAAGCAAGGACTCTGGAAAATCCGTCCCCAACTTGTAACAATATCCATGACAAAGATTATGCGTTCATACTTTAAACTTATTTTCACTTTGTTTTTAATCGCGTTACGAATGTTTTCTTCTCTCGTTTACTATGATTACAATGTGCGCCTTCTTAGAACTGCTTATGACAAAACGTTTTTTATTTTCTTCATGGGGCTTAAAGATACAGAGTTTGAATTTAGGTGAAACATTTCATTTACGTATACATTATTCTTAATACCTGCTAATATTCTAAAGCATTTGCGCTAGCTTCTTTTTTTCTGATCTATCTGCGAACTGATTTTCGTGAGATAATTAGATAGAGGATTACTTAATATTTCAGACTCAAAAGTATACTCTGGAAGCGATTGTTTCACGCACACACGCGTACAAGCAAGCACCATAGAGAGGGAAAGAAAGAGAGAGGGAGGGAGGGAGTGAGAGAGGAAACAAAAAACTTTCGGAGAAAAGACCAAATTCTGTGCAAAAGTTACACACAACCGTTTAACCTCGCATGTGGCCAGTGATGACCAACTGGGCATTTAATTAACTACATTGAAGGACTCCAAATAATCTCCCATTCAAGGAAATATGTAATGTATTTCTTCATTTACAGTTGCTTACAGCTGTGGGTTGTAACACAAATTAGCGTCACATAAAGTTTTACCCAACCCCACACAACCGCAGTAAGAGGTGAGGGTTCTCTATCCTTCGCTACATCTGTCGTCTGTGGAAGGGGGAGATGAGATCGACCACCTGCTACTTGGCAAAGATTATGTGGGAGAAAAACACTGAAATGAATTCCCAGAGATTTTTAAGAGAAGCCATCAATTATTGTTTCCAGCATCCAGAGAGAAGCAAGGACTCTGGAAAATCCGTCCCCAACTTGTAACATTATCCATGACAAAGATTATGCGTTCATACTTTAAACTTATTTTCACTTTGTTTTTAATCGCGTTACGAATGTTTTCTTCTCTCGTTTACTATGATTACAATGTGCGCCTTCTTAGAACTGCTTATGACAAAACGTTTTTTATTTTCTTCATGGGGCTTAAAGATACAGAGTTTGAATTTAGGTGAAACATTTCATTTACGTATACATTATTCTTAATACCTGTTAATATTCTAAAGCATTTGCGCTAGCTTCTTTTTTTCTGATCTATCTGCGAACTGATTTTCGTGAGATAATTAGATAGAGGATTACTTAATATTTCAGACTCAAAAGTATACTCTGGAAGCGATTGTTTCACGCACACACGCGTACAAGCAAGCACCATAGAGAGGGAAAGAAAGAGAGAGGGAGGGAGGGAGTGAGAGAGGAAACAAAAAACTTTCGGAGAAAAGACCAAATTCTGTGCAAAAGTTACACACAACCGTTTAACCTCGCATGTGGCCAGTGATGACCAACTGGGCATTTAATTAACTACATTGAAGGACTCCAAATAATCTCCCATTCAAGGAAATATGTAATGTATTTCTTCATTTACAGTTGCTTACAGGAGAACATTCTCCAGTTCTTGTAAAAGGGTTTTAGCGTTAAGAATGAAAAGATAACCGTAATTGGTGAAGCGTAATAACGAATGTACACCACTTAGCGAAATTTAAAATGATCCCACTTGGAAATCAATACCATTCTTTTACTTTCAATGTTTATGACCAAGGCAGGGCGCCAACAATTAATGCTAATTTTTAAAAAATCATTTGAAATAAATAGTCCTCTGGCTAAGAACGTAAATAGTACTCCATCTATAGAATAACATGAAAATTGATGGGAAAACAAAAAAATAACTGCAATGGTTAATAGCCATTGGATCTATGTTCGAATCTCATGGATGTAACTCAAATAAATCTGAATATATATATATAGTGTACTCATGAAACAAATGGTTTAAAATGAATATATCAGGCACACACATGCACACACATAGTCATACACACTCACATGCACACACATACACATACGCACATAGTCATACACACACACACATGCACACACATACACGTACACATACGCACATAGTCATACACACTCACATGCACACACATACACGTACACATACGCACATAGTCATACAAACTCACATGCACACACATACACGTACACATACGCACATAGTCATACACACTCACATGTATACGAATGTACTGAGGAGAAGCGTCATTTGCAGTTATAACATCTTTTTCAGACTGTACCGCACGTAGAGAAGGAAATATCTTTGGATGACAGAGGGGAGAGGGAAAATCGAAAGTCTCAAAACGCTCTATACAGGGCTCGCTAGACTAGTGGAGGGGAGGATTTTGAAATCGCTATAAAAACGATTGTTTGATAGACAATTATTCAGTCTGTAACATTGCACAGCCAACACCCGTCAGACAGCAATTCTTCCTTCTTCGGGATATTCATCCAGACTTCATTTTATAAAAAGGTAAGCGATTCATTTATAATTACAGTGATATAATTATAGAGAGTGTTTATTTGCAAGAAAATATATTGAAGGGAATTTTCTCTTATCAGTGATAAAAGATGTATAGACTGTGTGCATTTTTCAAGAATATTTCTTGTTCAAATCACAATCGAAATTATTAACTTATAAGATGCTCATTGCTTCATAATTATAGAGAGTGTTTATTTGCAAGAAAATATATTGAAGGAAATTATCTCTTATCAGTGATAAAAGATGTATAGACTGCGTGCATTTTTCAAGAATATTTCTTGTTCAAATCACAATCGACATTATTAACTTATAAGATGCTCATTGCTTCATTTAACTTATAAAATGCTCATTGCTTCATAGTTATATCGTAATCTCTATTATTTCAGGAAAACAAGATGCATCCTAGAAAAAATTGGGTAAATAAATTGACCCTTGCCGGCAGAAAGCGTAAAGCTCCCGACAGCGAGCAAGCGTCGCCAATATTGCCTGGGGTGGATTACATTATTCCACCGCCCACAGATTTTCAAGATGATGAATGTTCCTGTCGGAATTGCGGCTATAGGATTGCACTAGAATGGATTGAAAACACTAATGCAGGTATGCAATACTCTTTCATAGTTTTCTATTTGTACTTTTTACCACTTTCCCCATTGCATGCAACTATGAGTTTCTTTCAGAAGATTGCGCTAATTATTAATTAGTTTTTCCACCGCATCTCCTGCTCGATAAGACATAGGTCACTCTATTGTAACTTTTAAACTAAGGGCCTGAACATAGGCGAATTTATACTCAAATAAATTCTCTAATTGAGATCTTCAAGTATATATATAGTTATTTTTTGTATATATTAATCTAGTTATTTTACTTTCAAATTTTACATTTTAAATTTTAACTTTTGGTCTCATATGTGTTGTATAGCAGATAAAGAATAACTGTAATTGACAAAATGGATATAGTTTCAAATAAACATAGTCTCTGTATCATTTATATATTAGAAAGATATATATCAAAGGCATATAATGCGCAATACGCTTATCTACATTTACAGCCATCCGCCAACTAAGAAATAGAGTATAATGAAATGGTTTATGCTTCAAGCACTTTTTAGTGTCGCAAAGCAGGTTGTAGTGTAATAATATTGGAATATAAGAAAAGGAATTTGCCATTAGCTATCATTGCGTGTGTGTTTTTTCAATTATATCATTGCCGATAGTTGAGCTTGTTTCACTATATTTATTCTTACAGGATTTTAAGCTAGTAATATGATTAATTTCTCCGATTTCAGAGCCAGGACCAATGCCAGATCCCGAAGCCGAATGGTGCGGTTGCACCAATTGCGTGTACAGGATCCGGCTCTGCGAGCTGTTACATCCCATGCAATGTAAGTGCATTTGACAAATTATTTTCATTAATTAGAAGTACTTTAGCATATACATGCATATTATACTGCTTGCGCTTTCTTCTCCATCTCCTTCTTCTTCCTTCTCCATCTCATTATTATTATTATTATTATTATTATTATTATTATTATTATTATTATTATTATTATTATTATTATTATTATTATTATTATTATTATTATTATTATTATTATTATTATTATTATTATTATTATTATTATTATTATTATTATTATTATTATTATTATTATTATTATTATTATTATTATTATTATTATTATTATTATTATTATTATTATTATTATTATTATTATTATTATTATTATTATTATTATTATTATTATTATTATTATTATTATTATTATTATTATTATTATTATTATTATTATTATTATTATTATTATTATTATTATTATTATTATTATTATTATTATTATTATTATTATTATTATTATTATTATTATTATTAGTATTATTATTATTATTATTATTATTATTATTATTATTATTATTATTATTATTATTATTATTATTATTATTATTATTATTATTATTATTATTATTATTATTATTATTATTATTATTATTATTATTATTATTATTATTATTATTATTATTATTATTATTATTATTATTATTATTATTATTATTATTATTATTATTATTATTATTATTATTATTATTATTATTATTATTATTATTATTATTATTATTATTATTATTATTATTATTATTATTATTATTATTATTATTATTATTATTATTATTATTATTATTATTATTATTATTATTATTATTATTATTATTATTATTATTATTATTATTATTATTATTATTATTATTATTATTATTATTATTATTATTATTATTATTATTATTATTAGCACATTGAATGTCTTATTGTTATTTCGAATATATGTATCTAATATGTCTAGTTTTTCTTTATTATTGTGTAATTGCTACATGTTTCTTTTATTAAAGATGGTGAACCAATGTCCGTGCAGGAGGATCTCCAGCGTCCAGCAGCACCAGAGGTTTCAGCGCGAGACCCGAAGAGGCTCCGTCACACCAGCAGCGAAGAAGACCGCATCCCTCCCGCATCCATCAGGAACACAGGAAACCGGAGGGAGGAGGAGGCAGTGGCGGGGCCTTCAGGTCTCTGCAGGCCATCTCCTTCATCATCATCATCATCATCATCATCATCATCATCACCGGCAGAAAGGGTATGTAGAAATGATCATTTTGACCTAGAATGCAAAACTATCGAGTCAGCATTCAAGGGTCGTATTTTCAACAGCAAAATTGAAAATACGGCGGGAATAATGGTCCCCAGCGAGTTTCTGGATGAATGCAAGGGTCTTGTTATTAGAGAAATTGAATCCACATTAAAGAGGAGCATATCCGGATTAAAGATGACTTGTTCACTGAACGTCTCATACTTAATTCAGACACCTGCCCATGAAAACGTGGAATCGGTTTATTTTAATTCCAAGACTAAAGAGATCCAGCAATCAACTAACGTGAATGATATCTTCCGTGCAATGAAAAATGAAATTTTAGAAAACCTAGCCTGTTTTGAAGGCCAAGCAAGTTCAAAGACTTTGTTCGCAATCCACTCGCTAGTAAACAGTGCAGCAGAATATAATCCTCTTCGCGCTTCAGGGTATATTGAGTTGCCTGCATGCATCAGGAGGAAGAATGCTATTCTTAACATTAAGAATAATGATGATTTTTGTTTCGCTTGGTGCATGTTGGCTTCAAAATTTCCCGCTAAGATAAATAGATGTCGTCCATCATCGTACCCTAGGAACTTGCTATTCAAAGCATTCAATTATGAGCAAATTACATTCCCATTTCCAATTGATCAAATTGAACGATTTGAGAAGCAAAATCCTGATGTATCTATAGCTGTATTTGCTCTAAATGCCAACAACTCGGTGGAGTCTATTCGCAAGCCATCAGAGAGGAAGGCTAGCCAGGTTAACCTGCTGATCATCGATGATGGTGATAAGTCTCATTACTGCCTCATTACCAACATATCGAGGCTTATTAGAAGTCAGATAACTGCAAAAAGCAAGAAAATGTGGCTATGCGAGGCATGCATGACAAGGTGTCCTAATGAGGATGCCTTGAGATTGCATAAACTGAAATGCAATAAATGTCAGACACTCAAAATGCCTGCGCAGGGTGAGAGTTTATCGTTTAATGCATATTCCAAGTCTGCTCCTGTACCTTTTGTTATTTATGCAGATATCGAATCTGTTTTGAGGAAGGTTCACTCATGCGAGCCCTCAGACGCAGAGAGCTGGACCCGATCCATACAAGAGCATGAGGCGATATCTATAGCGTTGAAAGTTATATGTAGGCATGACCAGTCATTGTCACGATTTAAGCTCTTCAGAGGTGCTAATGCACTCGATGACTTCTTCACTGAACTTAGGAAGATTGGTGATGAAGTCATTGAGGTATACAAGCAAATTATACCACTGCAAATGACACCTCTGAATGAGCAGGATTTCGCCAATGCTGATCAATGTCATATATGCAGGAAAGGTTTTGCTATAGATGATATCAGGGTGAGGGACCATTGCCATATCACTGGAGCATATCTCGGAGCGGCGCATAATGCTTGCAATTTGAATAGGAAATTGCCGAACTTCATTCCAATTTTTTTTCATTGCTTAAGCAATTATGATAGCCACTTCTTGATAAGGCACATGGCTTATGACAATGGGAACATTTCGTGTATAGCACAATCTTCTGAACGTTATATTGCATTTAGCAAAAGGTATAGGGGCTTAGAATTCAGGTTCCTCGACAGCTACAAGTTTCTTGATGATAAGTTATCCAACCTAGCTGATATGCTAGATGACGATGACTTCAAGGTCACTAATGCCGAGTATTCGAACCCAGAACACCTGCAGCTAATGAAGTGCAAGGGAATATTTCCATATACTTATCTAGATTCTGTCGAAAAGCTCCAAGAAGAGGAGCTTCCACCCATCGAGCTTTTCGATGGTATTTCGGAAGAGGAATATGCCCATGCGCTTAAGGTGTGGAGCACATTCAACATAAAGAATCTCGGGGAATATAGTGATCTTTATTTGAAGACAGATACGCTTCTTTTAGCGGATGCTTTTGAAAAGTTTAGAGACTTGTCACTGGAGATGTATCATCTGGACCCAGCATGGTACTACACCTTACCATCGCTAGCTTTCGACGCCATGCTGAAAACAACTGGAGTCGAATTAGAGTTACTATCGGATCCCAGTATGCTAGAATTTTTCGAGAAAGGTATTCGTGGGGGTCTTTGCACAGCATCAAAGCGCTACTCCAAAGCCAACCATGAATATATGGTAGACTATAAGCCTGATCAAAAAAGGAACTTTCTAGCATATTTGGATGCGAATAACTTATATGGGTGCTCAATGGCAAAAACTTTACCGCATGGCAACCTGAGATGGCTTGAGAGGAATGAAATAGAGAGCATAAACTTCGCCAGGATCCCCGAGGACTCCAAGACAGGATATGTTCTAGAAGTAGATCTAGAGTATCCTGACCATCTCCACGACGCCCATAATGATCTTCCTCTCTGCCCCCAGAGTGAGATACCACCCGGCAGCCAATACAAGAAACTGATTGCAAGTCTCACTGACAAAAGCAAATATGTCTTGCATTATAAAACCTTGCAGCAGTGCTTAGAATTAGGGCTGATATTGAGACATATTCATCGGGTGGTATCGTATGACCAAGCTAAATGGCTTAAGGTTTATATTGACCTTAATGCCAATAAGCGAGCCAGGGAAACTTCTAAGTTTGGTCAAAACCTCTGGAAGAAAATGAACAACGCTGTGTACGGCAAGTTTATGGAAAACGTGCGTAACCACCGTGATTTCCGTATAGTAACTGCCTGGAAGCAAGCACGGAAATATACGGCACGTCCAACGTATATAAGGAGCATTCTTTTCCATGAAAACTTGGTTGGCATAGAGTTGGCTAGAGAGGAGATCCTCATGAACAAGCCAATCTATATTGGTCAGGCGATTTTAGACATCTCAAAATTTATTATGTATGATTTTTTTTATCATGTAATGAAACCCCATCTGAATGATCTTGTCCTGGATTATATGGACACAGATTCATTCATTCTGGAAACAAGTTCCGATATATACCACTTCATGAAGATGCATCCCCACCTTTTTGATACCTCAAATTATGCACCCGATAATGTATACGGGATAAAGCCGGCCAATAAGAAAAAGATTGGGTTGTTTAAAGATGAATTGGGTGGAAGGGTGATGACCGAATATGTTGGTCTCAGAGCAAAGCTCTACAGCTATAAATATGACAAACAAGCGGTTATGAAGGCGAAGGGGATTACCAAAGGTGGAATGCGAACAATCACCTTTGAGAAATATTTCGAGTGTCTACTGGATTTGAATAAAAAAATTTTGGCTAAACAAATTTGCTTCAGAAGCACCAAACATAAAGTTTCGACGGTCGAAATTAATAAAATTGCATTGCACGGAGGAGACACTAAGCGTAAGCTTATTGATGGCTCCCATGCAACACTTGCGTGGGGCCATTATTCCCTCAGGTCTTCATGAGACATTTCACCCTAACCTGGATGCCCCATCTCCATCTCGTGTACATATGTATATATGTATAAATGTATACTTTTTATTTATTTATTATTATTTTATTGTAAATACTATTCATAAAGGGATAGGAACTTTTCAGAAAATAAAAAAACATACATATATGTTTTGAGATGCAGCGTTCTTTATTTCACTACGATTGTTTTTTTACAATAAATCCTTCCTGTCAATCCACTGGCTATTAGGGAATCCATACCACTTCACAAGAATCCTGTTTCCTTGGTGCCTCAAGATCTTCTCAACCAAATAAGTGTTGGGAAATAGTGATGAGTGAAGTTCATGGCCGTAGAAAGCTCCCTTTATTTCCTCGCCGTCCTTATCCTTTAGAATGTATGTGACGGGATTGGTTTGCTTCACCTTAGCCACTTTGAAGATTTCAACGCTCCAGTTTGGTTCAAACCCCTTTTCAAAATGTCCTTTATTTTTTGATATCCTCACATAATCACCAACACTAAACTTTCTGGCACTCCTCTTCTCTATTGGCGGCTCATCATAATTGTAAACAGACAAAAGAAGATCATTGTTCTGCACTTCACGAGGCTTCATTCGGATAGTGGTGTGGTAAGTGTCATTGTATTTTGCAATGATTCTAGGTAAGAGATCTAGCCACTTGTAGGAACCTTGGGCTAGAAACTCTCGATACATCATATTCTTTAATGTTCTTATTAACCGTTCCACGGCTGCAGCCTTGACATGTGTATAAGTACTGTAGTGATTGATATTATACTTCTCCATTAAATTCTTGAAGTGTTTGTTATAAAATTCTTTCCCGTTATCACTCTGTATATGTCTGGGAGGTGTTTTCATGTCATGTAATATATCCTCCATAGCCTTTGAAACTTGGAGCCCCGACTTGGTCTTTAATGGCTTGGCATACGCCATTTTAGAGTAGAAGTTGACTGCAATAAGGATATATTTGAAGTTCTTATTTATTCTTGCATGCGGTATCATCTCCACCAGGTCGATCTGCACCAGATCATGTAGTCCTTTACTGATGATCTTGCGCCGTAAAAAGTTCCTCCGTGCAGGAGCATGAAGTTCACTAGCTATATGTTGCTTTACTTGGGTCATGCTATAATTTTAGCCGATTTCAGTTCTTGAATTATCTCCCTAATTTCTTGGGTATGATTGTTATTTCCTGCGTCCCTAGATGCAACAAGAAGCCTGAGGCGATTTACCAGGTCGTTGGGGTCGTTCCAATAGATGTAGTCTTGCTCTGCGCCAGGACGATGCTCCTTCCACTCCAATCCTAAACCTTTGTGTTTCTTCACTAATGGGCGTATAACACTTTTATACTTGTATGAATTGCCTGCCCTCAGCTGTCCATGCTTGCTATAGTTTCGCCGATGCACTAGAGTTGATCTCAGTATTTTTCCATAAGTATCCAGATCCTCTTCTGTATATGCATGCATTTCAGGGATCCTCTTAAAAATGAGTTCACTTAATCCAGGTGTAACCTCATACGCTTCTTCACCTACTCGAATTCGATTATTAATAAAGTCAATGATCTTGTTTCCCAGCATGTAGCTACCATCTTCGTATCTTATACCATATGATGCATCTAATTCATTTCTGTCCTTCTTTCGAACTTTCTGGAGATAGCTAATTATTTTTTCTCTTTTCTCATCCTCAACTGACACATTATTTTTTATCTTGCTTTCCTCAGCCGATGTTGTAGGTGTATTGTTTTTCTGGAGTTGTAAGATATCACACAGCGGTTCTGTTACTGGTTGAAGAGCCTCGCTCATTACTCTCTGGGTATCAAGCTGGTGGCCTTTTAACGCTCTCAACTTTTCGCGTATAGCCTTAGAATGCTTGGCTATAGATTCCTTTAGTCTTATGCTTTCACTGTCCATTGTGCAAATGGTCTCATGCTAAGAGATTGCATTTATTTATAGCATCGGTGTTGGTAAGAGTTTATATTCAAGCACTAACTCGATGTGTAAAGCACCTCGATCGAATGCACGATTAGTAAGTGGAGTGAATGATATGCGATCGCCCTTTTTAATGATTACAGGAAAGGTCTTAATGGTATCCTTGTTTATTGAGATTGTAATGTCGGTTTTGCGATGAGCAAGTATACGTTCGCCGCTCCTCAATTCTTGTTCTGGCACTACAATAGTGCAAGATAAGAGATTTGCATCTATTGTAAATGAATAGTATCTGTCAGCTGTAGAAAGTATGTACGCGCCGTTACCAGTCCTGGGAGGAAATGCTTGTAGTTGAATAACAAGATGTCCTCTCATTAATGATAGCCTCGTTTTCAATGTATCCACTGTTTTAGCAATCTGTTCGGTAACTGTCTTTGCACGTTCAAAATTGGTGCCAAACTCTTTGCTCTGCCTACTCATTTCACTTGATAGCATATTACATCTATTTTCTAGTGTTTGATGGACTTCTTTAGCTTGAGTAATAGAATTCTTCAGCGAATCCTCAGTTTCTTTTGTAGACTGCGCCAGTGCATCCATCGCATTGTTTGTCTTGTTCAAATGTTCTCTAATTGTTTTCAGGTTCTTGTCTATCAGTTTTTCAATTTCCCTTATAACAAATTTGTTTAAGTTATTCCATGTCTCGTTTGCCTTTTGAATAATCATGCTCCGGAGAAATCTTTTATTTACAGCGTCCAGATCCCCCACAGGATCTGCTATATCAATGATTCGCTTTTTGCTAAATATGATGTTGCCATTATTATCTCGCGGCTGAATGCGAGAGTTCATATACTCGGTAAAGAACTTTCTATTTACCACATCATTATCATGAATAGGATCTAATAATACTTTTAATCTGATATTATCAATCACTATGTTATTTTCTTGATCTCTTTTGAAAATATACTTTGAAACCAAATCCTTGATCATGACCTTAACGTTTGTCTCAATTCTCCCAGTATTCTGCTGCGAGAAAACAATCATCCTATTTTCGAGTGCATCCACATATCGTTTAGTGCTCGCATCATTATCTTCTTCAGGATCCTGGACTATACATAGCCTCTTGTTCTTAAATTGATAATTACCTTTCCCATCTCTGTTAATGATAAAGTGCTGAAGTGATCTTTTGGTTGGGGGAGCTCTCCGTGCTCCGAACCTGTCAATACTCATGATGAACTTCAAATGACATTTTCCTTATTTTCTACTTTAATATATACATCAAACCCATTCCTATATCGACCGCCATTGATAGAGAATTCAGGAACAATTGTTACGAATGGTCTTCCTTCTGATCCCCTCTCCCAGACACATTTGCACAAGTCTTTAAATTCTGTATATGTCATGTCAGTGTTTACATAATCTTCATATATGTGTTTCAGATTTAAATTATCTTGTCTAAATAGAATAATCATATTGGTATTATCGCGAATTAAATGTTTCGGGACTTTCGCATAGGACTGTGCTAAATATATTGAGTCGACGTTTCGATGTCTTCCCATGCTGTAAAAGGAGGCAATCTTTCCTTGCTTTTCAGTGATGACATCATCAAATATAAATATTGAGTTTTCTTTAACGTCGGTGGGATGTAATACGCTTTCTCCATCCTCATAGGTTTTTATTTCGATGCCATCAATGTTTCCGAGTAGGTTTATGAGATATTGATACTTTGGTTGATAAAGGGACTTTGAGTATATGTGCACATTTTCAAAGCGCAAGCCATTCTCGTGAAGCAGCCAATTCAGAAGTACATTGGTTTTTCCTGCACTGGAACTTCCTAGAATAAGAGCTCTGACGTTAGAAGGAAATAGCTTCCCATGTCGTTCGCGCCTGAAATCACTTTCAAAGTCTAGCACCTGAATAGGTAGGGAGCAATCTTGCTTCACAAGCTCCATCCTAACGACTGAATTTTAAGTGCATACCTAGTGTTTATATATACACTTGCGAAAATGGGGTATCTTGATGGATGTGAAATTCTTCAACAGGAGACGTTAGATTCGAAAATTGTATAAAATATGATGGCAAATCATAAAATAGAGTAGTTTATGATGGTACATAGGAGGAGTAAGACCTCCAGAGGATCAGGGATACTTAACTCCCTTATTAATCGTCTGCCATTTGAAGTACACTTACCCGGTTACAGATATTGCGGTCCAGGGACAAAACTAGAAAAACGCCTCAAGAGAGGAGATCCAGGAATTAATTCTTTGGACGAAGCTTGTAAATTTCACGACATCGCATACGCAGAGCGCAAGGACTCCGCCTCACGAAATATTGCTGATAAAATATTAGCAGAGAAGGCGTGGAAAAGAGTTCAATCATCAGACGCTAGCCTAGGGGAAAAGTTGGCTGCAAGGCTGGTAACATCAATTATGAAGGGCAAGGTAGCTATTGGTGCAGGATCCCGGAAAAAGAAGCATGGTGGATTTCTGCCTCTCATACCAATTATTGCAGCCTTAGGGGCTGCAGCCGGAGGTGCAGCTCAAATTGCAGCAGCAGTGAATAAGAAGAAAGCTGCAGATAAACAGCTTGCAGAAATGACGCGACATAACAGGGAGATGGAAGCAAAAGGAAAAGGTCTCCGAGGGAGAAAAAGTAATAAGAAAAAGATTAACAAGAAGAGAACTGGTGGTTTTCTCCCAATGCTACCGCTCGGCGCATCTTTAGCTCTTGCTTCCAAAATTGCCAGAGCCATAAAAGCAAATAAGTCTACTAAAGGAAATGGTCTGAAGAGGAGGAAGCAGTCCCAGAATAAGCATCCTTCAAAAAAAAACTCCGGTCAGGGGCTATACTTGTCCCGGAAAAAGCCCTAAGTAACATTGAGCTTGCATTATACGCTCGTCGTTTAAGAATTCCCCATTTTAGAGGTGTATATATGCTCGATAAGCTACCTTCAAAGCCATATCAACGAGAGAGGATTATTGTCAATCTCGATTACTCTGATAATGAAGGAACTCATTGGGTAGCTATAAAGAAGGAAGGTGATATCGCGTTTTATTTCGATAGCTTTGGAAACTTGAAACCTCCGAAAGAGGTAGAAAGCTATCTCAAAGGAGTTAAGCTGATGTATAATACAAGAAGATTTCAGAGTTTTAGCTCAGTTATCTGTGGACACCTGTGCTTGCAATTTCTATCACAATGAGTTACACTATTGCTGTTAGCGGGAATGATTCTGATCTTACCACCTACCTGAATCCCCCTCTGAGGATTGATCCTCGCGGGAATTATGAAATTGCTCTTCTGAATTTTGAAACCTTCTATTCCATTCCCAATGTGGACGAGAGCAATAATCTCTTCCATTACATTTCCAATAACACTCTTAAGGTCATCGATATTCCGCCTGGAACTTACGAAATTGCTGATATTAATACTTACCTCAAAGATAAGCTTAAATTCGATGAAAACGACTTCTTCATTCGTCCTAATAATAACACAATGAAGGCTGAAATCAAGTGCCCCTTTTCTATTGATTTTTCTAGGGGACGTTCTATTGGATCTCTTTTAGGATTCAATGAAAACAAAGTTATTGCTCCTAATCAGGTGACTGAATCTGATTTCCTAGTAAACATATTTAAGGTGAGCATCATTCGAATCGAATGCAGTATTGCGACAGGCTCTTTCATCGATGGTAAAAGAGGACACTCGATCTATGAATTTTTCCCTTCTGTCCCGCCTGGATATCACATTTCTCAAGAGCCTCCGAACCCTATTTACCTGCCTATAATAGACACTAATCTTATCGATCAAATCACCCTTCGTGTGGTTGATCAGAACGGAGATAGCATCAACTTTAGAAACGAGGATATAAGCATACGTCTTCATATTCGACGAAATGGGGATAGATTTTAGAAGGAGAAACCATCGCAAAGCATATAATACAGCACAATCACATAATCTCCGTACTCACCCTTTGACTCTTAGAGTGTTAACATCGAGCAGCAAGAAGTTCCTCGAAGCTTTGGGCTTCAGAATTCTGTAATGGACATCTTTAACGTGACCGAAACGCCTTCATTTGAGGATAAGATTGCTAAAGAAGAGGAACATGTGTTTCTCCCGTATAATACATCGGCTCTGGACGCTAATGACGAGATTAGGATACCTTGTCAAGCGGAAGATTTATATACTCTGCCTAACCGGAGTTATCTCTACATTGAGGGATCTGTTTCTAAGCCTAATGGAACAGCTACGTTGGCGAAGTTGACTAACAATGCCCTGGCATTTATGTTTGATGAGATTCGGCTGGACATGAATGGAACTTGTATAGATAGAACAAGGAATCCTGGCATTACATCGACTATGCGCAACTATGCTGCTCTCAATCCCATGGAATCGAATCGTTTGATCAATGCCGGATGGTGCTATCCTGGAGAAGATGTGGATATTGTGCACTCAACAAGCGGAGCATTCAATGCCGTAGTGCCCCTGTCAATGCTTCTGGGATTTGCAGATGACCACAAGGACCTCGTTCTCAATAGCAAGTTTGAGTTGGTGCTCATTCGATCTAAGGACTCTAAGAACTGCATTCTGGCACCCGAAGGAGAAGGAAATGCTATCGTTAAACTTGCTCGCATCGAGTGGAGGATGCCTGTAATCCGCCTTTCTGACACTGAAAAGGTAGAAATCCTCAAGATCGTCAAGGCAGACAGACCACTGCATATCGCATTTAGAACAATGGATATACATACCCAACCGGCCGTTCCGCAAACTAGATCATTTACATGGAACGTCGCAACAACTTCGAAACCGGAGAAGCCAAGATTTGTTATAGTGGGAGCCCAGACATCAAGAACAAATAATGCATCAAAGGACTGTTCCGAGTTTGATCATTGTAACATAACAAATTTGCGGCTTTATCTCAATAGTGAGTGTTATCCCTATCACGATATGAACTTGGACTTTGGGAACTCTAGATTTGCAGCTTTATATGAAATGTATTCAAAGTTCCAAAACTCTTATTACGGGAAAGAAAACTATCCTCTATTGAAGAGAAAAGATTTTCTCAAGCATGCACCATTGTTCATCATAGACTGCTCGCATCAGCCTGAGGAAATTATAAATGGCGCTGTCAATATCAGACTTGAAATTGAAACTAGTGCAAATATACCCGCACAGACTACTTTGTATTGTCTGGTAATACATGACAGAGTTTTCACATACAAGCCTCTGACTCACGTGATGCAGTCATTAATTTAATTTCATCAAAGGATTCTTGTAATGAAGGATATACATGATATAGGATGCATGTAACAAGGATTTCAAGTGAATAAAAAAGATATATAATATGAAAAGTAATTTAGTTTTATTTCATATCATTGTACATTTCCAATGCCGCCCTTCTCCAGCTCCTTGTTCCTACATATGATATTTCATTACAGAGAGTTAGATTCGTTAAGTGTCTCTGTATATAACCTTCCAACCTCTTTAACTGACAAAATTCACTAAAATTTAAAAGTATTTCACCTCTGTTTAGAACTGTATTCAGAAATCTGATGCTCTCATCTTCCATATACACAATGACATTAAAGGAATATACAATGTTCTCACTGTAATCACAACACACGTAGTTTCTCTCTTTGAGGAATGCTTCAAATACATGAAGCCTACTTTTAATAATTTCCCAGTCATACACTGACATATACACAAAATTGTCACTGGCTCTATTCTTTATGATTACAGCTGGAATACGAAAGATTAGTCCTACGTTAACACTGTAACTTTTGGATATTTGAACGTCGTGGAGCATGGTAGCCGATGTCATGATTCCCGTTATTTTTAATGAAGAAGCCCGAATCTGTTCCCTCTAATTCTTTCAGAGGTTCAGGCGTCTTGGTAAACGGGAACTACTTGCATGCCTCTTGGGGGTAGCAGCAGCAGACGTCATTCGCTCTTCTAAGAGTGTCAGCCTCCTTTGGAGATCCGCAAAGCTATTTTTATGTACCTTTTTTCGAGGTTTCCTTATAGCTGTCCTGAAACAGAGCACATAACATGTGTGTTAGCAAGAGAGAAAAAATAGATTGTCTCCTGAGAGAGTAGCACTTAAGAGGCGCAAGAGTTTCTTTTTTAAGTTGTATGATAGCAATACTTACATTGATGTTTTGCGGCGTTCGGATTGTGTGCTCGGGGTACGCTCAGGAGTAACATTCTCAGTAATTTCATCGTCCTGATCTGGCAGGAAGCCGTCTACAATCTGTGTAGATCGCTCTGTAACAGCATCATTTTCAGCTTCATTGCTGGAGGTTTCGCTATCAATCACGGGCCTAGGATCTCGAACTGTCATTCGTAGCCTGTAACAAAGGTATTTTTTGTACATGGAATTATATATTTCAGCGATTCTGTAAGGAAAGAGTCGTGAATTTTCTTTAATTTCACTCACTTTGATTGTCTCTGTCTGAGCTGGTACACGCTACACTTCTCATTGCAGAGGAAGTAAGAGTACATATGTTCATGAGCCTCGGGCTGCGTACACAGGGTTGCATGCGTATCACCGTTACAAAATTCAGAGTGGTGTATGGCCTCGTGACTTGGAGCGAATCTATCAACCTCATCAACTCCGCTTTGTTCTTGCTCATGAACCGGCTCTTGCCTGGAATAACGAATAGGTTTCAAATTACTTTTTCTACTTAAATATAAAACAGCATTAAATTCTCTAGAAAAAAAAAGAATAATTGCTATTATACTTACATGTATCGCTTTCTGTAGACTGGACAGTTTTCTGTGCATACTTCCCGAGAAGACATCTGATCATGGTATGAAGGTCTATTACAAACGATTGAATGCATAAGACCGTTGCATAATTCTTTGTGGTAATACGCGTAATGATGCGCCTCCGCTGCACACTCACTCCCAAGAGTTGACATATCAGACATAGCAAATAAGAACGCTGAGAGAATCCACGAACTAATTTAGCGCTCCAAGCTGGAGAGTCTTATATACTCTTTCAATAGTGGTGGGGGAATTCAGAGATGGGAAAGCGTTTGGCCGGAAAAAAAATAATTTATGACTTCCCTTAAAAAACTCAGGGAACACATACTCTTTGCCAAGTAACAGGTGGTCGATCTCATCTCCCCCTTCCACAGACGACAGATGTAGCGAAGGATAGAGAACCCTCACCTCTTACTGCGGTTGTGTGGGGTTGGGTAAAACTTTATGTGACGCTAATTTGTGTTACAACCCCAACATTATTAACAATGTCCCAACGGGTTCGGGACAATCTCACGAGACATGTATGCCCCCTTCCATAACACATAAACTTTGACGAGTAACAGGAGGGCAATCTCATCTCCCCCTTCCACAGACACTAGATGTCTCGAAGTCTCTATCTGAAACATACATTTACAATAATTTATGACATCCCTTAAAAATCTCTGGGAATGGATTTCAGTGTTTTCTCCCACATAATCTTTGTCTAGTAACAGGTGGCCGATCTCATCTCCCCCTTCCACAGACGTCTGATGTCGCGAAGTCTCTATCTGTAACATACATTTACAATAATTTATGGCTTCCATTAAAAAAAAAGCCCCCTGGGAATGCAAGTTGTGACATGTTTCCATACCACCTGCAACATCTTGGGTGGTCCTCACACCCCCCTCCCCTCCATTTATGCAAAGTGATCTGGAAAAAGCCTTTATATACTACTAGAGGTTGCAGCCTCTTAGGTTTGGAAGTGTGTTTATGCATGCAAGGAAAAGCAGGGGCCAAAGGACACTGCCTTGAGGTACTCCTCCGTTTATGGCGTAGGGTTGGGACAGCATGTCGACTTTCGCGACTGCAGATGATCGGTTTTGAAGGTAATGGTGTATTAGGTTTATGAGGTAGGCTGGGATGTTATATCAAATTATTCAACCTAGCATTCGTCTACCAAGGAGGAAAACCGCGAAGAAAGAATCAGGTCGTGTTTTAACGTGGAACGTCCCCAGTGCGCGTCATTAACATTTCCGCAGTGGCACGTCGATCAATGATCAGCGATTCACGAGGTAAATAATGATATTGAAGGAATGTACTGAACGCTTGAGTATCAACTTTTGACCAAACAATGCCCTCAAATGAGGTATATTAGGAATTTCGTATTAATAACCACACAGTGTAAAGGGAGCTGGTGAAGGGACCTTTGCGTATTTCATTGGCATTCCATACTGTGTTCCGCACATGAATAATATTTTACCATTTTCAAAGCGAGAGAATGTGACAGAGCGAGATACTGGGCATTTTGACAGAATCCATAACTTTATCTCGGATTTAATTACGTCGCATAATTACACCAGTGGTATTGCGGTCGCAGCTGATGCTTTCCTGCCTCCACTAGTTTCAATATTTTCTAATCTAGATGCGCTCCATAAAACACAATATTCTGGTAGAGTTTCATTCGCAGCTGGTTATACAATGCCTGTTCCTGTTGAAATACAAAAGTACAAAACATTTATAAACAGAAGTGATACATCGACAAAACTTCCTCCAACCATTTTATAGCAAACTACTCCTTCAAAAATGATGTGCTGTAGTTATTTTAGGTATTTCCTGTTTAGTTAGGAACTGTTAAAGGGACTAGTATTTGTAGTTAAATAAAGAAATAATGTAAAGTAGATAATGGTGAAACCTTCACAAGGTAATATAAGAAGTTGTTAATTTTTTAAAAAGATTTTGCTCCTCTGCTTATGAAAGTCTTATGGTAACAGGTGTTTACGTCTCGCCGAGTGTGTGCAGAAACAATTGAGTGTGCATCAAAGATGCATAAGTAGCCTGTGCACAAGAAAAGAAATAGTCCAGCGTAGCATCAACCACTGGTGGTAAAACGACTACACTAATAATATTCAGAATTGTATCCAAGAATTTAAACATGTTTATGAGAAATTAAATTTCCATTGCTAAGTTAATTGCAGAGGATCTACTCCCATTAGTCCTGAACCCGTAGGATCAAGGACCTGGGCCTCCTTCTACCCAGGAGCGATGGATACTTCGGGGCTCTTTCCGTAGGGCAATACCTGATTTCTTAAAAAGCCCCCCCCTCCCGCTGAGCACAACATCAAGACGGGATTGAAGTGGATACGCCACTTACGCGCGTCAACCCCGCAGGGAAGTCTACCGAAAACCTCGGTAGGGCCACCTGGTGATCTAGCACACCTTCTACTAGCTCTGCAGGCTAGTACCCGGGACATTTTAGGCAAACCTCTGCCTCCTTCGGGCGGCCGTAGCCTGGCCGAAGGTACCCAATTCCCCGTGCGTTTCGCGAACACACTGCCCCCTCGAGTCCAACCCAATCTGAACAGGTCCCCGACGGCAGTTCGGCCCGAGGTTCCTCTAGTAACGTCAGAGGTACCACGAGTGCTAAGGGTCTGCAGCGCCCGCATTCCATCTGTAAACAAGAAAAGTGTTATTTGTTCATTCTTAAAAAGTTGTAATACAAACTTTATCAGCTCCGTTACCGCGACCCTGGGAAAGAAAATGATCTAATTGTTCAAGAATTACAGATGCGCCTAATTACCCAGAGTTGCAGGAGAAACCCCTAGATTTCGTCAAAAGGTCGTCACCAAAGGTGAGAAATTAATCTGCATTCAACTTGGTGTGGGATTTCTCTTGGGGCAGCCTTTTGGTGTGGTATGGCATGATGTTGTTAAGGATTTCGTGTCGGTGTGCAGGGTCCAGCAATTATCACCAGTCAATGAAAAGTCCTGCTTCAATTTCCTGAGTATTGTTTATTCCCACATATCATACTTGTCGGATTGCTCTGTTTTCCTCGCTTGCTATCACTATCCTAGCGTCGCCTTGTCTCTTTGAGAATATTTAATCCCACCACGTTTGAAAGCTAACTCCACTATTACCTCACCATCAGATATTAAACTAACGTATCTTCTGCCTTTCGTTGTAAACAACCGAGTGAAGCTTCTCACTTCGCCCTACTCTCGGCTTCTTCCTAGATTTGTTTGTCTATCTCCACCCTTTTTCTATTTGCTCTCTATTTCACGCCTATTACGAGGTTTACGCCACATTTAATTGGGGGAGTTTATTTGTACGAGTTTACCTTATTGGCCATTTCCGTTCACTTTCAACTGTGCAGCAGTACCGGGTCCACCTCCTAAAGTTGTACGACCCCTTGGCGTGGTGGTAGCATGTCTGCCTCACGTTCAAGAGGTCCCGAGTTCGAATCTCGGTTAGGGTGAGTTAAGTGGATAAGGCTTTTTCCGGGGTTTTCCCTTGTCCTGAAAGCGAATGTCGGGTAATTCTAAGCTCTTTTGACCCTGGACTCATTTGAGCATCATTTTACCCAGTCCATTCATCGTCCAATATGACTTAACGTTGGAGGTCGTAAATTACTTTTAAAAAAATCCTGCCTGTACATATTTTCGTTAAACCTCAAAACCTCAATTTTGTTTCTGGCTCCGTGCTGGCGAAGAAATTTTGTGTCTCTATTGTCCTATTGTTTACGTATACAGCCTCCGTTATTTCCATTACAATATAGCGTTTGACTTTATTTCTTATATCATCTATTCCCAATTGCTTATTAATAATTGATAATCCCTTTCTTACATTCCTCTGTCGGAAGTCTGTGGTTTCTGCTTCAACCTTCAACCCAAATAATCGTGCTTAAAGGTGGTGCCAGAACGTGGTGTATCATCATAGCACCTTCAAACATCGCAAGTGTATGAAATATCGCTTCAAGTTGGCTTCCCAACCTGGGGCTTCAAGATAATCGACTCTGAGATTATCTCATCATAATCCTTGTAGAACACTGCTCCAGTGCCTCACTTACATGACCTTCTCTACTCTTGTACACACTATTCTTACAGACGCTTATTCCTCTACCTACTTTATCTTAATCATATAAAATTTCATTTATTACTGATTTTCTTGTAGGTACAAGAGTATATGGGAATACGTCTTTAAGCGATACACAAATGCTCTAAGAGCCAATAGCTTGTGAAATTCTCTTTATAGGCCAAGAGCTAAAATACGAGGGCTGTTCAATAAAGAATGATCATAATCTTTTACAGTCATAATTTTCTCACAAAAATTCAACATTCTTATACCCTGCTAGCGTAATGTGAAACAAACACGCCGTAGTAGTTTCATTGTTGGTTCTCCTGGTTCTGGCCTGTGAGAATCAGGCAAGTTCAGACAGATATGTTCAGTATCGCCTACCGCTGCAATGGAGGTAACACGCGAGGATTAATATGCGGCTTTGAAATTCTGCTTTCGTCTCAACAAATCTTCATTTGAGGCCTATACAATGTTACAGGAGACCTATGGAGATTCTGTTCTTCCCTACAGCACAGCTCGAAAATGGTTTAAAATGTTTAAAGAGGAGAGACAATCAATTTGAAAGCAAGGTGGACCCGGTGCTCCAGTTACTGCTCTTACGGAAGAAAACATCAACACTGCTGCTGCCATTGTGAGACACGATCGACAAATTATCTTAAGATCACAGAAATACTGAACATTTCATTGGGTCCCACCCACATGTTCGTGACATAAACATTACACATGAGACATGTTTGTGCGCGATGGGTTCCAAGACCGTTGATTCGCTAACAAAAGCACATTCGCATGCAGGCCTGCATGCAGTTAAAGCTGATGTTATAGGAGGATCCGGGGTTTATTTCAAACGTAATCACTGCTGATGAAGCTTCCCTACATCATGTTGATCCTGAGAGCAAACAGCAAAGCTCAGTGTGGAAATCTCCTTCATCACAAAGCAAATGTGGTTGCTTCTGCTGGGAAACTTATGCTCATCTCATTCTGTCATATTCATGGAACGGTTTTTTAGTATGTTGTACCCACACACACATTATTAACTGGACACTACTACAGGTATGTCCTGAAAACATTGCAAGTCCATATCCGTCGCAAAAGACCACATTTCCGTGAAGCAGGCTGGATGCTGCAATAATGCGCGGCCGCATATTACCAATGTTGTTGCTGAATACCTTGCGATTATGAAGGATCTCTCAAAAATGGTTTCCAGCATATCTTCGAAGACTGGCAGAAACGCTGGGACCAGTTCATCGCATTCCGGGGAAACTATTTTGAGAAGAACCATAAAAATTATGAGGATGAGTAGAGAGGTACGTTGTCAAAAAATGTTTTCATTCTCTATTGGACAATAATCACATCGAATTTTACGCGCTGGAAAAAATAGGAAATAGTTAATATTTTGGAAATGCTTGACTACAATGTAAGCGTGTTTTAAAAGATCTATATGCATATTCATTTTTTGTGTAGTAATAGTTTATCTATATTTTACACTTTACCAGTTATGCAAAACATGGAATGTTTAATGTTTAATGCCCATTTTATGGTATGATTTATTTGTTATTAAGATATCTTAAACATAAGTTATTTTATTCCAAATCGTTAGAAACATTTTTTATAACTTAAAAAGTTGTGAAAAAAGTTACTTGTATAGGGTACTATAGGGTTGATGGATTTTCTTGAACATCTTGGTATGCTAACGTTCGAAGTTGGGGAACCTACACACTAAATTTCTTGTATAACTGAGTCTTTGTTTTTGAGTGTTTCTTTACAGACACGTAAATTGAATAAACTTGCTTTTATAGATTCACGGGCTCAAAAATATTGGTTGGTAGTTTCCCACCACTCCCCATATGGTAACCTTGGCCTTCTGGGTAACGTCGCCCCACCACGTGATGAACGGACATATTTCTCAGGTGGAGGCACCCAGAGGGCGGTGTCCACTACTTCCAATGATAGGGAGATAGTGAAGATGACGGTGAGGCGAGAGGACCTAGAGCTTATACCGTGGTCTCCGAACCAACTTCGGCATAGGGGACACTTCACATATGCTAGACATAGATGAAGGAGTGGATAGGACTGACTTAAAATAGCCACCCCAGAACCGGGAATCGAACTTGGGAGCCTTAGCATGGTAGCCGCGAACGAAACCACTGCGCTACACTGGCATCCTGGGCTGCAAAATATATATTTATATGAAATTTATAAATAAAAGTTTTGGGAGGAATGCATTTATTTCAATATTAGGCTTCACGTGGTAGAGAAATTATAAATGAATACCGACTTCTCGTTTGAAAATGCATAAAAATAACGAGGAATATCTCCGAAATCGCACACCCCACAAAAAAGTATTTCTAATTGATACACTTAACGATGATCCCAAAATCATCCAGAGTTCAGTGGCTGTTCCCAGGAAATTCAAAATTTACAGATGAACACATCTTAAACATATGATATTTAATGAATGTTGTTAAAGCTATTTTTGAAACAATGAAGTATTCCAAAGTATTTAAATCTATATAATATTTTAGAGTGGGGGATATTCATTAAAAAGTTTGTGTGATATCCTTGCAAGATACCTAAATTCCACGTTTTACATTAACTCGGTTATCTGCACAGGCGCACGCACCCACATAGATACACGGATAATTTTTTTAATGTTTTTTTTTTAATTCAGTGAAATTCCAGTAAATATCTCAATCGAATTTTTGTATGGAATACAATGACCTCTCTACCCATCATGCACGTTTATAGAGTTCATGCAAAGAAAAACAAGGTTTCCTGTTGATATCTTATTCATGTCCAAATCAAAGGAAGATTTCCTTTAGTTAATTTATTCATGTCACTGCAGTTAGTGAAGTTGCGTGTATGGAAGAGCATTTTTAATACTTCATGTGATTTTCGATTCAACTTTTAAAGACTGTTCAGAAGCAAAACAAAAGAAAAATAGGACATGCAAATCATGAGACGTCACCAGCGTTATACAACCAGGGAGGATCGAAGAGGTGAACATCCTGGTACACCTCATAACATTTAGAGATAAATAATGTGAATTCACAAAACCCTTAAAACGTCTTAATTCCAAATTTATGAGTACCGATTCTATCTTAAAGCCTTATCTTCAAAAAAGATACAAGTATAATTATCTTTCATGGCTTTCTTTTTATTAAGTTTAAATTGTTATAAAACTATACTATAATAAAAACAAACATAGCTTAATTAATAGTATTCTCAAGAATTATTATGTGCTTCAAACGGGAAGGTGTTTGTCCTTGAGCGCTAGTAGCTGAGCAACCAATCGGAGTCCTGCGGTGTTGTCATATTTCATTCCCCCTAAGTGGTGCGTAACGAGCGGCAAACTAATCAATCTCTAATAAATACTGTTCGCGCTAAGACAAACATTCAGATTTTGCAGAAACTGATCCATGAGGAAGGAGAGAGTAATGTATTTAATATAACCCTAAAAACCCCATATTTTTAGCTCATATAGTTTTCCTAATACATATAAATAAAGTAGATACCTTATATTATAACAATACATTGCGACGTAAGCACCGTATTGAATATCATTATTGGTTGTCATGTACGCGTGAATGTATATTTGAAATTACTCAGAACTGAAACGTAAACATTTGACAGGATGTGATAAAAGAAATATGTGCTTTGAATAAGCCAGGGTGTTTGTTTAATCCGATGAGAGGAAACGATACACTTCTTGTTGGTCTGGCAGAAATTGTCTGATCACATATCTTTGTTTATGAGTGGTTCGTAATCTCTATTTACTCTAGAGATTTCAAAGTAGCATATTCAGTTACTCCTCCGCTTAATAACCATGAAAAAGTGTATCAGTTAGAACAATGAGATACGACCAAACTTCCCGCTTACCACTGCCAGAGAAATCCAATAGAGTTAATGTGGACTCAAATTATGTTGCAAACAGAAATAAAATTTTTAAACTGACTGACAATGAACGACTTATTCACGAAGAAATTAACAAGAAACACAACAAGACTGGGAAAACTGCGTGAGACATCAGATAAACTACAAGAAAACGACTTTGGGAAAGAAATAGCACGTAACGAGATTTTGGAACCTATTATCATAAATTTGCAGTACTCAGACGTTGAAGACAATGACAATGACGAATTATCTCTTAACGTAAGTAACATTCACAGATATATGGATGCACCGCTGGTATTTTCTTTGCATTAGAAAAATAAGTAATTCATAAAGTATAATTAACTTTAAACAAAATATTTAAAACATTTGTGTACTAATATTCATGTGGCAATTGTGGTTTCAACAGCTGCATTATTATAGAACTTTGGAAAACACCGTTTGCGTTCCCTTACGTCTAGCGGCACTAACACTCGTAAGTGTGCGAGAGAGATGGAGATATAAAAAGAGTGGGGATGACGAGGTGGCAACGGTGAAGGCTCTAACGCATCTGATTGGCTACAGGCGAGAACTCTTCCCATTTGAAACACATAATAATGTATCACATGTACATAGAACATCATATCCCTTAATATGCCTTTGCCACTAGACCCTTCAGTTTCAGAAGGGAAACATTGAAACTGCATTACGACGTTCTGTGTTGAAGATTGGAGTTGACTTTTTGTAATGTGGGAAGTATGCATTTAATATATTGTCACGGCAACAAGCATAAAAGTATCGGCCCAAATAAGAAAACAGTTGGTGGATAAAGGTTCCTGGTACTAATGAGCCTTGCTAAGCAGTTAATGATAGTGAGGCTATTGTAAACAAGCGCCGGCAAGCAAAAGATAACTGAGGTAAAGGACTCGCCGGCACAGATTAAGTTACATTCTGGAATGTGATAGAATATTTCGTTTCTTTATTCTTCCGGAAATGTTTGGACTGATAGAGATTGTTCGGGTTCTGGTTTATGTTAGAACAATCTAGAATTACGAATTAGGTATTTAAGGACGCGACGGCTCGTAAAGTTAGTTGTAAAACAGTGAGTTAGTTGTGAAACAGTGTTGTGAACGAGAGAACAGCTGAGAGTGTTGTTGTTGTTGTTGTTGTAAAGATATTTGTGTAACAAGAGTGTTGTAAGGAGAGCTAATGTGATCAGCTGTCACTGTTTGTTATTGTCATCGACCTTGGAAAACTGTGTATATGTGATGTGATGTTACGTGAGAATTGAACAGAGTATCTCTACCGAAATAATGGAGATTTTTAATTTCTGCAACTGGGCCTTTTAATTCTACGAACCCACAAAATCACAATATGAAACAACTTCATTGTCATATTTTGTTGGTTCGAAAACATGAAAAACAGCCTACTGAGTATACACATAGGTGGTCTGAAAAGTTTCCAACTTAATAAAGGTACAAGACATCTTTTTAAATTTTTATGTACTTTTTTACTCTCCACATAATATCTTCTGCGTTTTTCTCTACAAAATAATTGTTCACGAAATGGATTGCCTATTTATTTGACGAAAATCTGTCCTCCGAGCGCAATTTTCAGACGAGGGAACAAAAAAGAAGTCGCTTAGGGCTACATCTGGTGAGTAAGGCGAGTGATCACGCAGTTCAAAACGCAATTCGTAGATGTTCGCTATTGCAACCGCTGAGGTGTTAGACGGTGCTTTTTTTAAGGCGGTTTCCCCTTTGCAGTCCACTGTCTGAACTGTACTTTTGTTTAGGGCGTATAATGGTGTATCCAAATTTCATCTACAGTAATTAATCGGCGTCAAAACGCGGATTTATTGTGCCTAAACTTCACCAACAGAGCGTTGGGAATATTCATTCGAACAAATTTTTGGTCTAACGTGAGCAAACGCGGCCAAACGCGTGGACTGCTTTTTCATGTCTAAATTGTTGATTTAATACTGACAAACACGTTCTTTTCTTTTGACAAGTTCATAGCCTCTGATGTCTCTCTCACTTTAATTTGGCGGTCATCTAGCACATTTGGTCAACTTTAGTTATGTTTTCGTCGGTAGTTGCTATTTTTGGAGGTCCCGAACGTCCATCGTCTCCTTAGTTCTTGCGGCCACGTTTAAATTGAGCTACCCAAAATTTCACTGTGGTAAATGATGGTGCAGATTCCCCATACACGGAATGCAACTCATCTTTGATTTGCGTAGGAGAATTGCCTTTCAGAAAAAAAAAAATATATATTTAATCACAGCTCGATACTCGATTTTGTCCAGTTTTATAAAAACACTCACATGAGCTCACCCCCAAGGAACATTACGTAACAACTGAGCGTTTAAAGTGGCTGAAACTTTGGTAACTGTCAACAGATAGACAACGAAATTCTCTAGCTTTTATTTGCGAGTGCTGCCATCTTCATGTTGAGGTCGTAAACTTTTCACACCACCATCCTAGATTGCCAAAATGGACAAAAAACACAACAATTGAAATACCTACAAATATTAGAGAAATTACATTACACGTTGGGATCTTGTGTGTTCGGAAATTTGAAAGTCAAGTTTGCAGAAATACAAACTGCTCTTTAGTTCGGTAGAAATAGGTTGTACAGCAATACCAATAGCAGAATTACGTAACATACACAAATACAACCATGAAGGTCGTCGACCACAAACAAAGAGTTCACTTTCAGGTTACAGCTGTACGCGCACAATTATCAAGTTCTGATTATGACTGACTACTCAACTAACCGCGGCTTCCTTCTATACGTCCATTCATGGTTCCCGCCCGCCTCGGTAGAGTGGTCGTAGCATGTGTGTCACGTTCAAGAGGTCCCGAGTTTGAATCTCGTTCAGGATGAGTTACCTGGATAAGGTTTTTTCGGGGTTTCCCTTATCATGAAAGATGAATGTCGAGTAGCTCCAAGCTCCATGGACCCCGGACTCATTTGAGCACCATTTCACCAATTTCATCCATCGTCCTATATGACTTCACGTTGCAGGACGTAAATTACAAAAAAAAAGAATCATGGTTCCAGAAGTTTTTGGAATGTTCTTTAACAGTCAAGACGGCACTAGAAAGACTAATCTTCCATTTATGTATCTTCATCTGTTTCTACTAGCCTTTTATCTCCGCGCTACACTACCTGTCCCTTTGTGCGCGCCGGCCGCGCTATGACAACAATGGCTCGCGATAATATCAACGATTATTAATTATAATTGTAACATAAATAGTTATTTATATGGAATAATCATGAAACAGGAGCATGGAAGCAACATGTAATCATGATGGGGCTATAGAAACTCTCTGGTAGGAATAGGAACCGAATGAACCAGGAAAGAAGGCGTAGGACAGATGGAATACAGTAGGTTAGGTGGAATACAGAACGCGAAGGGACATAGAAAGCGCTAAATCAAGAGGAAATACACTTATAATCTATGTTCATGTTCTGGAATGACGTAAGTGATTCAATCAAGGTGTTAGAATAACGCAAGCAGTGACGGCTCTAGCCATTAGCAACCAAACATGGCCTCAGTTTTTGCATTCTAGTGTACCTCCATTCTGGTGGAATAGTTCATTACAGTTTTGAAAGCCCCTTGAGCCTGTGATCTTTGCTGCATTAATTCCGTCGTCTGGCAGCGAACACGATCGTTCAAGTTGAGGAAGTATCGACATTTGAAATGTATGCAAAGGTAAATTAAAGTCTTCGTGTCTAGAATATATTTGTTGGCAAGATAACATTTTCAAAGTGACGTGATATACGGCAGCTGCGGTCATAAAAGAGGCTGTTTTATGCATGCACATGTTCGGGCGTTGTTTGCATAGAGGCATGCGCACGCACTGTTCTGTCTGTATCATTAGGTAGCTAGGTACTACCATCAGATCAAGACACATCCTTCTTTTTTTTTTTACAGAAAATCAAATTTTATTTATGGAAGTAAAAGCTTTTATTGCCACGCTCAACAAAATCCCAGTCTATGTATTGGACTGTGTGACAAAGCTCTGCAAAACGAGCCATACACGTTTGTGCTTACAAACAGTAGAGGTCATGACACAGAACTCTTCAGCAAAGGATACCTGCTCCGATTTTACTCCCTCTAATACGTAAATAGACGTAAAGAGCTATTATACTTTACCCAAAAGTTTGATACGACGATTTCACTAGAGAAACCTGTTTTGAGGTCCCAGAAAACGTATGTGTGAGTGAACAACGAGAACTCGGTTACATGTCAATATTTGTATTTTAAGTTTTCCAAATCTTCCAAAATTTAGCAAGGTTTCGATGACAACATCCCATCCGAAACTACCTGTTACGTTTAAATAATTTAGAAAGCTTTTAGTATCTCATAAATTTGTCTAAGAGTTTTACTTTCTCTTTTTAAATACACGTGGACTCTTTGTGAATGCCTGACAGAGATGGCATAAAACTCTAGTGGCATCGACGAGATCTAGGACTGCTTTCGATACTTAAAATGGCGACGCTTTCATCGCAAGAACAGCAGGTAATCATTCGTTTTCTCCATTTTCGTGGCGTGACCCCTATTGAAGTTAATCACCAGTTGAGTGAGGAATGTGGTGATGGTACCATGGATGAGTCTAATGTGCCTTTCTAGGTGCGACAGTTCAATGAAGGCAGAACATCGCGTCACAACAAGCCAAGACAGTCGCTGACATCGCCTCCAAAATTGGACTTTCCGTGGAATTTGTGCACAAATATTCAATGAAGTCTACCCGAAAGTTCGAACACTCTTACCCGGGAGCGATGGAAAATTCCGAGGGTCTTTCTTTGGGGCATTACCTTGAGTCTAAACCTCCCCCCCCCCCATTGACAACAACGTCAAGACGTGTGGAAGTGGATACACTACTTACGCGCGTCAACCCCGCAGGGAAGACTACTGAAAAAGTGGCCGCCTGGTGATCTAGCACACCTACTACCTCTTCAGGCTTGTACCCGGGACCTACTAGGCAACCCTCTGATCCCTCCGGGCGGCCAAAACCTGGCCGAAGGTACCCGATTGCCCGCGGGTTACGGGAACACACCGCCCCCTCGAGAACAACCCAATCAGCACAACTCCCATTCAGCGAGGGGCTCGAATGTTCGGAACGAGGTTCCTCTAACAACGTCTGAGATACCACGTGTTCTAGGGGTGCGCAGCGCTCGCACTAAAGCAGCTGAAGGGAATGGATCCCCTTCCCTACGGGAGGTATCTGTGCACACACACCTGCATGAAGATCTGAAAATAATCAATTGGCGACTCCCCAAAACAACGTTCTCCACTCGCTGGATCATGTCACCAGACAGGCTGATGCGAAGCTGTGACTGTCTTGGTTTGTTGTCACACGATGTTCTGCATTCATTGGACTATCGCACCCAGTAACGCACATTAGACACATCCGTGGTATCATCACCACATGCCTCACTCAACTGGCGATGAATTTCAATAGGTGACACACCACGAGAATGGAGAAAACGAATGATTACACGATGTTCTTGCAATGAAAACATAGCCAATATAAGTATCAAAAACAGTCCTAACTATCGCAGCTGTCACTAGAGTTCTATCCATTGTACAGTGCTGCCATCTCTGTCACTCATTCGCAAAGAGTCCACGTGTATCTTTTGTTTAAAAAAAACATAAGTTTGTATCTGATCCCAGTTATGATAAAAGTAGGAAGTATTTTATCTTGAACACACCTGGTGCTTAGAAAATATATTGCAAATGAAAAGCATATCTTGCTACTTTTGGCAATAGCATGTGAGCGATACAGCTGCAAGGAATGTAATGAATAAAGGCTGGTGGTTAGGAGGTTTTCCATAAGTACGCTGGACATAGAATGTACTCTTATCTCTCGCGCATGTAAACAACTTCAGGTAGGTACATTCTGACCACAGCAACCGCCTCACTGTAGCACAAATAACAAGCATCTTAAACTATGTATTTTCAAACGCTAATAATAAAATCATTTATGAACTGTAGTGTCGTCACAGATTGCATTACACTATATTACAATATGCGTTTGTCAATTATTAAGTGTGAAATATTGATGCATACCAGTGAAGCAATAGTTAAACAGTGAAATACTTATTTCGACGTCACTCGATATCAGAGGTGAAAATGTAAAGAATTTCACTCTGTGGTCTAGCATAGATTCCTTCTTACTAATTTTCAAACTTTCACACATAGCTTGATAACCGCCATTGTTGTTTTTAACGTTCTGGAATGTAGCCTTCATCTTTTCGATACTTGGCACAGAATCTAACCATTTAATTAAATGAACTAAGTCTTATGTTATGCTTATGCCCCTGGACATTTGCAAACCCAATCTTTATAATTATTTAATAGCTTTGAACAACACGGCATAATTATTGGATATGAACAAAAGATTTTCAGATATTTCAGGTGATATCAGATATATCAGCAGTTAGAATAGTAGCAATCGTGCAGTGCCAGCTTTGCACATTCGATGGCCGTGCTGAACATCCGACGTCATTCATACTGTGACTTTGTGGTTTCGTGAAATTAAAAGTCCAATTGCACAAACTCAAAATGTTCTTTATTTCCACCGAATTACAGTTGGAACACTTGCCGATTACATACAATTACTTAGCGCACACAATGACAATTCACCAGTTCGTCTGTCACAGGTCCACTCTGCACTCACAATTACGTACAACTCCTCTGATGCACGTACACAGTCTTCCAGTCTGTTCGCTAGCACGGCGCTCCTCCGGCTACTCATCAAGAACTGAACTGACTCGCCCACTGGAGGCCTTATATAGGAAGATCGCTGTTTCTGGGAGCTTCGTTACTCGGAACGTCGTCACGACTGTTCCAGACGTCAGGGGGAGGGGAAAGAGATGTTACAGTCCCTAGTGATGTTTTTCCAAAAATCCCTCTCAATGAACGCTACAAGATAAATGGGTAGGCGTGGGCTAAATACCTCCTGTCTCTCACTCAGCTACCAGTTGCTCGTGACTTCCGATAATTGGGGACAATGCTGTGCAGCTAACCTGTTTCGCATGCAGGTGCACAAAACTCCGGCATTTAGTAATGCACATTACATCCTGCTTTTAGGCTAGTTACTATCTCCAATGGCGTATTTTCTCCGAGAGTGTAAGATAGGTTATTGGGACGGGTAGAGCAGACCGGGCAGCCTTCGTAGTAACTAATATCGAGGTCACACTCACGAACTAATAAGAAACGGAGAAATCAGTGACGCTTCTTAGGTAACAAGTATTCTTTATTTGTGGTATGTAGAACTTAACGCTTTCATAGAGAAAAAATGAGAAAGGAGGTTTAAATATGTCAAACTGTGAATGCAAAACAGTCATTGTTTCTTTTAACGTGTAAATGGGTTTGAATGCTTTCTCCAATGCTGATGATCCCAGCAAGTGAGTTAAAATGTGAATACGTGGAGAAAACGTCGACTAAGCTATATAATTTTATATGATTACAAACTTAATGCCTTACCCTCCATGTGTCCGGCGAAGAGGTGCGGTGGTTAAAATTAGGGAAGACACCCATTGTTTTCATGTTCAGTTAGTCACTTTACTGTACCATTTACGTAAAGAGACCCTTCTTGGTCCCAGTATGTTCAGAGATATCATTGTCTTGGGCTGGCTCTGTGACTAGCCAGAAATCTAGCGAAACGGAATTTCTGTTTGATTACCCTTCGCATAAATTACAGGTACATGTGCTGCAGTTAAATAAAAGAATTACGAGCAATGTCATACACGATAAAGGGATCTAAACAAATTGAACATTTCAAAAAATTAAAAAAAAAAAAGATTGATAACTTCGAAAAGATCTAAATTCTATAAGCAGTAAAATGTTATTTGTGTCTTACGGTTTACCAGTTATACATAGGTCATTCAAAATGAAGAGGTCTTCAGAGACTATTTGCTAAAAATTCACAAAATTCTTCATTTGAAAGCACTTCATTTCAAATGAAAATATGTAAACAATATTGTCTCCGATCGCAATGTTGGTGGAGCCACCGCAAAGCCAGATCCGGGCATGCGTGGACAAGGAAAGAAAGAGAGAGATAATGGTGCATGAGCTGGACGCTTGCCGAGAGAGAGAAAGCAATCGAGAAAGAGAGAGAGCGCGCGCGGGCGTCTGGAATTTCCTGCTACCATCGTGATTGTCATCGAACGATCGGCGGTTATCTAGAACAATGACTGGAGGTATAAAAGCCGGCAAAGTGCTAAGGGTTGCTAGTCAGTTGCTAGTAAGCTGTTAATTGAACGTGCAGCTGTGTAGTGTGTGGACACTTTAAGTGTACCGCTGTGAATTCTTTTGTTCACGTGTGGCGGGAGTAACTAGACGACCTTAAAGACTACGTTTATGTGTGTCACGTCATTTTGCTGCTGTAAGGGGTGTACAAAGTAACTGTTTACTGCAGTATAGAGCATTTTAAATATCTGCAAACAGGAATTTTAATACTATGAACCCACAAAGTCACAATATCCGATTTTGAGTGTGAGTGTGTGGTGTTTTAGGGCCCGTCGACAACAAGGTCATTTGGGCCCGTTATACATTCATTTGGACCATTTTTGCAGAAATAAAAATTTTCAAAAAATTGTATCAACTAATGGTATTTAGATTTGGATTGGTTCTTTGAAAATCTTGCTATCGCATCCTTGAAGGGTTGTGAGTCTAAATACCGACTTTTATATTCAAGTGATGTTTAATTTTTTAGCGGATATCCATGCAGACGAGTGCGTCGGTCTTACTCTAACCGTAGGAGGGGATGTTCATGGCCCTAAAACGTGCATTTTCTGAAAAGAAAAAATATTTTACATAGGAATCAATGTTTTCTATAATACTATGTAGGTAATTAATAAAGCATGATCGTTATGAAACGGAAGAACATTGAAGGAAAAAAATTGAAGCACTTCAAGTGTTATTAGCGTAGCAAAGTTGTGATAAAATATACTTAGAAGTGAATATCTCAGGTCAGATGATGTGTTGTATAAGTTCGTAGAGAGAGAGAGAGAGAGAGGGGGGGGGAGGAGTGTGGAACACGACGAAATACATTTTTAATCCAGCCTTTACATAATTCACATCTTCCGTTGTCTACAGATGCAAAGGGTAGTGCTTTCAATCCATTAGAGTAATGGAATCAGTAGGACAAGGATAACTTAGCTAATAAAGCCTTTGTGACTCTACTTCTAGTTTACGCTTTTTACTGTCGCCTACCTATATCAGGTTGAGGAAGCACTCTAGTTCACCGGAAGTCCTCGCTTTGAAGACACGTGGAGACGAAAAAGCTAGTTTGTGTTCATGTGTGTCAGTGAACATAACTCAAAAACGAAAAGGCGGATGAATACTAAATATACAAAAACATCCAATTAAACTTCTCCACCCCAAAAATACATTTCTTTGGAAAAATGTTTTGTAATCTGTTATTTTCTCTCAAATGTATGTAAAGCACATAGATTGAAATATTATATGCTTCAAATACTTGCACATCAATTATTTTAATAAATCTTCAGTTTTCTGCAAATAGCCAGAAAACTGCTACTCGTTCTGAATGACATTTGTTAACTCTCAGCAAGAATATACAGTAGGATCCAAATAAACCTGAACCATTTCAATAGGTCACACGTGCAACTTTGAGAGAATATAATACTCAATTGAAGACATGCCCGGAAAAACGGGTTAACCCACATTATTTAAAAATTAAGAAAAACATTGTTTTATGAATGAGGTTGAAAGAAATTGTTAACGTTATTTTATTTTATTTCTGTGAATATGGATCTCAGAATATAGTCTATTTTATCAGTATCATTCTTAATAGACCCCAAAACATGACTGATGTAATAACATCAATAAAAATAAAATAAAGAGAATAAAGTGAAAACATTTGTTAGCATTTACTTAAGTTTTATGCTAAATATATTTTACGTACATTTTAGGTGAAACTAATAATTAAATATACCTTTTAGCATTTTTAAACATGGTAAACTTTGGATTATTCCATTTTTCAAAAGGTATATGATTTTGAAAAGTAGGTACAAGCTTTTAGCTGTAGTCAGGTTGATCAAATACTGCTTCATCAATAATATTCTGAGAAGCTGTAGTCTCAAAATCAAGAGTTTTATAATACTCATGAAAAATTGGTGGGATATAATTCACCAGATCCTAAAGGTCCTTTAATTTTACAGGATTTATAGGTTTTGGCCCATTGTATTTTGGAGGAAATGTCACATAATTAAGCGACAGATTGCAAGATATTTTCCTTCTAATGTCCAAAGTGTCATAATCCTCAATACCACCGTAAGTGTATTTAAAATATAGCTTAAAGCGGTACTCTCATGCAGGTCACCTTGGAGTACCTTTCGCCCAGATTCTGAAACTGTCCTTTCCTGTACTTTATCAAGAACAGGCTTTGCAGAGATGAATATGTTAGTTGTCATTCTGAAAACATGAAAAGGATTCCTTACCCCGGATTTTTTCACTTGCTCCATCCACTGATCTTGAACATAAATGTAAGCTGCTATCCTCTTCTTTTTTCTCTATGATGCCGAAGTCACAGTCACAAGGCAAAAATGTATGAATGACCACTAGATGGCAGGCAGAGAGTATGAACAGGTTAGCCCATTTTTGTCATCATACGAATAGCATCTCACAAAACGCAAGAACTTTACCTCTATTTAGCGTAATATGATTGCTGGAGGATAGACCAGCACAAGAAAAGATAGCTCTCTACTGCAACAACAGATGGCAGCACTTATTGCAAAATATTTTATTTGAGGGTTAGCCAATTTTTCCGGGCATGTCTTCAATTGGGAGATTACATTACACTATTTACATCTCAGAGAAAATATGGGAAGTGTCCTCCACCAGCATCTATGGATTTTTGGTCCCATTTTTTGACAAAACTGTAGACACTGAAGTTTATATGGATATCTTCGAGACAATTGTGGAACAGCTGGATGATATCGAATTTAGAGAAGGTTATTTACAACAAGGTGAAACAACGTGCCATACATCTAATGAAACAATGGAACTTGTAACCAGTTTTTTTTTTTTTTTTTTTTTTTTTTTTTTTTTTTTTTTTTTGATAATCTAATAATCCCCTGACCCAAGCATACAGGATTTTTTCTTGTGGGGTATCTAAAAATAGAATGTATAAGAATAGGCCACGGACAATTTGTGTTCTCAAGGAATCCATTCGAACCGAAACAAGTAACATTGGCGAGGATGCTCTTCGTAGCCCGCCTCGGTAGCGTAGATGGTAGCATATCTGCCTCAAGTTCAAGAGGTCCCAAGTTCGAATCTTGGTTAGGGTAAGCTACCTGGGTAAGGCCTTTTCCTTGGTTTTGCCTTATCCTGATAGACGAATGTTGGGTAGCTGTAAGCTCCATAAACCCCGGACTCATTTGAGCATTATTTCATCCACTTCATTCATCGTCCGATATGACTTAACGTTGGGGGACGTAAATTACCACAATAAAAACGATACCCTCCTTAAAACTTCAGAGAATATGGTGAGACGAGTGCAAACATGTATAGATGCTGGTGGAGGATACTTCCACATCTCCTCCCCGATTCGTGTGGATGATCGCCCACCTCTTCCGTGCATAAGTGGGCGTGAAGCCGGCAGCCGGGTTGGTAGGCCTTGGCTGTCTTAGGGCTGTCGCGCCAGTGTTCTTTTTATTCATATAAAAGTATATTAAACATCGACTGAACGCCTGAGTTCCTTCTTAACCTCTCCCTGATTGACCTCCAGGTCGTGGAAATGTTGGATAGTGTACAAGTACCCTTTGGTGGTGGCACAATCCTCGGTCAAAGGGACTGAATAATTTGTATACATAATTAAAGTAGGCAACGAGATAAGCACTTGCCGTAAACTCTTAGAGCAATCTTATGTAGCTTTTGAACACTATCTCCGAGAAACCTGTATAAAAATGAGCCTGCTGTGACTTCTTTGTTTTCTGATGGAATAAAATGAAATAATGCTATTCTGTTGTAACAGATTCCGATCATATAGGACAAAAATATCACGTAAATCCGAGACTAGATATTCAAAAACGATACATTAGCCCTATTTGGTCCACTGTCTACATAGAGCAGCTAAAGAAATAATGGCGGCACGCCAAGATATGCAAAGTTTAATATCCTATGTCAAGAAAGTATTTTGAAGATCTCATTTAGAACACAGAACTTCAAGGAAGCCAAACCAGGAATTCCTCTGCCACCACAGCGACGCGGCGGAATTTTTAATGGTTTATTTACGCGATATTACGGCATTTCGGTAGAGTGACATTCTATCTTAGAAGGAAATTTGTGAATTTTCCGCACAGTTGCTGGAGTTTTAGGGAAACTGCTAATGAGTCGCAGGGTGCAGTGTGTTTCCTTTACTGGCATCACTTCCTTTACGCACAAAGCTTAAATCCAACTCTTATCCTCGACCTCTGGATACTATAGAACGCTTAACTCTGCTGTTGGAAGATACCTGTATAATAACCATGGAGGTGTTTCCGTATTTCGAAGAAACAAAGAACTTTAAAATACATTTCTCAAAACAATTTTTATTACCTTAAACTATTTTGTAGCTATTTCATGTTACATATTTATTTATGTTTCGTAACTCACAGAAATTGTACCAAAGTTCGCGAGTGTTTCGTTTGATCCCTATGACCTCAAAATAATCTAAGTGATTTGTAATAATGTAATATTTATAAGTATAAACACGTAGGAATAAATCATTTTATTGCACTTGAAATAATTTCTAGACAAACTGAAGGTATCGTAAACCAATGGTAGAAATGAGAGAACGTTGCATAAGTGAATACCTTAAATGTAAAGTGTACTTTAAATATAAAAATAGAGACACATTTACTGTCCGATTCGCTCGTTTATGTATCTGTCGGAAATACACACAAAATATTCTAGAACTTTCTAGAGGCTTGGGAAAGGAAACTCGCAGAAGATTTTTCTCATCTGCAGATTTCACTACTTCTATATGCATTCTGGAGAGCTTATTCACACTAAGGTAGCTACAAAATAGGAATGAACATAAGGTGGGGCTAGGCGTGGCTGTTCTATCGCTACTAGCCAATTCGGTGCGTGCAACGTTGTACAGTTAAGCACGCATACTGGCTCGCTTTACCGAAACATGCGGATAATTTCTTTGCGCGGTCTAAAGATACCAATTACACAATTATTTTCCTTTTCCAAGATACAGAGATATTTTTTGAGGATTACTGTCCAAACCCCATGTTTGTAGCACATCTGGTTTTGGAGATATGGAGTGTTAAGACGCCTCACTAGAAAGAAAAGAATCATTAACTGTTAGCGAGGAAAAGCACACACGTGCTATGCTGCAGTTGCATTTTGTACCCTGCATTCAGTAAAGTGGTGATCTTTTAGGAGTGCACAGGTGCTTTTTAAAGTAAGTAAATATACCGCTTAGCAAGCCTAGCACTGTTGCGCCTAGTAGTAACTGCAAAACAACTCATAAGATTTTACATAAGCAGGCTACAAATATTCTTGTTAATGTGTATTCCTTTTTCAAAGAGATATCAATTAAAAACATTTTCGAAAATAAAATTTTGGTCAGAGTCGAGAATTAATGTTACAAGGTTGTCACATGAGTATTCATTCTGTGACGAATGTTGTTAAAGAAGGCAAAAAGTTTACCAAATTAGGAGAAGTTTTCATATTTAGATCTCTAGGGAAACATCGGGCAGCTAAAAAGCGTACTACCGACTTGGACAATTTTCAAAAGTGTGTTTCACGTAGAACAATTTACGATTTATGTGACAAGGGTGAATATCCAACTACCAAAATTCTGACCAATTTAATGAGGGGGAAAATAAAATATACGGACTCTGTGTGTTCTATGTATAATATTCTGAAATTCCTTTGGCTCAAATATAGGAGAACAAATGATGGTCGCAAATGTCTGCTTGAAAGAAGCGATGTTGTTGCTGCAAAACTAAAATTTCTACGCAAAATGCATAACATTAGCACATGAAATTCTTGGTATAAAAATATAGATACACATTCATATCTTCCGTATTTATTAAGTATTTTAATGAAACAAAAATTGGTTTGAATTCCATTACAGACAGTATACAAATGTGGCATTATTAAAACAGAGACTATATCCATAAATCGTTGAAATGTCACTATTTTGTTTCACTGTAGCAAACACCTTATTTCGTACAATGCATCTAAATTGAATCTTTTTGTTTTGTGTGCATATTGTAGTTTTGGTGGTTCGTAGAATTTAAGGCCGAGTTGCAGAAATTAAAATTCTCCTTTATTTTCGTAGAAATACTTTTATAGATTACAGCAGCATTACGTTACATACACCATCAGTCTACCAAGGTCGATCACAATAACAAACAGTGACAGCACATTACATCCTTATCTCTCGTTGCAATAACACAAGCTGGCTGTTTCACACTAATTGTTTTACAAACTCTTGTTCCACCACAACTGTCTCACAACTACCACCCCTCTTGGCCAATCGTCGCCTCTTTAAATACTTCACAGATCATTTCTAGATGATTCGTAAATAAACCAGAACGCGCACAATCTCTATCAGTCCAGAAGTAACTAGAAATTTCAATTTATCTCAGTTTGCTTGTTTCGGCAGACCCTTATCTGCCTGTTACCTTTGTCCGCGGGCTCTCGGTTTTCACACTGCCCTCCTATCGGTTTCTTTCGTGTATACAAGCCACGCGATCGTAGACACTATGAACGATAGCTACGGAAGCAAACTGTTCGACAGTTCAAGTGAAATGAAATGTGTAGTGTTTAACGCCCGCTTTTTCTACATACGGCACCGCAGGCGGTGACACTGATGATACATGAGATGAAGATGGAGCACCGGTGGAATGAGATGGCAGGGGAAACCGGAGGTCCCGGAGAAAACCCACCCCAGTGCCGTGTTGTCCACCATAAATCTCACTTTGCGGTCGCCTGGGATCGAACCCGGGCCGCTCGACAGTTCAAGGTATAAAGGTTCAGACTGTGCGATAATCATTGTGTATGTTCTCAAAAACATGCTGAAATACTTACCGAACTTCTCTGTCAACATTATATCACGGTACATCTCACAAACTGTATGATACGTGCTAGGTTGAGACAAAGACAGATATATCTCCATTTCTGTGACCCTCTTGACATGGGACTGGCAACGCCAAGACAGTAGCATATCCGTATTGGCTTAACCCATGTTCATTCTTATTTTGTAGCTACTTTAGGTTTGTCCAAATGCGAAACGGTACACGGTAACAAGGAAGTATAAAGCCACTCAGAATAATATTTGTATCCTCCAGTTTTGACTCTCAATTCAACAATAAATGATTCTCAGTTACATATTCATATGAACCTTTTTCACCGTTTAGATATTTAAAAGGCGCTTCAGAAATTGTCACCAATACTGCAAATGGCAAAGCCTAAACGGTATACAGAAAGTTTTGCTTTTAAAAGTCGATAAAGAACTTTGGGTATAAATACGCATACGCACCTGAAACAGAAGGGGTGCGTGTAATAGATAAGAAAGGTTAGCATGTTTGAGGAACATTACAATTCCGAAGCACGCGCTCTCTTCTCGGAACGTTTAATTTGCAACCATGCAACCGTCAGAGTGTTGCACTTTTCAACACGCCTTGCTTTCTAACGCTCGCCATTTTTACTGCTGTCCTAATTAGTTCCTCGTGGCCATAAAATTTCACTTCTCTTTCTCAACAGCACAGTCTGGCGTTGTCTCCTAAATCACCAGCAAAATGCTCTCCTAGTTCCAAATTGCACAACAAAAACAACTTCCATTCCATGAAACTGCTTCCTGAATCCAAACTAACAAACTTTAAATTCCATTACAACTTTTATTCATCGTAAAACTCGCAATTTTTATTACTCCCATCCCCGCTCCACCTTTAGAAAGTATGAAACGTGTTGTATTCAATCCAAAAATTCCATAGGAGATTTCATAACAAACTCTTTCAAGTCCCATCAAATAAACAAAATGTATACTGTTACATTCGCGTAACTTTCTCCTATTCTTACATGCACTTTAAGTTAATCAAAATAATGTTTTTACAAAAGCTTTACTTGTAGATACAATGGAAACAGGAGGGTACATTAGGCTTAAGTATCGTAGAATAATCAACAGCTGGTCGCTGAGTGATGACTTTGGAATTCAATAATCATAATTTTACACAAATAATATGTTTGAAAAATTGTGCACTTTTAACGAAATTGTGCTGTGAGATTTTCGGTCTCTCTTAAGTTTATTAGTTATACAAAGTTCATTTTGAGTGAATAGGGCTTTAGAAGTTATTCCAGTAAAACTAAAAATATATGTTTTATTTCTTATAAAAATATTTTAAAACTGTGCCATTTTAATAAGAATCCTGAGCAGTTTTTGAGATTTTCTTTTTTACTTTTGCCATGTGAGGAGTAGTTTGAAATGGAGAGATTTTCGTTGCATGTCCTTGAATGGAAATCATGAAATTATTTATGAGACAAAAAAAAAATACAAAACCCAAATAGTTGCTAGGCAGAGATGGCAGGAATTATGGAAAATAGGAATTGGATATATATGAAGATTAGAGGAAAGGAATACAAGCGATGTAAATAAATTGCTAAAATGCAGAATAGAAGATACAGAAAGACAGGAACTATGGGTAAGTTCAGAAAAAATGAAATCATTAAAACATTACAAGCAATTGGGGACCAGAAGCACATGTAGATTACTGCAGTAGGCAAGAGAGAGAAGGGTTAGCTTGCATGAGAACAGGAACAATATTCCTAAAAGGGATAAGAGGTAGGGAATAGGGAATTTGTGAATTATGTGGGGGGAAAAGAAAGCATAGAAAACTATGCAACAGAAGTCAGGGATGTTGCAATGGGAAGAAAAAAGGTTTGCGAGGAAAAATAGGGGAAAGTAGAGAAGAGGATAGTAGCTATAGAAATGTTAACGAGCAGGGAGGAAAAGAAGGTAAGAAGTATTCATGAGTTCTTGCAGAAAATAAAACAAAAATGGGCCAGAAATGTAAAGAATATAAGAAAGGAGGATGGGAGGCGAGGAATGGGACTAATTAAGTATTGAGGAGGCATGGAGGTTGACAGCTACATGGCAGAGCAGAAGAACTTGGGTGTCATGTAAGCCAAGGTAACAACAAGGTAAAGACAAATAAATGTAGCCAAAAGTTGTAAATTGTAACATTTTGGAATATGCACAATAAACAATCTAATCTAAAAAAAATCCAAGGTAACTATCATGCTCCGTGGTTCAAATCACGGCCGTGGCATGGAACTTTTCAGTGTAACTTATTAATTAAAACTTTCATATACAGGAGATGTATTTAAAAGGATTAATTATGATCCTTTTTGAAAGGATTAATTTCTCACTCTAAACTCAAAATTAAGAGTTTAATGATAAAATTCCTGGTATTTAGGTGCTTACAATAATAAGTGGCCACAAATGTGTATGTCGACTATGAGAACTCTATGTGGTTTACCGAGAAAATATAATGAGTCAATTGGAAAATTTAATGTTGCGACGGCATGTTGGCGTTGGTAGCTCAAGGGGTTAGAGCGACTGGATGGAAACCAGGAGATCCATGATTGAAATCCCGGCCTTAGCATTGAATTCCTAAGTTTGGCTAATTAAATAAGCGAATTATCGCTATGTTCATAGCTGTACGAGCTTAAGCATTTGGTCGTATTATCTCTGTTCTATGTGAGGCCCATATGCCAAAAATCGGGTGCGGAGTGTAGCTAGAAGTATACGAAAATGAGTTGAGAATAGAAAGGAACATATAGGCATTGCATGTCTGACATACGTAAGGAGCGCCGAGGGATGTCCAGCAGCTACTGGCAAGTGCTCCCTTGCAGCACTTTCTAGGCTACAGTTTCGGGCGTTGCGGTTCTACTCCACAGTAGATTTATGGTGAATGAAATGAGTGAAATGATGCTCAAATGTATCCAGAGTCCATGGAGCTTAGAGTTACCCGACATTCGTCTTTAAGTATAAGGGAAAACCCCGGAAAAATCTTATCCAGGTAACTCACCCTGCCCGAGATTCCAACTCGTAACCTCTTGAACGTGAGGCAGACACGCTACCATCTACGCTACCGAGGCGGCAAGAATTATCTTTGTGTATTATCTATCTCACAAGCTGTATTTTTGGTGAAAGGAACCCTTTGGTGGAATGCAATACTTCCCCCACACATTGGGTACACAATAATGTAAAGATATGATGTATTACATTATTAGACTTACAAGTTTTTCTCTACTCATTCTGTGCTTTATGTTAATACAGATAAACATTTGAAAGAACATTTTAATTGCATATATTGATGTAGGTCCATCCTCTAACATGACACAGCGTGAAACAAACGAATGGCGATTTATCCTTAAGAAAACTGTATGAAGTATTGAAAAACAAAACCATAACGGCTGGCCCCGTAGCTCAATCGGTAGAGCACCTGCCTGCCATGCTAGGGGTCCCGGGTTCGATTCCCGGCGGTGGGGATGCGGATTTTTCTCCGACCAAGATAATTCCCCATCTTCCCCAGAGTCTGGAAGTATGAATGCGAGTGTGAATGTGTGTGTGATGTAATGATTACAACCTTACGAATACGAGTTAACAGCTTCGATATTTCTCCAAAGGAGAGCGGCCGCCGATATGACCATTGTAGTTAAAGGCGGGGTATATATGGAACAAGTAAAAAAAAAAAAATCATAACTACAATTATCTCAGAAATGCTTATTGTTAGAAACAATTATTATAATTTGTGCGTTATAACTGAATTAGTATTTAGCAAGTTTAGTATTTGTATATCTTCTGTTTTACCAGTCAACGAAATTATAAAGTTCTTTCAGAATAAAGAGCATGTAGAATGTTGTTGCAGAAAAATTAAGATATAGATTTTTTGTAAAACATGTAAGGAAATTAAAGCCGATACTTCAGTCAAAATGTTTATAGTCGTTATGAAAAAACTTAAAATAAAGTGTCGCATAAAATTTACGTGTTGCCTCTTAGAAGATTTGGTACTTTGTGACGTTTTCTTGTGCCTACTTTCCACCAACGAAAAGCAAGACCCTGAGAGGAATGTGCCACGCCGGGCCACGCTTACGCAGTGGGATAAGGTCAGGGAATGTATGCTACACAAGGAGCAGGCCGTTAAAAACGTGTGCTCCATTCACTCTGTACATTAAAGCCAAGAAGATTCAATCACAAAAGTAGAAGACGTAAGAATGCTTTTGAATGGTGTGTAACTGTACTGGCCTGGGGTGTTATAAAGCTATCCAGGAAGGGTGTGGTAACCTTCGCCAATCCCCCTACGTCTCCGGCCTCTGAGACTTTCTTTGCTGTGGTAAACTCTACAACGAATGATATATTGAAGCAGCTATTCATATTTTTATTTGAATGAACAAGATGTAGATAGGAATGAAAGAACAATAAAACTAAAAGAAATAGTTACTGTAAGTATAGTTTGAACCAACAATCAATCTTACCTCCGCTTAACTCGGGATACCTGAGCTGTCTGTTAAGATGCAATATGCAGCACTAAACACAAGCAGATTGAACTTGAAACATCGGTGGTTCAAGTGTATGACCTAGTTTGAGCACACTCTTTAATATGTTTTGGTATCGTCGTTGTGAGTAGGTAGGCTTACTGAGTTCTCTATATGGATATGCTTCCTACATTTGCGAATATGTTCTGAACACTTACGGAATAGAAGTAATGAGCAGAGCCGTAATCAGGTTCATTTAACAATTACTGGCCTAGTTCAAATTTAGGTTTTTGGTTCCAAATTATTGGGATGGCTTGTTTAATGGTTCCTGTTAATCGCCCAGTGTTACTTATTTCTAAGTGATTCATAAGTGGATTGAATGGTGTTGCAGGGACTGGATTGGATTGGATTGTTCCACGGAGGGTATTCGGCACGGAGGTCTAAACTTGGTCAATTGTAACTATGCCATAGTGAGGAAGAATGAGGTGAGAGGAGACAAAGGGCGGCTATCTCAAGTAGCCACTACAGTGCAGAAGACATGGTCCCCAAATTTCAACAGTTTCAAACTCCCCGGTAGACCAGCACAACCGGGAGCCCACTCTGAAACTCACAGTAAACTGAGCTCGGAGACCGGAGACCGTCCAACCAGAGGAGGAGGCCTTAACAAGCACATATCATCCTGCCATGCAATACCGGGGCAAACCACCGACACTTCTTTCTTGTAAGAGGCCATCAGATAAGAGATATGAAATGATAATGGATGGACAGTCAATTCTGGGGTTGTAATTAACCTAACCAACATTTGCTTGGCGACCTGGGACGTCTGTGTCAAGTGGGTCGGCTACGGGAATTTAACCTAGTCCTCCCCAATATGAGCCAAAGACCAAACGGCCAGAACCGTCCCTCTCGGTTTTAGTAGGGAACATGGGTGTTCGTGTTATTTACATGTAACATGGGGCGTGTCCTATTTCCCTACCTATTTTTTCAAATTTGTGCTTCAGAGAATACTAAGTGGTGTACTGGAATAGCGTAAACTTAATAGATGACCCAAGTAGTACTGTTTGCCCAGCACAAGAAGGCAAGCTAGAGAAATGTGTAACGTAATCAATTTTGCTGTCCCCTTGGTGTATATCCTCCTCTTCCCAGTATGACAAGGATGGAAGATTCGTTTAAAATGCACAAGTATTGTCACATAACTCACCCATACGTAATACCTAACGCTGTATTTACTGCAACAAACATTAGATCTGGCAGCATGGTTGACTCATATGGACAATCATACACTCATTTCTTAGTAAACAGATCCGTTACCGCAGCAGATAAACAGTTCAAGTTCCTCTGCCCTTCTTTCCCCTCTACCCTTCTTGTCGTGGGTATACAGTAGTAAACAGATCAACTACCAGAGCAGATAAACAGTTCAAGCTCCTCTGCCCTTCATTCCCCTCTAGCCTTCTTGTCGTGGGCATACAGTAGTAAACAGATCAACTACCAGAGCTGATAAACAGTTCAAGCTCTTCTGCCCTTCATTATCCTCTAGCCTTCTTGTCATGGGCATACAGTACTAAACAGATCAACTACCAGAGCTGATAAACAGTTCAAGCTCCTCTGCCCTTCATTCCCCTCTAGCCTTCTTGTCGTGGGCATACAGTAGTAAACAGATCAACTACCAGAGCTGATAAACAGTTCAAGCTCTTCTGCCCTTCATTGTCCTCTAGCCTTCTTGTCATGGGCATACAGTACTAAACAGATCAACTACCAGAGCTGATAAACAGTTCAAGCTCCTCTGCCCTTCATTCCCCTCTAGCCTTCTTGTCGTGGGCATACAGTAGTAAACATATCAGCTACCAGAGCAGATAAACAGTTCAAGCTCCTCTGCCCTTCATTCTCCTCTAGCCTTCTTGTCGTGGGCATACAGTAGTAAACAGATCAACTACCAGAGCAGATAAACAGTTTAAGCTCTTCTGTCCTTCATTCCCCTCTAGCCTTCTTGTCGTGGGCTTACAGTAGTAAACAGATCAACTACCAGAGCAGATAAACAGTTCAAGCTCTTCTGCCCTTCATTCCCCTCTAGCCATCTTGTCGTGAACATACAGTAGTAAGCAGATTCGCTACCAGAGCAGATAAACAGTTCAAGCTCCTCTGCTCTTCATTTCCCTCTACCCTTCTTGTCGTGGACATACAGTAGAAAACAGATCAACTACCAGAGCAGATAAACAGTTCAAGCTCCTCTGCCCTTTCACTCCCCTCTAACCATCTTGTTGTGGGTATACAGTAGTAAACAGATCAACTACCAGAGCATATAAACAGTTCAAGTTCTTCTGCCCTTCATTCCCCTCTAGCCTTCTTGTCGTGGACATACAGTAGTAAACAGATCAACTACCAGAACAGATAAACAGTTCAAGTTCTTCTGCCCTTCATTCCCCTCTAGCCTTCTTGTCGTGGACATACAGTAGTAAACAGATCAACTACCAGAGCATATAAACAGTTCAAGTTCTTCTGCCCTTCATTACCCTCTAGCCTTCTTGTCGTGGGCTTACAGTAGTAAACAGATCAACTACCAGAACAGATAAACAGTTCAAGCTCTTCTGCCCTTCATTACCCTCTAGCCTTCTTGTCGTGGACATACAGTAGTAAACAGATCAACTACCAGAGCATATAAACAGTTCAAGTTCTTCTGCCCTTCATTCCCCTCTAGCATTCTTGTCGTGGACATACAATAGTAAGCAGATTCGCTACCAGAGCAGATAAACAGTTCAAGCTCCTCTGCCCTTTCACTCCCCTCTAACCATCTTGTTGTGGGTATACAGTAGTAAACAGATCAACTACCAGAGCAGATAAACAGTTCAAGCTCTTCTGCTCTTCATTTCCCTCTAGCATTCTTGTCGTGGACATACAGTAGTAAACAGATCAACTACCAGAGCAGATAAACAGTTCAAGCTCTTCTGCCCTTTCACTCCCCTCTAACCATCTTGTTGTGGGTATACAGTAGTAAACAGATCAACTACCAGAGCAGATAAACAGTTCAAGTTCTTCTGCCCTTCATTACCCTCTAGCCTTCTTGTCGTGGACATACAGTAGTAAACAGATCAACTACCATATCAGATAAACAGTTCAAGCTCCTCTGCCCTTCATTCCCCTCTAGCCTTCTTGTCGTGGGCATAAAGTTTAGTCTGATATTTAAAAGGAAATATGTGAAGGTCATCAAACAAGGGATGCGAAGGTTAAGAGGAGAAGGTCGTTGACATTGTAACGTAAACAAAGATTTCCAGATTGGTTACACTGATGAATCACATACTATGGTAGCTCGAACCCTTGTTTATGTTTCAAGTGCTGAGAGGATAAAGAAAGGGGATATCTGCATTATTTCCTGTCTACTGTTGGGCAAAATTGCGGAACCTCACGTGGAGAAACAGAAGACCTTCACGTATCTTCTTTTAAAAATCAGACTGTAGTTCAGATTTTAGCGTGTGAATCCTTACACGTATTTACTAAATGCATTATATGATTTACGATACAGTTATATTTTTGGTTAAGTAATGACGTGAAACAGAATACAATATATTAACGCAAAAAACAGGCGTCAATGGTGCAAGGGGTAGAGAAAGTCATGTGAAAGTAACACATAAGGCAGTGGAATGTTGTCCATATTACGCTATAAATCCGCTGATCTTTGTTAACTGTGTAAAATGAATTACGGAAGACTGATGTGTACGCACGCGCCAGAGAGACCAATAATTTAATTAATCTGCATGCCACTCTCTGAAACCACTAACAGCAATTAAACTGATACCTACAGGTTTGAAATTCTTTGTTGCAAGTAACTACTACAAATAAACACCTGTTGCTTGTGAACCAGTGATCACTCGCTTTGTACTAATTGTTTTGTTGCTTCCGCTGGCCTACGACCTGCTTGTCCATTATAGTTACAATAAAATTCACTCAAAGATCGTAACAACTTGAAAGAGGTTACATCCATTTAGTTTGATGAACTAAAGCTTCAATTAAAGCAATTCCTTTACAGAACTGAAGTCCCTCATGTACTCTTACAACGCATTTAAAAAATAAGCAATAATAATAATCATGATACCTTGGTTACGCTTTTGTAAAACGAATCTATAATTTTACTAAGATAAAAAAATTACAGAATAACAAAAATATTTATCAACGTTTAGTTTGCATACGTATAGTAAGCAGGAGAAATATTGTATTCAACACTGAGCTTAGATATAGAGATTTCGTTAGGCATAAAAGTGTAAATTCATGTATAGTGTATAACGCCCGCTTTTAGTACATACTGCACCGCAGGCGGTGACACTAATGACGCATGAGATGAAGATGGAGCACCGGTGGAACGAGATAGCGGGGGAAACCCGCCCTAGAGTCGTGTTGCCCACCGCAAATCTCACTTTGCGGTCTCCTGGGATCGAACGCGGCGCTCTTTGCTGGGGGCCAAGAGGTTTAACCACTCAGCCACGGCGCGGCTATTGTATGTGTTAAGGCCCCTTATTCTTATTCTTCACTTCAGGGATTAGGCATTTCTACCTGTTCCGACTTCGAATTTCAGCAATTCCCCGTAAGGGAGGGGATCCGTCCCCTTCAGCTGCCGTGATGCGGGCGCTCAGACCCTTAGCACTCGTGGTACCTCTGATGTTACTAGAGGAATCTCGGGCCCAACATTCGAGCCCCTCCTTGAGAGGAAGTTGTTCGGATTGGGTTGGACTCGAGGGGGCAGTGGTTCCCGATACCCGTGGGAGATCGGTTACGTCTCCGGACAGGGCTGAGGGAAGCCAATAATATTCCTTCGTACTAGCCTGCATAGCTAGAAGAAGGTGTGCTAGATCACCAGGCGGCCCACTGATGTCATATCGGTAGCCTTACCATTTTGGTGTTGGCGCGCGTAAGTGGCGTATTCACTTCCATCCCGTCTTGAGTCCACAGGACCAGATGGGGGGGGGGGGTTGTTAGTCTCTAGGTCTTGCCCTGTGGAAAGAACCACGGAGGCGCCGGGCGTACTTTTGGGACAACTTGTAACTCCCTGGTAGAAAGAGGCACCGGGTCCTTGGTCCTACGGGTCCAGAACTAAGGAGAGTAGAACCTCTGACATTAACATTCCAGTAATTACTGTTCCCAACTTCTTCTAGGACGTCCTACATCTCTTCTTCCACGAGAATTATATCTTCTGATTAAAACCGGTACTCTTTCTCCATCCATTCTATTCTTATGTTCTTTGAATTTCTGGATATTTTCTTATATTTTGTCTTGTAATTTATATATGTCTAGTTCCTCTGGAACAGTTTCATTTCTTATTAAATCTCGTGTAGTACATTCTTAAACTCTTCTTAGGAACCTTATATTTACTGTCTATATGTTACTTTTATCAATTCCTTTTATTATCCAGGACTCACTTCCATTCATGAGCACTGGAACCGTCAATAAGATTAGGCCCAGTTAGGCCCCCTGAAATCCTAAAAATGTATTTTTAGAAAAATATTCTTGTGTGCGTTTTTTCTAAAATTACTCTCTGGATTAGAGAAGGACCTATAGGATAAATATTGATTACTGTTAAATATTTAGTAAGATTGTAAGTACAGGAGATGGTAAATGAATAAATAACAATTTAAAGAAATTTGATGTCAAACAAATAGGGGTAGGTAAAGAGGTACAATAAATATTGAAGTCTTTTACTTTAGTAAATATATACACTCCTGGAAATTGAAATAAGAACACCGTGAATTCATTGTCCCAGGAAGGGGAAACTTTATTGACACATTCTTGGGGTCAGATACATCACATGATCACACTGACAGAACCATAGGCACATAGACACAGGCAACAGAGCATGCACAAAGTCGGCATTAGTACCGTGTATATCCACCTTTTGCAGCAATGCAGGCTGCTATTCTCCCATGGAGACGATCGTAGAGATGCTGGATGCAGTCCTGTAGAACGGCTTGCCATGCCATTTCCAGCTGGCGCCTCAGTTGGACCAGCGTTCCTGCTGGACGTGCAGACCGCGTGAGACGACGTTTCATCCAGTCCCAAACATGCTCAATGAGGGACAGATCCGGAGATCTTGCTGGCCAGGGTAGTTGACTTACACCTTCTAGAGCACGTTGGGTGGCACGGGATACATGCGGACGTGCATTTCCTGTTGGAACAGCAAGTTCCCTTGCCGGTCTAGGAATGGTAGAACGATGGGTTCGATGACGGCTGGGATGTACCGTGCACTATTCAGTGTCCCCTCGACGATCACCAGAGGTGTACGGCCAGTGTAGGAGATCGCTCCTCACACCATGATGCCGGGTGTTGGCCCTGTGTTTCTCGGTCGTATGCAGTCCTGATTGTTGTGCTCACCTGCACTGCGCCAAACACGCATACGACCATCATTGGCACCAAAGCAGAAACGACTCTCATCGCTGAAGACGACACGTCTCCATTCGTCCCTCCATTCACGCCTGTTGCGACACCACTGGAGGCGGGCTGCACGATGTTGCGGCGTGAGCGGAAGACGGCCTAACGGTGCGCGGGACCGTAGCCCAGCTTCATGGTGACGGTTGCGAATGGTCCTCGCCGATACCCCAGGAGCAACAGTGTCCCTAATTTGCTGGGAAGTGGCGGTGTGGTCCCCTACGGCACTGCGTAGGATCCGACGGTCTTGGCGTGCATCCGTGCGTCGCTGCGGTCCGGTCCCAGGTCGACGGGCACGTGCACCTTCCGCCGACCACTGGCGACAACATCGATGTACTGTGGAGACCTCACACCCCACGTGTTGAGCAATTCGGCGGTACGTCCACCCGGCCTCCCGCATGCCCACTATACGCCCTCGCTCAAAGTCCGTCAACTGCACATACGGTTCACGTCCATGCTGTCGCGGCATGCTACCACTGTTAAAGACTGCGATGGAGCTCCGTATGTCAGGCAAACTGGCTGACACTGACGGCGGCGGTGTCCAAACGCTGCACAGCTAGCGCCATTCGACGGCCAACACCGCGGTTCCTGGTGTGTCCGCTGTGCCGTGCATATGATCATTGCTTGTACAGCCCTCTCGCAGTGTCCGGAGCAAGTATGGTGGGTCTCACACACCGGCGTCAATGTGTTCTTATTTCCATTTCCAGGAGTGTATGTTAGAGAATATTGTGACGACCTGCCCTTGAATGGTAATGGATTACTGTGTGTTTCAAATGTGAAGGTGTTTGTCCTTGAGCAACCAATCAGAGTCCTCTGGTGTTGTCGTATTGCATTCCCCCTAGGTGTTGTTTAACGAGCGCCAACCTAATCCATCTGTAATAAATACTATTCGCGCTAAGATAAACATTCAGATTTTTCAAAAACCGATCCATGAGAAACAACATAGAGTAATATATATATATAACATAACCGTAAAAACGCAATATCTTTATCTCAAATAGTTGTCCAAATGCAAATAAAGTAGATATAGTTATACTATACCAATTCATTGCGGCGTAACTGTAATGAATATCATTATTGGTTGGCTTGCATGCGTGAACGTATATTTGAAATTACGCAGAAATGAAAAGTAAACATTTGACATGACGTGACAAAAGAAATAATTACTTTGAATAAGTCAAAGTATTTGTTAAATTCGACGAGAGGAAACGATACACTTCTTTCTAGTCTGGCAGAACGTGTCTGGTCAAATATCTTTGTTTATGAATGCCTAGTAATCTCTATTTACTCTAGAGCTCAAAGCAGTATTATTCAGTTACTCTACCATGAAAAAGTGTATCAGCTGGATCAATGAGACGCGATCCACCTCTCCCCCCGCCTTACTACTGCTACAAGAATCCAATAGAGTTAATGTGGGCTCAAATTGTGTTGCAAACAGAAAAATTATTTTTAAACTGACGACGTTGAACGACTTATTTACGAAGAAATTTACAAGGAACACAACAAGACTGGGAACACTGCGTGATATATCAGATAAACTACAAGAAGACGACTTTTGGAAAGAAATAGCACATAACGAGATTTTGGATCCTATCATCATAAATTTACAGTACTGAGACGATGAAGACAATTGACAGTGACGAATTATCTCTTAAAGTAAGTAACATTCACTGCTATACGGATGCTCCGCTGGTATTTGCGTTGGATTAGAAAAATAAGTAATTCATAAACTATAGCTAATTTTAAACTACATATTTTAACCATTTGCGTCATATACGAACATCCATGATGCAGTTGTGATTTCAAGAACTGCATTACTGAAAAGCTTTGGAAAATTCAGTTTGCGTTCCCTTACGTCTAGCGGCACGAACACTCGAAAGTGTGCGAGAGAGAGGGGGAAATATAAAAAGAGTGGGTTTAATGAGGTGGCAAAGGTGAAGGCTCTAATGCATCTGATTCACTACAGCTAAGAACTCTTCCCATTTGAAACACATAATAGGAGGCCGCGTGACCAGATCATGCACGGGGCAACAACTCAGACGGATTTCATGCTTTAAGGAGAGGATGGGATTTTACTAATACATTTTCTATGATGGTTAGGTATCACTAGAATACAGGAACTACGGTTTTAGCAATCAAAAAGTTTTAACAAAACAGGATTAATACAAGATGACCATATGCCATTACCTGGAAAGGACAGCACATACGTCCTGCTCTAATGAAGAGCTAGTCAGAAAAATGAAAATATTAGTAAGTTGACGTACAATAAGTTATGAAATATAAAGAGAGCGGTTGAAAGCTACGTGTGTGTCTGTCTATATTGTCGCGGCACTAGGCAATAAAGCTTCGGCACAAATAGAAAACAGACGTTGGATATTGTTTCATGGTAAAAATGAGCTTGCGTAGGCAGTTAGCGATAGCGCGGCTAGTGTAAACAGACACCCGGCAACAAAGATAGCTGAGATAAAACACTTGCCGGCCCAGACGGGGTTTGACGTTTCCGGAAGGTGATAGAACATTTGGATTACGTCATTACATGCCTTGTTTGTTCCAGAAAAATCTAGTGATTGTACAGAACAGTCTGGAATTCATGAATGGGTATATAAAAGGAAACCATGGATAGGGATGAGCGACTTGTGTAACAAGAGTGTTGTTGTAACGAGAGCTGATCAGAACGTTGTGTGTATGTGACGTAATGTTGTTACGTGAGAGTTGAACAGTGTATATCTACGGAAATAAAGGACATTTAGAATTTCTGAAAATTGGATTTTTAGTTCTACGAACCCACAAAGTCACAATATGATATGTTTTCGCGCGCCTGCCGATGAATGACACATTGCTGTCCAAAAGACATGAACAGACTATACAACTGGACTCGCATTGTATGTGCGATAAGCTGAGGTAAACATCTGTGTTGCGAAATTTTTCTGATACACATTCTCGCTTTGATATGTAGTACCTATTGATACCCTTAGTTCTGTTAAATGCAACAGTAGGTAATAAAAATTATTAGTTTCATTTATTTCATTTGTAAAAATTGAATGGCTTATATTTTAAATATCTTCTTCCATAGTAAAGAACAGCTGAAGCTTACCTAAATGGTATTCTTCCGTTTTTTCAGATATAAATTACATTTTCAGGCACAAAACTTTTTCTATTGATATTTAGCCTGATATTTATTTAATAGTAATATTTTCTCTTCAGTACATCACTTTTCTCTAATGCATATACACAATATATTTATTTACTATTTTAAATGTTATGTTTATGCTATAAGTAAATAAATTATGCATGGTTTCTCTATAATATATTCTTGCTGATCTAGAACAAAGCACTAAGTACTTTGGGCAAGGTATCAGTATTTTTAGCATACATTATTGGCTGGACTATGTTATGGAGGGAGGGGATTTGGCATGGAGCATCAAACTGGGTCTATTATACCTATGCCCTCAAGTGGGGCACCTAAGGAGGCAGGATTAGGCGAGAGGGGACCGAGTGTAGTCATCCAAAGGACTTTTAAAATAAATTTAAAAAGGAACAAGGTAAAGAAAGAATAATTTAGAGGTAGCTACATCAAATAAACTTATTTATCATATGTAGAAAGAATGCAAGAGTAAAGATTTGCAATAAGTTAGTTTGCGCTGGATACCAGAGCGTGTATGAATAAGTATTATGTATTAAAAATTTAAATAGGTTATTACTTTGGGATTAGTTGCAGTGATGCAGCTGGCAACCAGTTGCGAGTGTTCGATACCAGTATTACGAGGCGTGTCTGTAAAATAAGGTCTGCAATGCACTGGGGCCGTGAGGAACGCCATTACGCGAGATCCGGCAACACTGGCGTGTAGCTTGGTTTCACCCCTTCCAATCTTCATCTTAGCGAACCCGTTGCAACCATCAGCCTTGGCTGCGCAGCCGTTTGCGATGGAGCTTCCTATCACTTCCGCCGCCAAGTACGAGTTGCGTGCAGTGATCCGTTTTTTTGAGTGCCAAGGGCACTACCGCCACTGAAATTCATCGTCAGTTATGCGAGGTCTATGGTCCACAGTGTATGGACGTCAAAAACGTGCGAAAGTGGGTCAGAGAGTTCAAAGACGGACGTACAGTCGTTCATGACGAACAGCGTTCTGGTGGGTCTTCGGTTTCAGCCGAAACAATTGCAAAAGTTGAGCAAGAAATGCTTAAAGATCGGCGTGTGACAGTTCGCGAGCTGTACGAACTTATCCCTGAAGACAGTAAGACTACAATTGACAAGATTTTGACCGAATATTTGCATTATCGCGAGGTGTGTGTGAGGGGAATTCCCAAAATGCTCACCGAAGACTATAAACGTCCCAGATCGGATGGGACATCCTCACACTTCAGACTTAGCACCTAGTGGTTATCATCTGTTTCTTGAGTTGAAGTCACACCTGGGTCGAACATATTTCCAGACCGATGGTGATTTGAAAAACGACGTTGAGTGCTACCTGCCTGACTTGGCGGGAGAGTGCTATGACAAGGATATACAAAATTGCCACAGCGTATGCAAAAGTGCATCGATCGCAATGGCGATTACGCTGAAAAATAGCTGTAAGTTCTGAATTTTCATCAATATAACATTTTTTGACAAACATGTTTTCTATAATAAATAAAATTTGAGACTTTATTTTACGGACACGCCTCCTATAATTTGTACTTTCTAGTTTTTGTAATTACATTTTACTTTTGCTTATACTTCTGGACTATTTTCTGGTCTAAGCCTCCATTATTTTCTTTATTTATTTTTCTTCTAGTTTTGATTTTTTTGCAGTAGTTTATAGTGAAAATCTGTAAAATGATTGTATATAAGTGCAAGAAAGTTTAGAAATAAATGGTAAATGCGGATATATAACCAAGGAGCCGGGGCACGATATTCAGATTTGTTTGTATCTATTATCTAAATTAGAGTTAGAAGGTTCCATTTCACAAACATAATTATTTAATTTATATGATGCCTACAAAAGCTCGAAAGACCTTTATTTTCCAAAAACCATCGCAATAACCCTAACATTACCAACATACATTACATGGACTCAAAATAACAAATGAATAGCCAATTCATAGAATACACATTGATCTCTCTGACATAATCAAATATGGTTTTCGTTTTCTTTGAAATTTCTTTTGTTTTCTTAGCAGATCTGTGTATTGTGCTTATTGAGTCCAGCAAGGTTTATATCGACATTATTTCTTTCCAATAAGATGTTTTCTATAAATAGCGACGAAATGCCCCGTAGGGTCACGTGGCACTCACCATAAAAAATCTTTGTATCTGGACTTGTTCAACAACGCTTTAAGTAGTATTTTGTTCATATTATTACTCGTATTATTTGTCTTGGTGTTCTGAAAAAGTTTCAATATACCATTTAAGTGTCCTGTTAATATTTTTAAATAATTGCAATATGAAAAAGTAAAGGTTATTTGGGACCTACAGACTAAAGCTTAAGTTGTATGTATAAACCGCCAAGCTGCAGGCAACGCCGGGTAATGACAATGATTTCTAATCGTCTTTTCACCTGGCTTGCTGCCAGAGTACAAGAGCATATTCGTCGCCAGGAAAGCTTCAGGTTTTATTATTTAAATAGGTTTCTATAGAGTACCAGATACAACAAGAGTTAATAAAACACTAGTAGATGAAAGGAAGGTATAATGGAATACCATTTGTATTACGAAAAATAACTTAAGTAAACAGGTTTTTAAATAAAATTTTCCAAATCATCATGATTAAATATTACAGCTGATTGTGATGAACTTTCAACTGTAAAAGAAGCTGCTATTCATTTTGTTGTTATAAAAACTATGTATTTGAAAATGTTACAAATGGATATTAATATGAAATAATCGAGTATTATGTAATAGGTGGCATAAAACACTGAACAATTTTTTTCTCCATAAAACGTGAATTATTATTGGTTTAAAATAAACCAATCGTGTATAAACAAAAGTCAGGTTTGTTTCATTTCAATGAATTTAAGCTTTTAAAAACTATACTTCGGATTTAAACTAGGCAACATTTCTATTTATATAACTAATAACAGTTGATTAGCCAGTAATATATTCAAAACTCATTTTAAACTTTATTTTTATTCAGTATATTTTTATGGTCATATTGTCACAAGTGATTGTTTTGTTTAGTATAAATAGTGTTTTGTAAGTAATCATTAGACTATGCTGGTGCGTGACGTCACATCTTGCGACCTCTCCTGCCTCTGAAGAAGCGTGTAAGAAGCTTTCTCTCTCTTTAGTGTGCCAGCTTTGCTTAAAGGTGGAGCTAGCTCCGGTCTCTGTAAGATATGTAACCGATCCTGTATTTCCTATTATTGTAATAAACCTTAAATGTCTAAATTATAGCTGCAGTATTTTGTAATGTAACTGAACCATAATAAAGATGAGCCCGCCTTGGTAGCGTGGTGGTAGCATGTCTGCCTCACTTTCAAGAGGTCCGGAGTTCGAATCTCGGTAAGGGTAAGTTACCTGGATAACATTTTGCCGGGGTTTTCCCTTATCCTGATAGGCGAATGTCGGGTAACTCTAAGCTCCATGGACCTCGGACTCATTTGAGCATCATTTCACCAATTACATCCATCGTCCGGTATTACTTAACGTTGGAGGACGTAAATTACAGCAAAAAAGTCACAGAAGATCCCAACCTCTCCTGAGTATGCCTACCTCTGAATTATTAACCCCTGAGGAGGACCTGGCCACGTGGCACCCTAATTCTTTGCCATCATGGTCAGGGAGTCACAATATGGAGCATTGATATAAAGTGGGGTATTAAAAATACCTGGTATCCCGTAATACCCAACACGGCACCTTGGACAATGACCCTTTGAAGAATTGCCAGCTGAAAGCGTCCACAATATAACAAACTATAATTCTTTTAGTGTAAATTAAGCTTAACATCAATGTCCAAGTCACGTGGGTATTACTGGGTTAAAATTCTTGAAATTTTGCCTTAAAAACTTTTGAAAATCACAAAATTAACTTTATTCTGTAGCGAGTGAAATGAAAATAATTTGTTAAGTCTCACTGAAGTGCATCATGGGAGTCTTTCTTGAATCCTTCATGGCACTCCCACGTGATATTAGCAGAAAACAGATCCGAATTCTAGGTAATCTATATTTCCCGACTGCTACACCATTCCCTTCTTTCCTCTATATCTTGTCGACAATCGTATTGTTGGTTGCTGCCGCGGCCGCAGCCCGTGAGTAAGCGTTGGTCGCTTGGCCAGAGAGAGAAAGAGACAGAGAGATGTCTTGCCGCCGCGAGAGGCCTTGAAACGTCGGCGGCTTTCTGGAACAATGAGCGGGATTTATAAATAAGCGGCAAAGTTTGAGAACAGTCAGTTGCAGGTGAGTTGCTCGCTGTGTGTGTGCAGCTGTGCAGTAATTGTGAGTGTAATGATTATAATATTACACTTATAATGATTATAATACATTTGAAGTGTACCGCAGCGAATTCCTTTGTTTACGGGACGATGAGAACGAAACGACCTTAAAGAGTGCGTTTGTGCATGTTACGTCATGTTGCTGCTGTAAGGGGTGTATAAGGTTATTGGTTACTGCAATAAAGATCATTTTAAATTTCTGCTAACAAGACTTTTAATTCCACGAACCCACACAGTTACAATATCCTGGTTACACAACAACGATTGAAAGAATGGTGACCAAATCTGCATTGGTTACACTACGTGTTTCTGACCTTAGCCTCATTCGGTAGAGCGTACTAATAGGCAAGTGAGAGAAGGGTTAGCTTGGAGGAGAAGAGGAACGCTGTATCTAAGAGGGATAAGAGGTAGGGAAAAGGGAATTTGTGAATTGTGTATGGGAAAAGAAAGCATAGAACACTCTGTAACAGAATGCGGAGATGTTGCAATATGGAGAAAAAAGGTCTGGGAAGAAAAATGGGAGAAAGTAGAGCAGACAATAGTAGATATAAAAGTGTTAACGGGCAGGGAGGAAAATAAGGTAAGAAGTATTGGTGAGTTCTTGCATAAATTAAAAGAAAAAATGGGCCAGAAATGTAAAGAATATAAGAACGGAAGATGAGGGGGAAGAATGGGGCTAATTAAGTAACAAGGAGACATGGAAGTTAAGAGCTACCGGACAGAGCAGAAGACCAGGGTGTCATGTAAGACAAGGTAGCAACAAGGTAGAGATCTCCCAAGAAACGGAAGGCTATTTGGGCAACTTCAAACCTAATTTAAAACTTCTATGGAAAAATCGTCAATCCACTTCACACACTTCAGGTATTAAATAAAACAAAACAAAAAAAAAAAATGTTGAATATTCGAGGTACCAGAATGATGTATTATACATTTATTTTACTTTATTATTTGTCCTAACCACTTTAATCGGACCTCAAAGCAGTAGCTCAGTAGATGATACTCGTCGCAAGATCTATGATCCTTGATGACACACATTCGAGGACAGCTAGTTCTGATACAACCTGCCTTTCTGCTGATAGGATACTCTTATGAAGAAAGCTGTTTATTGCAAGCTTTAGCCAGTTCAGGGTAAAATATCCACAGGCGTGCAACAAAAGAATTTCTTCGTAGAATAGCTGAATTATTAAATAAGACATGAACTTCCCTGGTAACGAAAATATTCAAGATGTTCCCGGGCTTCAAGCAGGTGCAAAGATGATTAAACTTCGAAGTTCCGAGAGCGTGCATCTCTGATGATAGGAGAGGTGTAAGCTCCCGAAACGTCGATGTCTAATCATCTGTACACTTGACTTGAAGACGGAGTACAACCTGAATATAGCTATAATGTTTTCTCCCGGATCAAAACTAGACGACGCACGCAAATTGCAATCTGCCAACTGAAGCACTTTTAGATAATAGATGCTCTGCATTATTTTGTGAATACAACCTTCAGTAAACCATATAGATAAACTGAAAATTACATTAAATTAATTGGGAGTCTATTAATGACACAAAACAACACTTACTTTTCAATTTTCCCGGAACGTCCGGCTGAAGATAGAGGGAAGGCCTCAGAAACTAGTTCCGGGAAAATTTAAAAGTAAGTGTTGTTTTGTGTCATTAATCGACTCCCAATTAATTTAATTTATACAACAACACTGATTTCAACACTTCCATGAAAGGATTTAGAAAATTACATATTCAGTCATGCAATAATAACGAAGTCATTTAAATATAATATCTTAGTATAGGATGGATTCGTGAATGGCACGGCGAGCAGACTTGACCTACTGTACCTACATCCTCACGTAGATGATCCCCGGGAGGGAAGATAGGAACGAGAGGAGTAGGAGGGTGGCCAACCCATGGAGTCGCGAAAGTGCAGAGGGAACGGTCCATACAGTTGGCCAGTTGTAAACTCCCCGGCAGGCCAGTACAGCCGTCATCCCACTCACCGTGTTTCTAAAACGCTCCACCAGACCGGAGATTTTCTAGCGAAAGAGCCTACCAGATGAGAGATGAAGTGACATGATAATGGAGATGAAATGGAGAGACAAGAAATTCCGGGGATGTAATTAACCTTCCTAACATGCAACTAGAGACTCGGGAATGTCCACTGAAGGTCAATACACCTCAACACTCTGTCGAATAATACACAGACGAATAAAGCGTTTATCAAATTACTTCGTTCAAGAGTAAAGACATCATTTGTGCTTTTAAATCGCTATTCTTTTCTTGTTGTTCATTTTTATAGTACCTTTACTCGTTATAGCCGTAACTAAAACATTTGACGACATAGTTTTTGGAGTTTCAGGAAAGGTTATTATTTTTCTTTATCGCGTCTACTGAAGGGTAGAGAATAATAATACTAATGAAATAAAAGATAATTTCCCAAACATCTGCCTGGGTGAAATGAACCATTTTGTTGTATTGCCATGTAACTAGCAGCTGCATCTCGAACGTTTCCACTGCCTCACTGAAATGTGTCATAAAGGAATTTCTACAAACATTTATCAGGATTAACAAGAAGTACATATGGAGGAGAAAGTGATGCAGGAGAGGGTGATTATATTTCCGATAGCGCCCGCCACGTTGAAGGCCTTCATTACATTTTCACATTAAGTATCGATCCAGGTGGAGTAACGTTTTAATTACCAGGCTGACACAAAGTGAAGACCCGCCCTGTCACATGATAACTATCCTACCCCTTTGATCCACGTGAACCATCTAACGCACTAACATGCACAGCTAAAAGGGCAAAATAAAGAAACACACGACAGCCCACTAAGCAAATAATACATGTTACTTCAGCAAATGTTTCTGATTTACTTACTAACACCTTTTGAGAGACGCTCAATTAACGCTGTTCAATAAAGAATGACCACAATTTTGTTTTGACAACTTAGCTTTACTCAACCTCATAATTTTGATGGTCCTTCTCAAAATATTCTACCCTGAATGTGATGCACTTGTCCCAGCTTTTCTGCCAGTCCTCAAAGACATGCTGGAAACAATTATTTGAGAGATCCTCCAAAATCATCTTCGCAGCCTTCACCACTGCTTCTGAAGATGGGTATTTCCTCCCAGGAAGGCGTTTCTTCAAGTCAGGGAATATAAAAATGTCACATGGGGCTAAATCCGGACTATAGGGAGGGTGAGGGATGCACTTCACGCAACAACATTCACAATATGCGGCCGCTCACCATCGTGGTGCAGCATCTAGCCTGCCTCACGGAAATGTGGTCTTTTGCGCCTGATACAGACTTGCAATGTTTTCAGGATATCCCTGTAGTATTGTCCAGTTACTGATGTGTGTGCAGGTACAACATGCTGATAAATCATTCCATGAATATCAAAGAGTGAGATGACCGAAACTTTCGCGCAGAAGCAACCACTCTTGCTTTTTTGGAGGTTCGTGATGGAGGATATTTCCACACTGCGCTTTGCCGTTTGCTCTCAGGATCAAAATGATATAGCCAAGTTTCATCAGCAGTGATTACGTTTGAAAGAATTCCGAATCTTTCTCTAACATCAACTTTAACTGCATGCAGATGTGCATGCGAATGCCCTTTTGTTCAGGAATCAAAGGTCTTGGAACCCATCGCGCACAAACACGTCTCATGTGTAATGTTTCTGTCACCAATGTGTAGGTGGCACACAACGAAATGTTCAGTATTTCAGAAAGTGATCTAAAGGTAATTCGTCGATCCTCTCTTACAATGGCAGCAGCAGTGTTGATGTTTTCTTCCGTAAGAGCAGTAACTGGAGCACTGGGTCCACCTTTCTTTAAAACTGATTTTCTCCCCTCTTTAAACATTTTTAAAAACCTTCAAACTATGCTGTAGGGAAGAACAGACTCTCCATAGTCCTCCTGTAACATTGCATAGGCATCAACTGAAGATTTGTAGAGACGAAAGCAGAATTTCAAAGTCGCATATTGTTCCTCGCGTGTTATCTCCATTGCAGCGGTAGGCGATACTGAACATATCTGAAATTGCCTGGCTCTCACAGGAGGGAACCAGGAGTACCAACAATGAAACTACTACGGCGTGTTTGTTTCACATTAAGCTAATAGAATATAACAAGATTGAAGTTTAGTGTGAAAAATTATGACCGTTAAAAATTATGATCACTCTTTATTGAGCAGCCCTCGTATTTTCATATTATTGGTAGTCTAACGAATTAATGTTATTTTTATTTAAGATTTACAGGAACAGATGCATTATACAGTTTATTACAAAGAGATTTATGAATTTATTTCTTTACCGTCGTAGAATTTAAGGTCATGAGTGCTTTTGTACTATTCCCAGGGAGTCACGACATTGCAGCGGGCAGGTGTCCTACACTTTACCAGTTGGAAACTCCCCGGTAGCTCACCCGACTGCGGTCTGGAAACGGCGCAACAAGACCGTGTTTGGAGACCGGAGACCGTCCTACCGGAGGATGAAGTTTCTACCAGGACACAACATCCTGCCATGCAACACCGAGACTCCCTGAAAGAGACCACCAGGTGAGAGATGATCTGAAATGATAATGGAGGGACAGAAAATTCGGTGGATGTAATTAAACCACCCAGAATTCCCCTAGGGCCCGAGAAAACCCTCGATAAAGCCCATAGGTCAGTAAGGTCAGCCACGGGAATTGAACCTGGGCCTCCCGAATGCGGGACACAGACGAAAGCGTCTGAACCATGTAACGGTTGTTTGATTTTTTCTTTAATTTTAAGAGTCTATTTTGAATTATTCAGGAAAAAGTGATTTGTACAAAATAAAAGATGTGGAAATGTTACATCATTTTGTTATTAATGGTAATTGCAAGGATGCAATTACGTAATGTGGTGACGTGGACAAAAAAGAAGTAATTTAGTTGTTATAGAAACAGTTATGACAAACGCTACGTAGTAAATGTCGGTAGGCCAACACCAGTGCTATGTTTAGAAAAACTTTATAGTGAAACATCTTCAATATACACCAGGATATCTAAGACTCGTTGGAATGAGGAAGCTATTGTGTCGGAATGAAGGAGCTTAGAAAGAACACTAACAAAATTGTGGACGCTCTTCGGGAAAGCGTACGTCTGCATATTGTAAAACACAATGAGAACGTTAAGCTTACAAGCTTTCATTTTTACGTTGTCATATCGGACGATGAATGAAATGGGTGAAATGATCCACAAATGCATCCATGGTCCATGGAGCTTAGAGGTACGCGACATTCGTCTATGAGAAAGTCTTATCCAGGTAACTCGCCCTGACCGAGATTCAAACTTGGGTCCTCTGGAACGTGAAGCAGACACGCCTCCATCTACGCAACCTAGGTGGGCTAAGCTTAACACTTTTTCACGCAATATCCCATTAGGAAACTAGACAAGAAGTGACATCTCGTGGACATAATGAAAGCGAGGGCTCTTTAAGTAAAGGCAGTTTTAAAGATCTTTTGGATTCATATACAGAGTGAAGCCCCATCGAAATTCAAAACCACTATTTCAGTATAAAATCTGTTTTCGCGATAGTCATTTTGCGAATTTACGTTAGCTAATTTTCCGAGTCACATAATCAATTTGCACAGAGACGCGCCTGTTATTAATATTTGAAAACTGAAGCAAAATAAACAGAAATATTTTGAAAATTATTGGTTAAAATGAGAAATTTAAAAGATTTGAATTACTTTTTAATTTTAAAAAAGTTTTCTATCTCTTACGATTGAGATAAATATGTAAAATTGTTTCAAAATGAAGAGGTTTATGGAGGTTACTACAACAAAGTTGAAGACTTCTTTCATTCTTTATTAGTAAACGTATTAAGAATTTTGTATTTTAATTAAGAATGGGTCCTCGATACCTGCGATATCTGGATACTCAGATACTTGCATGTCTTTTTTTTTTTTTTTAATTTACCTTCTCTACATCAAGTCATGTCGGACGATGACTGAAATGAGTGATATGATGTTCAAATGAGCCCGTTGTCTATACAGCTTAGAGTTACCCGACATTCGTCTGTAAGGATAAAGGAAAACGCCGGAAAAACCCTATTCAGTTAACTTACACTGAACGAGATTCGAACTCGGAACCCTTTAAACGTGAAGCAGACACTTATAAAAGTGGACTGTTTCTAAACACATTTGCTTTGAACTGTCTAATGCAAAGTTTAGAAATAAGTACACGTATAGATAAAAATATAACAAATTAAACATTTTTAGCTTTAAACTTCACTTATCTTTTAAGAGTTTGGTGTAACTTTATATCCTCAAAATAAATCTAGTATTAAAAATGTATTGCATTCCTCTAAGAGAGATAAAATTCCTAATTATAAAAGATCTAGTATTTATAAGTTTAATTGTTTCGATTGTGATACAATTTATATCGGAAAGACGAAACATAATTTAGAAGTCAGAACGAAAGAACATTTTCGTAACATTAAGTATATACAGACTGATAAGTCGGCTGCAACAGATCATTTTTGGCCATTTAACCATGAAATAAATCCTTAAGTTAAACTATTAAAGCAATGAAATGGTGTAATAGATATAATAGTTTGGGAAAATATGTTTGTTTTAAAAAACAAACATCGTGTAGTGAATTATGAAATACCATTCGATTCGGTTTTTAAATCTGCTTTATTTTCAGATTTTGATAGTACTAATAAGAACATATTGTCACCCGAACATCGGAATTCCCGATAGGACCAGCTGACAGGTAGGGACCAGACGGAAAGCATTGCGCCACGCCTACCCATTTATCTGGTAGCGCTACCGTGGGGATGGTTGGAAACACATCACTAGCCATCTCTTTCCCCTCCCTGACGTCTGGAACCTTCAGGATGATTCACTGAACAACGAGATTTCCAGAAACAGCTACCTTCCTATAAAAAGGGGCTGCAGTTGGTGAGTGAGTTGAGTCCATGGAGAGCAGCAGGAGGAGTGCCGTGCTAGTGAACGGACTGGAAGACTGTGTACGTACATCGGAGGAGTTGTAAGTAATTGTGTGTGTAGAGTGGACCTGTGACAGACGAACTGGCGAAGTGTAATTGTGTGCGCTACGCAATTCTGTGTAATCGGCAAGTGTTCCAACTGTAATTCGGTGGAAATAAAGAATATTTTGAGTTTCTGCAATTTGACTTTTAATTTCACGAACCCACAAAGTCACAATATCAACATATAGTGTTCGTAACGATGGCGACAGCTTTGTTGTTTCCGGCTGAGGATGTGTAAATGTACCGGACGATTTATAGGAAAAATATCACCATTTCTTATAAGTGAAGTTTGAAGTTAAAAATTATTATATTTGTTTGCTTCACTCTTAATAGCTTCATATTTTACGCATTTATAGGTACACTGATAATTGTAATCTTTTTCTAATTAAATATATGCACTTAATTAATTTTATTGGCGTTACACATTTCTCCCGACAATCTATTTTGTATTGAAACTAGAAGCAGAAATGGTGGCTATCGAACTGTGGGGTATCAAAGAAAATATTTTCTATTAGTATAGAAAATCGAGTATCAAGAACAGCTGGCATCGAATTTTCTTAATTTGAACAAAAATCGTTAGAGCCATTTTGAAAAAATGAACATTTTTAAAACCTTTTCATTATAAAACGTAATCTGTAGTGGGATGTTTTCCTGAAGATCTTAGTGTAGCATCACTGGTAAACATCAAACTTAAATGTCGAGTTTGGTATTTATGTAACCAAGTTTTCGTTTTTGAGTTGTGCAACTCACGAAGACACGCACACACACACAGACACATTCAGGCACGTGTTTCTGCATTATTTTTTATTCAGGGACCTCACAAGCACATTTCTAAGGAACTGTTGCTCAGAAAACTTATGTTCTGTATGGCTTCTGCGTTCCTTGCTGCTTCACTCTTCCAGTTAAGGGAGGGGGGGTTCCCTGTAAGACCACCTGCAAGTGGCACTTTTTTCTTCTCTGCCTTTTTCATTTCTATACCGATCTTTATTTTTGTTCTTCCTCCACTGGCTATGACTTTTATAAAGACTATGGGTGTACTTTTGTGTCTCTGCGTTAGGCGTGTGAATTTAATTTGTGCGTTGACCATTTTTTCCGTTCAGTGTCGCTTTTAGACTGGCCAGATTTTTGCTTTTGCCTTTTTTTATTGCGATATATATATATATATATATATATATATATATATTGGTGGAGGAGGTTATCTATAATAATGCAAGTATCATTTAATAATAGGAACCAGATCTGAATCCCTATGTACAGACAATTTACGTGTTTTTTTTCTGTAGCTCGCAATTATACGGGGGTGGACTGAAAATCTTCTAACCTCAACATGAAGATGGCAGAACTCATAAATAAAAGCTAGTAAATTTCGTTGCTCATCTGTTAACAGTTACTCACCAAAGTTATAGTCATTTTGGTCTCTGAGTTGTTATGAACAAAATCGACGAAGTCGAGTATCGAGAGGTCATTAATTTTTTCTCTTTGAAAGGCAATACGCCTATGCAAATCAAAGATGAGATGGATTCTGTGCATGGGGACTCTGCACCATCATTTACTACAGTGAAATTTTGGGCAGCTGAATTTAAAATTGGCCGAAAGAGCATGGGAGACGATGAAATTTCGGGACGTCCAAAAACTGCAACCATCGAAGAAAACTTCGCCAAAGTTCACCTAATGGTGCTAGATTGCCACCGAATTAAAGTGAGAGAGACAGCAGAGGCCATGCACATGTCAAAAAAAACGTGTTTGTCGCATACAAAATTAACTTTCAGACATGAGAAAGCTGTCCGCACGTTGCTCACGTTAGACCATAAACGTGTTCGAATGAACACTTCCAACGCACTATTGGCGCAGTTTAGACGCAATAAATACGAGTTTTGCGTTGATTAATTACTGCAGATGAAACTTGAATACTCCATTATACTCCCGAAACAAAAATACACTCCAAACAGTGGACTACAAAGGGGGAACCGGCTCAATAGAGAAGTTCTTTTTTCGGCTGGGAAAGTGAAGACCACCGTTTCTTTGGGATAGTTATGGAGTTATTTTACCGATTATGTTCAGGAGCATACTACGCATTATTATTTGACAAGCTGAAGGCAGAACTTTCGAAAAACGGCCATATTTCAGAAAAAGAAAGCCCTGCTTCACCAGGAAAACGCACCGTCTCACACCTCAACGGTTCCAATGGCGCAAATCCACGAATTACGGTTTGAACTGCTTGACCATCTGCCTTACTCACCAGATCTAGCCCCAAGCGACATCTGTGTGTCCCTCATCTAAAAATTGCGCTCGGAGGATAGAGATTTACGTAAAGTATAGAGACAATCACCTTCGTGAACAATTATTCTACAGAGAAAAATTTGGGTACTATTTGGACGGGTTACAGTGATGGGAGCATTGCTGGGAGAAGTGTGTAGTGTTACAAGGAGAATATGTTGAAAATAATTTTAAAAAATCGCAAAAAAGATATCTTGTATCTTTATTAGGTCGAAAACGGTTCAGACCACCCGCATACATTTGGATTTTGGTATGATATTTATTATACGTACATATTCATAAATAAATTACCCACACGTTTGTTAATGTTGGCCCTTTTTATGTTTGGTGTTTGACCGGGAGATGCAGTCTTACATTTTTCTGTTTTAAAACCGTTCACTTTGTATTTTATGTCTTTTTTCTCTCTCGCTGTAATACTTGCTCACGCTTGTTATAGTGTTGACCGCCTCTCTCGTGCATGAATTGACTCTTTCTAAACTCTGTTGCATGTAGTCACAGCTCGGAGACCTGAGGTATGTGGTTTGAACCTCTGGCTCGCCGGAGCGCACCGAGAAGGGAGTTTGAGCCATGAATGGCTGCCCTTCTCTAAGTTCCAGCATTAATGAGCCACATCTTATTTCCACTTTATGGTGCAGGAGAATTCATCGCTGGTGAGACTAGCAGCTACGTGTGGTCACGTGACCTATCCCATGGGTTTGGCTCGAGGGTGAAAATACGGACACAACACCAAAAGCTACATGGCGAGAAGCATTGCCTGGGATAGGCAACGCTCACTCCTACACGTTTTGCTTTATTTCAAATTTTAAAGAGCTTCAATGTAACGACATTTAAAATAATAGCCTTTGTACACTTAATTAAAATGAGTATTGCTAAAGAGACGGCGAGTGATTTGATTTCAAAAATCAAGATATAAAGCTAATCTGGACAGTAAATGATAAAAATAATTACAGACTTAAGTAAAATATAACTCTTATTTTCTTTTAAAGGGTTAAACTATAAAGAATCTTTAATGTGTTTTGTAAATGTCGAGGCAAGAAAAATGTGTAAACTCTAATTGTGAAATACATAAAGGTATTCATTCTAAAAGTTAAATACGTGACTATGTTAACTTTCATCCATTAATTTCTATATGTGCAAATCATTCTTCTGATTTGCTTTCCAAAACCAAGAAATACGAGGGATATTCATTAAATAATGAGCATATTGTCTTTACGGTCATAATTTTTCGCACTAAAATTCAATCTTATTTTTTCTGTTAGCTTAAGGTGTTTCATTGTTGGTACTCTTGGTTCCCGACTGTGAGAATCAGGCGAGTTCAGACATGTTCAGTATCGCCTAATGCTGCAATGGAGGTAACATGCAGTTAAAGTTGATGTTAGAGGAAGATCAAAAGCTTCTTACAAACGTAATCATTGCTGATGAAACTCAGCTACATCATTTTGATCCTGAGAGGAAACAGCAAAGCTCAGTGTGGAAATCTCCTTTATTACCAACCCCCCAGAAAGCAAAAGTGGTTGCTTCTGCCGGGAAAGTTACGGTCATCTCATTCTTTGATATTCATGGAATGGTTTATCAGAATGTTGTACTTGCACAGACATCAGTAACTGGACAATACTACGGGGATGTACTGAAAACATTGCAAAGTCCATGTTAGGCGCAAAGGATCACATTTCCGTGAAGCAGCCTGGATACTGCACAACGATAATGCACGGTCATATATTGCCAATATTGTTGCTGAATATCTTACAAAAATCAAGGTGAAGTGCATCCCTGACCCTCCCTATAGTCCTTATTTAGCCCCATGAGACTTTTTTCTATTCCCTGACTTGAAGAAATGCCTTCGTGGAAGGCATTATCCATCATCAGAAGCAGTGCTGAAGTCTGGGGAGGTGATTTTGAAGGATCTCACAAGAAATTGTTCCCAGACTGTCTTTGAAGACTGGCAGAAACGCTGGGGCAAGTGTAGCACATTCAGAGGAGACCAGTTTGAGAAGCGCCATAAAAATTATGAGGATGTGTAAAAGTACGTTGTCAAAAATAAATTGTGATCATTCTGTATTGAACAGCCCTCACATGTTCAAGAAATATTCCACTGCCTGTAAGTGTTAAGTTCATGGCATGTTACAAAGCTTAACTTAAATGGGTGGAGCTTTACTTGTAGTTGCAAAGTTCAACTTGCTAATACTAAGTCCTATCAAAGTTAACTAACGTTACAGGCAACTTTAGAAGGTGTTACGTTCGTAGAATAAAAAAAGCCTACAACATCACATAGTGAATCCCCCCTTCTTCCCCTTAGAGCTCTTAGTGTTGTAAACCCCAACTGCTCTAAATGAGGGATAAAAAGCCTCTAATATTCATCCAGAAGGATCTGAAACTAGGACGGAACTTCTAACTTCCTTAGCCTCTCTCCGATGGCCTTCCAAGCTTTGAAAATATTATATAGCTTATTTTTCCAGTAATTTTGTAGATATTTATACTTATAATCTTTTGTACTTTCCTTTTGGTATCACAGTTACTTGATAAATTAAAAAAAAAAACACAGACAAGTTTTCCGTAATACAAAAATCCTTAAATTGTACAACGAAGTGAGGGCCCTAACTTTAAGGCCGCCAAATTAACATTTCAAATACAACTGTGGCGTAGGGACGTGGCGACCCCATCGCCCAGTTAGCCAACCCAGTGCCTAGGGGTATATCTGGGCCACCCGGGCTCCCGAGGTGAAATATATATTAGGGGAACAGCTGCTCAATAGTCAAAGGGCCCCATACACAGTGTTAAGTGTGAATATCTTAAAGGGATTTACGGCGGAGAAGAAGTTATTCACCACGGCGAAGTCGCGGAAGAGGCATCCCTCCTAATGGGTATGATACGTTAGGAACGGACAGATGAGGTTCGAAGTCCAGTAAGACAGCTGATCAAGGAGAGGACAACTCCGATATAAAACCGGACCCTTCAGGATGGGGGTTTAGCAATTGGCTGGCAGCCCAATCTAATAAAAAAGGAACTTATTCACAATTCTGATATAAAGAGCTTTAGATTATATGCCGAAAGGAAAGAGATGTGGGACGCCCAGCTCTACGCTGGAAGAATCAGTAGCCTCTTGAAGAGAACGGAAGGGGTCACAGGGCCTAATTCCTGAAGATGATTGATGATGATGATGATGATGATGATGATGATGATGATGATGACGATGATGATAAAAAATACAACTCCTCTACAGCTATCGAAAAAATAATATTCTTAGTTAATAAAAATAACAGTTTCTGATTTATAAAGTTAGCAGTGTTACCTCTTTATACAATGGAAGATATGACTTTCGTAAGTGCACTAGTCCACTTTTGGCACTATATGAGTTACATATATATTGTGATATCCCTGGAAATATTTAAATATGCCGCTATGAACCAAATGGTTGAACCATCCCAAGGATACCACTGGGGAACACAACTCATAGAGTGAGAGGTCAAATTACCCACACTAAAACCTAGAAGATACGGGGCACCTAACAATCACATACACAATTCTTCCTGAAATCCACATACCTGTTTTATTCCGAAATAAACAAATTACAACATAACATTCCACAGGTGCGGAGAGATGTAACAAAAGCGAACGTCAATCCAAAATCTCCCGGCAAGCCAGCTCCAGATCCTTTCATGGCTGGCTAGATTACAGCTACCATTTGTTCTCGTAGAAACTCTACTGCGAAGATTTCTAACCAGCCAAAATGAGCCGGACGCCTGGCGGCGACTTGACCTTACTAAACAAAGTGAGTATATCACAATATATATCATGGTAATCGTCTCAATGAGCTCTATCCTATGACCTTAAACACATTTCAAGTTTCAGGCACTTCCACTTGATACTGAGTTAGTGAGTTTCATTGTTACAAAAGTCCAGGAACTTCCGTTGTTCTGCAACTTAGACCGGCATCGTGCGCATAAGCACAATCAAAGACTCATCCAAGAACATTAAGTATATGATGTTCAACTGTCTATGATCAAGTACTATAAGATGGCTTTCAGCAAGGTGAAGGAACCTATATCAGTGCCCAAAAAGCAAGAGGGGTGGAAAGTGACTACATATAACATTATTGAATATATATCAACCATTGTTACTGCTAGCAAGAACTTTAGTGGTTTAATGACGGAGACATTCCTAATCCAAGAAAACACAAAGTTTGCTGAAACCATACTGAGGAAAGCTTACGATAAAGAAATTCCTCTGAAAGCTGAGAAAGCCAAGGACATTTCGAAGTCTGTTGCTTAAGTTCTTCCTGAAAAACAATAGTATTTTCCAATTCTGTGTGGTAAATATAGCAAAGAACAGATATCTAATGCGGAATAATCAGGAAATGAGGTTTGGGATTCACATTAGGATAACTCACTGAATGTAATATCTATTTTTTATTATGCTACAAATAAAACGTGCTTCAACACACATATGAGTACTGTAAAATATTTTTAAGCTCTGAAGTGTTACATCATGGCAAACCATCTATGGTCATTGCAATAAAATATAACCGCTTACATTTTGTCATTCTGTGGAGTTTAGTAACTGTTCATGTTCACAAAAAGTGAAAGACAAACTAGACTTCCAAGTTCTGGTAGTGTACCGCATTCCCTGTGAATGTGGGACACCGTATATAGGACAAACCGGAAGGACCATCGCCACCAGAATAAACGAACATGAACCTGGGCTGACCGAGCATTGTTTTGTTAACGACCATAAAGCGAACTTTCGGGAGACGACCATCTTGGCAAAATGCAACAGTTACTGGGAGCGGAGAATTAAGGAGGCTTTGGCCATTTCCTCTGAAAGCAGCACGCTTAATTGTGATGCTGGAGTTCAGTTCAGCTCCTCTTGGGAACCGGCCTTAGAAATGGAAATCCATCTATGTAAGAGGAACAGATCTATACAGCTTGATAATCAAGTTAAGTAGTTACGTTTCTTTGAACCAATTAATTTTCTATACTCACGCCATCTCCTGACCTGTCATTTAATTTACTGAAAACATTCGTTTGTACAGGAATGTAAATTTTGATAGTGTTCTGTCTGTTTATATCCAGTGATTCTATTGTGGTTATGAAATTTAAGCATGTTTGTGTTCTGTGGAGCTACACCAGGTGTTTACTACTACATGGCACTTTCAAGTAAAAGTCAAGACCTTCTTCGTCAGTATCTCCTTTTGTCACTCCAATGTAATCGTACTGAATTACTGGGACTATATAAATGCTCTTTATTATTTTAATGATTTAAGAAATTAAATTAGAATGTGCTTTATAGCTCCATATCCCTTAAAAGGCATTTAATGGTGAACAAAATATCAAAATCTTTCGAAAGAGTTTTGATGTTACCTTCCACACACAAACAAATTCTCTCTCTGCTTATAACTTAATGACTGCTCTTCTTCTTCACTTCACGGCATGGGCAGAGTGCCCGTTCCGTCTCACAATAATTGCTCCTTCCATCTCTTTTTAGGTCTACCAACATCTCTCTTTCCTTGTGGCTGATATTGGAATGCAATCTTAGGCAGTCTTGTTTCGGACATTCTTTGTATAGGCTGTATCCATTGCTTTTGATATTTTTTCAATTTTGCTACTTATCGAGTCTACGTTGAGTTCCTTTCTTATGTCTTCATTCCTTATTCTACCCAACCTTGTGTATTCCTTTGTTTTCCTTAAAAAGTTCATCTCTGCACTTTGAATTTGGCTTTTCATTTTCTTCGTGAGTACCCATGCCTCACTTCCATAAAGTAGTGCAGGGACTGCCATTTTTTTGTACAACTTTAATATTGTATCTCTTCTTGTTTTATTTATCAACGTTCTATGCACTGTTCCACAAATCATTTGGAACGTTGCAAGTTTTTGCTCACATCTCTGTCTGTTTTCATCATATACTTAAGATTACATCCTAAATAGCTGAATTCTTTTAGTTGTTCTAGTGGTTTGTTGTCTAAAATTATTTTTGATCTTATAAGTTGTTTTCCCCAAAAGGCCATTATCTTAGATTTTTGCGTCGATATTTTAAGATCATACTGTTGGCATACTTGGTTCAAGCGGTGTAGTGCATATTGTAATTTATCCTCCGTTTCTTGTGTTAAAACTATAATAGGGAGTATAAGGATATAAAATATGACCAAACTATGAAATAACTTGAATACCAAGGAATACAAAACATGTAATATTACTTGTAATGGAGCATGGTGTTAATTAATCTTAAAAATGAACACATAGATACTGTCGCAAACCCGTTATCGCGATAGCGCGGCTTCTGCAAACAAAGGGCAGATAATGTAGCGCAGACATAAAAGTCTGCCGAGAGCTTGATAAATGTAAAATTCTAGTGACATCTTGATTGATAGAGAACATTCCAGAACAGTCGAGAATTATCAATTGAGGTATATATAAGAGATGGCGACATGCCGCCCGCCTCGGTAGCGTAGATGGTGGCATGTCTGACTCACGTTCAAGAGATCCCGAGTTCGTATCTCGGTCAGGGTGAGTTACCTGGATAAGGTTTTTTCCGGGATTTTCCCTTATCCTGAAAGACGAATGTCGGGTAACTCAAAGCTCTATGGACCCCGAGCTCATTTGAGCATCATTTCACCCATTGCATTTATTGTCCAATATGACTTAAAGTTGGAGGACGTAAATTACAAAACGAAATGGAATCGCAAAACGCCAGCGGGACAGTCGTAAACGGAGTTGTAACGAGAGTTGTTGTAAACAGTGGCAGTTTTTTATTTTTTATTTTTCTATTTTACGTCCTCCAACGTTAAGTCATGTTGGACGATGAGTGGAATAGCTAAAATGATGCTCAAATGAGCCCAGGGTTCGTAGAGCTTAGAGTTACCCGCCATTTGTCTTTCAGGATAAGGGAAAACCCCGGAAATAAACTTATCCAGGTAACTCACCCTGACCGAGATTCGAACTCGGGACCTCTTGAACGTGAGGCAGACACGCTACCGAGGCGGGCGCAGTGGAAGTTGAGTGAACTGTTGTTTGTGTTCAATGAACTGGAGCATTGTATTTGTGTATTTTACGTAATTCTACTACTGTAAGGGTTGACCAAACTGTATTTCTACGGAAGTAAAGAACAACTTGAATTTCTGCAAATTGGACTTTTAATTCTACGAACCCATAAATTCAAAATATTAAAAATTTCCGAGGTATTACCTGTTATTGGTTTGCATTTACAAATAGTTTTATATTCTCCGGTAGGACGTCGTCCATTTTCGTATCCTAATGGTGCAAATAAAACAGAAATTCAGAGCTCACCTAGCAATCAGCCCTTTAAAGATTTTATTGCCGCTTAAACTTCCTGTGTGTTCTATTATAATTTGTATTCAGAACACCTGTATAAATGTCTATCTCAAGTAAAGTAGACGGCAAAATAAGTGTTTGTAAGAATAGTTTGTTGAGGAGTAGTCAGAGAAAGTCAAGTGAATGGAACGCATGAGATTTTGCCCGAGGGTATTGCTTTTGCAAAGGGAAAGAAAGGTTACAAACACGTGCGGTCATAAAGCTCCTCGAAGAGCCAATTTCGCTGCACACGTTTATACCTTACATGTGCCCTCAAGTGATTTATGAATTCCAACATTATGTCCCAACAGGAACAAATACAGTTAGAGCACGTAATTTGTAGCTCGTTCGTTGCCTGCAGCTCATAAAATAAGTTACCACAGCACAGCCATAAGGACACAACAACGTGAAAATGTATGTTCTATGGATTTCAAGTCAAGATCATTGAAATATTGGGGCTTTAAAATGTTTACTACGCCAGCCAGCCCCTTAATGCTTGAAACACCGTTCCCTTTTTCCATCCAGAACATGAGAAAGATAGATGGAGAGAGTCAATAATTTGTTAGCAGTGTGTATAAATGCATCATGAAGGTTCGATGCTCATTCAGGAACTTAGATAGTAACTGTTCCGTTCTGGACAGCGCATACAGAAAACAAGGCACTTTCACTAAAGTCCTGTTCAAATCAATCAGAGGATTTTTTCAAAACACTGAACTGGACTGGACTATGCTACGAAGAGGATTCGACACGGAGGTCCAAACTAGGTCCAAGTGTGGCACACACAGGTGGAAAGATAGGGTGATAGGAGAAGTAGCTAGAACAGTGCAGAGGGAGGGTCCCTATAGTTGAGCAGTTGCAAACTACCCGACAATACAGTACAGCCGGCATTCCACACTACTCTCCGTAGAGGAAGCTGCCAAGGTGCGGGTGCTGCGGACTCTTAGCACTCGTGGTAACTCTTGACTTTACTAGAAGAACCTTGGGCCGAACTGCCTAGCCCCTTCCGTAGTGGAGTTTTTCGGATTGTGTTGGACTGGAGGGCACAGTATATTCCCGACGCCCATGTGAGATCGGGTACGTCTGCGGACGGGTTGAAAGGAAGCCATATATTCCCGCGTACTAGTCTGCATAGCTAGTACAATGTGAGCTAGATCGCCAGGCAACCCTACCAAGGTTTCCGGCAGCCTTCCCCTTTGGGGTTGGCGCGCGTAAGTGGCGTATGCATTTCCATCCCGTCTTGAGTCCATACGACCAGATGGGGGGAGTTAGCTTCTAGGTCTTGCCCTAAGGAAAGAGCCCTGGAGGTGCTGGTTGCCCCTCGGGGACAGCGCGATTTCCTCCTTGGTCGTAGAGGGAGGTCGGTTTTCACTCCATGAAGGCTGCCCTAGTAGATACCCTCACCCCTTAATTGATTAAATTAATTCCACACAACTGTGGTCCTTAAAAGGCCAGGTTGGACCGTAGACCCCCCCTCCCGTAGAGGATAGTGCTAACCAAATGCATATAATCCTACCATGCAGCGCAGAGGCTCCCGCCGCCACCTCTTCTCTGGAAGAAACCACCAAATGAGAATTTGATGTGAAATATATTATAGTGGAAATGAAATGGAGGGACGGGAAATTCGGGAGATATAATTAACCCAACCAGCATTCGCCTGACTAGGAATAATCTCCGAAAGTTTCATGGTCAGACAGGCCGGCCACAGGATTCGAAACCGGATCTCCCGAATGCAGACCACAGAGGAAACTTAAAGAGCTCAAATGGTGTTGGTAGTGCTTATGTGTGTGGAACCAAATTGTATACATTCGGATTCCATGCTAGCACTTCCATTTATACTGCAGAGCTTTATGCAATATACCGGGTCATTTTACAAGTACGTCGACGAAAGTTGGGGGCTGCTTAATCCTGAGTGATTCCCTCAGTGCACTTCAAAGCCTAAGGCAGCTGTACAACTACCACCCTATTGTGCAACGTATCCAGGATGTCCTCCACGATTTACACGCTTCAGGCGTTAGAGTGGTGTGTGTATGGATTCCTGGTCACGTTGGCTTGCCGGAGAATGAAATGATGGATTCAGCAGCTACGATGGCTACCATGCAGCCCAGGGTTAGAATACCATTTGTGACCTCGGAGGATATTAGAGCTGTATTAAGGAGAGCAGTGCATTCCTGCTGGCACAAAGAATGGTCCGCTTTCCGCAGCAATAAACTTAGATCTTTGAAAGAACTTCCGATTCTCTTGGTTACCTCCTGTCGCCCATTTCGTTGAGAGGAAGTGATTTTGGCTCGGCTACGCATTGGTCATTGCTTTTTTACGCATAGTTCTTTGTTTAGAAAAGATCCTGCACTAGTTTGTCCGTTTTGCAAGGAGCTTTGTCCGTCCGTCATTTGTTGCTAGTGTTTTTACCTAGACACATTCGTACGTCTCTTCAGCTGCCGGTCAGCGTTGCAGAGATGCTGGCGGATGACAACGAAGTGGTGGAAAAGCTTTTAAAGTACCTTTCTAGGTTGGATTTTAGAATTTAGTGAGGAATCCTGTTTAACGCCTTTTGTCCTTATATTTCTGTTTAATTTATTTTTGTTGTGATGGTGTACGTATATTTTTGTGACCCTATTTACACCTTTATTAAGTTCTAGAACTGTTTATATTTGGCAGTTGCCATGAATGATGTTTTAAAGGACGCTGATAACCGCTGTAGTTGGACGCTCTTATATACCTACACATATATCTATTTATCCACCAAAGTGCAGTCCCGCTTGGATTTTCAGAATACTGCTAATGATTTGCTGAGTTTGAAATCTGTACATAGTATTGTTTAGATTTAAGGAATCAAAATTGCAAATCTCTGGAAGAAAACATACTAATTTGGTGTACATCATCTAATTTTCAGTGTTACAGGGACATTAACCTCATTAACCTTCACATGTTTCATCATTTCCATTTTTCTCACCCTTGCCTTTATCTATTCTAGGAAAACTTCATTGACGAACCTGCTCAAGTTGTCCTCGGGAAGCAAGCTAGGTGAAAAGACGGTTAGAAATTGTTGTGTTAACGACCATAGAGCCACCGTTCGGGAGAGAACCATCTTGGCAAAATGCAACACCTACTGGGAGCGGAGCATTAAGGAGGCTTTTGCCATTTCCTCCGAGAGGAACGCACTTAATCGTGATGCTGGATTTCAGTTCAGCTCCTCTTGGAAACCGGCCTTAAAAATTTAAATCCGTCGACTTAAGAAGCACAGATCAATACAGCTTGATAAACAAGTTAAGTAGTTACGTTTCTTTGTCCCATTTGATTTTTTATACTCAAGCCATCTCCTGATCTGGCATTTAATTTACTGAAAACAGTCTTTTGTTCAGCAAGGCAAATTTGATGGTGTTTTCTCTTTGTTATAGTTGTGTTATATCCAGTTTTTCGTTTGTGGTTATATCAGTGGTTGGGAGAGTTGCACAATCCCGAAACATCGATTCCTAATCGTCTTTTCAATTGGCTTGCTTCCCGAGAGTAACTTGAGCATATTCGTCGCCAGGAAAGCATCAGGTTTTATTTTTCATTGATGAACCTATTTATTTAAGCAACATACTGCTCGCTGACAAAAAGTATCAAATTCGATATCGTTTAAGTGTTAGAAATTGCACTGAATAGTTATTAACTTTGTTTTTCTACATTCAATTGCTCGGTTTGATCCATTGAATATAAAGGACGAAATTCTTCTACGTAGCATTCTGGCTGAGATAGTAAAAATAATTATTCTATTTCCTACAGGAGGTTAATGACACAAGAAACTTTTCACAGAAACCTCAGAATAATTGCATTACTGTTACAAAGACGCTACGGGTCGAGGAGTATCCTACCACCAAAGAGAGAGTGGAAAGTTTACAGTCCTTATATCCCATGCTTTGGCTCATATTTTTTCGATAATCGTTTGAGGAAGGGCGTGTGATTTAAATTCAAATTTTTTCCTAGCTACAAAAAGAGAAAATTTCAGACCTCTTCTGAACGAGAAGAGGGGAAAATGTCCGAGAAAAGCAAAACATATAGGGACTCAAATTTTGGATGCCGAAATGACTCCCTCTTAGTCATAGTAAGCAAAGGAATCACTGTAATCCGATTTTATATCGAGATTCTACCGGAAATACAAGCTTTGACGTCCGCTGATCCCGCAAGAAGCAGTTTTTCAAAGAGTCCCTGTGAATAGCATATATAAAAAAGCCAAAGGTATTACAAAAAGAAAACCTTTAAGGATTTCGAGCACCTTTGTATTTGAATACCAACACATTGGAGATAGAAGTGTGAAGTGGAAGTGGAAGTGTGTGCGAGGAAGGTCATGACGTTTAGATGACAATACACTGCTATCGGAAGTAACGATTGTTGTTATTCCACAAAATATAAATATTAACAGCGGATAAAAACAAAAGCCAGTTACGTTTTATACATAGATGACCATGAAGTAACGCTTCAACAAACAGAAGAAAGAGTTAAAAAAATTGACAATCGATCCTGTGTTATATTTGTTCCCTTAGTTACCTTTTACTAAATGAAGGGCCCAGGGAAAGAACTAGGCGAGTCACGTTTTGTAAGAAAGCCAGAAAACGAGTATTTAATTTTAAAACATAATGGATGATTCTCAAACAGAACACCTCTATCAAACATAGTAAAATATTAAAGCATCACATTTAGTGAATCAAGTAAAGTGGTACTTCCTGTCCGTTAAGTCAATAATATTGCACCAAACAAAACAGTTCATTGCAATAGCATTTTCTCATTAGGTTTTCCCTTTTCTTCGCGGTCATGCAGAGAGTAAAGTTATTAAGTCTGCATATACTGATCTGTTTTTAAAGATTTTGCTGTCCCTTCAGTCTTTTTTGTTGAATGTTTTATTTCAATTGCTCAGCACAGTTAGTGCTATACAAATTGTGGAGCTATATACATAATATACATAATAAAATTAAAGTATACAGGGATAGAGGATACACATGTTAGAGCCCCCAAGAAAACTGGTCTGATTAGTGTGAGCATAAATTAATTAACTTCTTCATTGCATAATAAATAAACATTATAGAAATAAAATGTCCTGCGGCAAGCGTGCCTTCAGTCTTGGTGCAGCATCAAGGCGACGTTCCAGTTGGAAGAATAAAGCACCTGATACATAAGGAAGGTGAGCAAAGAATCTGCTTGTCGTTGTAGAGATGTACTCATTAAAGCTGACTATGTCCAATTCTCCATGCAACTATGCATTCCGGATGTACCACGGGGCGTTTACAGAAAATCGTAATATTCTGCTTTGAAACACCTGGAGTTGGTGGAGTTGTGTTACTAGTGTTTAGTTATTATTGATAACCTAGTTTACTTCACTGTCAGCAGCTTCAGTTGTTTACATAACTTTCTCTCAATTCGATATCATCTCCGTAAAACTTCAGAGAATATGGTGAGACGAGTGCTAACATGTATAGGTGTTGGTGCAGCACACTTCCAACATTTTCTCTGAGATGTATTATTTTTCTTTTAGATTAGATTTTTATTGTGTATATTCCAAAATTTTACAATTTAAAACTTTTGGCTACATTTATTTGTCTTTTCCTTGTTGCTACCTTGGCTTACATGACAACCAGGTCTTATGCTCTACCAGGTAGCTCTTAACCTCCTAGCCTCCTTTTTACTTAATGAGCCCCTTCTTCCCCCTCATCTTCCTTTCTTATATTCTTTACATTTCATGCCAACTTTTCTTTTACTTTCTGCAACAACTCACCGATACTTCTGCCCTTCTGTTCCTCCCTACCCATTAACATTTTTATAGCTACTATCCTCTTCTCTACTGTCTCCCATTTAGCCTCTCAAACCCTTTTTCTCAACGTTGCAACCTCCTCGCATTCTGTTAGATAGTGTTCTATGCTTTATTTCCCCCCTCACAATTCACAAATTCACTTTTCTCTACCTCTTATCCTTCTTTGATATATTGTTCCTGTTCTCATCCAAGATAACCTTTCTCTCTCTTGCCTATTTCAGTAATCTTAATATGCTTTTCGTCCCCAATTTCTCTTTATTTTCTTGTAAATTTCTAATGATTTCATATTTTATAAACTTCCTCATATTTACTGTCTTTCTATATCTTCTATTCTGCATTTTACCAATTTATCCACATCGCTTGTATTCCTTTCTTCTAATCTCCATATATCTCCCATTGCTATTTTTTCCTAATTCCTCTTCTCCCTGCCCACCGACTATTTGAGTTCTCTAATCTACTTTGCTCTCTCATGCATAATTTCACAATTTTCCCTTCTTCTTTGGACAAACACTATCCTAATTCTACTAAAGCTACTTTCCTAGATGCTGATCTTGTTAAGCCTAGTAGCTCTTTACAAAACCTTCTGTAGTTTTGGTCCACCGTTTTGTTTACCTCTGTGCCCCCTCCAGATCTAATGGTATAATGTAATCTCCCTATTGTGTATCATATTCTCCCACAGTTGCACGTGTGTCGCATTATTGGTTCAAAGGTTATGACGTATTGAAATAGCGTTTATATGGATCACATTATACTTCATAGTACACATGGTAGATATTTGTAGAAATGATTTTACTAAACACATATTTCCTTGTAGGTACAATAGGAACAGAAGGATACAGTAGGCTTAACCACTGTCAGAGCTTCCAAGAGCTGATCGCTGTGTGAGAAAAACTTGTACATGAATAGAGAAGGTTATGTATGTACAACACAAAAGGCATTTCCCAGTTAGTAATACCAAAAAAAAAAAAAAAAAAAATAAAAAAAAAATGAAGTTTCTATGAGTATTTTTAAAACTCTATGGAAATGTTGCCTTTTCAAAGTCATAATAGCGAGAGAACGTCGATCAGATTGAATTAACTTCCGCAAGCGTGCCTCAGGAAATTATACCCCAGTTTATCAGCGCTGTCAACCAGCGCTAGGTAAAAACATCTCGGTACGCTTCGCTTCACAAGCTAATAGCATTGGGATTATCGAACTGCTGTTGCAACTTCTGATGACAATCTGTTTAGTGGTCATTTATATTGCGGTGGGTCGCGAAAGGAGCGTTCGGGGTCATCTGCGGCTGCAACTACCTTTAGGAACACCCTACAATCTTTAGCTTTTGTATCAGAAATGCCTCTCAATTGTTTAACTAGGAGCTTGGCTCTTAATTGGAGCCTTTTCTGTGTGTAAAAACATAAGCAGTTGGTAGCAATATTTTATTTATTTACTGTCAATGTAGTATTTATACAATTTAATAGTATATTAATTAAACAATCTGAAAATTCTGACATTTTATTCGAAGCTAGAACGTGGTAGAGCTGCGTTGCCACGCCCGTCAGCTGTTAAACAGTGCACCAAATAGTAAATGTCTTGCAGTGATTTACGTATTAGAGAAGCTGCAAAATAAGGATGAACATGGGCATACATACTTTGTGCGCGCGATAGGAAAAGCGATCGGGTTGCAAGTCCTCATTCGGTAAGTTCCGTTTAACTCTGTAAGCATAGATGAAAACTTTGAAATGCTATATACACTGATATCTAGCGGCTAATATGCCAAGCTTTATCTTGTCAGCGATATTTCGCTTCGATCAATTTATAGCTTAATTAGCAAACCAGTTTACAACAATCAGACAAGTTTACAACAAGGCGACATGATCCAGCGAGTGGAGAACGTTGTTTTGGAGGATTGCCGATTGAGCATTTTCAGATCTTCATGCAGGATTGTTTGGAGGCGATGTCTGCAACTGTCTTGGTTTGTTGTTACACGATGTTCTGCCTTCATTGAACTGCAGCACCCAGGAAAGCACATTAGACACATTCATGGTACCATCACCACATGCATCACTCAACTGGCCATAAATTTCAATAGGTGTCACACCAAAGAAAATGGAGAAACCGAATGATTACACGCTGTTCTTGCAATGAAAACTCTGCCATTTCAAGTATCAAAAAAAACATTTCTTACTCTAGTCGCTGCCACTAGAGTTCTGTGCACTGTACAGTGCTACAATCTCTGTCACGCATTCCCAAGGTGTCCACGTGCATTTTAGAAATAAAACCAGATGTTCCTATCTCGTCCCAATACTTAATAACATAGGAGGTATTGTAACTTGAACGACCCTCGTAAAAATAAATTTATGGAAACCTCGGCATCTGTAAATCTATAAATTGAGCACTTAATGAGATTACTGCAAATATCTGTAATCAGAAAGTACAAGAATAGGCTACAACTTTATAAGGACATTTTGCTCTCAGCACCACAAGATGATATGAAACATGAACAACTTCCAAAGGGAACCCACCATGGCGTAACCAAAGGGACTGAGGATGTAAGAAGCCTATCGGAAAATGACATCACGGGCAGGGATACATTATACAATAAGATGAAACGATTTCACTGACAAAGGCTGAGAGAAATCAATGGATACTTCAAGAAAAGGTATGTCAAGAGCAGTTTGAAAGCTTCAATATTGCAAAGCGTATTTTGGACGTGTACCCGTAGAAGACTATCACATATTTTGGCTTGTTAATATTTCATTATACCTTTATAGGAATGCTGCTGTTAGTAAGGAGTTAACCAAGTCATTAATCATCTTCTCCGAAATATTCTTGGAACCGATTACTCTTCTACTCGTTTTATGATGAACGTAATAATCTTTTTATAAGTAGTTCTAATGCGCATTTCCATTTAGATACAATCAAAAACAAACAAAAGTTTCCAACACTTCCATAGGTCTTCCAGAATACGTCTTGAAACTCAAACATTCACTCTCTCTTAAACCACTTCCCCAGTTTTGCTCATGGATTCCTGTGCAGTATGAGAATTGATGAACATCTTGTGTTAATCTCGCATATACAGGTACACGGTCTTTAGTGGAAAGAGTAGCCGCTTTACTTGAGACGCAAAAACACAGTACGAGACGTTAAAGTACAGGGTGTACATAACTGAAATTCGGGGGTTTAAGCCTTTATAACATTTATTACATTAAGCTCGCAGTTATAAATGATATGTCGAATGAAAAAGCAACTCAAACAATTTTTTGTTGGCACCAGTGCGCAAGTGCGTGCAATGTTTCTGCCGCAATCCGCTAGACAGCGATAGTAGCAAAGGTGGCGACTAGTAAACAGAAAGCTTTTTGTGTTTTGCAAAGGTCGAATCAATAGTTACTGTGCAGCGTGTGTTCCTCTGTTCGTAGATGGTATCATCAGTTTGAAGATACCAGCTGCCTTTGTAAAGGAAAGAGTTCGGGACGACCAAGAGTAAGTGAAGAGGCTGTGAGCGAGCGAGAGAGTCGTTCACTCTAGCCCAAAAAGATCAGTTCGAAAGGCTAGTCGTGAATTACAAGTTCCTGTGTCGACTGTTTGGAAAGTTGTAAGAAAACGCTTACGGCTACGTCCTTACCGTGTACAGTTATTACAGACCCTAAGGCCGACAGACCACGGATTACATGCCAACTTCGCAAACGATATGTTGTTTCATGACGATGACGATTTTATGGATCTGTTGTCTTCATTGATGAATCGACCTTTCACCGTAGTGGATATATTAACACTCATAGTATGCGCATCTGGGGCTCAGAAAATCCTCACGAGATGGTTGGTACAAATGCAACGAGATTCCCCTAAAGCGAATGTTTTTTTTTTTTTTTTTTTTTTTTTTTTGCAGTATCCCGGCGAAGAGTTTATCGGCCTTTCTGTTTTGGTGAACTTACTGTAACTGGCACTTCTTATCTTTATACACTAGAGCAATGGCTGTTCTCTCAGTTGGAATAAAACAAACCAGATGTCTTCATTTTCCAGCAAAATGGTGCGCCATCTCACCGGTATAACGAAGTACGAAAATGGTTGAACGTCACTGTACTGCAGTGCTGAATAGGCCACAAGGGCGCCAATGACATGGCCTCCACGTTCTCCTGACCTAACGCCATGCGATTTTTACCTTTGGAGCTACATCAAGGATTGTGTGTATGTGCCTCCGCTACCAGCTGACCTCCCTGAATTAAGAAACCGCATTGAAGCAGGTGTTGCTACAATTACTGAATACACACTTATCAACGTTTGGGAAGAACTCGGCTATAGACTTGATGTGTGCCGTGTGACAAAGTGTAAACACATTGAACATTTATAAGATTCTTGGTAAAACTGTTTGAGTTGATTTTTCATTTGACATATTATTTATAACTGTAAATTGAATGTAATAAATATTATAAAGGGTTAAACCTCCGATATTCATTTATATACATCCTGTATATTGGGATATAGCACTGGTTTATAACAACATCTGGGATCCCTTTCCAATATTCCTTTATGCAAATAACACTTGTACGAGGCGACTCTTTAAGAAAATACGTGCTTAATCCTACAGCTGAAGCAGTAGGGTGCCGTTCCGCGCATGTGTGCTGAGTCCCGGCATCCGTTGGTAGCTAAAGAAGCAGTTACAGAATAAATCGAATAGCCATGCTTACGTCTGTCTGTGAGTACGTTAAAACGCATTAGCAAGTTGAAAATCCCATCGGTTTCGAAACATGCTTTTCGTTTGTCTTCTTAATGCAAGTGTAGTCGGTGAAATTAATCTGGAGATCAGTGAACGTAATGCAAAATGCATTATGATCGAAAAAACAATAAGACAATAGATTAAAGCATTGAAAGATGGCGGTAGTAGAAGAAACGAAGTGGATGACCGGAAGATTTGGTGCACAAATTTGAGGGAAAAGTTGGAGAGAAAAGACGCTTTCTTTTGCGAGTCTTCTAAAGATTCAAGGAGTATTCTAATTGAAATGTGATTAAAATTATCGGAAGCTGTGCTCGCACTGGCTACCAAAAATATTGATTGTGGTAAACGTTCAGACAGTGCATTACTTTCGTCAAGGAATGAAATTATTTTGGTGTTCAACTTTAAGACCAAGTTGTCATTGGTGGCAAAATACGAGGGCTGTTCAATAAAGAAAGATAATGAGGTTATTACTGTCATAATTTTGTGCACTAAAATTCAATCGTATTATATTCTGTTAGCCTAATGTGAAACAAGCACGCCGTAGCAGTTTCATTGTTGGTACTCCTAGTTAATGTGTGTGAGAACAAGACAAGTTCAGACATGTTCTGTATCGCCTACCACAGCAGTGGAGGTAACACACGAGGAACAATATGCGGCTTTGAAATTCTGCGTTCGTCTCAACAAATCTTAAGTTGAGGCCTATACAATGTTACAGGTGAACTATGGAGAGTCTGTTCTTCCCTACAACACAGCTCGAAGGTGGTTTAAAATGTTTAAAGAGCGGAGAGAATCAATCTCAAAGGAAGATGGACCCGGTGATACAGTTACAGCTCTTACGAAAGAAAACATCAACACTGCTGCTGCCATTGTGATACCGGAACGACGAATTACCTTAATATCACTTTCGGAAATACTGAACATTTCATTGGGTGCCACCCACACGTTGGTGACAGAAACATACATGAGACGTGTTTGTGCGCGGTGGGTTCCAACACTGTTGATTCCCGAACAAAAGGACATTCGCATGTAGGTCTGCATGCAGTTAAAGTTGATGTTACAATAAGATCGGGAGTTTCTTTCAAACGTAATCACTGCTGATGAAACTTGGCTACACCATTTTGATCCTGAGAGCAAACAGCAAAGCTCAGTGTGGAAATCTCATTCATCATCAACCCCTAAAAAGCAAAAGCGGTTGCCACTGCTGGAAAAGCTATGGTCATCTCATTCTTTGATATTCATAGAATGATTTATTGACATGCTGTACCTGCATAATCAGTAATTAGAACAGTACCACAGGGATGCCCTGAAAACATTGCAAGTCCATATCAGGCGCAAAAGTCAACATTTTCAAGAAGCAGGCTGGATGGTGCACCACGATAATGCGCGGCCGCATATTGCCAAAGTTGTTGTTGAATATATTCCAAAAATCAAGAGGAAGTGCATTTCTAACCCCCCCCCCTTTAGCCCAGATTTAGTCCCATGTGACTTTTTTCTATTCCCTAGCTTGAAGAAATGCCTTCGCGGGAGGCATTATCCATCATCAGATGCAGTGGTGAAGGCTGCGGAGGCGATTTTGAAGGATGTCTCAAGAAATGATTTCCAACTTGTCTCTGAAGACTGGCAGAAAAGCTCGGACAGGTGCGTTGCATTCAGGGGAGATTACTCTGAGAAGGACCATCAACATTATGAGGATGACTAAAGGTAGGTTGTCAAAAAATTTAATCATTCTTTATTGAAGATCCCTTGTATGTAGGCGCAAGTTTCATCAGGGATTTGAAAAAAGAAAATATGTAACGTTTGCTTTAAGGTTCAGCCAAGAAGGGGAAGCTCAAGCAAAGAATTTCAACCCTAAATACCATGCTTACTGTGCTTGACGATATAAAGTGAACGTGGTGATGCAGTGACATCACCTTCTGGAGTGAAGAGCACGTGACATGCTGAGTAATTCATTATGACAATGCCCGTCTGCATGTAGCTACTCGTTCCCAAGAACTCATTTGTTTGGAAACTGCTTGATAAACCTCCATGCAGACCGGATCTAGCGGCAACTGCCTGACTGTCACTTGTTTCGGCATTTAAAATCAATATTGGTGGTCAGCATCACCACGAGGCTAATGATCTCAAAACAGCCGAGGTTGCAGTAGTTGTCAAATAAGGCGTAAGTTTTCTATGGAGATTGAATTCTAAAGATAGTTTAAGGATACATTTGCCTTAATATTGGGTAAAATTGTTACAATATAGATACAGCATTCATTAAAAAATAAAATTAATAAAATATCTTCTTAGAAATCACAGAGAATCTTTAGGGAAATCGATAGTTATCGCAATTTACATAAAGTCCCTGCATGTTTTCGTTGATTAATATTTACATAGGAAGTATCAGTTTACTTCCATGGCAATTGTGCACTCTAAATATTTCATTATTTCATTCATTTGATAGAATGAGTATGGAAAAAATGCGTTTTATTTGTTACTGAATAGAACTGAGCTTCATCCAACGTTCATCGTGTACTTTGGTTAAAGCTGGAATCAGTGATGCAAATACAAAGCAGCTTCGGTATGACATTTCCTGTGCAACTTCATTATGAGGCGGCAGTGTGCTCGACAGGAAAAGAAGTGAACATCCTGGCATAAGTGCTGGAGATAATGAAGGAGATGATGCAGGGATCATTTCAGCCAAGTCCATAGAAATCGATTCAGAGAGCATCTACGAGTTGCCTAGGTTTCTCGCTCTAGTTTGGCCCTAAGCATATAAACTTCAGTTGCTGCAGCACCTTAAGAGGGACAGCTTTATTTGGATCGCATCGCCTTTTCAGGCTATTGCGAATATGAGGATCCCAGAATCCTATATAATTTATGGTAGTTAACGTGTGATGTGTCATTATACATGATCAAGCTCACTGGGTCACTCGTATGCTTCCCGGTAGACTACTAGGGTTTCTAATGTGCTATGAGACACCCACCTTTTGTGGTGACTTACTATGCCGTAAGTACTTAAGTCCTAGGCTTCATTGTTATACCACTATGTTATAGGAGTCAGTTGGAGAATTTAATGTCATGTTGGCACGTTGGTCACAGCAGCTCACATGGTTAGAGAAATCGCACGGAGAGCGGGAGACCCGTGGTTCAAATCCCGGCTATAGCATTGAATTTTTAAGTCTGGCTCTAATTATTCGAACCTTGGCCTACACAGGGCTGGTGTGGAAGAAATTATTATTTCCGTTTACATTTTAGTTTTGAGTAATTACAAATATACGTACACGCACATATGCCAACCGATAATGATATCTATTGCAACACTTATAATGCGATGCGTTGTTATAGTATAATTGTGTTTATTTATTTGTATTAGGAAAACAATTTGAGTTAAAAATATGTTTTTTGCAGTTATGTTAAATATTACTCTCTCCTTCCTCGTGGATCAGATTTTTTCAAAATCCAATTTTTGTCTTAGTGCGAATAGTATTTATTAGAGATTGATTAGTTTTGCGCTCGTCAGACGCCACATAGCGGGAATGCAATACGATAACACCGCAGTACTCCGATTGGTTGCTCATGTAGCAGCGCAGGACAAACATCACCCCTTTTCAAACACAATGTATTCTATTTTGTTGCTCATTAATCAATTGTCAAAATAAACATTGCCGTCTCACTGTAGGATGGGTAGATGATGTACTCTACGACAGTGAATATACGCAAGTATTAGACAGTTGTTACACGTAGCTTAGCTTTCCTTTCATCTCTAAATTTGAAATATCTTTTGAGCAAGATTTAAGTTAAGATGTGAAGCTTTCCTAGCAACGAATATGCTCAAGTTCTTACTAGGAAGCAAGACAGGAGAAAAGGTGATTAGAAATCGACGTTTTGTGAGTGTACATCTCTCCCATTATCAGGATATTTAAGTGTTATAACCACAAACGACTCATTGGCTATAACACAAGTATAAACAAAGAAAAAACCCTATCAAAATTCGCATTACTAAACAAAAGACTGTGAATTTGGGACACAGTATTATATACCCAAGATTTCTTGAGCGTTCGGTTCCCAAGTCCTCATTCGGTAGGTTTTGCTTATTTCCGTAAATACAGATGACAACTTTGAAACAGGAAATGCGCTACACACTATGACATCTGGTGGCTAATATGCTAAGCTTACACACATACGCCATTTCATTTGGAGGAATTTTGAGTTTAAGTATTAGATTACCAGTTTACAACAAATCTAAAATCAAGATTATGTTGTCAGTGTTATGGCTCTCAGAAGGTGACACACTATTTTTCATCTTCCTCCGTATAACTGTGATCTGAATGCAACTGAGCTGGCGTGGACAAAGATAAAGGATGTTTACAAAGTACGCAATGTTAACGAGAGCCACAAATCTGCGGAAACTTGCTGTTGAAGTAACGGATTGGGAAGGATACGCTAAGAAGGTCCAAGAGCTGGAAATGCAATATTGGAGAAACGATGGTGCAATAGAATATGCAATTGATGAAATTTTTAACACATCAGAGGATACCAGTGACGCAGTAGACTTGGAAATCGAAGAATCATAAAGCGAGTGAGTGTTTATAGCTGTCATAATATTTGTTTTCTACTTTTATGTGTTTTATAACAGAAAATATATAAGCATACAGCATATCGGATGGAGTTCAATTGTTTGTTGCCACATCTCGTACTTTGGGCGCATATCTTCGCTTATATTACCGCAATTTGGCTGAATTGTGTTTTTCTAGGTTGACCTCACTGCAGAAACAAAAGCGTGTTAGCTCTCTTTTCTTCCCCTCTGCCCGCACTACACCGTAAATCCAGCGCTCAAGAAATCTTGCACATATAGTATACAGGACAAACTGGAATCACCATCGCTACCAGAATAAACGAACATGAACGGAGCATTCGGTTAATGGAATCTGAGAAGTCTGTGCTGGCAGAGCATTGTTTTGTTAACGATTGTAGAGCCAATTTTCGGGAGACGATGATCTTGGCAATATGCATCAGTTACTGCGAGCGAAGAATTAAGGAGGCTTTGGCCATTTCCTCCGAGAGGAACAGGCCACGCCGTTGCTCAGTGGTTAGACCGCTTGGCTCTCACCAAGGCGGCCCGGGTTCGGTACCAGGCGACCGCAATGTGAGACTTGTGGTGGACAACACGGTGCTGGGGCGGGTTTTCTCCGGGACCTCCGGTTTCCCCCGCCATCTCATTCCACCGGTGCTCCATTTTCATCTCATGTATCATCAGTTTTAACGCCTGCGGTGCCGTATCTAGTAAAAGCGGGTGTTTAACACTACACACACACCACAAACACACACACACACACACACACACACACACACACACACACACACACTGAGAGGAGCACGCTTAAACGTGATGCTGGATTTCAATTCAGCCCCTCTTAGAAACCGGCCTTAAAATGGAAATCCGTCGACTTATGAAACATAGATAAGTAAAGCTTGTTAACCAAGTTATGTAGTTACCTTTTTTGACCCAATTAATTTTGTATATTCATGCCATCTCCGAACCTGTCATTTAATTTACTGAAAACAGTCTGTTGTTCAGTAATGCTAAAATTGATAATGTTTTGTTAAGTTTGTATTTGTGTTTTACAAAGTTCTTCATCTGTAGTTATAAGATTTAATAAATATCCTGATGATGGGAGAGATGCACACTCCCGAAACGTTGATTTCTAATCGTCTTTTCAGCTGCCTTGCTACCCGAGAAGAAATTGAACAGGTTTTTAATTTATTTATTTTAATATCTATACGTGTATTTGATACAGGTTTTCGAAGATATTCTAGAGAATCGGCAGTTACACGTTGCAGCCACAGATATATTAGTGTTGAAATTATTTCTGACTAAATATGAAAGTTAAAAACAAGGATCAACCGGATTCAAGTTATATTTACATCGAGCCACCATCGTGACGTTGTTTGAAGACATGCAGGAAGCGGAAATTGCATGTCCTCCAGGACTGTAACAGGCACATGGAGAACGAAACATCTGGAAGCAGATATAAAATGGGCGACCACACACTGCAGTTTATTTGAATGGTCAGATGAAGTTCTTTCTAAGTATTTACATTAATACCTAAGTTTGAACCGCTCTTGCAGCTCATCTCCTGCGAGATGCGCTATCGATTATAAGTTTAAACTTTTGAACTAGCGGGCACAGCTAATGACTATTAAACCCAGAGCGCTAAAAGCTACGTGCAACAGCTGGAGTCAGCTTACTTTGTGTTAAAAATCTGATTGAGACACTAGGGTGCAGCTGTTACTCGATATTACGATATCTGTGTTCCATCTTTATGCTATTCTTCCTTCTGCACAACCGACGTGAAGTTCTCAAGTACAAAACAACCTCAAAATATTGGAGTCACAATGAAACTTTCTATGAAACGCAGTACACTTCAGTGATAGTCTTGAACACAGTGCTTCTACCTTGTTGAAAGAACATCAATTCGGAGAACTGAAGTTTTCATTACTCTGAGAAAATAAGTGTTTGCTAACTCGAAGCCCCACACATCCTCAAATTATTCCACCTGCTACGTATACATAGTACGAGGATAGTCTGAAAAGTTTCCAACTTCAGCATGAAGATGGCAGCTGTCGTAAGTAGAAGCTAGGGAAATTCGTTGCTCATCTGTTGACAGTTACTCGCCGAAGTTTCAGCCATCTTGGACACTCAGTTGTTCTGTAACAGTCATCTGATTGAGTTAATGTGAGTGTTTTTATTAAAACGGACAAAATCGAGTATCGAACTCTCATTATATATTTGCTTTTGAAAGGCAATACGTATACGCTAATCAAAAATGAGTTGGATTCTGTGTATGGGGACTCTGCACCATGATTTACCAAACAGAAATTTTGGGCGGCTGAATTCAAACGTGGCCATAAGAGCTTGGGATACGATGAACGTTCGGGACGTCCAAAAACTGCAACTAACTACGAAAACATCGACATTGTTCACCAAATGGTGCCAGACGACCGCCGAATTAAAGTCACAGATAGCAGAGACTATGAATATGCCAAAGAAAGTGTTTGCCACATATTAAATCAACATTTAGACATGAGAATGCTTTCTGCGTGTTGGGTGCCGCGTTTTCTCAGGTTACACCAAAAACATGTTCGAATGAATATTTCCAACGCTCTATTGGCACAGTTTAGATGCAATTAATCTGAGTTTCAGCGCCGATTAATTACTGTAGATGAAACTTGGATACACCATTATACGCCCGAAACAAAAGCACTCTCCAAACAGTGGACTTCGAATGGTGAACCGGCTCCAAAATAGCAAAAGCTGCTGTTTCGATTGGGAAAGTGATGACTGTTTTTGGGACAGTCATGGAGTTATTTTAATCGATTATCTTCAAAAAGGAAAAACCATTAAGGGGCATACTACGCATCATTACTTGACAAGCTGAAGGCAGACCTTGCGGAAAAACGGCCGCATTTGCAGAAAAATAAAATCCTGCTTCACCAAGACAACGCATCGTTTTACACCTCAGTGGTTGCAATGGCGAAAATCCGCGAATGACGGTTTGGACTGTTTGACCATCCGCCTTTCTCAACAGACCTAACCTCTGGCTAGTTCTTTTTGTTCCCTCATCTGAATATCGTCCTCGGAGGACAGATATTTTCGCCAAATGAAGAAGCAATCACTATCGTGAACAATTATTTTGCAGAGAAAAACACCGAATACTATTTGGAGGGATTACAGAGATGAGAGCATTGCTGGAGGAAGTGTGTAGAACTACAAGGAGAATATATTGAAAAGTACAAAAAAAAAAAAAAAAAAAAAAAAAAAAAAATTCGGAACAAATGTCCTGTACCTTTATTAAGTGGAAAACTTTTCAGACCAGCTATGTATATTTCAGTTAGTGAGTTTAGAAATCCACTCATATAGTACAGCGACTGAGCCACTCTGGGACTTAACTGGAAGCCATGTACTGTCTGCCCAAGACTAGAAGGCCAGCTAAAGGAATTTGTAACGTAATCACTTTCTCTGTCCCCACAGTGTTAAAGCTGGCCTTTCGAGTATGCTAGGATTGTTTAAAATACAAAAGTGTTTTCACCAACTCACCAATACTTAATAACTATCACTGCATTTACAGCAACAAGCATTAGATATGTCAACATGGGTGACTCATATGCACTCTCGAGGATATGGATCGTCAAACTATATGGGCTGAGGTGGAAGAGAAAAGGTTACTGGTTCTTTTAAGGATGTTTGGAACATAATAAAAGTCAGAAAAGCATTTAGAAATCGGTAATAAATTGAAAATAGAAGCGATAGCATTGTACAGATTACACTGGGCAAGAAGGAAAAATTTTCGGGCTTAAAAATAGTGACCTTACATGTATTTCCATCTACTAAATTAAAAACTCACCATCAAAATAATAGATTAGCTCTTGATTTGAAGATAAAGTGACATTTCATTTCTTAGAGCGAAGATTTTAAATTTGGAGGAATATTTTTGGGAGTTGGCACACCTGTAAAATAACAAAACACAATCAGAGAGAAATTTTGGAAATTAAGTGTTGCAAAAGTTAAGGAAGGCATTTTTGTCGGAACACAAACAGGAGAACTTGTAAATGATCCTGCATTTGACCACATATTGGAGGGGAAAGAAAAGGAAGCTTGGGAGGCCTTCAAGGGTGTTGTTCATGGCCTTTTAGGCAAAATAAGGAGATGACAACTGCAAGCATTTGGTGACAGTGATCCTGTAAAATACCATAATCCTGGATGCAACACGGCTCTTAAGATCTACTTTCTCCACTCCCACCTAGACTTTTTTCCCTCCTAGTTGTGGGGCTGTTAGTGATGAACATGGGGAGAGATTGCATCAGATCATTTCTGTTATGGGACAAAGATATCAGGGCCGTTGGAATGAAGTACTGCTTGCGGATTACTGTTGGTTTTTGTATAGGGATTCTGCGGAACTCCATCACAAGAGGTAACCTAAAAGACGACGAAATCAATAGGCCACCACATGATTCTCTTCAGACACGACTATCTGCGAAGTATTTTTCCAGCAATTTGGAACTCTTAGCATGTAATTATTGGTTAAAATCAAATTCACTTTCATTGTTGTTAGCATGTATGTAATTAAAATGTATTCTTTTCTCTCAATCCATTAATATGTAATACTTCCACATTGTGCATATCATAGAAACTAGAGCGAATAAAAAATTTTCATTGTCATTTCATTGTTTTTCTCAAACTAAAATTAGTAGCAGTTGCCTCATGAAGTGCTCGAAACATTCAAAAATTATTTTTTGCTGCCCGGTGTTATGGGTTTGGAAACTGAGAGGCCTAAGGAGTAGTGTACTACAAGGTCACTGTCCAATACGTGGGGACAAAGAGGATGAAGAGCATATTTCATGGGAATGTAGAGGTACAGATGCATGGAGGAAAAAACTGGTTAATGAGAAGTGGCTCTAAAATTAAAGTACTGTAACCATAAAGCAAAAATGTTTTCTGATCAGAGTCAGATTAGAAAATTAGGAGAACTTCTATTGAAGGTGAGATCGAAATGGAAATGGTCAATTGGCAGATGTTATGAGTAAGAGTAGCCAATGTAAACTTTAGATCATAAGATGTATGAGATATAAAGGTTGTGTAGGATTGGTAGCATTTAGACGTCTACTGGATAAGTGACTTGAGTCATTTCCGGTAGATGCAATCTATGCAATAGCTTGGCAACAAATAAATAAATAAATAAATAAATATATAAGAAATATATAAAAATAAATATACACTCATTTCCTTTTAAACAGATCCACTAACAGAGAAGATGAACAGTTCAAAACCATTTCTCCTTCATTCGTCTCCTGCCTTTTTGCGCTGGGCAGACAGTACACGCTGAGTGGTACGGTAGGAGCCGTGAAGTGATGTGGGTGGCGTACTGGAACTACAACAGTTACATGAATCGATTTGTGCTTCGGTACATGCGGCCAAGTCACATTTACAGCGGTACCTTTGTAAAGACATGACACGAGTTGGTGAATATGAAAGGTCACTAGAAAGCAGAACTGTTTTCGTCCATCAAGCTTTGAAGGACTAATTGAGGCCCTGGTTTGTCTTCTGGAAGTGTTGACGAATACATTCTATGGACGGTATAAAGAGAAGAAGCAGCAGCACGTGGTGGTCATTGCAACTACAAGCTAAATACTGTAGCTGACATGAGCCGAGGAAACTAGAAATTAGGGTAATGTGTATTCATGCTTCATTTTAACAAAAATTGTTCGCATCAAAATTAGCATTATAAAAAATCATATAAGTTGATTAGGAAAGACAGCAGCAAATAGTGTATGAGTGGCCCAGGAAAGTTGTATGTCCTGGGATTATTATGTAGTTAAGGTAATGTTGAAACCAATTATTCAAATCATGTTTCAGTTATGTACCTGGGATATCTGGATACAGTTAAAATTTTTAAAGCTTTTACAATGTGATTCTGTGGGTTCATGAAATTAAAAGTCCAGGTTACAAACACTACAAGTTGCTCTTTTATTTCCCTAGAAACACACTTCGGTCAACCTGACAGTAGCAAAATTACGTCTCATACACAATACAACTTGCAAGGTCATCGACCACAAACAAAGTTCACACAGCTGTTCACGCACACGAGTTCAATTAACAACTGACACCTGATGAGCTGCGGCTTCATTATTTATAGCTTACTCACTATACGGAATGTTCTCAAACAATCAAGATGCCGCTAGAAGAAAGATGACTTCTCAAGAAATCCGTCTTCTTTGCCCCACCGTTTTGGCGAGCATTTCTCTCCGCAGTGCACTGCTCGTCTCTTTGAACTCGTCCCTCACGCTACCTCGCCTCAACAATGCGTTCGCGACAGTAATAAGTTTACTTCTACGAGATGCGTTCCAGTTCAAACACCTACTTTTTCAGGACTCGCACCAGATAGGAACTTCTGTTTCTTATTAATACACGTTGACTCCTTGATAATGAGTGACAGATGGCAGCACTATACAGTGCATATGGCTAGTGGTAGAGACAAGAGTTAGGGCTGTTTTTGATTCTTAAAATGGCAACGTTTTCATTGCAAGAAGAGCGTTCAGTCATTTGTTTTCTCCATTTTCGTGGTGTGGAACCTATTGAAATTCATTGCTAGTTGAGTGAGACATGTGGTGATGATACTATGGCCGTGTATAATGTGCGTTCCTGGGTGTGACAGTTTAATGAAGGCAGAACAACCTGTGACAACAAACCAAGACAGTCACGGCCCCGCAGCAGCCGGTCTGACAACATGATCCAGCGAGTCGAGAACGTTTTTCTGGAGGATCGGTGATGATGTCGTCAGACCGGCTGGTGCCCACCTGGGTAGCGTAGATGGTAGTGTGTCAGCCTCACGTTAAAGAGGTCCCAAGTTGGAATCTCTGTCAGGGTGAGTTACATGGATAAGGTTTTGTCCGGGGTTCCCTTATCCTGATAGACGAATGTCAGGTAACTATAAGCTCCATGGTCCACGGATTCATTTGAGCATCATTTCACACATTTCATTCATCGCCCGTATGCCTTAATGTTGGAGGATGTAGATTAAGGAAAAAAAAACACCTGCTACGGTCAGGCTGTGACTGTCACACTGTCGCACCTACGAACGAACATTAGACACATCCAGGGTACCATCACCACATGCCTCACTCAACTGGTGATGAATTTCAATAGGTGACACACCAAGAAAATGGATAAAACAAATTATGCACTCTTCTTGCAATGAAAACGTCGTCATTTTAAGTATCAAAAACAGTCCTAACTATCGTCTCTACCACTACAGCCATATTCATTGTATAGTGCTGCCATCTGTCACTCATTCACAAGGAGTCCACGTGTATTTAAAAGCTACCACATGTTTGTACATGGTGCCAGTCCTGAACAAAATATGGGGTGAAATTTGTTGCACGCAACTTGTATAGTTACCTAGAGTAAAGCAAAATAATAGAAGAATAATTCTTCCAATGATAGTTCCGTGAGGAATGATAGTGAAACTAACGTAACTGTCACACACACGAATTTTTCTCAAATAATCAAATATCCATGATAACTTGTTTCGACTCCAGAAGCATCACACAATCTAGATGATAACCTAACTGTCCTTTTGGTATTCTTAGAACTGACACTGCAAGGAATCTTTGTCATTACGGTGCGAAGTGAGTATCGATCGTGTACCTCGTTTAAATGACATCTCAATGAATAGGAACTGAAGGATTTAAGTTTGACAGCTTTTGGCGTGAAACACGCTGTGACGGGCTTTTCTCAGCCAAGCGAGCAAAATGACCTCATTTTTCAGAATGTCATCCAATTATTCACGAGGAAGAAGGAATCTTCATAGTCGAGGAACTGAGTGTTTTATCAATACCCACGAGAGAACCGTTACGAGATTTTGCGTCTATTTTTAACTTCGCCGCTTCCTTACATCCGATCTTAGACCTGCAAGGCAACGATCTGTCTTCAAGCCGATAAATCTACAATGATGTGTATTGTTTTAAAGGTGATATCTGCTTCAGCACAAAACTGTGCTACGCTACTTTCATCTAATGTTTGCTTCTACCACAAGCAACGCATTACCCGCCCCGGTAGTGTAGATGGTGGCATGTCTGCAAGCGTACAATTGGTCCCGAGTTCGAATCTCGTTTAGGGTGAGTTACCTGGAAAAGGTTTTTCCGGGGTTTTCCTTTATCCTGCAAGACGAATGCCGTAAGCTGTAAGCTCCATTGACCCCGGACTCATTCATCGTCCGATATGACTTAACGTTGGTGAACGTTCCCGTATGGGAGGGGATCCGTCCCCTTCAGCTGCCAAGGTGCGGGTGCTCCGGACCCTTAGCACTCGTGGTACCTCTGACGTTAGTAGAGGAACCTCGGGCCAAACTGCCGAGCCCCACCCGAAGGGGAGTGGTTCGGATTGGGTTGGACTAGAGGGAGCAGTGTGTTCCCGACACCCACGGGGAAATGGGTACTTCCGGCTAGGCTACGGCCGCCCTGAGAGGGTAGAGGGTTGCCCAAAAAGTCGCGGGTACTACCTGCAGAGCTAGTAGATGGTGTACTAGATCACCACTCGGCCACACCGAGGTTTTTCGGTAGTCTTCCTTGCGGGGTTGACGCGCTTAAGTGGCGTATCCACTTCCATCCCGTCTTGACGTTGTGCTCACTGGGGGGGGGGGTGGGCTTTTTAGACTTCAGGTATTGCTCTATGGAAAGAACCCCGGAGTATCCATCGCTCCCGGATAGAAGGAGGCCCGGTTCCTTGGTCCTACGGATCCAGGACTAAAGGGAATAGATCCTCTGCACTTAACTCTTGGTGAACTTAAATTACACACAGACACACACACACACACACACACACACACACACACACACACACACACACACACACACACACACACACACACACACACACACACACAAAGACAAAACACTAAGCACATTCTGGCTAGCTTACCCAAGCTTCATAAACTCTTGTGAAATAACTTACTTTAAAAACTATTTATATTTTGTGAAGTAACAATTATTCCTTTCACTTAGTCCCATTTTAAACTAAAATTCTAGAGCACCCACAGCCAACTCGCTTGCCGCTGTGCATGTGCTGTGCTGCAAGCACCGTGTAGCCTCAGTGCGTGCTTCACAAGCTTTGTCTTTCGTAGCAGTGGCGGTCCGTACTTAAGCGTCAGTTTGAAATAAAGGGGCACTCATTAAAGCGAGGGGTACCCAGGCCAACACATTATTTCAAAATGGCCCATACTTTAGTGAGGCATGTCAACAGATGAACAACGAAATACACTAGTTTTTATTTACTAGTTTAGACATCTTTATGTTAATGTTGGAAACTTTTCAGACCACCCTCTTACTTTTTTGGTGAATAAGAGTTTTCTTTTAACGTTTACCAGTTATGCAAGTGTCATTCAGAACGAGAACTTGATAGGGCGTTTGCAGTAGGTTGAATTAATTTCCCTTGTGTTGAAAATATATCAAACAGGTTTTATTTTCATCAAAATTGTTAGAACCCATTTTGAGATTGTTAATTAGCTCGAAAATTAACTGTCCACGGTTATTTGAGATGGAGAATGTGTTACACCATTAAGCAGGTAGTGTTGTTGCGGTAATATAGCATATTTCGTGGTCGGCTTCCTGTTATAACATATTCTTACAGATATACACATTTAATTAATTTGTCTGCTAGCTATCACTATATTCTGCGTGATTACATAAACCCAGATACGTGCTTGGTACAAACAAATTGGCTGACGGATGTTAAATTTGTTGCCTCCTCGATCACTCGCAAATGTCCTTAGGTTCTTCTATGTGGATATGACATGACTGCTTAATAATTGTTGACTGTCACATCTGATAAAGCATATTGCCGTTCCCCACAATATGAACGCATTCTTGCTTTGCCAGGCGCCCTCTCTTAGTTTTAGACATTAATGTCATATTTACTTACACTGTGTTATTTTATAAACCTTTCATTTCTTGAGATTTTGTTTCACGGTATTGTTTTGGGTAATACGAGGGGGTGCCGTAAAGTTTTAACTGTCATCCTTTAAAAATGTGATAGAGAGCTTGTGTTGATATGTGCTTGTTAGTTCTTCTCTACGTAGTGACCATCCTGATTTACCCATTTCTCCCACTGTTTTGTCACCTCGCGAGTACCTTGATTTTAGAAGTCTGCAGAGTTCACTTTAAACCACTCTTCCACTCCATTAATGACGTCATTTGTGTTGTCAAATCGGCGCCCACAAAACGGATTCTTTATTTAAAGGAACAAGAAAAAGTCGTTTGGTGCGAGATCAGGCGAATAAGGCGGATGTTTTAAGGTCTCAAAGCCACATTCCCTTGTTTTGTCAACAGCAACTCGAGATAATGAGCTGGTTCATTGCCAGACAGAAGACAAACAACTTTGGAGAACATACCGCATCGGTTTTTAATCAGAGCTGCTCATAAGTTGTCCAGAAGATTGCAGTAGTATCTGCCAGTGATGGTTTGATACTTGGCAAGATAATCTGTAAGGATTGCTCCACGACAGTCCCAGAAATCTAAAAGCATGACATTCCCAGATAACGTTTGCAATTTTGCCCTTTTGGGAGGGAGGGAGGGAATCGGCATGTTTACATTCCCTGCTTGTGGGTTTTGTCTCTAGATCATACCGATAGATACAGGGTTCATCCATGTTAAGCAGACAATCAATAAAATCATCTTCATACTGATGCAAAAGCATCAGCATCTGTCTTGAAAGGTCACGCCATGTTTGCTTTTGTAAAGGGGTTAGCAAACGCGGAAACCACTGTGCAGACACCTTAGACATGTGCAGCTCGTCATGAATAATTTTCCACACACCACTATAACTAAGATGTGTCTCATTCATCATCATATGGTTGCTCGTCTGTCTTTCAGTATCAAACACTCCACTTTCTTCACTGTGACAACATCGTCTGTCACTGACGGTCTACCAGCTCTTGGCTCATCTGTCAGGGACATGTGACCAGTTTGAAAATTCTTTTTCCACCTCACAATAGTGCCATACGATGGGAAATTATTTCCATAAACAGCCGTCGGCTCATCATGGATTTTCCTGGCAGTTTTTCCCTTGAAATGCAGGAACTTGTCACACTACGAGCCGCAAATTTTACCATCTTACATCTCATTCACTTCTGGGACTCACTATAAAAATCAAAAGAACTAACATCACTGAAACTACCAACATTTTGTCCCGATGGATCAATGATGACACTGAAGAGTTTTCATCACTCTATCATAAAAACTACCGGGTGATCACTAAAACTTTGCGACACCCCCTCGTATGTCATTCATCAAGGAAATTATTATTTTATTAGCTAAACTTTACAATTGCTACAGTATAGTATGTGAGTGCCTTTTTGAATGACAAATCGTCAACGGATGTTTATAAACACATTAATTTCTGTGGTTTAAACGCTCTTCTACCTCTATATACGTAGTTATGGGATTCCATGTGTCGGAACTGCTTCAGTCAAAGCCAGAGATAGCAACCTCAGTTTAGTTTCCTGTACGGTCGCTCCAGTTTCCGTTGGAATTGACATTACAGTAAATCGTTTCTCGTGTATTATTTACAATAGATGTTACTTCCTGTTCATGTTCCCTTAGAGAACATGCACATATTTCCGGTCTTGGAGTTTGATTGTGCCTCCTGGTTCTTTTGAAATGACCTGATTATCCTCTACCAGATACTCAGTGCCAATGTCATGCAAGTTATTTCAGTATTACTTCCACGCCCATTGTTCGCCTTAGGTGGTTAGAATATTTTTTCTTTCCTTATTCCATCAAATCATGGAATTCCATTTCTATAGCACCCTCTTGTGTCATTTAAAGATTGGATAGTCCTTTGAGATAATTTTGATAATATTTATTTTGTAATTGTGTGGGCTTTTGTTTTCTGTTTCTCTGTAAGATTCCTTTATTGTTGTTCCCATTTTCTAAGGGCAGTGTTATTTTCACGTACAGGTTGGTACACCTGATTGTATGTGAATTGCCTTTCTCTTGTTTGGAACGCTCTGACAGCACAGAGGTGTCGTTGAAGAGTCATCCTTCTCCGAAGACAAGGAGCCTTCGACGTTTTGCCATTCCTGAACTCTATCCCTTACTGTCATTATGATGGGTTTATAATAATAGACGGTGGGCTGATAGTGGTTTATTTCTTATGAAGTATCACAATCTGTAAGATGAAAGAGAGGATATAGGAGACTATTGGGTTATGATGGGTCTAAGGTGAGTCTGGGACGCTTGCAGCTTTCCCCGGCGTCAATGTAATATTCCCTGAGGCCTCGGATAAGCTGACTGAAGCTGTAGGGAAGAAAGGGATAGAATTTGTGAGAGAGGTTGAGGATATAATAATTTATTTTGGGAAATGATGTCTGAATGAATGTTTTCTTTAGGAATGCAGCTGTTGCTACTCGAAAGTATCGATTCTGAAGTATTTGAAGTTTGTGGAGGTGAGTTTTTGCAGCTGTGCCCCAGACCTGATAGGCATAGGTGAAGGTGGGTCTAATTAATTGTTTGCATAGAAGCTTATTCCTCAGAGCCATAGGTGATTTTTGTTGTACAGTGGAGAGAGCGTTGTGATACGCTTGGGTACTCTGGAAGCTAGTGATGTCCAGGTAAGGCGCTTATCAAGATGCACTCCAAGATATTGTGCTTCTGTCTCCATGGTACATCTGATTCAACTAAGGGCGGTTCAGGTACATCACTTAAGTGGCGACGAGTAAATGTGACTGGCTGAGACTTGTCATAAATACTGAGGCGCCAAGTTAGAGTGGACTAACTCTGTCCGGTACCTAGAAGTTAGGTTGGATAAAGGTTTAACCTTGCGCCAGCACATCAGGGGCCCAGCGGCAAGGGTACAGGGAGCAATAGCTTCCCTGTATCCAATGCTGGGGTCGAGCTCGATGCCGCTTCGCCTGAGGTTATACCTTTTCTGAGAGCTGGTAATTCCCGTCGTGCTTTATGCCTGTGAAATCTGGGGCATGGCTGCAGATAGATGGTTGGCATGGCTTCAACTTGCACAGAATAGAGGACTACGGTATATCTACAATGGGGGCCGCTACTTTCCCACCAGGTTGCTATATGAAGCCTCAGGACTTCCATACGTGGAGGACGAGATTAGGCGCCGGGCATCAAAATTATACGCCAACTTACCCAACCATAGAAGCGCCCTTTTCAGATCATTGGGAGATTATGATCCCACTAGACGTCGCTCTAGCCTACATCGGTTACCCCGCATTGCTTGCGGGCACTCAACATAAACCAGGAGCTAATCCTAACAGCAGCTAAAGCTGAGCTCCACATAATCTCCTAAGCTGTTTGGCATCAAAATTACCAACCTAAATTTCAGAAACAAAACACCAGGGTGCTAGGCATTGCATCCTATCCTTTCATTCCCAAGGTACAATTACAGTATCCTTACAAATTAATTCCAACCTAGAAATCCACAAACCACCCTATAACATCCCGAACAAACCTTACCTGCGGTTAAACCCAAAACGTGTGGGCATGCAGAAAAAACCTTCTGGCTAAATAAAGCCAGCCAGCACGACGAGCGAGCGAGTAAAGCAGACGTTGGGCATATTCGCATAGCACTGGGTGCGTTGTACTGCAGTGAGACGTTTGATGATGTCGAGGTTATTACGGTACCATCAACAAATAAATAAGGTTTGCAGCCTCTGAGGGTAGGGAGGTTGTTGATATAGGTTAGGAAGAACAGGAGGCCAAGAACACTGCCTTGGGGTACTCCTGAATTGATGAAGTAGGGTTTGAGACTATGTCGTCCCTGGAAACGGCAAATGTGCGATTTTCTAGGCAGCTATATTACTTTTAGATGGATTAGATAATTATTTCCTTTTTGAATGAAAGAGTTGGTTATTGTTAAGCTCCCAAGATTTTATTTACTCGGGGATGGTTCTCCTTTGATTTGGTTTTGCACAGAAAGTAAGGGATCAAACCGACAGTGCTGTATGCTCAAGTTCTCCTCCGGAAGCAAGCCAGGTAAAAAGACGATTAGAAATCTACGTTTCGGGAGCGTGAATTTCTCCCATCATCAGGTTATTTATTAAATGTTATAACCACAAATGAAGTACTGGATATAACAGAGATATAAAAAAGACAAAATACTACCAAAATTTGCATTACTGAACAAAAAATTGTTTTTATTAAATTAAATGCCAGGTCAGGAGATGGCGTAAGTATAGAAAATTAGTTGGGTCAAAGAAACGTAACTACTTAACTTGATTATCAAGCTGTATAGATCTTTCCTACTTAAGTCGACGGATTTCCATTTTTAAGGCCGGTTTCCAACAGAAAAAAATTGTTCGCACAAGTATGTCGCACCAAACGTACACAGTGTCCGTGCGGCAAGTGATAACAACCCCGCAAATCTGGTTTGGGGGCATTATTTTAAAAATCAGTCAAGTATACGTAACCAAACATTTCCGAATATTGATAAAATATGCAAATAAGCAAATGAATATCATATAATTATGTTATAAGATATGTATGAACTTGTATTTTTATTAAAAATAAAAATGCAATAAAATATGCATATCAGCAGGAAACAAAATATGAAAAATGATTGTGAAATAAAATACATGTAAACGGTACATTATATGATTTGATCTTTTTTTTTTTTTTTTTTTTTTTTTTTTTTTTTTTTTTTTTTTTTTTTTTTGTAATTTACGTCCTCCAACGTTAAGTCTTATCGGACGATGAGTGGAATGGCTGAAATGATGCTCAAATGAGCCCAGAGTCCACAGAGCTTAGAATTACCCGACATTCGTCTTTCAGGATAAGGAAACTTATCCAAATAACTCACTCTGACCGAGATTCGAACTCGGGACCTCTTGAACGTAAGCAGACATGCTACCACCACGCTACCGAGGCGGGCTGATTTGATTTTACTTCCTTTAGACATTCTTTATGTATAACCACAAGTCCTTGCGAGGTCATTCAGTTGTTTCAAAGTATTTTCATTTGCAAGTACACTTAGCGTAAGGCATGAAATGTTTAGCTCGCAACTGGCCTCTTTGCACAACAATGAGTGTCAACATTACATTTTTAATATAACTTTTGAGAATAATTTATAATGAATAATTTTTAAGATTTCACTTCTTCGTGTGATCTTAAGCACACACAATTTTTTATATAGCGAGTTTCCTTAATAACCTTATATTTATTTGTATTCTAATTTTTGATTCCTATTTTACCCAAAGGTATATTAGGATTATAGTTTACAAATTTATTTATATAATACAATTTACAAAAACATAAACAATCAATATCGTGCTGACAAACAGCAAACATCAAGATGAATCATTTAGCTTAAGAAATAATTTGTTTAAGAAAGCCATCAAATATTGATAAGTTTTGTAATTCATCAGAATATGTGTAAGTGATTTTTGAGAAAGTGTAACCTAAGGGTTGAAGCAATAATTCTTTCAAAACAGAAAAACGGGCAATCAAATAAAATGTGAGGGACATCTTCAGAATGATCTCCGTAAATACAATCAGATGTGGATGTGATTTTGAATCAAAATAAGTAAGCTGAAAATTTGCTTTTCCAGTTAAGAATTGAGTGAGAACATAGTTAGGATTAACGAATTTACATGCATTCCAGTCGTTGATGATAACTTCATATTATAAATGTTACAATTATCTCTATTACATTTAATTTGGAAGACTTCTCTACATTAATACATTGTTAAATAAACGCAGATAAGTAATGTAATTATTTGGGCGAGGATGTATTATTTACCTTTTCTGTTAAACTTGTTGTCTCGTCGACCATTCGCAATGACTACATTGATATGACATGACGGCTGTGTAGAAGGTCACTGTGGCATCTGAAGAGTGCGTTGCTGTTCCCTACAATGCAAACACATTTCTCGTTTCTTTTGCGTTTTTTTTTTTTTTTTTTTTACATTTATATCATATTAATATTTGAGATGGGTGGAAAATGGAGCAGGAACATGGAGTTAACAAAACACTAAGGAATTGTACAGCCTTAATACTGACTGGAGTATCATTTATGCCGGTAAAGGCATAACTAACTTCATTGCTATAGGGAATGAAGGTATGGAGATGGAAGAAGTTGGTAAATAAAGGAAAATGTATTTCTTGGAATCGTATTCTGGCACCGGGAAGGAGTGCTTCAATCTCCTGAGTCCTTCGTCACGTAGGAAGTTGCGAAGATGCTGTATTTGCTAAAACAAATGTTCTTATATACTAGATGTGAAATAAACAAAGGCAACCAAACAAATGTTATCTACACCAAATGAATGCCATAGAGCCATCAAAATGCTGGGCGGCGGGGCTCCAAAGGGGTTTGGCTTAAATTATATTTTATGGAAAGATAAAACAGAAACAGCGCCATGTGAGTAGACGAGTATGTGATGCAGACAGGAAGGAAATACAATCTGAATGTAGACCAAGAGTATTTTTGGAGCTAGAAATTGAAATACCTGCGTGACATACTTTGGATTTGGAATCGATACAGACAGAAGTGGCGAGATTTAAATTGGGAGGTGTGTGGAAATGAATCGTGTTAGGCAAAAATTATTATGGAAAGTATTTGTGACTTCTAATAGATGGAGGACAACTTGTTAGGATGCAATTCTACATAGTAAAATCTGTGTTCATACTTAATGAGAGTACGTGTAGTTTTAGGCCATTTTGATTTAAATACGTATATGTATAACGCATTTTTATGAAAAATAAAATGAAATGTTTTGTCACCGACCGCATTATTGTGTTGGAGCCACCGAATAGACTGAGCTATACGCGTGGGCAGGAAAGAAAGAAACAAATATTGGCGGGCAGCGCTGAATGTTTGCCGAGAGCGAGAGAATTAAACAGTGAGAGTAAGAGACAGAGAGATGTCTGGATATTTCCGTCCTTCTCTTGTCGCTGCGAACTTTCTCGAGAGCTGTACTACTACCAGCGGTATAAAAGCCCCACAAAGTGTTAAAGTGGAGTTGCAGTTGTGCAGTGATTGTGAGTCCGTGGACTGTGCCGCAGTGAATTATTTTAAGTGTGGTTGGAGTAACGAGGCGACCTTGAAGACTTTTGTTTGTCAAAGTTACTCATTTCGCTGCTGACAGGCTTGTACAAAGCGTTCTTTTACTGCAAGAGAGAGTGCTTTAAATCCTGCAAGCAAGGCTATTACAAGTCCAAGAATTCACAATATATCTTGAAATTTGTAGGAATAGACTCTGAAGTGCTCTTTATTCTGGATACACTTTAACTGGTAAAGGTATTAAGTAGCCAAAGTATTACTGCACAACAATGTATATCACATTATTCCATGGAGTTAAACATTTCCGAGATATTCCCTGTTGCTGGTTTTAACTTTCCAGGCTTTATGCTTTTCTCAAATGGGAAGGTTAGTTTGCTATCCTATCATTCAAAAGGAGCACAGGTTTAAAGTCATCACATAGGAACACGCTCTTAAAACATCGACTATCGTTTAAGCTTACTGCCCTTTCCTATTGTTTTTGTACGGACAAGGAAATATATACGAAACTTATCAACATTTCAAGGCTTTCTTGAACAACATAGTCCTTAAACAAAATGATTATATTAAATAATAAATCAAACTTTGGTATCCATAGGAAGTCTGTTCATATCGATATTTATATAAAAAAATAAAGTTTCAACGCTTTTTCACATAAATTTGCCCTAGTAAATATACCCCTGAATAAAGAGGAATTTAATAAAGAATATAAAAATATTATTAATACTGGTTAAATTAATGGTCTTAATAAAGGCTTCATATACAAAAGATTGAACAATTTAAATATCAAAAAACTGTTAATGATATTTCTACCCTTAAAAATAAAAGACAATTATAATTTAAAAAGAATTACTTAGCATCCTTGAGTTAATAAACATTTTCAAGTTTTTTAAAGAGTTTGGTATAACTTCAGCTCCTCAAAACACAGTATTAGAAATTTAATACATTTCTCTAAAAAGATAAAATTTCTAATAATAAAAATTCTGGCATTTATCAGTTTAATTGTTTAGATTGTGATAAGGTTTATATTGGAAAGACAAAACGTAATTTGGAAACCAGAACGAAAGAACATTTTCGTAACATTAAGTACAAAGAGATCGATAAATCAGCCGTAGCAGATTATTTTTGGACATTTAACTCTCAAAGACATTCAGAAGTTAAATAATTAAAACGATTAAATGGCTGATAGAGTTAATGGTTTGGAAAAAATAAACATCGCGTGATGAATTTTGAAATACAGGCAGTCGATTCTGTTTTTAAGTTTATTTCATTTTCAGATTTTGATAGTACTGGCAAAAGCATAGTAAGTTGTAGTGAGCGTGACCTTGACAACGAGGCTGTTCGAGGCTTGAGCTGACCATGTGAGGAATCATTTCACGAAATCGGGATCCTCTTCAATTAATAAGAAAACCTTCATCATTTCTTTTAAGAAAACTGAAGTTTTATGTTACAAATTATTATATTTGTATGTGATAAATTTTGATGTCCCCTGTTGGTGATTTTGATGCATTTTATCGTGGCACAGTATTTTAATGATATCAGTCTATTTAATAATGCTCAAAAAGCGAATTAATTCTATTTGATTTTAGGAGACGTCCTTTCGAACATCAGCATAATATAGGCAATAATCTAGTCCAGTGTGTAAAAAGTGTAAATATTTTAGGTTTAATCCTTGATGACAAGTTAACTTGGAACAACCGCATTGAAAAACTAGAAAGTAAATTAAGCTCAGGACGTTTTGTGTTGCGATATTTAGCCAATTCTCTCTTAGTAGATACTAGTAAGTTGTATATTTTGCATTAATATATTCACACATTTCTCATGGCATCGAGCTGTGGGGACACACTTCCAAATTAAACTTTAACAGAATTATTCTCCCAAAGAAAAGAGTTATCAGATACCTGGCAAAAATAACACGTACGAGTTCATGCAGGCCGTATTTTTTAAAAAATTAAACATATATACTTAGAGACAACACCCTACGCTATTTGGACCAGAAGATAACTATAAATAGTAATGGAATATACAGGAAGCCGACACACATAGATAATTACATAAAGAAAAATGAATATTATCCAGTTTCACATCAACTAGCTGCCCCTAGAATTCTAATTCACCGGCTATACAACATCCCATTGAGTAAGGAGGAGTTTTTGAAAGAACGACAACACGTTAAAGAGAGCAATATTAAATGGATTCAACCCAGCCATTATAAGGAACATGATGAAAACAAAGGAAAAACTCAATATATTGTCAAAAAATACTACTCTCGCACCACTTAAAGGACTCAAACTTATAAAATAGAAAATTCACCTACCATCCATGGGCTTTTAGAAAGCTTGAACGAATATTCAAAAGACTACATATAAAACTAGCACCCCAAAACAAATTCAGTCTGAAGAACCTGCTAAATAAGCCACTAAAAAGTTCAATCCCAACACTTGGAGATCGGGAATTTTTCAGATAAACTGTGAAATCTGTGATAAAAGCTACATGGGCAAAACTAATAGAAACTTGTTAACCAGGCAAAAAGAACACCAGAGTAACATAAAGTTTAAACAAACAGAAAACTCCGTAGTGTCACACCATTTTTGGACAGAAAACCACAACATTGGCCATAACATGAAACTGTTAAAATCTTTAAGTACACCCATAGAATTGGATATTTGGAAAAAATATTCATAACCAAAAATCGGGATAAAGTTATAAATTTTGAAATCCCGGCATTAAATGAAGTATTAAAACTTAGTGTCCCTAACACCAGATGGCGGACGGATCGGAGCACCGTAGTAGTGGAGGAACAAGAATGTTCATTTAGTCACCAAACAGATGAGGATGAGATCGAATGATCTTGAAAATGTTTCAATAATACAACATAGTAAGTGAAGTTTGAGTGTAAACATAGTGACTCATAAATCAAACTCAAATACTTACTCTTCCCTGCATATTTGTTCTGCGAACAATACTTTTTGTACATAACAGGAATATAACCTCCACAAATTCCGATGTCCACACATATGAAACAAGGGGAAAGAATAACTATATAGTTAAAGGTCACGGGATAAAACGTTTTGAACATAAGCCCCAATACTTTGGTCTAAAACTACTTAATAAGCTTCCGGAAAGCCTGAAAAATACTGTCAGCTGCTAAGATTAAATCTAAACTGACTAAATTCTTGTTAAGCAGAGCCTATTGCAGTATAGATGAATATTTTGATGACAACTTCGATGATTTTGAATAATTGTGTGTGTGTGTGTGTGTGTGTGTGTGTGTGTGTGTGTGTGTGTGTGTGTGTGTGTGTGTGTGTGTGTGTGTCAGAGAGAGAGAGAGAAGAGGGGGGGGAGAGAAGATGTATGACAATTTTTGGACATTTCTGATCGATAACTTTTAAGAGAATGTATTACAAATGACAGGGCTTAATTATGTTCAAACACTGCATTAGGTTGCAATAAATATAAAAAATATATTGAAAGTAAAATATATATGATATATATATGTCTTACCTTGTAAAGTATATTCCTAATACACCCTTGGGTGAATTAGGAATCACAGAATTAGTTAAGAAATAAATAAAAAGTTTCTAAAAATACTTATCTCCATTTTCCTGAAGAAGTCTACCTAAGCATCGATTTTGAAGAATGCCTAGTTAAAGCAGAGTTAACATATCAAATTCTCCTTGAGGAATATTCGCGCTCATATATGTAGCTATACGGGGCCTCTTCTAAAATAAATTTTCTACTCGGCGAACTAAAGCATTTCTCATTTTTTGGAGGAATACAAAAATTGCTTAAAATTGTATAAAGCAATATCACGTCTGTTGCACAAATGTGTTGAGAATGGTAATTCATAAGCAAGCTGCAGGAAAGGAATGATTATTTATAACAAAAACTTGTCCGTACTCTCGAAGTTTACAAAGAATGTAGGTACGAATTCCTCTCGCAGTCTCCCCAACGTTCGAAAAGAGTTTCTCAAGTCGAATTAACATAGTAAATCTTCACTTTGTTCGGCGGCTCCGGTCTAGAGGGAAACACTGAAATAACAGATGGGCCAAGTTTTAATCAGAGCTAACGAGAAATTACCGTGCAGGAAAAGGTTGGAGCCAGGCCATTAATATTAGCTAGGATATGCAGTCCTCTCCAGACAGACTCATGAAAATGAATGTGCTTTGGGATTGGCTGCTTCAGGCCAATGAGGGTCAAAAACATTCGCCACATTATTGTCTGTTGCTTTCCAATATTTCTTGAAATGAAACTTCACTGTTTAGTTGCGCCAGGCACATAATTTCCTATTTTGATGACCATAATACATATTCTATGATCCAGGCAAACTCAAAAAGCATTATTTCAGGACCGTTGATAGTGTCAGAGTAGCAACTTCCATGCAGAATTTCAATGCAATATTGTGACGCTGTGGGTTTGTGAAACTAAATGTCCTGGTTACAAACACCAAAACTTTCTCTTTATTTTCGTAGAAACACACTTTAGTCAGCTTTTACGGTAGCAGAATTACGTCACATACACACACAACTTGCAAGGTCATTGCCCACAAAAGAGTTCACTTTTACCGCTGTTCACGCACACGCGTCCAATTACCGACTGACTGGCAGTTTCATCGCATCGCAGGTACTGGCAGGCTGTGTTAGCCCGAGGATTGTTGCTGTGTACCCATCCAGGATAGGGTTTTCTTTTCAGGATGGTTTAAGATGGCTGTTTTTGTTTGAGGATGGTGGATTTATTTCGAGGTAGTTTAGTACTCATCTAAAAAGGATAGAATGCTTTCCTTTAGCACCCTGGCGTTGAAAGATCTATTTTTGACTTGGAATTGATCTTTGTTAATTTTGAGACCAACAGCTCTGGTAGATTATGAGAGCTGAGCTTTTGCTGCTGCTGGAATTGCTCCGTGGTTACCTCGGATGCCCGCATGCCATTCGGGGGACCCAGAATAGTCGGCGACGGCATCTGCTTGGATCATAATCACCAAGAGACCTATCCAGGGCACTTCTGTGCAAAGGTAACTGTTCGTATAATTTTGTAGCCCGGCGTCTAATTTCATCCTCCACGTATGGAAGACTGACTGGCAGTGGCAGGCGGCAAATCCTTTTATAGCTACTCACTACTCCAGAAATTCGTGGAATGTTCTCAAACAATCAAGACGGCGCTAGAAGAAAGACGAACTCTCCAGAAATCCGCCGCTTTCCCCCCACCGTTTCGGCGAGCTTTTATCTCCGCGGTGCACTGCCCGTCTCTTTGAACTCGTCACTCGCGCCGCATCGCTTCAACAATGCGTTCGCGACAGTATATACTAGTGTTTCTAGAAAGCTATGGAATCTATCATAATGCAACTTTCAGCGCTTATATATCAGTCTCTTCTAATTCAAAAAATATAATCAAATCATAAATAAAGTTAGTAAGTTTTGCTCTACTGATCTTCCAGTAAACACAACATTTTCAACAATTTTCACGCATTTTCTTCTTTAGGTGCTCTTTTGCCTCTAAACAGCTGAAGTACCACATTTAAAACCTTTCAATCACTTCAAAAACGTGCTATAAGCATAGCTGCTGAACATAAAGACATTTTAAATAATAATAGTAATTTAATTAATAAATGATTATGTTAATAATATGTCTACAATTAAAAAATAAAAGAGGATTATAATTTTAGAAAAATTACTTACCATCCTTGGGTTAATAAACATGTCCAAAATTTTATTTTAAAGAACTTTAGTTCCTGAAAATAAATATAGTATTAAAATTTACTACACTTTTCTAAAAAAGATAAAATTCCTAACAACGACCACGCCACTGTTCAGGATACCAAAAGCGTCATTGGGCAACCGGTAGCTTGGTCGGCGGCGAGGAACCCCATGGTCGTAACAGCAGAGAGCATTCACCAGGTTATTGGGATGGGAGTCTAGCTTACTGTAGATGGTGCGGGATCTCTCCCGCACCACGTCCACAATGTACGAAACTCCGGAGTAGGTATGAAAGATGTGGGACGGGAATCTACGTCCACTATGATAGATAATTCGCAGCGTCCTGTTCTGAACGTACTGTAGTCTGCGGATAGTGGTCGAAGCCGCTGATCCCCACACTTCGCAGCCAGACAGAATCAGGGGAGTGTAATCTCCTGATACAGGCGTAGCTTGAGGTGTGTTGGCATGGTGGATATCAAAACAGGGTACAACTGCCTGAGTGCACGCCCTTGTCCGGCTTTGACCCGGACATGAGGGGCTTAGGTGACACCGCGATCGAGGAGGACGGCAAGGTATTTGACAGAGGGAACCCAGGGGATTTGCTCTGCCTCAATCTCAGCGACCACTCCGGCCGCCTAGCTTGGACCTTAGCCAGGAGAAGAGCCCCGCTATCCTCCACCACTCACTCCAACAGCCGATGGCTCGGAGCTGGTACTGCAGCGGTGGATGACAATGTCTTAGGTTTTTGTCAAGTGTCATTATGAGGACGTCGTCGGCATATTGGCACGTAACAGTCTGTGGATCCAGGGGGAATACAGACATGTATACCGCAGAGAGTTACGCAGACAGAACACTGTCTTCCGTGACTCCTGCGGCTATGGGTCTGACAGATGACAGCCGTCCTTTCACTCTCACCCTTAACGTGCGGTCTCTGAGGAATCTGCTAATCAGAGCGAGATAGGGTGGAGGTACGTTCGTATAGGAAGAACTTGGTGCTAAGTTGTGGCAAAGGCTTTCTCTAAGTCTAACAGCACCGCGGCAGTCTTAAGGTTTGCCTGCAATCCCAAGGCCATCCTCTCGGCCATTCGCAGTAACTGAAGGGTCGTGGAGTGTCCATGACGAATACCAAACTGGTGATCGGGAAGGATCTGCCTTTCCCCGAAAAGACGGGTCAGGCGGGATAGGAGCAACCGCTCAAACAGTTTTGAGACGGTCGGGAGAAGACCTATGGATCGATAGCTAGACGGAAAGACCGGATCCTTGCCTGGTTTCAGGATTCACACCACTCTCGCCTTTTTCCAGCAAACCGGAAAATGGCAGAGGTGGAGGCACGCATTAAAGATCCGCGTCAAGAGAATGACGGCCCTCTTCGGAAGGTGCTGGAGCATGAGAGCCCTAACACTATCATGTCCAGCGGATTTCAGCAGCCACCGCTCTTGGGGACTTTGCCATCCAACACAAGAAACGGCATAAAACAGAAGAAATAAAGGCAAACAAATCAGAAGGGAGCAACATCTGTAACGAAGCCCGCCCCCTCGCTCACTCCCTCCGCCAGCCGGGCCAACAGCGGAGGTCGCTGGGCGTATGAATATTGCAGCTTAGACAGTCAACACTTCAGAGGCTACTCGAACTTCTCCGAGGAGACTACGAAAACGACCACGCCACTGAGGATGTCCGCCATAGTTGTGGACGAAACATCTGATAAATCCAACTACAGCAGACCACGGCATAATAGCCCGGAAATAACTCTTAGATATAATGGTAAGTTCCATAATAAATTATGATATTTTACCATATCTGTATATCTGTGGGCGTATGACGGGGAGTCTGTTAACGGTTGCTAATTACAGAACGTCTTTCTGCATAAAATGTACTTCAGACGCTATTCCCAGAAGCTTTATAACATATACTCCATTTGTCACGCAAATCTCAAACATACGGTTGTTCAGCACAATCCGTTACGGTCATATTCAAGAAAAACAAAATATACGAAAACAAAAATATCGGGTATGTAGTAGTTTGGGGGATAGTCATTATACCAAATGAAAACTACACCATGAATTTATTAAGAACATGCTCGAAAGTACTCTTCTTTCTGAATAACTTTAAATTAATGGATAAAGTTTATTTTATAGGCCAATTCTTACAAGAGAAATGTAGATTTCGTTTAAACACACTATTTCTGTTAGGTTGCTATGTAATATCGTAGTGCTGTTGTCTCGTAAGTTGGTACACCTGCTACAATGGGTTTATTTATCTATTGCTATTTCTTATGTGAAGTTCAACTGTTGTGCAGTCGGTTTACTTATGTCAGTATGTTATTTGATCACATAAAAGTGTCCTAGTTAGATCTCTGGGAGTTTATGACATCACTAGACCCCCATTTAGGCTGGTATGGCACCCCGCATGGCTTGCGGGCTTCCGGGATTTTTTTTCTTTCTCTTTATAATTTACGTCCTCTAACCATGTGAAATTGGACGATGAATGGAATGGCTGAAATGGTGCTCAAATGAGTCCGGTGTCCATAGAGCTCAGAGTTACCCGACATTCGTCTTTCAGGATGAGGGAAACCCCCGGAAAAATACCTTATCCAGGTAACTCACCCTGACCGAGGTTCGAACTCGGGACCTCGTGAACGTAAAGCAGACAAGCTATCACCACGCTACCGAGGTAGGCAACATCCGAGATGACAACAAAGTTAGCCCATATATCAGCTAAAGCTCAGCTCCACATAATCGTTCCAAGCTATTTATCCTCTCCTCCATCCCGAGGAACTTAACAGCTACCTCCTAAACAAATTTATACGAAAAGCCCCATGCTATCTGAAAAATGCAAATTAACAAAACCCTACCTACTGGTAAACCCTTAGCGGGTAGCCACGCAGCAAAAATCTTCAGGTTGTATAGATCCTGCCGGCATGCGACTGGACTGGATGCCAATGAGTGTAGCTGTGGGAGCTAGAAAATGAAAGGTAAAGTGGACAAAGTGGAACATTTCCAACACATTCTACTCGCGCTTATCTTTGTACGGGGATAGCTTCCCATGGTCGGACGTAGACATTCCTCCTTTTCCTTAGATTAACTTAGAGACACCAATTGTTGTCACCACTAACCATCCTGGATATGTATGCTCAATGTAGCTCACGAGCCAATTGGTGGCGAGCAAGCAGAGATGCACATATGGTCACCTGTTGACATTTTGGGGTGTTAGAGCATGTGGTACCCATACACCCGCTTTTTGTACCTTGCCAACTGAATGCAAATGTCGCAGGATGATGGAATGGTCATAGTTCAACACATTTTTCAGATCTCGAGTACACTGTCGTGTATTTTTAGTCGATCTTCATCACATCGTGTAGGTCGTCCTGAACGAGGAGAGTCACTCAGGTCAATAAGGCCCTCCTTGCCGTGCGCTTGCCGAAGGGGTTGTCGCCATACGCAGCGCAAATGTTCTTGGGTGCCTCCGCTGTTTTCACACCTCTATTGAATTCAACGAGAAGAAAATGTCGGCAATGTTCCTCTTTGTCCACTTGACCGTCCACAGCTACACTATCATCAAATGACAATCTACGACTTGTGAACCGACTGCACAACACTTGAACCTCACATAAAAGTGACGATCCATATATAAACCTATAGTAAAGGAGTACCAACTCATGAAAGAAAAGCGCTACGAATGTATTCAACAATCTAGTGTTAAGTTTGCGTCACTTTCACTCATATCACAACGAGGCTAACCTGTTTCGTCACGTTTCCAAGACGCCTCTGCTTGTACTGGAGTTTATCTGATGTCGCTTGTCTGGCTGCTTCCCTTGCACAGTGTAGATGGCAGGCCAGGTTCAATTGCTATATATTTTCTCTTTTACAACTGTTAACAACCTTATATGGAATCAGGGGGTGCTTTATATATCTTATCGATTGCAAAATAGTTATAAGAAGCAAACTTAGTTAAATTGGTTGCGCCACGTGTTTATAAAGACCTAATTTTGAATGGGAGCCATACACGATTGTGCACGTGTTATACCATTTATTACTATAAAAATAGACTGAAGAGTCAGTTATTTATTCATTTCATTTGACACTAGGTTTATCGCAATTGCTAAATATTTAAATAGTGAAAATTCTAATAATCACAAGAAGTAATTTAACGGAGAACCCTACACTGAAATGTATATATGTTTGGTTTTCCCAGCAAGATCTTACGACCATTCAGTTTTATATGATGCAATCCTAAAATTTTGATTGTTTTTCTAAATGAGGTCTTGCCACTTGTAAGAGTATTATCCAGTTTTATATATGAATGTAGCTTAGGAAATCTAGAATATTGCTTCCTGGTATAATGCGCATACATATGGCGGCGAATAGTGTTTTGCTGAAGGGGGTCGAGGATCGTGAACAGGTTATGTCACGATAGATTGTGCTCAGGTTTATATTGAAAAGACGAAACATAATTTGGAAACCAGAAAGAAAGAACCTTTTCCTAATAATATGTATAAAGAAACTGATAAAGCGCTCGTAATAGATCACTTGTACATTTAACCATGAAAGAAATCCCGAAGTTAAATTATTAAAACAATTAAATGATCCGATAGACTTAATAGTTAGGGAACATATTTATTTTAAAAAATAAACATCGCGTAATGAATTTTGAAATACTAGCAGTTACTTGGGCTTTTAGGTTTGTTTCGTTTTCAGATATTATTAATACTAAAAAAAACATAAGGAAAACATAATAACCGAGATTTTCTTGAAAACGGAGTTTGTTTACTTTGGACTGAGGATGCAAGCGATTTGTTTGTGAAATAGATCTCTATTAGAAACAAGCATTAACACCAATTCTCTTAAAATAATTGGAGCCTTAATGGAAAATAGTTATATTTCTGTAACAAATAATTATGTACTCCTCAATTTTTTAATTTTTCATATATGTAAATATTTTTTAGGAATTTTATGATAGTGTAACATATGAAGCTCTCACCAGATATTTAGACCAGTATATTCCGCATAGGCGTAAAAAATTCAAAGCTCTATGTATCATAGTTTTCTAGAAAAGTGTACCTAAAGTTTGAAAAAAGGAAGTCATGGTAAATGACAAAAGAATATAATGTTGTGTTTTTGTGCAGCATACCCAAAATTCAAAACACTCCTGTTCCATATTCCTCACCCCAGTTGACTCAGCTTCCTCTCTCCTCCTCTTTTCACCTTTCATCCTAATTCTTGCTTCCTTAGACCCTTCCTGCACCACTTTTTCTGCTTCTTTTACCCTTGAAGCATCAGAGTTTTCAAAGACACAGTCAAACTTTAAACCTGGTTCCAATCAAGTTTTCCTAAATACAGCTCTTTTTTTAGTAGCAACATCATTAAAACATACCACAGCATGCATTATGCCAAATTTAATAGTTTTACTGCCAACGTACACAGATTTTAGAACTATTTCCCAGATTAGGTGAAAGAAGCTCTCGTGTTGGTTTTTCGTACGGCTATGTAACCTTTCATATTATTTCTCTTTTCTCTAACTCTTCTTTCCATTATATTTTGTCCGTGTCTAAAACACTTGCTTTTTCACTTGCACCCCTTGTTCATTTACATTGGCTTTTTGCATCCTCAGAAAACCTTTGGACTCCCCATCGGCTAAATAATTCTGCTAATTATAAGCATAGGAAAAAATGCAAGCTAAAGAGGGGACGTGATAATATGGCTGCCATATTTCAACTCCAATTAAATAAACTTAATTGCCACAAACACACAAAAGCTTATAATGGGCAAGTTCTCCAAACTATGTAGGATCATATTAAGCAAAAAACAAAAGCACAATGTTTTCATCCAAAATCACTATCAAGTATCCTTTATATCTCATATTTAAGGTTCACATATCCTAGTTTATCATAGAACATTTAAAATACGCGTTTTAAATGTGTAGGATGAGAAGTGATTCACAATTTCTCATTTAAGAATAAGTATTTTAAAATTAAAAAAAAAAGCAAGAAATATCCGGAGAAATGGTAGGCTCTAAGAGATCGTAGGCTTTCACGGACGGAGTCAATATAACTAAGAGTTATTTCCGGGCTGTTATGCCGTGGTCTGCTGGAGTCTGTCTCAACTGCCGCTTGCGACAAAAAGATACGTCTGCAGTCGCCCAACATGCCATTGAAGCTGAGGGTGAACACATTTTCATGTTCTAGGAGACTAATATTCTGTCATCCATGACGCACAAACGTCCCCAACTACAACGCGAGGCTATTGACATTTATAAACATCCACATAAATTCAACAACGAAGAGGAAACCTTGAAGCCCAATAGCGTCTGGCACTTTGTCATCAAACACAAGAAACGGCATAAAACAGAACAAATCAAAGCGAACCAATCAGAAGGGAGCAACATCTGTAACGAAGCCCGCCCCTTCGCTCACTCCGTCCGGTAGCCGGGCCAATCGGCTGAGGTCGCTCGGCTTATAATTATATCAACCCAGACAGTCAAGACTTCATCCAAAGGTGGGTCAAAAATGCTACCTATTGTGGCAGACATGTTCAAAAATCACGTGTCGATCATGCGCCTCCTGGCCTCTCGCCTGAACCTCTGCTTCGAGGCGAAGAGGAAGCCTAGAAAGTTGCACATCTGCACCAGCTCTCTGGAGGACTGGAGGTGGCGAAAACCGTTTTGAGGGAACAAAAGATCCAGTTCTGCTTTATTCCCCTCAGCGCCCACACTTTGAGCGCAGAATCATAAGAGAGCTAGATTCAGACTGCACCCCCAGGGGTGCTCTGAAAAAGGAGCACGATAATAATGCCCCCTCGGTCGCGCAACAGCGCAAGATCATCCCGTCGGACAATGGGCCGGTTAAAGTACCCATGCCTCTGTGTCTAGTCCTTGTGGACAGAGTGCGTGACGCTGAAAACCAGCCGATCGATACTGTCCGCAGACTGATATTCACCGTCGTGTAAGTTGAGCACTTTCACGGCAAAGAAGGCCCGGTGCAGTGCCATCGATGTATGGGCTTCCACGACTCCAGCACAATGTACGAGCGCAAGCTTGCGTGCTTGAGGTGTGCGGAACCTCATACGCTTAGAGACTGCCCCAAGTCTCCAGAGGAACGTCAGTGTGCGAACTGTAAATAGCCGCACGCCAGCGTTTACAAGGGCTGCCAAACAAGTCAGCGCATTATGGAGAGCCGCCGCCATGGGCATCCTGAACCGGCCACTGTCCGCTCGGGGATGTCTTTCACGGCCGCCCTGAAGAAGGCCCTTACAGAACCACCTCCGAAAGAGGAAAGTAAACCAGCACCCTCACAAAGCAAGGGGAAAAATAGCGGGAATACCACATCGAAAAAGAGCGGGAAAGTCGCTATTCAACCCCCTGCGCCAAGGGCCAGCGACCAGGACCAGCCTGAGGCCACAGCCTCAGCTGCTCCTGCACCGCAGCCTGTGCCACCGGTGGAACCTGCACCAGCAGCAACCACGGAGGCACCAGCCAGCCCAGCACCTCAGTCCGCTACCTTTGTGGGTACAGTATACCAGACGGACCTGGACGAGTCCCAGGCCATCTCCCTGGGGTTCGGTGACCTGATAAAGCGAACCCACCCGTCCCTAAGCAATTGCAAGCTGCAAGTTAAGAACCCTGCATTAACTCAAATGCAGAAGCACGCTATTGTGCTAAGAACGCTGGAGGAGCTGTTCCCGGGTTCCGTTAAGTAATGACCTCCAGACTCGTCCGGAGTCCATTACGAGCCATGCTCTGGAACACGAATGGCATACGGAGCCATCACCCCAGCGCCCTGGACTGTTTGCAGCCTTTGGGAATTGAGATACTGATGTTCTGCGAAACCCATCTGGATGCTGCAACCAACTTCTCGCTGCCTAGCTTTGTCACCCATCGGTCTGATCGGGTCGGCCGACGGGGTGGCGGCACCGCCATCTTCATCAGAAATCACATCACGCACTCCCCTTTCCCGCTCCGCCCTCCAGCACTTGGAAGCTTGTGGCATTCGGCTTGCCGTTGGCGGGACAGACACGCTGCTGGTAGTGGCATACAATACTCCTAATGCACGCCTCTATGAGGCGCACTTCAACCTCCTATCAATCTTCATTCAGTGTTATGCATCGCTGGCTATCTCAAAGCGAAACATGCCCACTGGCATAGCCGCACATCTAACACCAAAGGGCATGGGCTCTACCACCTCATCATCGGAAACCCAAGACCTGTTGCGCACGGCCCGAGAGGCCCTACGTTCCATCAAGCCCACGGCAGGCCGGATGTGCTCGACATCATGCTCACCAAAAACCTTCCATATCATCTACACCTCTCGGCAGTCAACGAACTGGACTCCGACCATGACCCTGTCCTGGTGGACTCTAGCGTTGACATGCCAGCTCTGCTAAACCCAGACTGGACATATGAGGTTGACTCGGATGCAGTCGTCCTGTACCTGAGCCAGTCAGTAGACCCACGGCCACATTCGATTCCATCGATGCGCTGGAAGCGGCAGCCTCTGACTTTCACAACGCATCCTAAATGTGGTACGTTCTCACACATACCGCATTCCCACACACCACCATAATCCCATGACCATTCCAATGAGCTTCGAGAGCTGCTTAAAGCTAAAGCAACTGTTCGGAAGCTATGGCAGCGCTTCCGCCACCCCAGGATACAGGCAGTCTACCAGAGGTTCCAATCCCTGGCAAGAAGACTGCTTCGTGCTCACCGTTCTGCGGCTTGGCAACCATGAAGCGGGTACACCTCACGGAGAAGCACCCTTGGCAGATTATCCGTTCCTTACGGAAGGATAAAAGCCAATATCGGCATCCTCTCCATGGTACTCGAGGGCGACACGCCTTTAAGCCCCAAGAGAAGGCCACAAGTTTCGCAGACTATTTGGAGTCTCAATTAGAGCCACGGGAAGAGCCGCAAAACAACTAGTTCACCGAACTCGTGGAGCAGGCGTTTGAATACCTCTACGAGGACCACCCTCCACCACGCGATGTGATCCACATCCCCATTGTCACCCCCAGTCAGGTGGTAAACCAAATCCGCAGCCTCAAACCAAATAAATCCCCGGGGCATGACGGTGTTACGGCACTCATGCTCCGAAACCTTCCCAAAGGATTTTTCATCCACTGGACGCGGATTTACAATGCATGCCTTTACCTCCGCCACTTTCCAACTTGTTGGAAGAAGGCGAGGGTGGTCTGCATTTTGAAGTCCGGCAAAGATCCACTCTTCCCTTCCAGCTACCGGTCCATAGGTCTTCTCCCAATCGTTTCAAAGGATTTTGAGCGATTGCTCCTGACCCGCCTGACTCCTCTCCTCGAGGAAATGCACCTCCTAGCGGATCACCAGTTCGGGTTCCATCGGGGCCACTCCACGACCCTGCAGCTGCTGCGATTGCCCTGGGATTCCAGGACAACCTCAAAACCGTCGCGGTACTCCTGGACGTGGACAAGGGCTTCGCCACAACGTGGCACCAGGGCCTGCTGTACAAACTCAAGGAAGCACAACCCTCCCCATACCTCACCGTGATCAGTAGTTTCCTCCGGGAACGAACCTTCAGGGTGCGGGTCGAACACAAACTCTCCTCCGTCAGACCCATAGTGGAGGGAGTCCCGGAAGGCTGTGTACTGCCGCCGTTACTCTTTGCTGCCTCCATGTCTGACTTCCCAACAGAGCCTCGCACTGTTCTGTGCCAATATGCTGACGACGTCCTCATCTTGGCGCAGAACAAAAACGTTCGCTACCGCCTCCATCCGCTGCAAAGATCGCTCCGAGCCATCGGCAGGTGGAGCGAAAGGTGGAAGATGGCCATCAGCCTACAGAACAGCTCTGCCCTTTTGGTGGGGAAGGTCCTCCGCTGGTGCCCGGAAGGAGACCTGCGGTTGAAGCAGAGAAGAATCCCTTGGGTCCGATCTGCGAAATACCTGGGTGTCCGACTGGACCACGGCCTCACCTTCACCCCACATGTCCGTGAAAAAATCAGCCTCGGCCATGCAGCGCCCAGACAGTTGTAACCCATATTCCTCATCGAACATGCCCACTAGCCTGAAACTACGGTGTATCGTGCGATCATCCCGGCCCTGATCCTGTATGGATGCGAGGTCTGGGGATCGGTGGCTCGTACCACCATCCGCAGACTGCAAGCCGTGCACAACAGGGCGCTTAGGCGATCTATGATACAAAACGTATGTTTCCTTCACACATTCTACACTCCCATTCTGGCATACCTTACGTTGAGGACGTTGTGCGTGAACGCCTGCGCACATTGTATGCCATAATTACATCTCATACCAACAAGATAGTTAACACACTAGGCCAATATAACCACCGTGTGCCCTAGAGGAGAAAGAGCTACCGCCTCCCCAAGGACGCCCTTGGGTGGTGAGACCAGCCTCTCATCCACTCAGAACTACACGCTTTCCCGGCCACACTAGTGCTGGATTTGGCCTGTCGGCTGAGCCCCGGCAGTCAGGTCCCTCTGTGTGACCCAAATGAGAACCACAACCTAAATGGTCCCCAACCACCCGACCTCTCACTCCTGGCTCCGCCACACTGGACGGAGTCTGCAACGCAGGCCGCTCCTAGCGTGGCGGTTTAGGGCACTGGCCTCGTACTTGGAAGCTCATCCCGATGCCAGGAGCACCAGCAGAGGCCGAATCAGGTCCATCAGTTAACAAGGACATCCAAGCTTTGGATAAAAGACCAATCCTATAAGACCGCACGGGTAAATCCGCACAGCGAATAGGTACCGTGGCGCTCTACCCACCGTCCGGTTGCACCTGGACGAAATGTTGTCGTTCTTGGCTCTCTTGGAGCAACACTTCAGACGCTACTCGAACTTCTCTGAGGAGACTACGACCACGACCACGACCACGCCACTGAAGATGTCCACCATAGTTGTGGACGAAACGTCTGGAAAATCCAACTCCATCAGACCACGGCATAACTGCCCGGAAATAACTCTTAGCTATAATGGTAAGTTTCACAATAAATGATGTTATTTTACCAGATCTATATATCTTTAGGTGTAAGAGGGGTAGCCTGTTACGGATTGCTAAATACGGAATGTCTTTCAGTATAAAGAGGACCTCAGACGCTATTCGCAGAAGCTTTACTTCATTTGCCACGCAAATCTGAAACATACGGTTGTTCATCACAATCCGTTGCGATCATATTCAAGAAAAACAAAATTTACGAAAACGAAAATGTCAGGTATTAGTAGTTTGGGCGTTATTCATTATACCAAATGAAATGTACACCATGAATTTATTAAGATCATGTCCTAAAAAAATCTTCATTCTGAATGACCTTAAATTAATCGATAAACTTTATTTTATAAACCAATTCTTACAACAAGAACAATGTAGATATCGTTAAAATACAATTTTTCTATTAGGTTGGGATATTAGTTCGTAGTGCTGCTGTTTCGTGAGTTGGTATTCCTGTTACAATTGGTTTATTTATCTATTGCAACTTCTTATGTGAAGTTCAACTGTTGTGCAGTCGCTTTACGTATAGCAGTTTGTTACTTGGTCACAAAAAGTGCACTAGTTAGATCGGTGGGAGTTTATGACCCCAGTAGACTCCAATTTAGGTGGATACGGGTACCCCGCATGGCTTGCGAGCACTGACAACAGAGTTAACAGATATTTCAGGTAAAGTTGAGCCCCAAATAATCGTTACAAGCTTTTTGGAATCGAAACCCTAAATTATAATTTACAAAACAACACACCAAGTATTCATCCTTTCCTCCTTTCGAAGGATCATAATAATTAGCTCCTAACCAAATTTATCCTAAAGGCTTCTATACCCTCTGAAAAGTTTTCAATAAAACCCCCTACATGCTTTTAAACCCTTAACGGGTAGGCACGCAGCAAAAATCTTCAGGTTGTATACATCCTGCCAGCATGCGAATGGACTGGATGACTGTGTGTAGCTTTGGACGGTAGAAAATGGGAGTCCAGTGGACAAAGTAAAACGTTTCCGACTCATTCTTCTCGCTAATGTCTTTGTACAGGGATAGCTTTCCTGATCATGGATAGGTATGCTGAATGTAGTTCACGAGCCAATTCGTGGCGAACAAGCAGAGAAGCACATATGGTCACCTGTTGACATTTTTGGCGTGATAGAGCATGTGGTACCTATACACCCGCTTTTTGTACCTTGTCCATTGATTGCAAATATCGTACGATGGTGGAATGGTCACAGTTCATCACAATTTTCAGTTCTCGATTATACTGACGTGGATTTTTAGACGATCATCATCACACCCTGTAGGTCGTCCTGAACGAGGAGGGTCACTCATATTAATACGACCCTCCTTGCCGTGCGCTTGCCGAAGGCGTTGTCCCCACACACGGCCAAAATGTACATGGATGCCTCCGCGGTTTTCACACCTCTATTGAATTCAAAGTGAAGAATATGTCGGAAATGTTCCCCTTTGTCCACTTGACTGTCCACAGCTACACTATCGTCAAATGACAATCTACGACTTGTGAACCGACTGCACAACCGTTGAACCTCACATAAAGGTGACGATCCATATATAAACATATAGTAGCAGGAGTAGCAACTCACGAAACAAAAGCACTAAGGACGTATTTACTAATCTAGTGTTTATTTTGTGTCAGTTTTACTCATATCACAACGTGGCTATCCTGTTCGTCAAGTTTCCAAGACGCCTCTACTTGTACTCGTCTTGGCAGATGGCGCATGCTGCATTCGTTGCACCATGTAGATGGCAGGGTATGTTCCATTGCTATATATTTTCTCATTTACAAATGTTTACGACCTTAGGTGAAACCATGGGGTGCCTTATACATCTTATCGATTGCAAAATAATCATAAGAAAGAAACTCAGGTAAATTGGTCGCGCCACGTGTTTATAAAGCCATAATTTTGAATGGGAGCCATAAACGTTTGTGCACGAGTTATTGCAATTCTTACTATAAAAGTTGACTGAAATCCGAGCTTCCAACACTGTCATGCGCATATGTGTGGTATTCCCAGCAAGATCCTACGACCATTCAGCTTTATATGGTGAAATGCTAAAGTTGTGGCTGTTTTTCGAAATGAAGTCTTGCCATTTGTAATAATATCATCCAGTATTATAGATGAATGTAGTTTATAAGGTGTAGGATATTGCTTCCTGGTATAATGCGCATATATATGGCGGCTAATGCGTGTTGTTGAAATGGGTCGAGGTTCCTGACCGGGATATGTCAGAGCCTTTTCTTCTCTGGGGATTGTAACTGCGATGTACATGGCAGTTCTTCTGTCACTACCCTTACCATGATAGTGTATCAAAATAAAAGTAAAGAGAATTATGTAGGCAGTTTGTCAATTTTTATCATATCTCAATGAACATTTGTGTGTTCCCATTTAGGAACACTGTTGTTGCACATGTAGTCTTATTACAGAGTTTCGTTGCTGACACTGAACGAAGACATTTTTCATTGCAAATAGCACATCACAACTAGACATTTGTAAAAGCGTAGCCCATGATTTGAGCGGAGAGCTTTCCTTTTTAGAGGAAATCAGAATTAATCACCCTCACACCGTCAACTCCCAACATGTAATTGAAGTAAGAAAATTTAATAGATCTGGAAAGATTTCTATGAGACTGATGTAGTATTTTATAGAGGCTAGATACAAGCCTCACCTGCGGTGCCGTATGTAGTAAAAGGGGGCGTTAAACACTACACATTTAATTTCATTTCATTAGACACAAGCAAATAAAGGATTGCGAAATCTGGCGACAAGTTTGGCAACGCATGGATTCCACCACAATATTTTTAGGAACACCAAGTACTACGAATTAAGCGAGAACTGCGTATATAGTCAATGTGATCTGAGATGCGATAGATATCGTATTGAAATGCACAAAAATAGAACAGGATCCATAAAGCATTGAGGCACACTGTAAAGAAACATGTGCATACACAAAATATGTGCAATCCCTTTGTAATTTATAAAAACACAATTTCTTCTTAAAATAATCTCTTATGGAATAAATCACTTCCAAAATCACCCCAATAGCTAAACTGTTGATTAGCCATGAAAAACTGGAAAACATTGTAACTGCTTTTTCTTTATACAATCACGATATCTCTGTCATGAATTCATTTTGCAGATCATATACCTTCCCTCTTCAGCCTCAATCTAAAGATGACCATCAGCTTTCCTGAATAACTTTGGGATTTCAACTCTTGGTCCTGGTGGACGTTGCTCGTGGATTTTTGTGAATAAGTGTGGTATCCACTTCTCTTCGGAAACCCAGGCGACTTTTTAAATTATTTCCCTGAAGTTCGCTGTGAATTTTCCAGCCTGTAAGTACTGCTACGTGCAGAGCATTGGAAAATAAACTTCACCAGCAGCTTTTGCTTCGAAGTTGGAGTCTAAAGCAGGATAACAATCTGTGGAAAACACCTAAACCACCCATTCCTTTATTGTATTTACGTACAATGTGAAGTTCAAGGAAATCAATTTTCATCTTCATTTGGTGAGAACACCATTTCATTCCTCCTATAGGTAGGTGTGTTCGGTAGTTGGACGCTAAGTTGACCATACAACTGTTACTCCATCTATACATGTAGATACTACCACCAATCTGGTGGGTGAAAGCTCCTCTCTCTTTTTCTATTCCTTTTAAGGCAACAAGTGGCATCTAATTGTTCTTGCTTTTCTTATGTGCCGATTGCTATGAATCCCTTGATTCCATCAGCAATGAACATGAGGTTAAGAAATTATTAAATAATGTTTCCACTTGTAGAGCATTGGAGATAACGTTAAACAGAGTAGTTACCACTATTCCCAAGTAGAGTAGTGTGGTCATCAGTTTCTTTACCTTGATACATTTTCATGAAATAGGGATATCCGTCATTTGAACAAACTCTCCGGATGTTCAACACAAAGCGAATAGGTTTTCCTTTTGTGAACTTTTGGCAAGTATGATGGTCATAGTGGGTTATTATTCACTGTTCAATACTCCAATGTTTATGAAACATTCAAAACTGTCACAAATTTGAATTTACTTCTTCATAAATTTGTGAACTGTTCGCAAGCTTGTCGTCTTGATTAAACTGAGTTTTGTCCACGATGCGGAAATACCTCTTTATATCACCGAACTTCTGTCTTGACTTTACTGCTGGAACAATTGAAACAGAAACATCTTCAACTGTTGATCGGTACAGTATGTTGGCCACTCATTAGAAGCAAACCAAAAAACTGACCTACATCATTTCTGTTGTATGGAACAGTGTTACCCTTCCGAGATGCGTAGCAGTAAGTCATTAATGCCAGATGTTCCAAGTATATTTCAGGCAATATTTTATGACAGAGCTTTATAGCTTCTAAAGCTAAACACTGGATTGTAACATTGTCTTATAAAGAACCAGTTTCTATAATTGTAAACGTTTTCCATGAAATGTTTTCTAAATGCACACTTGCTTCCACCTTTCCCTTATTTGATATTAGTTGAGGTCATGGAGTAGGCTGTACCATATTGGTTGTGACAACTAAATGACCACACACATCTGAAGGAACAAATTCTAAAAGATTATCGTCAATGTCCTCTACATCAGTATATCTCCCGTTGATTCCAATGGCCACTGGCAAATATCATTTATACTGCTTTGGTTATCATCCAATACTTCAGACATATTCAAAAGCTTGTTCTAATGCGACAAAAGTTTCGGTGCTATTCTTTTATTTCAAGGTTTTACAAAACACTAAAAATAATTACTTATTATACTAACAGTTGAAGCTAACATATGTTTATTGCGAATTACATGCCTGCTTTTTATAGCCATCGTTGATTGGGACGTTCTCTTCACGTTTCATTCTAATAGTTATTTTCAGCACTCAGTATAAATACCTTATTTGAATCACCAATCTTCCCATTGCGAGGATTGTTGTAACTGTAGGTCCACATACCCAGAAGCAATACATCAATAGATTTTCTTACGTGTATTATAATGTTTGTACTCTCTGGTGTCCTATTATGTACAGTTAATACTAAAATAATCGAACTATGGATAGTTACAGAAATATGTCTTTTTAGGTATATTCAGCAATTTTTGCATAAGACTGCCAACTTTCTGTATAATTAATGATTAAATGGTAAATTACTGTTACAAAAATTAAATATAGGCATAGAATTGATGTTTAAAAATGAAAAACAGTGAACTCTTTATTTCAGTATATTCAATATTTGAAACCATTAACCTTCCCAATTGGGAACATTGGCAGGTAAATTTACATACTAATTTTGGAACTCGGATAACAAATATGCGAAAATATTGGTACATTTTTTAAGTATTTTAACAATACATTTAGTTTAAAGCCAAGTCTGTACATTCCCTAATTAATCCCCCGTATGAATGCTTTTGAATTGCGTTCTCAACACACAAATACCCAAACAGAATACAACACAAAAGAAGTTGAAAAGCAAAAGGGCCATTCGAATGAAACACGGTCACTTGTATAAAGCAACGGTAACGACTTTATTAACTCTAAAATAGTTGCTAAAACCATTGGCACATTTAGCCAACTGCGACACTAGCCGGTCGATTCCATCTTTGTAGAAGCTAGTAGGTTGCTGTGGGATCCAGGCCTGGACCCATTCACACACTTCGTCATCCGTTGTGAATCGATGTTGTGATGTTTCCGAATTGATGGATCTCGTCCACGTTGATTCTGCAGTTGCCCAAGTCTAAAGAATTCACTTCCGCAGTCATTTCAGATGTAATGACAGGATGAGCCTGTCCAGGACGACGAGCATCGCCTGCCAGAAACTTGCGCTCCTCAAGGAATCTTCTGCGACATTCCACTATACTTGACCGACAGAGACTGTACTCACCTTACACAGCCTTCATCCGTCGATACATTTCCGGCCGCCAAATCCCTCCGCCAATACAAATCAAATCACTCCTCGTTGCTGCCGCTTACCTGCCTTCCTGTTCAGTAGTGGACGATAACTTGTGTGACAACCATCTCTTTGGCGTGAAGCCACACTATCGCTATGCAACGTCAAACATTGCGCACGCTGCAGTTGCTCCACCTTACACGCAGTGACGTGGTGTCACCTTACGTGTAATGCAAGGTTACACGCACTGACCGGGTTTCGTTTCAATGCCCCTCATTTAATTCATATAAGAATTCAAACCAACTACAGATATTCGTGATATTTCTGAAATTCTGAAGGCTAAAACAAGAATATATGTGTCTTTTACATAAATAATGTGTTTAGCGAGATGTACATTGTTGCTTTCTCCAGTGTATTCAGGTAGAGTAAGTATTGCATTCCATAAAAAATTCGACAACGAGATTTCATTGCAAATACACATTTTGTGGTGCCCTGATGACTTAAAAAAAAATTGGAAAAAAGTTTCAAGTGTGTGTGTGTGCACGTGTGTGTGTCTGTGTGTGAACAGCATAACTCAAAAAGAAATTTTGTGCTCAGAATCCTTCAGGGTTGCGACATGAAGATTTTCAATAAAGCCATTCTACTCTAGACTACACATTTTATAAAAAATGTTTATAAGATGCTGATATTCTCAAATATGGCTCTAAAATTTTGATTGAAACATCATATGCATATAACATTTTCATAAGTTTTCTACATCCTGGATAACCTTTGCATAACTCGGGAACCGTAAGAGATTGACCATATGATACTGCAAGAACAAATGTACACATGTTTAGAATACAATCTACTTCAATTGCCTTTTTAAGGGCGTGGAGTGAACAAAATAATGGTTAGTCCTTGTTATTTGAGTTTTCTAATCCTTATACATTTTTCAAATAGGAGGACGTCATTCATTTCTAACACTTCGCCTTGCATAGAGAACGAATTTCAAAGCATCACATGGCCACCAGCTCTTAAAGTGTTAACTATCACTTAAAAGCCACTGCATTCCCACATTTACTTGCACGTACAAGAAAATTAGCGATAAGTTAATTTTATTTCGAGTTTTTTCCATGTTTCGTAGGTTTATGTTGCTGCGTATTTGCGTATTACTTTATTTTTTACTCTACACTCCAAAATTTTCATTCCCGAAGAAGGACTCCAATCTGCGACACTCAAACGTTTGAACTTAGATTTTGAACAAAGACGATTGTTGAGGTCAAAGTACACTCCATTTAAGAGTAACCTCGAAATTGTCCGAGGCATAAGAAATCAATCTTAGTACTACTGTACTACTGTCTCAGTTTATAGTGGAAGCTGAATGAGAAAGCTCGCAGATAAATCTTGATTGTTTTTTAAAGTATCCGCAGGGGAGGGGATCCGTCCCCTTCAGCTGCCGTGGTGGGGATGCTGTACACCCTTAGCACTGGTGGTACCTCTGACGTTACTAGAGGAACCTCGGGCCGAACAATTGAGCCAATCGCTGAATGGGAGTTGTTCGGAGTGGGTTGGAATCGAGGGGGCAGTGTGTTCCCGATACCCGCGGGAGATCGGGTACCTCCGGCCAGGCCTTGGCCGCCCCGAGGGTATAGAGGGTTGCCTAAGAAATCGTGGGTACTAGCCTGCAGAGCCAGTAGAAGGTGTGCTAGATCACCGAGGTTATTCGATAGTCCTCCCTGCGGGCTTGGCGCACGTAATTGGCTTATCCGCTTCTACCCGTCTTGAATGCGGGGGAGGCTTTTTAGACTCAAGGCATTGCCCCAGGGAAAGAGCCCCGGAGCCTCCCATCGCTCCCGCGTTGATAGAGGCTGGTGTCTTCGGACTTTGAGTTATACCTCGTTGCACCTGTAACTAACCGTTTTTTTAAAGAATGATAGTGTTGAGTGTATAAAACATCATAAGGGAAACCATTGAAAAGTGGCAAATATACGGCTTATTTTATAATGGACATGGTGAACGATGAACTGATACGTATGCTAAGGAATGCCAACGTGAGAAGGTTTTAGTTAACACTATGACGGAGGAAGCTGACCATACAGTCCTTAGGATGCTCCTAATTCCCATCGAAATAGTCTGGAGCCAAGTTAAGGGTCATTTTGCTAAACTAACACAAGTTTTAAACTCCCGGATGTACGAAGCTAATAGCGGAAGGAATAAGATCCGTTAAATCAGAAATGTAGCGGCCATTCATACGTCACGGTGTGGGCTGTGCGAGTGCATCGTTGATTATCTCATAATTAATCCTTGCAGCAGTATCAGCATGGAGGAAGAAACAGGATCAGATGTGTGTGCAATTTAACCTTCCTCTTCTAATTAGGCAGATCCTTTAACAATAGAAAGAACAATGTTGTTTATGCCTGCACACGCGATCTTTTAAGTTAGCCAACATCACAATGCATTACTAATGTTTCGCTTCGACTCATGGTAATGATAGCCTACCTAAATTATAACTACGACTATCATCATCATCATCATCATCATCATCATCATCATCATCATCATCATCATCATCATCATCATCATCATCATCATCATCATCATCATCATCATCATCATCATCATCATCATCATCATCATCATCATCATCATCATCATCATCATCATCATCATCATCATCATCATCATCATCATCATCATCATCATATTCTTTAAGCCCCCTCATTTGGCTCGATTTTTCATGGCTAATTATGCATTCATTCATTTATAACTTCATTCGGTCACGAATGTTTTCATTCAAAACAGATTATGTAATTTAATGTAACTTTGCGTATGTGCAAGATCTTTTAAATATTTCTTTAGATCATCGGTTTCCTCGAGATCTTTTAAGCTATGGGCAACCTCTTGTCAATTTTAAAGTGCAGACGTTGATCCTTTTCCCCCTCCAATTGAGTTTCATTTTGTAGAAAAGAAATCACTGGAACTCTACATTTTCCTTCAAGACACTAACTAGTGCGAGAATGGTAGAACGTGATTTTTGCACAATCTTATGGAAAAGGTGATATCATCTTATGACAGCACTGTTAGTTCTATGGCATATACCGTGATTGTTCCGTGTATCATTTGGTACCGAAGTACTCTCAAGCACTATTTCATCATGTCATTGTGGTACCGAATGAATTTTTAGTCCCCTGGAAGTTTTATTATATATTTCTTCATAATTGTTAAAGGGAAGACGAGCTAGTGCAGATCATATCTTTACCTGAAATCTAATTTCAATTCTGAATGTACTCACGGATTTCTAATTTTTGCGTCTTTATCCAAATACAATTATTAAAGAATTAGTTACCACCAAACATTCCTATATTTGGGATAACAAGATTTAAAACTTTAATAGCTCCCGACTAAATATCTTTAACAACATTGTTTGATGTCCAGTATGAAATCTTCTCTTGAAATGCATTATCCAGCGGTAAGGCACAACATTGTTTTCGTGACCTGCACTTCCAGGATTGCCATGGATATAGTATATTTGGCTATATTTTGGGCCCTAGCCTCTGAATGTTTCATCTATAGAAAGATACGTTTTGCCATGTGTTTCTCTGGTAAGGTGATGTTTTCAGGTCGTTCTACAAACAATGTGATTTTCTTCTTACTCGATGTAGGGTAACATTACACGCAATTTGACAAGGCATTTCGGCCTCAGATCATATCCACGGTTAAATAATGGACCCATTTCTTCGGCATACATCGCTAGAGACAAAGTAGTGAGTTTCCTTGCCCTCAGTCTTTCATTGGATATGGGCTTGAACTTAAGTGGCAGTAACGTCCAGCACGAATCATGCGATGGGCGCCACGTGTTTCAAAAAACAGTTCTTACTGCTTATTATACATCCTGTGCATTTGCTTTTGATACCTTCTACGCGTTTAAAAACAATAACGTTTTCGTGGTTAATTCTTCTTATTGTGTATCGACATCCAACGTAAAGTGCTCAATGCTTACTCTTTGTTTCTCTGAATTTCATGTCAGGAAAATCAAACTGATATCTCTGAGTTACAAACTGGATATGACATTCTGAAAGCTTACAAACAGCTTCAAAAAACATTAAAAATAGAATAGAATGTGGCCCAGATGGTAGAGATGTTGAATTATTGTAATATTCTGGTATAATGTGCCAACTAACACTCCTGCATTTATAATCGAGTGTTGGAAAGGTTATCATCTGAATCATCTAAAGTAGCTGAAGTGGTACCCAGTTTTAAAACAGGGCAAAGAAATGACCCTAATAACTGTAAAGGTATAAGTCTGTTAAACGTAGTTTACAAGATGTATACCAAAAATTGTAATTAATCGTTTAAAGCCATTAAGAGAAGTGATTTTAGAAGAGGAGCGATCAAGTTTTAAATAGGACAATGTACTAGTGATAAGGCTTTTAGTATAAAGAGAATTTTATAAAAGAGACGAGAGCTCAACTTATAAAGTCACATAGCATTTGTAGACTTCGAAAAAACATTTGACTCTATAAATAGATTATGGAACACAATGGACAAAAGAGGATATCCCGCTCATTTAGTAGGAATAACTAAAAGCTTATATAGAGACACAAAGATAATCATAAATACATGCACGATAAAAACAGAAGGAATAAAGGTAAATCAAAGAGTAAAACAGAGATGTAGTCTTTTTCCTACATTATTTAATGTATATTTGGACGATTTTCTAAAAACTTGAGGAAAAAAGAACAAAACCAAGTGGACGAAGGAATGCAGTTAAATAGAAATAAAAATTTAAATGTGACACTATAGTGATGATGTAGCAATAATACGAGAAAATGAAGAAATCCTTTAACGTTCCACGTATAAAATTTATTTACTAGGAAAGGAATACAATCTAAATATCTCCACAAAGAAAATGAAAACAATGGCACATCGAGGAAAATATCCTGTAGCAGCCCGGAACAGCTTTCGAATTTCAACTGTTTGGGCTTTGACTTAAACAAAGACATAGAAAACAAAATAAAACATTTCATCAGATACGTGGAACTACAACAGGAACATTGAAATACAAAGCAAGGAAAGAAACAATGTTAAAATTTTATAAAACGATGACAGTTCTTGTGCGCCTGTACGGAAGAGAGTCCTGAGTATTAAAAGAAAGAGAAAAAAGTAAGATACTGGCAGCAGAAATGAGGTTCCTAAGAAAACTTAAAAACGTACTTGACGAGATTTAACAAGAAATGAAAACATTTGAGAGTATAGGCATATATGAGTTATAGGAAAAATAGAGGGAGATATACAGAACTGGAAACAATATATAAATAGAATGGACGAACAAAGAGTACTGGTGTTGGGATTGGGGATTTAGTTACGGGGAGAATTCGGTACGTAGACCACCATGCTGGGCTCATTGTTCCTATGCCCCAAGAGGGGGCTCCCCGGGAGGAAGGATGAGGCGAAGAAGACAGAGGGCGACCGACCTAAGCAGCCACGACAGTAAAGTCTGTTTAGTTAACGCGTGTGCAGTTCGGAGTCAAAGGAACCTGAGCCTCCCGTCCACTAATGACCGTCATAAATCTATCTCCACACTTCAGAAATGGAACATTGTCATTGAGGACCAATAGCAACCCTTATTTTCTGGAAATGACAGTCGCATGTTTACTCCACGTGGAGTCTCAGTTACCAAAGTTCCAACTTCCAGTGGATCTGTTTCATTACGTGCAGAAATTCGTTGTGTGTCACGATGTTGAGACCATGGGAGGAAAATGCAGTGCTAAATGCAAATGAAGTAGTAGATAAATTTCAGTCAAGTGAAAATATTGAAAGTGAAGACAATAGTGTGAATAACTGGGCGGAGTTATATTACTGGAAAAGCCTCAAAAACAAGGTTATAACGGGAACTCTTTCTAAGCAAATTCAATCGCTTGTTTTGAACACATATAAAAATATGCTGAGAAATAATCTTGGTAAGGGGTCATGCAATGAACCTGATGATAAATTCTGGGTATTCACAGAAATACAGTAAGAAAAATTGTGACGAGAGGAATACCAAGGACGCTGATCCAGTGTGAAAATAAAAGGAAAAGTTTCTCTAAAGTAGATAATTTTCTATGCGATTTAATTCGCCGAGAAATTCATAGATTCTACGCAAAAAGAGAGGGCCCACCTTAGGCGAATTGGTTGCACATTTGCAAGATATTTGTGATTTTCCTTATGGGCAATGCAATTCGCGGTCTCTGGGTTTCAAATACCGCACTTTGAATAAGATAAGGGTTATTATAGAATCCAGTAGAATTGTAGCTTGGCGATATATACTGTGACTTTGTGGGTTCGTGAAATGAGAAGTCCAATTTCACCACTCAAAAATGTTCTTTATTTCCACCGACTTACAGTTAAATACTTGCCAATTACACAAAATTACGTAATGCACACAATTACGATTCACCACTTCGTCCGTTACCGTTCCGATGCACGTACACACTAACACTAACTGTCTGTCTCTCTGAAACCCTTTTTATAAGCATCTCGTCGTATTCTCGGCGTCTCTGGTATCCAGGCGAATATTCCAGATGATAGAAGAAGGGGAGAGAAACGTCCAGGGACGGGTGACATTCCTTTAACCACCCTTCAGTTAGTGACAGAGACTAATGGGAGGCGTGGCTCCGCTCCCTCCGGTTTCCCCACACAGCTGTGCCGTCATACCTTCCGCTAATTGGGTGACACTGCTCCCTCCTCAAAGCTGGTCGTCCCGAACAGCACCATCGTAGCGGGCTAGTCGATCCAGGTGTACCACCAACATCTTTCCTCGGGGGACCTTCTGGATGCGGTAGACCACGTCGTTAATCCTCTTCACCACCCGGTACGGACCTTGCCATGGCTGCTGGAGCTTCGGGCAGCGTCCCTTGGTCCGGGTAGGACGATACAACCAGACCAGGTCACCTTGCAGGAACCCTTGGCTGTTGGCTTGCCTATCATATCTGGTCTTCATGCGGTCGCTCGCCTTCTGGATGTTCTGGCGAGCCATCTCGTGCACGTCGTGGAGGCGGTCCACCAGGTTCTCCACATACTCGTTCACCGGCTGCATCACCTCCGGAGGGCTTCCGAAAGCCAGGTCACAAGGGAGGCGTAACTCTCGACCGAACATTAAGCTGGCTGGCGTCATCCCAGTTGTGTCGTGTGTGGACGAGCGATAGGCCAGCAAGAACAGTGGCACCTTGACGTCCCAGTCTCGCTGATGGCTGGCCACGACCTTCCTCAGGTGTTCCTCTAAGCTCTTGATGTACCTTTCGACCATGCCATCCGATTGGGGATGTAGAGGCGTAGTGCGAGTCTTGTTCACCCCAAGCCTTTGTAGTGCCTCCTTCATTAGGTTGGACTCAAAGTTGGTACCCTGGTCACTGTGTAGCTCTAACGGCACCCCAAATCGACAGAACACTTGCTCCACGAGGCAGTCTGTGATTGTCTTTGCCTCTTTGTTTGGGATGGCATACACCTCCGGCCACTTGGTGAAGTAGTCCACGACCACCATTAGGTACTTGTTGCCTCGGTCGGAAACTGGGAACGGTCCAGCAATGTCAACGACGATCCGTTCGAATGGCGCTCCGACGTTGTACTGCTGCATGCGACCCCGGCTCCTCGTCTGGGGGCCACGACTCGCCGCGCACACGTGACACTGACGGCACCATCTCTCAGCATCTGCTCAGAGCCTCAGCCAGTAGTAGCGCTGCCGTAGTTTGTCAATCATTCGGTTCGCTCCCAGGTGTCCTCCCGTAGTACCGGCGTGCACTTCCTCCAGGACTTCCGGGACCTTACTCCGGGGAAGTACCAACTGCTCTCTCTGCGTCTTCCCATCGGGTGATTCCCATACCCGGAACAGCACGCCCTCTCTGGTCTTCAACGAGTCCCATTGGGCCCAGTACGACTTGTAGGTGGCGCTCCTCGGTGCGATGTCCTCCCAGGTTGGTCTCATCCCTGCCTCCACTTCCCTCAAGAGTGGCCCCAAGTCTGCGTCTGCCAGCTGCTCCCTCCTCAGGCCTGCGCTATCCCAGCCTTCAGCAGGCACTGCCACAACTACTCGGACTGCTGCGGCACGTTCCTTCTCTTCCACTCTTGTGCACTGGCCGCACTCTTCTGGACAGGGTCTTCGGGACATGGCGTCTGCGTTACCGTGACTCTTCCCTCTACGATGTTCCGAGGTGAAGTCGTACTCCTGCAGCCTCTGGACCCAACGTGCTGTCTGGCCTTCCAGGTTCTTAAAGGTCAATAGCCAGGTTAGGGCGGAATGGTCAGTCCTCAGGTGGAATGGCTGACCGTACAGGTACTTGTGGAAGTGCTCCAATGTCTTTACTACCGCCAGTAACTCCCGTCGGGTGACGCAGTAGTTCTTCTCTGCCTTGGATAGCGTCTTGCTGTAATTGGCTATCACCCGCTCATGGCCGTCCTGGATCTGCGACAGGACACCTCCAATGCAATGGTCGCTGGCGTCGGTGTCCACAATGAAGGTGCCACCCGGTTGTGGGAAACCCAAAATTGGAGCACTGCATAGGGTCTCCTTTAGGTGCTGGAACGCGTTTTCTGCGTCCTCCGTCCACACATAAGGCCGGTGTTCCTCTGTCAGGCGGGTGAGGGGTTTTGCGATGTTGGATAACCCCTTTATGAAGCGCCTGTAATAACTGCACAGCCCCAGGAAACTGCGCAATTCTTTCTTATCCTTTGGGCGAGGCCAATCTCTCACAGCCTGCGTCTTCTCCGGGTCTGTGGCCACTCCGGTTGCTGAGACTATGTGGCCCAAGTAGTTAACTTCCTTGCGGAAGAGCTGGCACTTCTTCGCGTTCAGCTTCAAGTTGGTCGCTTGCAGTCTCTGTAGCACCTTACTCAGATTCTCGAGGTGATCTTCAAAAGTCTTCCCGACGATGATGATGTCGTCCAGGTATAGCAGGCAGGCATCGTAAGTCAGCCCTCTCATCACTGACTCCATGAGGCGCTGGAAGGTAGCTGGTGCATTGCAGAGGCCAAAGGGCATAACCGTGAACTGCCAGAGCCCTTGGCCCGTCGAGAATGCAGTCTTCTCCTTGTCTCTCGGGTCTAGAGCTACCTGCCAGTAGCCCGACTTCAAGTCCAGGGTCGAGAACCACTGTGCACCAGCTAGCGTGTCCAGGGTGTCGGCAATCCGGGGTAAGGGAAAACAGTCCTTCCGGGTGACGGCGTTCAATTTTCTGTAGTCTACGCAGAAGCGCAGCTCGCCGTTCTTCTTTGTCACCAAGACTACAGGGGAACACCAAGGGCTGTCAGACTCTTCAATCACTCCCCTGGATCTCATGTCCTCCAGCATGTCTCGTACCGCCCCTTGCTTCGCCAGCGGAACGCGTCTATGTGGTTGCCGAATAGGCCGGGCGTCTCCGGTGTCGATGCGGTGAAGCACTTTGTCCGTGCGGCCGTGGTCACTATCGCCTTCGCTGAAGACGCGCTCGTATCGCCTCAGTAGTTGTCGAACCTTCTCCAGCTGTTCTGCGGTCAGGTGGTCGGCCGCCCTCTCCAGTAAGCCTTCTAGCCGGGGCCCCAGGTGTTGCTTCGGCGCCGGCTCCTGTGTCTTGTCGATTGCTGTTACGCTCACTACGGGCTCGCACGTTCCCAACTCCGTCCCGGCCTGGACGTCGTGATCGGTGTCCGTTGGATTTAGCAGTCTCACTGGCACCTCCTCTCGGCACGGCAACAATGTCCTGGCTACACACAGTCCGTGTACAGGCGTCTTCTGGTCCAGCATCATGTTCATGGTTCTCTGGCCCTCCAGTCGCGCCGTCACGACCACCTCGCTCCTCGCGGGAACAACCACGTCTTCGTCCAAGACGACCCTGCACATTCCAAGGCGCTCTTCGGGTTGACGGAGTATAACCTCTTCTCCGTTAAGCCGCAGGACCTTCTTGCCGACGTCGACCGTCGCCTCATGGCTCCTGAGGGCATCCAGTCCCAGGATCACCTCCTCAGCCACCTTCGCGACGAACACCCACAGACGCACGGCACCTGTCCCAAGTTCAGCTCCAGTAGGGCCTCCTTCTCCACAGGCAAGGTGTCGCCCGATGCCGTGACAAGCTGGTATGGCCGGCTTGGCTTCCTTGTCGGTAAACCCTTCGCCACGTCAGGTCTGATGATGGTCACGGCCGCCCCGGTATCCACTAGCACGCGGCACGGCTTCCCTCTTACCCAACCGTCCGCGATGAGGCTGTCATCCATACGCCGGCTGACGGCGCGCAGTGTCACTCGAGGGGATGGTGGTAATGGCGCCGACGTGCCCCTCTCCACGACGGCCCTTACTCGTTTTCCGGCTGCTCTTCCTGGTGTGGGCAGTCTCTCTGCAGGTGTCCGGGCTGTCCACACCCCCAACACAGGCCACTAGGTGTTCGCCGGCGTCCCTCAGCTGGTCTCCTGTCTCCGGCGTAGCGGACACTCCTCGTTCTCGACGTCGGGATGGATGTTATTTTGGCCGCCTCCATCCTTAATGCCGCTGTCAGCGCCTCGTGGATGGTTTTATATTCCCCGAGCATTAGGCGCTGACGAATCTCCGTGTCCCGTACCCCGTCGACAAAATTGTAGGCGGCTTCCCGGGATACGAACTCCAGTGGCAGGTCAACCAAGGCCTTGCTAGCCAGCTGCTCGATCGCAATGGCGAACTCCTGCAGCGTCTCCCCCGGCTGCTGTGACCTTGCCTTTAGCTGGCTGCGGTATGCTGCGGCTAAGCGGTGGTTCCCGAAGCGATCCTCCAGGGCTTCCCAGATGTCCTTGGGCGCCGCCGTCTTCTGCACCGCGTTTAGGACTTCCGCGGCTCTTCCCTGGAGGCTGGCTATTAACTGTGTGGCCTCCTCCTCCAGTGACCATCCGTTGTGCCTGGCCACTGTGTCGAACTGGTGTCGGAAGACCTCAAACGTTGACGCGCCGTCATACTTGGGAGGTTTGACGCGCGGCGATGTTATATCGCGTCCCGGTGCGTCGGCCTTCAAATCCTTCAACCTGCTGCCGACGACGTCCTCCACCATGGCGCTCAGGGACTTGGCGCTGTTGTCGGCCTTTCCTTCCAGCTCATTAACGCGGCTCGCGAGGTCTCCGACGCGTTCGTCCACCTGGCCGATCCGCTTGCCGAGTCCCGTGACGTCCTCCCTCACGCCGGCCAACTGTTCCTCAAATTTCGTGGCGAGGGCCTCGTTCGCAACCTTCATTTCTTCCATCTTCTCCGTGAGGTTATCGTTAGCCGTCTTCATTTCTTGCAGCTTTGCGGCCAGGTTGTTATTTGTAGTCCCCAGCTTCGCGGCCAGGCTGTTATTTGCCGCTTCCGTCTTCTCTGTTAATTCGGCCTTCATTTCCATCATCTTCTCCAAAATTTTTTCCAATGCCGCGTCCATGGTTGTAATGTTCGGTTATGTTATCTTCCCGCTTCCTGACATCAGTGTGACTTTGTGGGTTCGTGAAATGAAAAGTCCAATTTCACCACTCAAAAATGTTCTTTATTTCCACCGACTTACAGTTAAATACTTGCCAATTACACAAAATTACGTAATGCACACAATTACGATTCACCAGTTCGTCCGTTACCGTTCCGATGCACGTACACACTAACACTAACTGTCTGTCTCTCTGAAACCCTTTTTATAAGCATCTCGTCGTATTCTCGGCGTCTCTGGTATCCAGGCGAATATTCCAGATGATAGAAGAAGGGGAGAGAAACGTCCAGGGACGGGTGACATTCCTTTAACCACCCTTCAGTTAGTGACAGAGACTAATGGGAGGCGTGGCTCCGCTCCCTCCGGTTTCCCCACACAGCTGTGCCGTCATACCTTCCGCTAATTGGGTGACAATACATATATGATTTGTCAAAAATAAGAAATTTTCGCAGTAATGGGCATAAGATAATTTATTTAGACGAAACCTCGTACGATACCCATGACGTATCGAGAAAGGTGGCAACCTTGCAGAAAGGTCTGCGAGGAGGAGGGCCAGGGTTTTAAAACGATTATAAGGGTTCATCAAAGGCAGCGGCCGACGTGCACATGAGTTAACTAAACAGACCTTACAGAGGCCAGGGTCCCTACAGTTTACTTGGATAGAGACCTCCTCCGACAGGCCAGGACAACGAACCCGCTTCCCTACAGCGGGATGGCAAAGAGCCCAGCAGCCGAGGCCTAACGGTCCCGGGCAGGCGATCCAAGCCCCAAAAGTCCTGGTTGGCGGTCCCGAAATGATACCAGCAGAGGTGCTGAGACCGGCAACAGACCTACCGGAGGAGGAAGTAGTTTTTCTTCAGAGCATATCATCCTGCCATGCACCACCGACACACCCGCCGACACTTCTACCCTGAAAGAGACCATAAGATGAGAGATGATGTGAGATGATTATGGAGATGAAATGGAGGGACAGGAAATTCGGAGGATGTAAAGAACCTACCCAGCCTTCGCCTAGCGACACGGGAAAAGCCCCCGAAGGAACCCATGGGCCAGTCAGTTCGGACATGATCATCGAACCCCGGCCTGCCGAATGCGGGCCATATGCGAAACCGCCCAAGGCATCCCGCTCGGTGAGTACTGGTGTTAATAAGAAGATATAATCCTCGCGGAAGAAGAGTTGTAGGTCACCCTAGAAGAAGCTGGATATAGTAATTCATGAAATGCGAAGAGAGAAAGGGCAGAACTGCCTAATCCCTAGAGTGAAGAAGAAGAAGAAGAAGAAGAAGAAGAAGAAGAAGAAGAAGAAGAAGAAGAAGAAGAAGAAGAAGAAGAAGAAGAAGAAGAAGAAGAAGAAGAAGAAGAAGAAGAAGAAGAAGAAGAAGAAGAAGAAGAAGAAGAAGAAGAAGAAGAAGAAGAAGAAGAAGAAGAAGAAGAAGAAGAAGAAGAAGAAGAAGAAGAAGAAGAAGAAGAAGAAGAAGAAGAAGAAGAAGAAGAAGAAGAAGAAGAAGAAGAAGAAGAAGAAGAAGAAGAAGAAGAAGAAGAAGAAGAAGAAGAAGAAGAAGAAGAAGAAGAAGAAGAAGAAGAAGAAGAAGAAGAAGAAGAAGAAGAAGAAGAAGAAGAAGAAGAAGAAGAAGAAGAAGAAGAAGAAGAAGAAGAAGAAGAAGAAGAAGAAGAAGAAGAAGAAGAAGAAGAAGAAGAAGAAGAAGAAGAAGAAGAAGAAGAAGAAGAAGAAGAAGAAGAAGAAGAAGAAGAAGAAGAAGAAGAAGAAGAAGAAGAAGAAGAAGAAGAAGAAGAAGAAGAAGAAGAAGAAGAAGAAGAAGAAGAAGAAGAAGAAGAAGAAGAAGAAGAAGAAGAAGAATATCAGGCGATCATCTCCTGCAGTGAAACAGAATGAAATAACAAACGAAGGCCACAGGTTAATCTAAAGCACGTGCATCTGTTTTACTAGAAAAAGTGCAACAGGAATGTCCCACTCCACGATGTAAATCTATTATGTGTTTCAAATGGGAAGGTGTTTGTCCTTCAGCGCTACTAGGTGAGCAACCAATCGGAGTCCTGCAGTGTTATCCCACTGCATTCTCCCCTATGTGGTGTGTGACGAGCGGCAAAGTAATCAATCTTTAATAAATACTATTAGCGCTAAGACAAACATTCAGATTTTGCAAACACTGATCCATGGGGAAGGAGAGAGTAATGTATTTAACATAACCCTAAAAATTCCATATTTTTAGCTGAAATAGTTTTCTTAATACATATAAAGTAGGAACCATAATATTATAACAATGCATTGCGTCTTAAGCACTGTATTGAGCAACACTATTTGTTGGCATGTATGCGTGAACGTATATTTGAAATTACTCAGAACTGAAACGTAAACATTTGACATGACGTGATGAAGAAATATTTACCTTGAATAAGCCAAGGTGTTTGTTAAATTAGGTGAGAAAAAACAATACACTTCCTGCTAGTCTGACAGAACGTGTCTGGTCAATTTATATCGTTGTTTATGAATGGTTCATAATCTCTATTTACTCTAGAGAGTTCAAAGCAGTACTATTTAGTTACTGCTCCATGAAAAAGTATATCAGCCGGATAAATGGGACGCTATCCACCTTCCCCCTTACTACTGCCAGATCAATCCAATGGAGTTAATGTAGGCTCAAATTATGTTGCAAATAGAAGTAATGTTTTAACACTGACTGACGTTGAACGATTTACTCACGAAGAAATTAACAAGGAACACAACAAGACTAGGAAAACTGCGTGAGACATCAGATAAACTACAAGAAGACGACTTTTGGAAAGAAATAGCACGTAACGAGATTTTGGATCCTATCATCATAAATTTGCAGTACTCAGACGTTGAAGACAATGATGAATTATCTCTTAAGGTAAGTAACATTCACGGCTATGCGGATACACCGCTGGTATTTTCGTTGGATTAGAAAAATAAGTGATTCATAAACTATAATTAGTTTTAAACTAAATATTTAAACTATTTGCGTAATATACTAATATTCACGTTGCAATTGTGATTTCAACAACTGCATTATTACAAACCTCTGGAAAATTCAGTTTGCGTTAGCGCCAGGAGCACTGGCAAGTGTGCGAAAGAGAGGGAAATATTAAAAGAGAGGGGATAACGAGATGGCAACGCTGATAGCTCTAACGTATCTGTTTCGCTACAGGCGAGAACTCTTCCCATTTGAAACACATAATAGTCTGGAAGGTCTGACAAGTTCGCGTGTTTTGTGCTTAACCATCTCTCTGGACAGCGATCCAATAGCATCGGAAATAATGGTATTTTGGAACATTCCCAATAGGCAGGAAGGTATGTAAGGGCACCACTGGGGCAAAATGTACCAACGGGGCGAAACGTGACACCTAATTCCCTGTGCAAAATTAGTGCAGGTGTTCAGGGCCTGTGACCTACCACAAGTAGAAGAACAGGATTAGGACAAACCTCCAGTGGCGTCCCACAAAATCATAACTAATCATACGCTGTACTAAACTGTTAAGAGTACCTCGAAGTGCGAGACACAGCTTCCTGATAATAACGATTTAAAAAAGTGAAACTTACTCTCCAGCCATTGACATAAGTGGAAAATGTGTACATGCCGGTAAGCCGATGATCAAACTTTAGCACCGAGAAATAATGATATGTGTTTTAGTCCCACAAAACTGTTAGGAGCCTCAGCAAACTGGAGGGAGAGAAACTTGGTGCGGGTCCCAGAAAAATGAACGACAGATAATAGCTATTTTGATATTCACTGTTAGCGTGTGAGAGCCTCGCCACATTTCAAGACACTTACAGCATCATTTAAAGAAGTGCGTAGGTCAGCTACATAAAGTATATAACAATGTAAACCGTGAATATCAGGAGACGAACACGATTAAGTAACAATTCCTTATTTTCAGCATTACAAATTAAATGTAGAAGCGGACTAAGGCATGGACCTTGAAGGTAGCTCTAGAACTGCGTGCAGTTCACCCAGGACGCGCTGTAATAAGGCACAGAAATAAAAGCTGTCAGGAGGACAGAAAGGAGGCATTTGCAAAGCCATGGACGACGTTTGGAAAGCAAAACATATAAAAAATCTGTTCCTGCATACAGGAAGTAAATTATGTTGCTCCATTCAATAAGAAATGATTGTCATTATGTTCAAACACTCTGCGGGGGTAAGGTAGAAAACTACGGGTGGGTAATTTGACGGAGAAGTGGGAGATCTTCCTGGTTTTAAAAAGGAGAAAACCGTGAAGTGTCTCCAGGTAGCGGGTAAAATTCCATTGCACGGAAACATAATTATAACAAGTTGTTACTTTCTGAAAGCAGGCAGCTGTCGGTCCTCCTCCTTTCAATGTGCAGTTCTCCGAACCTGCATCCCGCGTAGGTCACATCGGTGGCTGCAGCCATATGATTGACGGAAAACTTCACGTTACAGCGCTACCCTTTGCTTCTGCCTTGATCACCAAGCTACAAAGGATAATGCACACAAATATCTTGATAGCGTATTTCCTAAGTGAGAGAATAGCTCAGTGAGCCAGAACTTGAGTTTCTGGAAAGGACTCCGTTGGAGGTTACATTGTATAACCTAACTTGCAACAGTTGTAGATGCAAATGGTACGGTTTAGCAAAAAAGGTCACCTTGTTTGGTGCATCATCACTTTATAATGATACAAAGTAGAAAGAAACTAACAAATCAAACTACTATCTTAGTTAAAACACCTCCTGCGTTGAACTTTACTTATGAGATTTTGCTTTTTCTTTAAAAATTATAAGTTCCTTAACACTAGAAAGACCGGCGAGTATGGTCTACCGAGAAGGACCAAACCGACATTCTGACGGTGGCAGTTTCATTTGCCCTTTTTAAAATGGTAAACAAATTTGAATAGATGCCAGTTTATTTAATATTATTTATACAGTTTATCACTATATAATTTTAAGTTTGTTTGAATAATTACGCAGTAAAATGAAAATTAATCAAGGTATATGCCATAACCAAATGTAAAATGGACAACTTCCCTTAGCAAACACATGTGTTTCAACATAAAATTTTGATTGCTACAGTGTGTAGTAGAAAAAACACTTATAAACCTGATTGCCTTCATTCAAAGCCACCTGCAGCAACGTAGGACCTAAAACACGTGTATCCAGCGTTGTCTAAACATGGTCCACAAACATACTTGCTGCTAAGTTGTATATGGACTGACGTCTGCTTACTTTTTCACCTGTTACTTTCCTTATAGAGTAGCCATGCATTAATAGCTGCCAAGGCCAACGCATTGTTAAAAAACATGAATAGGCTACCTTCTGGATCCATATTTCACTGTGTAAAGTTGAGCCATTTGATCGTCGACGTCAACGCCGTACTTGGTGTTACTGCAGTAGCCACTGATTCTGGTAGCTTTTTAGGATGCTGTTTATTTATAGTAACTGTGTCATGCATTGATCTCAAAACAAGCATAGTTTCTTTCTTTTTTCCTTGAGAGCATGTCAGATTTATGTCATCCAAGTACAGCAATGTGCAAAGTGCTGCAGCAGATTTTGCTGATTGAAGGATTTCCCTTCTACATTTGTTTACTGTGCCCACAGTGCCTGTACTTTTACGCTGCAAACTTTCTGCAAGGCACTTGGTTGTGGCAACGCTGTCACATGTAATATTTCTTCCTGCCAAAACAAAGGACTGTATATGACGCATTACAACATGCTCTGCAAGAGCGCCTGTGCGGCGCTGGTCGTCTTAGGTCAGGTGAGGAAAACCATTCACAGGATACCTTGAATTTGCATCAACTTCAAGCCAAAACTTTAATCCTAATTTGTCCGGTTTATTTGCTCATATATTGAATGAAAGAGCATCTAGCCTTGCAAGAAAACAATTGCTCTTCCACAGTGATATTTGCACTTGGAAAGTAGCACTGCAATGAAGAGACTATAAAAGTATTCCAGACAGGAGTAGCAGCTGCAAAGTGATCTGTACTTAGTCTTTGAGAACGTGTGTCCTTGTCATCAAATCGCTTTAACCACAAAATTTCAGCGAATTTGTTTTTGCTCATTGTGTTCCTGAAAAATTGTGTCCCCCAGGTATTCGACCATAACAACTTCAGCGGAAAACTTTTTGCTCCAACACCTCGTAAATTCCTAAGTGGTAGCACGAATTGCACCACTTGGGCAAAAAGATTTCTTACTCATCGACATAGGGTCTGCAGAGTGTCATAAACCAATCAGGAAGGAAAACAACAACAGTTGTGGTCAGACCCGAAGGCCATTGTTCACACTTCCGTACCAGTCAAAATGACGGATGACGATCCTTCTATTCGGATTTGTCTGTACCACTTTATAGAACGGTCCAAAATGTTTGGTTCTTTGTGGACCTGTTTGTCATAAGTATTTATTAAAAGTCGTAGAAAAGGGGAAGTTTAGAGAAAAACATAATCATGAAATAAGTATTCTAAAGCAGAGCATTTTTCAAAATGACGGGTGCAGTTCTTCTAGTGTTGAGCTCAAGATCTACCAACAATTTTTATACACGAAAATATGTGTTGACTTTATAGGACACAAGCCGCAATGAGACATTAAATTTACCTCAGGCACGCTGCAATTGGTTCAACACCAAGAGTTGACAACGTTAGCAGATTTGGTTTCGGTTTTATCAACGTAGTACTCTCATTTACTTTTTGTGTGGAAAAGGAAGATTTCATTACTGTACTGAAGATTAAAACCACGGTATGATGTCAACAGGAAACGAATGGTCGATAACTTCCATGGGTTGAACAGAGATCACTCATCTGAGAAGCAATCGATACGTATTAACTTTATAAAATGAGAGAAGTTGTTATATGTAAGTATGCGAGTCTATGTGGAGTTATCTCAAAAACCACTCAACCGAATTTGTTAACACTTTCACTTTGAAAGGCTCTGTTGTTTATGAAGGCATATTCTGTATAAAGCCTATTTCACTTTATAAATGATTAAAGCCTGAAAAGCATTTGCAAAGCCTATGTTATGAAAATAATGCAGTACAGTTATAATAGTAAATACTTCCATAAATCTTATATATTGCTTTAGTTAATTGATGGAAATTAATCATTTCTTCACACTAGCCGTACATAGGCTAAGGTCTTTGATAGATAGAGTCAACATGAAAAATTCAATGCCATGGCCGTGATTTGAATTGCGGATCTCCTGGTTTCCGTCTAGTCGCTCTAACCCATTGAGCTGCCATGGCCAACGTGCCGTCCTGACATTAAATTCTCCATTTGATCTATTACCCCGGTAGACCAGGTAGACCACAAGGGGTTCTCGCATTCGAGATATACCGTTTGTGGCGAATTACTATAGTAAGTACTTGAGTACCATGCTTCATCATTTAACTCCTATTATTTTACTTCATTGATGGAAATTAATAATTTCTATACACTAGCCGCACATAGGCTAAGGACGACACGTTGACCATGGTAGCTCAAGGGGTTTAGAGCGACTGGACGGAAACCAGGAGATCCTTTGTTCAAATCCCTGCCATGGCAATGAAATTCTCATATTGACTCTATCAAAGACCTTAGCCTATATACGGCTAGTGTGCAGAAATGATTCATTTCCATGAATTAACTAAAATAATAAGAGTTCAATGATGAAACCTGGGACTCAAATGCTTACGATAGTAAGTCGCCACAAACGCTGTATCTCGAATGCGAAAGCCCCTTGTGGTCTACTGGAGAAATATATGAGTCAAGTGGAGAATTTAATGTCAGGACGGCACGTTGACCATGGTAGCTCAATTGGTTAGAGCGACTGGACGAAAACCAGTAGATCCGTGATTCAAATCCCGGCCATGGCATTGAATTTTTCATGTTGACTGTCTTATATATTGCGTTCATGTAGCGTTATCCACTTTTGTGCAAATTGTTTTTATTAGCTCCTTTTATTCTAAGCACTTCTTGTTTACCGATATCAAACTGTATGATAACAAACACCAAGAGAGTATATGAAGTTTTAAAATGGTAATTTTTGTAATTATTTTAAAAAATGGTTCCCTTAGTCCACACAGAATGGCCAGCATTTTACTAGGTGCGTTCAGTTTAAAAAACATCCAATTTTTTCAGGGCTGGGAGCAGAGAGGAACTTCTGGTTATCTTTAAAATAGAGTTGGACTCTTTGTCAACACGTGAAAGAGATGGCAGCACTGCACAGTTCATGGAACTCCAGTGTCAGCGACGAGAGTTAGGACTGTTTCTGATACTTAAAATGGCGACATTTGCATTGCAAGATCAGCGTGTAATCATTCGTTTTCTACATTTTCGTGGTGTGAAACCAATTGAAATTCCTCGCCAGTTGAGTGAGGTATGCGGTGCTGTGTGTGTGTGTGTGTGTGTGTGTGTGTGTGTGTGTGTGTGTGTGTGTGTGTGTGTGTGTGTGTGTGTGTGTGTGTGTAGTGTAGTGTAGTGTACTGTTAAACGCCCGCCTTTACTACATACGGCACCGGAGGCGGTGAAACTGATGACACATGAGATGAAGTTGGAGCACCGGTGGAATGAGATGGCGGGGGAAACCGGAGGTCCCGGAGGAAACCCGCCGCAGCACCATGTTGTCCACCACAAATCTCACTTTGCAGTCACCTGGGAGCGAACCCGGCCCGCCTTGGTGAGAGCCAAGTGGTCTAAACACTGAGCCACGGCTATGCGGTGATGGTACCATGGATGTGTCTAATATGCGTTCCTGGGTGTGACAGTTCACTGAAGGCAGAACATCGTGTGACAAATAACCAAGACAGTCACAGCCTCGCATCAGCATGTCTCACGATATGATCCAGCAAGTGGAGAACGTTGTTTTGCGGGATCGTCGATTGAGCATTTTCAGATCTTAATGCAGGATTGTGTGCTTAGATCCCACGGAAATGCCAATTTTGGAGGCGATGTCTGCAACTGTCTTGGTTTGTTGTCACTCGATGTACTGGCTTCATTGAACTGTCGCACCCAGGAACGCACAATAGACACATCCATGGTACCATCGCCATATGTCTCACTCAACTGGTGATGAATTTCAATACGTGTCAAACCACGAAAATGGAGAAAACGAATGATTACACTCTGTTCTTGCAATTAAAACGTTGCCATTTTAAGTATAAAATCAGTCTATCTCTGTTGCTGCCACTAGAGTCCTATGCACTGTACAGTGCTGCCATCTCTCTCACTTATTCAAAAAGAGTCCACGTGTATTTAAAAAAACATAAGTTCATATCTGGACCCAGTGCTGAAAGAAACTAGGAGCTATTACTTGAACGCACCTCATGATCTCCAAGAGGAATTAAAATTCTGTTATTCCTCCAATTTACCCTCTATTTGTAATTTCGTACAGTCTCTAGTACTTCAAATAAAGGACGATAATTATCCTGATGTTCACAAAAAAGAATGTAAAATACCGCCACAATCTCTGACTTACTTTACCCACAACCTTGGGTGGTGGAGCAGTCCTCGGTAGCGATGGTCGAGTAATTTTTAAAAAATTATAGTAGGTGAAACATTTGTATTTTCTGTTTGTCTTTACAGTTACATAATGAAGCAAAATCTAAATAATTTTCACATAACACGAAAACCTTAAAATATGGAATGAAATAATTTTCAGCACTACCAGTTTTCCACCCCTTTGGAAAATACGTATATTTTGTGACTGTCGAGAAGAATGAGCTTGTCAGTTTATGTAAAATATTGAACCACTGATATACAGTCACGCTGAGGAACTCGATTGTTTCATAAATATGGAGAAAATAAACTTAAACTGGATTTCATAGGAGTTAGTACAAAGTTTTGACGTCTGAAAAGTTCACTATGTCATTTAAGGAATTAGGTAAAACATTCAAACGTTGTCAGTGATTCATTGCATAAACATCTGTAGCATTAAACGTACATCAAAGAGACATATATAATTTTTAAATCATGTAGTTATTTTAATTCTAGCTTTGTTTGCTAACGGCACACACACATACACGCACCCAAGCAGGCCCGCCCGCCTCGGCAGTGTAGAAGGTAGCGTGGGTGCCTCACGTTCAACTCGATAAAGTTTTTTCCAGGGGTTTCCCCTACCCTGGAAGACGAGTGTCGGGTAACTCTAAGCTTCATTGATCCCGGACTCATTTGAGCATCATTTCACCCATTTTCATTTAATTCATCGTCCCATGTAGCTTAACTTTGGAGGACGTAAATTACAACAACAAGAACAACAAAAATCATGAATTATAACCCTCCGAAGGGACGATGGTTCTTTTTGTGGTGGTCGCAGAAACCATTAGTGTACCTTTACGGAAGGGCAGTAGGGCTGTTAAATATTGTGACTTTGTGGGTTTGTAGAATTAAAAATCCGAATTGCAGAAATTCAAAATGTTCTTTAATTGCGTAGAAATGCACTTGGTACATTAGCAGGATTACGTAAAACACAAATGCAATCTTTCAAGGTCGTTGACGACAACAAAGAGTTCACTCCCAAAACACCAGTTTCAATTACAACTCTCGTCACAACTCTGTTTATAATTGTTTACGACTTTCTTGGCGAGCCTCCGCTTCCCTTTATATACCACTACCCTTATTACTATATATTTCTGAAACAAACAATACACCAAACGTTCTGTATCAATCGAGATGTCAATAGAATGCTCCATTTACTTCACTTTATCTGTTTTGGCATGCCCTTTATCTCCGCGCTATGTTTATCTGCTTAGGCAAGCTGTTTATCTGCGCCCGGCATTATCTGTCCCTTATCTCTCTGCGGCACACTATCGTAAATAATGGGTTCGCGACACTGCTCCCTCGTCAAGGCTGGTCGTCCCAAACAGCACCATCGTAGCCGGCCAGACGATCCAAGTGTACCACCATCTTCCCTCGGGACACCTTTTGGATGCGATAGACTACGTCGTTAATCCTCTTCACTAACCGGTACGGTCTTTGCCACGGCTAATGAGGTTTCGGGCAGCGTCCCTTGGTCCGGGTTGGGTGGTACAACCAGACCAAGTTGTCAACTTGCTGGAACCCTCGGCTGTGGACCTGCTTGTCGTATCAGGTCTTCATGCGGTCGCTCGCCTTCTGGATGTTCTATTGAGCCTCTCATGCATGTCATGGAGATGGTGCACCAGGTTCTTCACATACTCGGTTGCTGGCAGTTTTGCTTACGGGGAGCTTCCAAAGGCCAAAGGCGTAACTCTCGGCCAAACATTAAGCTGGCTGGTGTCATCCCAGTGGTGTCGTGTGTCGACGAGCGGTATGTCAGCAAGAACAGTGGCACCTTGACCTCCCAGTCTCGCTGATGGCTGGCAACGACCTTCTTCAGGTGTTCTAAGGTCTGGATTTACCTTTCGACCATGCCATCCGACTGGGGATGTAGGGGTGTTGTACGGATCTTGTCTTTCTAGTATCCCCTTCAATAGTTCGTACTCAAAATTGGTACCCTGGTCGCTGTGGAGCTCAAAGTTCACCCCAAATCGTCAAAACACTTGCTCCACGAGGCAGTCTGTGATTGTCTTCGTCTCCTGGTATGGGATGGCATACACCTCCGGCCATTTGTTAAAGTAGTCCACGACCATCAACTGGTACTTGTTGCCTTATATGCTCTTTTCTATGTCACGTTATTCTTGTCTAAAAGCTAAGCTTATTTCCATAAGCATATGCTTTTGTAACTTCGGTGTGTTTGGTGTTCAAGTATAATGTCCATTTTAGATGTGTTTTAATACTTTAGTAGTGTATGAAATGAGGTTTGAGGGTGCTTCATTGCTCCATAACATTGTAAACGAATAGGGTTGGAATGAATTAACAAAATTAGTTGATTTTTGAGATTAGTTTATAAATAAAAATAAACTTTCTCACTTCATAGTGTTATTACCTATAAGCTGCTCAGTGCTTCCGATTAAGGATTTTCTTCTCCACAAAGATTTGGTAAGCTATACAGCATTTCTTGAACTAGGAAGAATTATTTGGATGAACTTTCACTGATGTCTTACAGCTTTTGCATGAATATCAGGGGATTATTTTACCTTTATTAGGACGGCCGGTGTATATAAACAATTATAGTTATAACCTCTAAAAGGAAGTTTCGACTATAAAAAAGCTGAAGATCTGCACTCACACGCCTATCCATTTTTCAAGCAACTATTAGAAGTTCATTTGCCTGCCTAATTCGTGTTGATAGAGATAATCGTATTACATTCTTCCTCAAGCAGTAGGTTTAAACGATATTCAAATATTTTACAGCTGGTTGCTATCTGAAGCTTTAGATCAGGGGAAGACAGTGACGGCGTGTCGCCGCCTCGTCAGCTATAACAGCCAATTATACTCCAGAAGGAAAGGCAGTTCAGCGTGTGATGTCACAACGATTATTTCTGCTGCCCAAGAGTAAGGGAATAGTTTGATGTGCTGAGGAAAATAGGAAACGTGTCGGGTATTAATAACATTTACAGCTTACATCTTAGGTGTTATAATATTAATACTGACTGCTTCAATTACACAATTGGTCACAGTTTATAAACAATTACATTTTTGCTCTGTGCTATGAGAAAATGTATAAAACTTCAACTCGTAGTTAATCTGAAGGTCAGGCCTGTTATAAAGTAAATAAAATATGAAGTAATTATCTCTAAAAATTAAAGGAGAACCATTCAGAACGAAATTACGCGGACATTTTTCGACACCTTCTGTTTCGCTTTTCTTTAACTAGTTTATCAATGTCAGAACGTAATGTCTGGTAAACATGCAATCGATGGCTGTATGTTAGATTGTGACACTACAAGGTACTTCGGGGTTTGGACTTAGCTAATTTCATAACGGAAAAAGAATTGTAGGCACACAAATGTCGAGCCAAACATACACAATGTCCGTGCGGCAACTGAATACAACATCGGAAATCTGGTTTGGAGGACATTCTTGTAAACATCAGCCAAGTCTTTCTTGTGTGTATATTTGTCCTTCAATAAATCGTCACACTGTAAATTTAACAGTTGAATTTGGTACGTGAGAGCTAGATTGTCGTCATCGAGGGTGCTACACCTGACTGAGCTCATGGCATCGCAGGTACTGGCAGGCTGTGTTAGCCTGAATATTGTTGCTGTGTGCCCAACCAGAATAGGGTTTAACCACAGAAAGGATTTTATTTTCGGGATGGTTTAGGATGGTTGCTTTTGTTTGAGGATGATGGATTGATTTCCAGGTAGTTTAGTACTCCTCTAAGAAGGATAGAATGCTTTCCTCACAGCGCCGTTTATATAGGTAACGTGCCACTATACCGTTCTTGCCTGCCGTCGCACGAACTGCAGGCCTCGGCTAAAATACGGGACAACTCTCGAAGCTGTCTTCCTCTGTTTTAGATATAGCATTAAATATGTATAACCAGAAGCAAAACTCTCAGAGGATAGGTCAACTCCACACAAATACAAAAGACATTCACGATTTTAGAGACTATTCCTGATAAAAAAAAAAAAATTTAAACCACTTCTCAAACTATAAAAACACTTAAGTTCCACAAAAAGAAACTTGGAAACTAGGATGAAATAACACATGAAATGCTAAAAATACTGACATAAATCTGCCATAGCCCATCATTTTTGCTCAAAAAATCATAATATTTCTAAAGAATTCAAACTTTTGGTACCAGCAAAAGAGTATTGCAAATTAACAGTTTGGTAAGATATACACATTTTTAAGAATAGAAAGAGAGCCATGAATTTCGAAATACCAATAGTGAATGACGTCATTCAACTCGTTGAACAGCGCCAGGAGAGGGAGGCGGTCACCTGAAGAACTAGTCAAACATCAGCTGAAGAACGGGACGCGTGGTCCTTAAAATTGTCCTAATTGTAAATGTAAGTGGAGATAAAGTCTTTTTCTAGTTTGACAAGTGGTTTAAAAAGATTTTATTGATAAAGCTCCACTGTTTATAAATACTTTATTTTATAATTTAAGACTATTCCTAAATTTGTATTTCATTTGACAGACAAAGTTTTCTAAACACGAGGTAATTTAATCATTTAATCAAAACCATTAGTCATTTTTGAGAGAGAGAGAGAGAGAGAGAGAGAGAGAGAGAGAGAGAGAAACGAAACGTTTTGAAGTACTTTCCCCCTGAGGAGTAGTTTAGTTTGTGGGATTTTCTTCAGCATTTTCAAGTTGCGCCTTTTTAAGCTATTTATCCGACCTTACGTTTCTGATATTGTTCTCAAAGTTGAGCAGTTGAAGAAACAAGTGTATATCAACGTGAATATATGCCTTTAAAATATAATCCGAACTTGTACTATGTACCAAGTAATGCGAAACATTGCAAAGAACTAACGGAGTTTGAAGAGTTTTCAGAATACAAAAGAGCCATTGTCTCAGGTTGTTAGAGTTTTGAAATTCAAATTCCGATTCTCACGTCTGTAAATTGCCATAGTTTGAATGGTTTACTCAGAATTGGAGAACAGATTTATTCACCAGCTCGTAAGTGAGATTTTCACTCTAACTTTCCTATTCTTCTTCAGAAAACTTGGACTCTTATTCTTCCTTAATCGCTAAATCTGTGCAGCGCTAACCTCGGGGGATTAAATGAAGATCACACGTCACACCAGAACTTCGGAAACTTTGATAGACTGTTGGGATTCGGGGCAACTGTAACTCAATGAAACACGATCTCTTTGCCTTAAAGTCACTGAAATTTATGACCCTAAGTTACAAAAAAATTCCATTGGATATTTCTTATCAGGTACATTCTACCAACGTCAACAATTAAGTAGGTTCAGTGTATAAAGTCACGTATTCTGATTACAGCTTAAAAGTGGGCCTGAAGAAACTCTGTGATAGTTATACGCAAAGATTTCTAAACATATAAGGAAAATAAAAATCTATTAACAGTGAAGCAAACAAATGTATTGTGACTTTGTGGGTTCGTAGAATTAAAAGTCCAATTTGCAGAAACTCTAAATGTTCTTTATTTACATAAAAATACACTCACAGTAGAAGGTTACCGCAGAACTACGTCACATAACAATTACAATCTACCAAGGTCGACGACCACACAAACAGCGTTCTGATTACATCAGCTTTCGTTACAACAACACTCTACAACTGTTTACTTTTTACTGCCATTTCATGTAAAACTTTTACATATCTTCAGCCGAAAACAACAAAGCTGTCGGTATCGTTACCAAAGCTAGATGTTAATATGTTCTTGTTATTACTACCAACATCTGAAAGTAAAATTCGGTCAGTGTGAACTGTACACGGAGGCTAAGGTACAATTATACAACTTACTTTGATAATTTAAAAGCTTTAATAAATCTCTTATTCCCGTTCTAAGGGTCCCGAGTTCGATTCCCGGCTCTGGGGTTGGCGATTTTAAGTCGGCCCTATCCACGCCTTCACCTCTGTCTAGCACACGTGAAGTATCCCCTATGCCCAACGTGGTTCGGAGTCCACGGTAAAAACTGTAGGTCCTCTCACCTCACCGCCATCTTCACTATCACCCTATCATCGGAGGTAATGGACACCGCCCTCTGGGTGCCTCCACCTGAGAAATGGGTCCGGTCATCACTTGGTGGGGTGAGGTTACCCCGAAGGCCAAGGTTGCCATGTGGGGAGTGTTAGTAACTAACTAACTATAAATCTCTTATTCACACTGACAGCTTATTTGCACAATTACAATTAACTTAAACTTCCTCCAAAGTTAAACTTCGTACACATTATAACTTCACTGTAACAGCTACTATTACATGATTTTGAACTGCATGCGGGAGCTAAGACAGTTATAAATCACCGTGCGCGCGCTGTAAAAGGAGAGCCCCGACTGTGTTGTCTCGTCAGCTCAGAGAGCTGTCCGAGAGAGGAACCAAAGTAACCTTCACGCGCTCACACGGAGAAAAAAGGGAAACACAAAACAACTGAGGCACACGCCTCGTAAAAGAAAGTTGCAATCAGCACAGGACCCCGGACTGATTTGAGCATAATTTCACCCATTTCATTCATCGTCCGTTATGACCTAACGTTGGAGGACGTAAATTACAAAAACCATACACACATACACAATCTCGTTAAAGCAACAACTTAGGTAAATTCCTCGACCCTTATTATTATTTAAATATTTTAGAGGTATTTCTTACTACTGGTTCATTTCCTAAAATAATTTCACTTTCTGAAATAGGAAGCCGTTATTCTTTGGTCATCCACTACTTTTAGTTTTGTAAAGAGAATAGAATTTCAAATGGATCTCATGGCTACCTGCTCTTCAAGAATTTTACTATCACTTAAATCTAATGCACTCTCCAACTCTTATTATGCTCACAAAGAAATATCAAATAAAACAAGTTCTGCAATTGTTTATCTTTAACATAAAGTACACAGAAAAAGAAATATTTGTATGGGCAACATGTACAACAGGAAGTAGAGAAAATAATGTAAGTGCAATAACTTAACTTTTAAACTATTGGTTAAGGTACTTTGAACTTTTTAGTTATATCCCGATAGCTACTTTAGATTCGCTGGTTGATTTTGGGTCAAGTTATGCCATATAGACGGCCTTAGTTTCATAGTCGCCTTCATGTGCCAGAAGTCTAAGACAGCAATTTCCTCAACCACATTATTGTGTATCGTGGTTTCATTTCTTTTTTTTTTCCCCTATAGGCGGTCCTGATGAATTTTTTAATCCAGTATTTATCTGAAAATGGCAGGAAAATACGAAAAAACACTCAGATTGAACTGGTACACCGGATTGGAACCCGCGAACTCCTCAATGTAAGCCGCAGACGCTATCAGTTCTTTCTACTTTCCCTACCCGTTGCCTATGTTAGGTGGAAGTATTGTATTCCACAAAAATTACAGTACCAAGATATAAAATCAACTGATGCCAAATAAAGAGGAACGTTCTATGAAAAATTTCAGTGTGTGTGTGTGTGTGTGCGCGCGCGCGCGCGTGCGTGTGTGAACAGCTCTGGAAAATTAAAAGTCGGATAACCAGCAAACTAGGTATTCAAGCACCGCAGTTTCCAGGGAATGCCACACTACGATTCTTAAATAAAAATTCTCCACTGCAATCTAACCTGTATAAAGCATTAATGAAGTATCACATCAATTTGGTTTCATCCGGCATATCGCTTTTGATTTGTGCTAAAACACGCACACACCTTTTGCAAAAAAGAAAAAATGATTTCCCTTTTATTCAGTTCACTAAGCCTCAACATATATGACATCCTTTCCTGTGTTCTCGATACTAATGGAATAGAATATTATACTTCCATATCTATAATAACGTTACAAATTTCTTGTACTTGAATACAAAAACAGTTTTTTAGTTAATTGATGGAAATTAATCACATCTTCACACTAGCCGCATATAGGCTGAGGTTTTTGATAGAGTCAACATGTTAGAGCGACTGGACGGAAACCAAGAGATCCGTGGTTTAAATCCCGAACATGGCATTGAATTTTTTATGTCGACTCTATCTATAAAAAACCTTAGCCTATATAAGGTAAGTGTGAAGGAATGAATAATTTCGATAAATTAACTAAAATAATAAGAGCAAAATGATGAAGCTTGGGACTCGAGTACTTAGCATATTAAGTCGCCACAAATGGTTTATCTCAAATGCGAGAGCCCCTAGTAGTCTACCGGGAAAATGTTCCAGTCAAATGGAGCATTTAATGCCCTGACGGCAAGATGGCCATGGTAGCTCAATAGGTTAGAGTGACTGGACAAAAACCAAGAGATCCGTGGTTTAAATCTCGCCCATGGCATTGAATTTTTCATGTTGACTCTGTCCAACGAAAACACTGTGTTTATAAAAGTCGCCATGCTTACGAAGGACCACTTGAACTTTATTTGAAACTGTGAAATACAAAAGGAACAGTTTTTTTTTTTTTTTTTTTTTTTTTTGCACCTCAGAATATAAACTGTTGTAAAACTGTTCAGTACAAAAAGGATTACATTTAATTGCAAGGAATACACACAAACACACAAATATATAGGGTGTTTCCAAACGACACCGAACGATTATACATAAGTATTTGTTCAGCTTCCATAGGACACATATACACAGATAGCTTTTATCGTCAAAATAGTCCCATAAAAGCGCTCCAGAATGAGTGTGGATTAGCCAATTACAGGAAAAGCTTCAGCTATCGCTGTTCGCAGATACATGACAAACCGTTCTGCCTGTTGAAGCTGTTTGTAAACATACCGACACACTCCAAGGTAAATACGACCTGAAACTTTCCTGGAGACGAATACGTTCACTTTCTTCTCGGGCAAAAAGTCAGGTGAAAAGATGATTAGATATCAACGTTTCGGGAGTGTACATCTCTCCACACATCTCTCATCACTCATCTCCCTTCATACGCGGCACCCAACGCACGGACAGCTTTTACATTTCTAAATGTTGATTTAAATTGTGACAAATACGTTCTTTTGACATTTTGATAGCCACTGCTATCTTGCACTTAAATTCGTTGGTCGTCTAGCATCGTTTGGTGAACTTTGGCAATATTTTCGTTGGTAGTTGCAGTTTTTGGACGTTCCGAACGTTCACTGTAGCCCAAGCTCTTACGGCCACGTTTAAATTCAGCTTTCCCAATACTTCACTGTGGTAAATGATGGTCAGAGCCCCCATACACAGAATTCAACTCATCTTTGATTTGCGTAGGCGTATTGCCTTTCAAAATAAAATATTTAATGACAGTTCGATACTCGATCCTGTTTATTTTCATAAAATCAATCACATAAACTCACTCAAACGACCTTTACATAAAAACTGAGCATCCAAAGTGGCTGAAACTTTGGTGAGTAACAGATGTCAACAGATGAACAACGAAACTCACTAGCTTTTGTTTACGACTGCTATCTTCATGCTGAAGTCGGAATCTTTTCAGCCAACCCTCGTAAATAACAAAATGCGTGACTTCTTTCCAAATTACAAATAATTGGCATGCAGTTTATGTTCTTCAGGTTGTGGTAAGCCTAGAACAACAAACAAGTGCTGAATTTTACTTCCAAGGCAAAGATTTTCAGTTTTGATGGCGCATTGACTCAAATCTAGTTGTGCATCACCACACTAGTTAACGTATTTAATTTGTGGTGCAGGTAAATATTTGGTGGACGTCCTGTAGTTTTTCAGAACGCCATTTGCTCTAATGGCGTCTTCTCTCGTCCTTTTTACTGCGCGTAGCTCGGAGTGAAAATTGGGAATTTATAGGTTCCTTGGTCTTTATTCTGCCGGCTATTGTGTGCCTGTGGTGTGAATTTGCGAGGCGAGGTCTGCACTTTTTTGTTGTTCTTACAATACATACGCCCTCCTCGCTAGATGATACACTCTTTTGTTGAGATAAGATGTTATCATGATACATCTTTTGACAGACTGTACAAGCTGACTCAAGTGAACTTTCGCTTTTTCAATTACAATAGTTTAGAGGGCGGAAGAAGAATGAAGTAATAATGATATGGTGCCTGCAGCAGAAGAAAAACATACTTAGAAAAAAAAACTTGCTCGTGGAGCAGTAAGGGACAGGAAATGAGGATAACCTTTTATAATATAGATTTTTCCTTCCCAGTATCATTTGCTTCATCTTTATGTACAAATTACTCTAACACAAGCTTATCTATCCCTATACTGCATATTAATGGAGAAATGAATGATCATAAATGGTTCTATTATAACTTTTGTTATACATTTAACTGAAATTTTACTCTTGGACATCCTTTAGCCACTGTGATTCACTCCTGGGAATCAAAAACGAAGGTGGTCTAAACGTTTACGACAACACGAAGTTGGCAGCACTGGTAAATAAAAGCTAGTAAATTACGTTGTACATCTATTGGCAGTTACTCACCAAAGTTCCAGCCATTTTAGACGCTCAGTTGTATATTTAACAGTCGTTTGAGTGAGTTGTTGCGAGTGTTTTTATAAAAATGGACAAAATCGAGTAACGATGTGTCACTAAGTATTTGTTTTTGAAAGGAAATACGCCTACGCAAATCAAAGATGAGCTGGATTCCGTGTATGGAGAGTCTACACCATCATTTACTACAGTGAAATTTTTGACAGTTGAATTTAAACGTTTCCGTAAGAGCCTGGAAAACGATAAACGTTCGGTACGTCCAAAAACATCTACTACTAATGAAAACATCGCCAAAGTTCAACAAATGGTGGTAGACAACCTCTAAATTAAAGTGATAGGGATAGCTGATGCTATGAACTTTTCAAAAGAACGTGTTTGTCGCATATTAAAGCAACATTTAGACATGAGAAAGCTATCCGCGCGTTGGGTGCAGCGTTTGCACACGTCAGCCCAAAAGCGTGTTCGAATGAGCATTTCCAACGCTGAGTTTCCGCAGTTTAGGCGCAATAAATCCGAGTTTTGGCGACGATTAATTACTGTAGATGAAACTGGGATACAACATTATACGCCAGAAACAAAAATACAGATCGAACAGTGGACTGCAAAGGAGGAACCGGCTCCAAAAAAAGCAAAAACAGTTTTTTTTCGACTGGAAAAGTGATGGCTGTTGTTTTTTGGGATAGTCTTGGAGTTATTGTAATCGATTATCTTCAAAAGGGAGAAAAAAAACATTACAGGAGCATACTACGTATCATTACTTGACAAGCTGAATGTAGAACTTGCGGAAGAACGGCCACATTTGCACAAAAAGAAAATCCTGTTTCACCATGACAACGCAACGTCTCACACCTCAGCGGCTGCAATGGCGAAAATCCACGAATTAAGGTCTGAGCTGCTTGACCATCCGCCAGATCTAGTCCCATGCGAAGTTTTTTGTTCCCTCATCTGAAAATTGCGCTCGGAGGACAGAGCTTCTCCTGAATTGAAGAGGCAATCACCTTCGTGAACAAATATTTTGCACAGAAAAACACCGATTACTACTTGGATGGGTTACAGAAATGGGAGCATCGCCGGGTGAAGTGTGTAGAGTTACAAGGAGACTATGCTGAAATATAAAAACAAATTCTGAGAAAAAAAAATGTTTTGTATCTTAATTATGTCGGATATTTTTCATACCACCCTCGTGAACATTAATTTTGCTCGGTCTCCCTTATATGGCCTCAGGTTCCTTTACGTACTGCAAGTGTACGACACGGTTCCACGACTTTACTTCCCTTCCCTTTTTACCAATGTTTTTTTACGGCCAGAAGCATCTATCACCCTCCATCGGACTCTAATCGGCGACATCGGCACCTAGAGCTCACAAGACGATATATGCTTCGTTGTAGTTACAAAAGGCATTAAGGAGAATGAAGCAGAGTCAAGTGTTTACAGGATCTTGTAGAAGTAAAACTATTCACCGAAAGTTAAAAAAGACACATTTTGAGAATACCTAAACGAAAATAACAGCATTTTAGGAAGCTAGTGCTTGTGCGTGTGTCCGTGTGAGCGTGAGAGTGAGGGTGAGAAAGAGATTTTATTTTGTAATTTACGTCCTCCAGCCTTAAGTCATATCGGACGATGAATGAAATGGGTAAAGTGATACTCAAATGAGTCCGGGGCCGATGGAGCTTAGAGTTACCCGAAATTCGTCTTTCAGGGTAAGGGAAAACTTCGGAAAATCTTATCCAGGTAACTCGACCTGACCGAGATTCGAACTCGGGACCTCTTGAACGTGAGGCAGACACGCTACCATCTGCTGTACTGAGGCGGGCAGGAGAGAAAGTACGTTTAGCTGAACGTGAACAGCTAAATTAAAAAAACGAAAAGTCCGAAAACTCCTAAATTTGATATTAAAGTGGGTATTCCGATGTACCTGACCATGCCATGCCATGTGGTGCTGGCTGGCTTTATATAGCCATCAGGTTTTTGCTGCGTGCCCACCCGTAAAAGGTTTTACCGCAGGTAAGGTAGATTTAGGGATGTTGTAGAGTGAAATGTGGGTTTTTAGATTGGTGTTGTTTATGAGGTTACACGATGTACCTAGGGGTTGAAGGAATGGATGCAACACCTTGCACCCTGGTGTTTTTATTTGTTTTTACTTTGGAGAATAATTTTGATGCCAAGCAGCTTGGAAAGATTATGTGTCCACAAGCCATGAGGGGTAACCGGTGCTGTCTAGAACAGCGTCTAGTGGAGCCATAATCTCCCAAGGACCTGACAAGGGCATGTACCTGACGTCAGTGAGGCATTTTTTATAAGTTATACCGTTCCCGAAATGTTTTTTGAAACCATTTGTTCAAAAGTGCTATAAGTTGTTTATTAAAATTACCAGACCGCACCGTGGCCATGCGGTTAGCCCGCTTGACTCTCACCAAGACGGCCCGTGTTCGAGCCCAGGCGACAGCATAGGCAGATTTGTGGTAGACAACACGACAATACTAAAATGAAACCTGAAGCTTTTCAGGTGACGAATACGCTCACTTTCTTCTTGGGCAGCCAGTCAGGTGAAAAGGCAATTAGATATCGACGTTTCGGGAGTGTGCATCTCTCCCATCATCAGGATATTTATAAAATGTTATATCATAAAATGAACACTGGATAAAACACAAACATAAACAAAGACAAAACACTATCAAAATCCACATTACTGAAAAAAAGACTGTTTTCGGTAAATGAAATGAAAGGTCAGGAGGTGGCCTGAGTATAGAAAATGAATTGGGTAAACGAAACGTAACTACCTAACTTGATTATCAAGCTGTAGTGATCTTTGCTTCTTAAGTTGACGGATTTCCATTTTATGGCCCGTTTCCAAGAGGAGCTGAGCTGAAACCCAGCATCACGATTAAGCGTGCTTCTTTTGGAGGAAATGGCCAAAGCCTCCATAATTCTCCGCTCCCAGTAACTGTTGCATTTTACCAAGATGGTCGTCCCCCTAAATTTGGCTCTATGGTCGTTATCAAGACAATGCTTAATTGTGACGCTGGATTTCAGTTCAGCTCCTCTTGGAAACTAATCATAATATGAAAATCCGTCAACTTAAGAAGCACAGATCAATATAGCTTGATAATCTATTTAAGTAGCTACGTTTCTTTGACCCAATTAATTTTCTATACTCACGCCATCTCCTGACCTGACATTTAATTTACTGAAAAGTCTTTTGTCAGGAATGCAAATTTTTATAGTGTTTTGTCTTTGTTTGTATTTGTGTTAGATCCAGTTATTCATATGTGGTTATAACGTATAATAAATATCCCGATGATGAGACAGATGCACACTCCCGAAATGTTGATTTCGTATCGTCTTTTCACCTGGCTTGCTGCCCGATAACAACTTTGCATATTCGTCGCCAGGAAACTTCAGGTCTTATTTGACGACAACACTAGTTTACCTGGAACAGTAATATTATTATAAAAGAGGAACTATCCAGCATTGCCTACCGAGAAATCAGGAGAAACCGATAGTCAGAATGCGCGGTGGCCGGCATTCGAACCTGGAACCTCCTGAATTTCAGGCGTCACACGGTAACAGGGATGTTAAGAAATCCTCTGTTAAAACTGATAAGGACAGCTTCCCAGAGCCTCCAAGTGGAGAAGAGACTACGTTACCTTAGTGTATCGTTCGCAATTTGCCCCTCTCTTGTGTGTTTTATTTAAATGACAAGTAGTTTCCCTTTAAATACGGTCCCTTCCGCCAGAGAGTGTTAGTGCCGATGACTATCGCGTGTGGCACTTCAGGACTGTGACATGCCGGTTCCTGCCTGCTGTCAAGACAGTGCTTGATCTCTCCTATAATCTCTGGCTGAGTTTTACGTGCGGTTTGTTATTCACTTTAGCGGAAGAACTTCCAGCCGTTCCCTACGTTCCACTTTGTATTTCTGCGAACTTAGGTTCGGAGTGTTAACACTATCAAATAACCACTCAATTGTGTTTAGAGTAATGTTAGTATCAGATAAACCTAATTATAATATCAATACACATCCTGTAAGCGAGATGTATTAAATAAGTCTATTTTGTTGATTTTTTTTTCCATTTACAGTTAATATATTTTAAAGTTCCCTAGATTATATCTGTATATATATACAAATTTACCATTTTTAACTTAAAAATTCACTTACCTTATAAGAAATGATGATCATTTTCTTCTCAATTTATGGATTAAGAAATATACCCCTGAATAAAGATGAATTTAATCAAGAATATAAGCATATCATTAATATTGCTTTAATTAATGGTTTAATAAAAACCTTATAAATAAAAAAATTGAAAATTTCAAATATCAAAAAACGTAATGATATTTCTACCCTTAGGAAAATAAAAGACGATTATAATTTTAAAGCATTTATTTACCATTCCTAGGTTAATAAACATTTTCAAAAAAATTTAAAGAGTTTGATATAACTTAAGTACCTCAAAATAAATATAGTATTAAAATGTATTGCATTTCTCTAAAAAAAGATAAACTTCCTAATAATAAAAGACTAGTCTTTATCAGTTTGTGTCGATTGTGATACAGTTTATATTGAAAAGACAAAACGTAATTAAAAAGCAGAATAAAAGAACATTTTCGTAATATTAAACATAAACAGACAGGCAAATCGGCCGTAGTAGATCATTTTTGGTCATTTAACCATGAAATAAATCTAGAAGTTAAATTATTAAAACAATTAAATAGTCCGATAAATGTAATGGTTTGGGAAACGACATTTATTTTAAAAAATTAACATCGCGTAATGAATTTTGAAATACCAGCAGTCGATTCTCTTTTTAAATTTGTTTTATTTTCAGATTTTGGTAGTACTAACAAGAACAGATTAACATCGATCGTTAGTAACGATGACGACAGCTTTGTTTCCGGCTGAGGATATGTAAAAGTTTTACCTGAAATCGCGACCTGGGACAATTTATAAGAAAAGTGTCATCATTGACTACAAGATAAGCGAAGTTTTAAGTTAAAATTGTTATATTTGTATATATTTGATTGCTTCACTGTTAATACCGTCATATTTTACGTATTAAATACTAGAACAAGTTAGATATTTTAATTACTTAGGATGTGATGTTTCCTATGAATGTGACAAAGATTTAAAGCAAAGGATCTATAAATAAATTTCAAAACATGTGTGGCACTATAAAACAAACATTGAAAAACAAAACAAGAAATGTGTAGTGTTTAACGCCTGCTTTTACTACATACGGCACCGCAGGCGATGACACTGATGATACATGAGATGAAGATGGAGCACCGGTGGAATGAGATGGCGGGGGAAACCGTAGATCCCGGAGAAAACCCGCCCCAGCGCCGTCTTGTCCACAACTAATCTCACTATGACAGTGCCTGTTATATCTTACGCAGCCGACACCCGGATCTTGAACAGAACTGATAAATGAATATGGAAACGTAGAGTCAGACTGAAAAATTCAATGCCATAGCCGGGATTTGAACGAGTCAGTTGGAGAATTTAATGTCATATCGGCACGTTGGCCATAGTAGCACAATGGTAGTGCGGCTGGACGGAAACCAGAAGATCCGTGGTTCAAATCCCGGCTATGGCATTGAATTTTTCAGTCTGACTCTACGTTTCCATAATTTAGCCTACACACGGCCAGTGTGGAAGAATAATTAATTTCCACTGATAAATGAATAATTGAAATGGCTGAAACGAAATTTTTGAGTTACGTGGATGGCTGTGGTCTTAAATATCACATTAAAAGTGAAACAATCAGAGAACAACTAAAAATATCTACTTTAAATGACAAACTCAGGGAGTGCAAACTGAAATGGCAAGATGATCTCTCGAATACCAGAAGAAAAACTCACCAAACAGGCCTTGTAGTATAAACCAGTTGGTATTAGAGATTTTGGAACACAACGGAGATGCTGGGAAGATCCCTTCTGAGCCGAAACAGGCCTATCTGGCCTAGCTCTAAGGACGATGATGACAATGACGACTTTAGGTATTTATTATATCTGGATGTTTTTAAAGTAGGGAGTTTTAGTAGTTACTCGTAGTGCTATAATTTAAATAATTAGGTTTCCAGATATATTTTATTAAGTAATCTTTGGCCATGCAGGTATTACGCAGCGATTGCTAGTGGGGCGTGTATTGTGTATGTTACGGAAATGTATTGTATTATACTTAGGAAAAGCTTTGTAATACCTGTCTATACATATTCATACCTAATAATCTCCTAGTATTTTGTTGTCAAAGGTATTAACTCACTACAGATAATCGCGATACTACTTGTGTAAACTTCTCGCATGAGTGGACCTTCTCTGATCTGTAAATTCAAGCTTTGTCAGTTCGAGAGGAACAGTATAGATTGTGGCACGGTTTAGAACGTTTCATGTAAATTTATTGTGCAACTATGTTCAATAAATGTTATGTTATTGGTGAATATGCCTTAAGAGAAGCAATTGTATTCCAAGTTGCTCCAATACGAGCTGCCAATAGATGCAGCATCCTCCTACTCGTTCGGCTTTAAGGAAAAGACACGGCCCGAGCGTGCGCTATAAGAGGTCTGTCAAGAAGTTAAGAGATCTGCTGGAGAGGAATGCTAGCACATAATATACTCTCAGCAGAAATTGTGAAACAATTAGCATGCTGCAATTTCTTCGTCTCTTACCCGACAACACGACGAGCGTAGTTTAACGAATACGCTTTAGTCTGTGAAATAAATGCAATCGCACTTAACTCGGTTCTTGGGTTACTAATATCTGAACATTTCTAACCATTTAACTGATTTTTAAACCCAGATTTACTCAATTATATGATAAAACCAGGGCCGTATTCCCACTAAAAAGGTTGGGGGACGCTCACCTCAAAATTTTTCTAGATCCTGGAGAAGCGATCAGAATTTTGCACTTGTAAATTCGCCTTCCTGTTTCGGTTGTCCTCAGCATGTGTACGACTTTTTATCCATTCTTTTATGTAATCCTCTAAGTTGCACATATGTACTGGAGGTACGTTAACAGCCAAAAATATTATTTTAACGTATTTCGACTGTAAGAATATATTTTGTCTTGTTGCAGTATTCTGAATGTTAAATTAAGAAAGAAAATGAATTTAAAAAGTATAAATAATATTATTAGTAAGGGGAGTGCGTCCCCCTCCAAAAATAGTGGGGGGACGGCGTACATGCACGTTCCCTCTCCACAACGGCCCTGATTAAAACTAATTTCCCATGGCCTCTAAATCTAATTTTTCAAGACAATTGTTTTCCAAAAATTAAAATCTAGTTTATATAAAATATCTCTTTTTAAGGAACATTTGTAAGCTTAAGAGCAGGATTTTGGATCTTCAGTACACATATTTATAATAAATCACTAGTTTTTGATAAAATAACAGATTTTGACACATATGACAAATTGAATGAGTAGAGCCGAACTGAAAAATTCAATGCCCTAGACGGGATTAGAACCACGGACCTCCCGCTATCCATGCCGTCGCTCTAACCGCCTGAGCTACTATGGCCAACATGCCGACATGGCATTAAATTCTCCAAATGACTCGTATGTTTCCCGGTAGACCACTAGCGGCTGTCGTATGCTATGAGACACGCACCTTTTGTGGCGACATAGTGTGCTTTAAGTACTTAAGTCCCAGGCTTCATAGTTAAACCACTATGTTATTCAGGTAAATTGATGGAAATTATCATTTTTTCCACAGTATCTCTGTGTAGGTTCAGGTTTGGATGAGTAGAGCCAGACTGAAGAATTCAATGCCCTAGACGGGATTTGAACCACGGATCTCCCCCTTTCCGTGTGGTTGCTCTAACCAACTGAGCTACTACGGCCAACATGCTGACATGACATTAATTTCTCCAAATGACTCGTATGTTTCCCGGTAGACCACTAGCGGCTCTCGCATGCTATTAGACACGTACCTTTTGTGGTGACATAGTACGCTGTAAGTACTTAAGTCCCAGGCTTCATAGTTATACCAATATGTTATTCAGGTAAATTGATGGAAATTATCATCAATGCACATAGGTATTATAAGGTATATAATGATACTCTGTGTGTTCGTGAAATTAAAAGTCCAATTGCACAAACTCAAAATGTTCTTTATTTCCACCGAATTACAGTTGGAACGCTTGCCGATTACATAGAATTACGTAGCGCACACAATTACAATTCACCAGTTAGTCTGTCACAGATTCACTCCGCACTCACATTTACGTACAACTCCTCCGATGCACGTACACAGTCTTTCACTAGCACGGCGCTCCTCCGTCTGCTCGCCAAGAACTCAACTCACTCGACAACTGCAGCCCCTTTTTATATGAAGATCGCTGTTTCTGGAAGTATCGCGGTTCAGTGAATCATCCCGAAGATTCCAGACGTCAGGGAAGGGAAAGGAGATGGCTAGTGATGTTTTTCCAGCCATCCCCTCGTTAGCGCTACAAGATAAATAGGTAGTCATGGCTGAATATTTCCCTTCGGGTCCCTACCTGCCAGCTGCTGGTTCTGTCAGGAATTTGTGATGTTCAGGTGACAATAATTTAATGTCCTGTCGGCATTTAGGCCATAGTAGCTCAGTTGGTTAGAGCTAACACACGCAGAGTGGGAGATCCATGGTTCAAATCCCGGCTGTCGTATTGAATTTTTCAGTCAGGTTCCACTTATTCAAACTAGTGTGGAAGAAATGATAATTTCCATAGGAAAAATTGGTTTGCTACTTTTGCACAGCTTTCTCTTTTATTAGGATGCTTACGAAGCTTATTGTTCGATCTACCTTTGTGGTAATCGAGTATAAATATTTGGAGCAATTACGATTTAGCATCTAAAATAGAGATAGCAAAAATTGAATGAAGGGATGCAAGCAAGGAGCACAAACTTTCAATCTAGTGCATAGTATAGGCTTAGGGAGTGTATAAAAATGTCAATGTGGAGTACTACGGAAATGGTTAACTCTAGCAAAACTATATATTTTAATTGCATTTACGTATTTACTGCAGTTAGTTTTACTATTTCTTGTGGTTCTCTTGTTGCCAGAAATTATACAGAATTCGCTGAAATATGGAGACTGTATTTGGAAAATTTGAACAAAATAAGACCTGAAGCTTTCCTGGCGACGAACATGTTGAAGTTCTTCTCGGGAAACAAGCCATGTGGAAAGACGATTAGAAATCGACGTTTCGGAAGCGTACATCTCTTCCATCATCTGGATTTTTATTAGATTTTATAACCACATATGTCATAGCCACATATGTGGTTATAACATTTAATAGAGAATAAGGCTCCCGATACATCGATTTCTAATCGTCTTTTCACGTGGCTTGCTTCCCGAGAATGACTTTAACTTAAAATAACTATTTCACTAATAATAAAATACATTAAACGTACACATTTGATTTTAATAAAATTTCTATTCAGCACTTTTGATCAACAATCAAGCATTTCCATTAATAGTTGTCGTCTAGAGTAGGGCATTTTCTTGAATTTTCGTCTCGTATCTTTGGAAAATGTTAATATAAATATTTTTGCGTATAAGATCTGAACAATATTTGGGAAAAAGGTTTATTATTCGAGGTTCAAATTTCATATCGTTTCATTTCATTCCTGCTTTAGCAGGAATTAACAACTTGAGACAGGTTGTAAGACTCAGTGATCAGAGTAAGCAGTGGTATTGACCTGCCAGCTCAAATATTTTATATTAAATCAACAGAAAAATTAAGAAGAGTCATTCTTGGGCTGCACCATAGGATTTAAACCGCTGAGTTGTATGATAGCAGATATTTTGAAAATCAGTTCTATTTCAACGATTACAGCCAGTAAGGAAGGGTTGGCATAGTATAGGCTTAGGGAGTGTATAAAAATGTCAATGTGGAGTATTACGGAAATGGTTAACTCTAGCAAAACTATATATTTTAATTGCATTTACGTATTTACTGCAGTTAGTTTACTATTTCTTGTGGTTCTCTTGTTGCCAGAAATTATACAGAATTCGCTGAAATATGGAGACTGTATTTGGAAAATTTGAACAAAATAAGACCTGAAGCTTTCCTGGCGACGAACATGTTGAAGTTCTTCTCGGGAAACAAGCCATGTGGAAAGACGATTAGAAATCGACGTTTCGGAAGCGTACATCTCTTCCATCATCTGGATTTTTATTAGATTTTATAACCACATATGTCATAGCCACATATGTGGTTATAACATTTAATAGAGAATAAGGCTCCCGATACATCGATTTCTAATCGTCTTTTCACGTGGCTTGCTTCCCGAGAATGACTTTAACTTAAAATAACTATTTCACTAATAATAAAATACATTAAACGTACACATTTGATTTTAATAAAATTTCTATTCAGCACTTTTGATCAACAATCAAGCATTTCCATTAATAGTTGTCGTCTAGAGTAGGGCATTTTCTTGAATTTTCGTCTCGTATCTTTGGAAAATGTTAATATAAATATTTTTGCGTATAAGATCTGAACAATATTTGGGAAAAAGGTTTATTATTCGAGGTTCAAATTTCATATCGTTTCATTTCATTCCTGCTTTAGCAGGAATTAACAACTTGAGACAGGTTGTAAGACTCAGTGATCAGAGTAAGCAGTGGTATTGACCTGCCAGCTCAAATATTTTATATTAAATCAACAGAAAAATTAAGAAGAGTCATTCTTGGGCTGCACCATAGGATTTAAACCGCTGAGTTGTATGATAGCAGATATTTTGAAAATCAGTTCTATTTCAACGATTACAGCCAGTAAGGAAGGGTTGGCATAGTATAGGCTTAGGGAGTGTATAAAAATGTCAATGTGGAGTACTACGGAAATGGTTAACTCTAGCAAAACTATATATTCTAATTGCATTTACGTATTTACTGCAGTTAGTTTTACTATTTCTTGTGGTTCTCTTGTTGCCAGAAATTATACAGAATTCGCTGAAATATGGAGACTGTATTTGGAAAATTTGAACAAAATAAGACCTGAAGCTTTCTTGGCGACGAACATGTTGAAGTTCTTCTCGGGAAACAAGCCATGTGGAAAGACGATTAGAAATCGACGTTTCGGAAGCGTACATCTCTTCCATCATCTGGATTTTTATTAGATTTTATAACCACATATGTCATAGCCACATATGTGGTTATAACATTTAATAGAGAATAAGGCTCCCGATACATCGATTTCTAATCGTCTTTTCACGTGGCTTGCTTCCCGAGAATGACTTTAACTTAAAATAACTATTTCACTAATAATAAAATACATTAAACGTACACATTTGATTTTAATAAAATTTCTATTCAGCACTTTTGATCAACAATCAAGCATTTCCATTAATAGTTGTCGTCTAGAGTAGGGCATTTTCTTGAATTTTCGTCTCGTATCTTTGGAAAATGTTAATATAAATATTTTTGCGTATAAGATCTGAACATTGAAAATCAGTTCTATTTCAACGATTACAGCCAGTAAGGAAGGGTTGGTCAGTCATTAGTTAATCAGTCAGTTAGTTGGTTAGTTGGAAGGTCGGATGCTGCTGCTCTAGTCTCATCATAGAACTTGTTAATATTTCTACAAAACTTAGCTCATCAAAGTGAACCAGCCACCTCTTGTTCAGAACTCTACGCTACTCTATATAAAAGGTAATATCTATTTATTACATATTAATTGGTGCAATGTCTGTCTTGATTGCGCCCTTTATCTCTTCAAGATAAAGGAGAGCTTTGTTTGATTTGACTTCCCCAATTTTTAAAATATATTTGTCAATGTTATGGAGAACCCATCACTTTAATTTAGCCCTACCCATGTCCCTTAACTTTGACCTGTTTAGCTCTAACTTCTGCCCCTTATCCTTTCAGTAGCTACACCCCCAGTTGTTGATTAAGTTTGTAAGTCATTCATCCCCTTTACATCCTTACAATCCTGATTTGCAAAAATACAATCTTCGATATATATTTGACTTTTCGGTTTTTGTTTTGTCAAAAGCCGAATAACCTTCACACATACACACGACTATCTATGAATGGGCATTGGGAACCCAACAAAAAATATTTTCTGATGAAATCTCGTATCAAAACCTTGGATGGAGTACAATAGTTTCTGTAGCCATTATGTTTGTAAGAATAATAGAGAGATTAAATGGATAAGTCCATCATTCTGCTGCATAATAAGGTAAAGTGTTGCACTTGATTGGCACGTAACAAATACATGTAATCCTGCTACGACGGTACTTCATTTTTCCGCAGAATAATTGGCTAATTTGTGCTGAAAATAGCCGCGGAGTAGCGATTACACTGTCATTTGTTTTGCTGTATCGTTTGTTTTAATTTATTTGGCTGTGTTTACATATCGCTAATGTGTTTAGCGCTTCAGCTATTGTAATATTGCACAGCTATGAACTGTGAAACTTATCCGGTTGAGTTCCGCAATCTCTGTTTCCTATTTCAACTGAATATTGGTTTCTAGAGAAACGTTAAATGATTTGTACTGAAGTACCAAAAATATAATCCCTATTTACAGACAAAAAGGAGGCATAGGTGAATAACGTTGAGAATGGAAATTAATTGTTTTTTCACTCTGACCATGTGTAGGCTAAAGTATGGTAAGATAGTGTCAGACTGAAATATTCAATGCTCTAGCCGGGATTTGAACCACGGATCTTCTGGTATCCACCCAACCGCTCTAACTCTTGAGCTACTATGGCCAACGTGCCGATATGACACTATATTCTCCAACTTACTCGTGTTTTCCCCGGTAAACCACTTAGGAGTTCTCGTAAACACATGAGACAACAACCTTAATGGCGACTTACAAAGTGCAAGTACTTTAAGGCCCGGGCTTTGCAGTTAACCACTATTAGGTCAATTAATGGAAATTAATTGTTCTTTCAACTGGCCGTGTGTAGGCTAAAGTATGGAAAGATAGTGTCAGTCTGAAAAATTTAATGCCATAGGGGGATTTGAACCACGGATCTTCTGGACTCTGTCCAGCCGCTCTAACCATTGAGCTACTATGGCCAAGGTGCCGATATAACATTATATTCTCCAACTGACTCGTGTTTTCCCGGTAAACGACTTAGAAGTTCTCATAAGCATATGATACAACACATGGCGACTTACAACGCGTAAGTACTTTGAGGCCCGGGCTTTATAGTTAACCACTATTAGGTCAATTAATGGAAATTAATTGCTCTTTCACACTGGCCGTGTGTAGGCTAAAGTATTGAAAGTATGAAAGCACGCGAGCGGTCTTCTGCTCTGCCAGTTAGCTCTTAACCTCCATGCCTCCGTGTTACTTAATTAGACCCATTCTTTCCCCTCATCTTCCTATCTTATATTCTTTACATTTCTGGCCCATTTTTCTTTGACTTTCTACAAGAACTCACCAATACTTCTTACCTTCTTCTCCTCCCTTCCCGTTAACATTTCTATACTATCTTCTTCTCTACTTTCTCCCATTTTTCCTCCCAAACCTTTCTTACTCCACATTGCAGCCTCCTCGCATTCTGTTACATAGTGTACTATGGTTTCTTTTCCCCCACACAATTCACAAATTCGCTTTTCCCTACCTCTTATCCCTCTTAGAAATATTTTCCTGTTCTCATCCAAGCTAACCCTTCTCTCTCTTGCCTATTGCAGTAATCTACATATGTTTCTCGTCCCCAATTTCTTTTTATTTGCTTGTAAAATTGTAATAATTTCATATTTTCTAGACTTCACCATATTTCCTGTCTTTGTATATCTTATATTCTGCATTTTACCAATTTATCAATATCGCTTGTATTACTTTCCTCTAATCTTCATATTTTTTACATAATTCCTCCTATCTCTGCACACCAACAACTGCAGTTCTCCAATCTATTTTTCTGTCTTACGTATAGTGTCATAATTTCCCCTTCTTATTATTGTATACCTTCCAGATGTCTTGGATGTTTTCCCATGTGTTCCCAGTTGCTTTTCTTTGAAGTTGTCCTTCCATACCTCAGTTATTTTTCTTTGTACTACTTTCTTAAGTGTATTTGGTGGGAGTGGTATTAGTGCAGACGGTAGTTTTGTTCCTTTTTTGGCAAGATAATCTGCTGGTTCATTGCCAATAATACCTATATGAGAGGGCATTCATTGTAAAACTATCAATTTGTTCTTTGTCGTTAGAGACTTTATTTTCTGTTTTATGTTAGATGTTATTTCTGTTTCAAATGAGTGATTGGTTGTGATAGCTGCTCTAGAGTCAACTAAAGTTACTGCTTTGGTAAGGAGGTTGCTCCGATGAGAGAAGTCGGTTACTGCTAGTTTCATGGCTAGCATTTCCGCATCTAGCTGGCCGGTGATACTTATCAGGTCAAGAATGCACACTGGGAGTACGAGATCTGCAGGGTCGGGATCTGAGTAGCCTACGGCTCGTGGTTAGCCAATTACTTTTTGCAACACTTGATTTGTAAGTTAATCAATGTGAACACATATTTCGTTGTGTAAGCAACTAGTTCTAGTTTTGTATTTCCGGTACCAGTAGGAAACAATAAATGACGTAATACCCTATAGTATAGTAACAATTTCGATTTATTATTGCTTTTCAAACTTTTTTCAAATATCGGGAATAAAACTGGCTAACCACGAACTGTAATCTGATCTCGAATGCTTGGAAATCCTCGAAACCATGGACCTCGTATTCCCAAAACGCATTCTCGACATAATAAGTATCAATAACTGTCCAGCAACGCAAAGAAGGCCACTGAAAGGAATGTGCCCCCTTACACAGTGGGATAAGGACAACGAATACGTGTGACAGGAAACGCCTGCTACACAAGGAGCAGAAGCCCGCCTCGGTAGCGTGGTGGTAGCGAGTCTGCCTCATGTTCAAGAGGTCCCGAGTTCGAATCTCGGTCTGGGTGAGTTACCTGAATAAGGTCCTTCCCAGGGTATTTCCCCTATCCTCAAAGGCGAATATCGGGTAACTTTAAGCTCCATGGACCCTGGGCCCATTTGAGCATCATTTCACCCATTACATTCATCGTCCGATATGACTTAACGTTGGAGGTCGTAAATTACAAAAAAGGAGCAGAACAGTTAAAAAACATACGCCCTATTGTGACTACCTGTTCTGGCTTTGTGAATACTTAAGAAACACGTGGTCAGGTCGAACACTCGAGAGCAAACACTCAGAGCAGAACTACATGCTTTAGCGAGAGGATGGGATCTTTTCTATAATGGTTCATTGGTAAAAAGGTAGGTTAAAGCAAATTAAAAGTGGAATTCACTTAATAAGAATATTTACTACAACAGACAAATTTTTAAAGGCGGCCATAATGGCCGTTTACCTGCCCAGAAGCGGAGCTGCCTACAAAACCATTCTAACTCATCAGCGGACAGTTACAGAGAGAAAGTCTCTCGCTTAAAGATTATTCATCTAGTCATAAAGAAGGGGAGGGAGTGACGTCATCCACTACTTGAGTCAACGGAGTAAATTAATACAGTCTGTGACACTAATTGCTTTGTACACCAAAACGAGAAGATTCATTTACAAAAGTATAAATCGTAAAAATGTTTTTGAATGGTCTGTAACTGTACTAACATGGGGTGTCAAACATATCCAGGAAGGGTGTGAGAAACTTCTGCAATCCCCCTGCGTCACAGGCCCCGGAGACTTTCTCCTGTGGTATACTGTACAGTACTTTGTAGCAATATAATATCAAGCTGAAAACTAATAAGAAGCAATATCTCGTGAATGGTAAATTCCATAGAAGATATATCTGACACATTATTCTACATTTTTATGCAGCGAGGGCACTGGGGTAGCGCTGTGGTTTCGTTCACGGCTCCCGTGCTAAGGGACCTGAGTTCGATTCCCGGCTGTGGTTTTGGCGATTTTAAGCCCGCCCTATCCACGCCTTCACCTTTGTCTAGCAGTTGTCAAGTGTCCCCTATGCCCAACGTGGTTCGTAATCCACGACATAAGCTGCAGGTCCTCTCGCCTACATGAGAAATGGGTCGAGACATCACGTGGTTGCTATATGGGGAGTAACCAACATTTTTATGCAGTAATATTTTGTCTACCACTTCCATTTTACCAGCAACACAAAGGCATTTCAAAATAAAGATCACTTCAAAGGTTATTCTCAGATAATCTAACACATGCAGTATGCGCGTGACAAGATGAGCGATCGGGTTCCAGGTCCTCATTCGGTAAGTTTCGTTTAACTCCGTAAACACAGATGACAACTTTGAAATTTGAAATGCGCTATACACTGACATCTAGTGGCTAATACGCAAAGCTTCATCATGTCCGCCATATTTCATTTTTAACTATTTCGATGTTAATTAGCTAACCAGTTTACAACACTCGTATGTTAGAATTAGAATTTTAGTTTGTCCTTGGCAACATATACATGTTATGAGACACGGCAAAATGTATAAATACAGTATATACATAAAGTCAAATTGATTACATACAATATACACAGTAAGCAGCTGTTCTATGGTTTCATATGGTATTTACATAGACTAATTTACTACAAGAAATGTCATAATATGAATATTACAGGTTTGTGAATTTACTGTGCTCCCAGTGCTCGTTTTCATGGTTATAGTTCTAAAAATTCATTAACTGTATAAAAACAATGTACCTGCAAACATTTCTTAATATTATTCTTAAATTGTTTTAATTATGTAGCTTATTTAAATGAATTTGGAAGTTTATTATATAACACAATCACTTTGTAGTTAAAGCTTCCTTCATAAAGGCTCGTTTGGTGCGCTCGAATTGCCAGTTTCCTTTTTACGAGTGTGGTGGTAATGTACATCAACATGTACTTGAAAATGATTTATATTTGTATGAACATTTGTGGATGTTATGGCTCTCGAAAGGGGACACATTATTATTTGTCTACCTCCGTATAACTGATCTGAATGCAATTGAGCTGGCGTGGGCAAAACTAAGGAATGTTTTCAGAGGATGCAACGTTACTTGTGATATCTTCGCTTATCTTAAACACTATTTTGCTGAACTGTGTTTTTCAAGGTTGACCACACTGCAGAAACAAAAGAGCGTTAGCTCTCGCTTCTTCCTCTCTGCCTGACACACACCGTAAATCCAGCACTCAACTTATCTTGCGCGCACTGTACACTTCATTTGTTATGAAGATATATTAAACAGACGGTAATTTAAACTGCTGCAGCCATCTGGGGAAAATCAAGTTTGAAGTTGTGGGAATTCTTAGAAATGTTTATTTCACATCATTGGCGGATAGAGAAATCAAATATAAAGCTTTGTATTTTACCATGATTTCGTTTCTCAGTTACAAGTTCACAGACGTGTGCGCTGGTGCACAAGTACGCGCGTACACGCACATACAGACCTTTAACTATAAATTCATTTTTGGATTTCAGATCGTGTCGAATTACCATGCGTGGGTCCTCTTCCAAGATATCCGTTCGGGTGAAGTCTATGAAGCTTTTGAGTAGTAATTATGGCTTTAAAGGAAATTATAGTGTAAGATCAAATTTTGTTTTAGGAAATACAATTTTAGAACAAATATCAAGTTTTAAATATTTAGGATGTAACATAAGTTGTAGAAACAATGCTGATATAGAAGAAAAAGTAAAAAAAATTCCGAGCAATATGTGGGACAATCCAAAGAACTTTTAAAAACAGAGTGAGAAAGGATAAAAAGTTGAAAATGTATAAGGTAATGGCTATTCCAACTTTACTATATAGAAGCAAAACTTGTGTGCCAACACAAAAGGATTGAACTAAAATACAGACTGCAGGAATGACATTTTAAGAAGTGTTAAAGGTTGTACAATATTGGACAAAATAAAAAATTGAGGATATTATAAAGGAATTAGAAAACGAAGCAATCCATGGCAAAATATCAGAACGAAGGCAACAATGGCATGAACGTATATTAAGAATGGAGGATGGAATATATAAAGTATTATTAACTATTATTAAGTATTAAATTATAATCCAAAAGAAAGAAGAGACAGAGTACGACCCAGGAAATGCTGGAGATATCTATGAAGCCGGAACGGGCGATATGCCCAAACCATGGAGTGAAGAAAAAGAAGCTTTTTTTGGATTCAGGGAGTTTCAAAACGTGAAATCCAGGTATCGGATTTTTATGTGGAATACCATGCTTTCTCTAGTTACTGTAAATGTGTAATAAAGTAAAGATTGCGTGCGTACGTGTTGATTCAAATAACAATTATTCCTCTGTTTTAGCACAGCAATACTTAGCAATGCATTAAGAATTTACATGTAAAGAACGTCCTTTTGGATACCGAAAAAAACCGAAACTTGTAGCTGTATTTTATTGTTACGTCCCGCAAGTTGGGTGTTCTTGAATCGATATTTCTAAGCTAATATTCCAGAACTTAAGTATAGAAAAATCTCACCTCTAGACAAAACACAGCTAATGAACAGTGGATATGCTTGAGCATTACAAACGGAGAGAGATCTCAGCCCCAATCAAGACTAAAGTTATTGGGTCGACTAAACCTACTACAGGAAGATGTGAGACAGATAGTAGGTATCTACACTGAACTTTTCGACCTCTTCGTTGTTCCCCACATCTCAAGAAAGGTTCTAGAAAAATGTTATCGCTAGGATAGGGGTCCCAGACGTCCCGGTTTCACCGAGACAGTTTGGATTTTAGCCTTTCTTGTTCAATTGTTCCAGTGTCCCGAAAAGCTTTACCCGGGACACTAAATGTGCCGATTTACGAGCCGTGTCCGTAAAATAAGGTCTCCAATTTTATTTAATATATAAAACATGTTTATTGTCAATGAATGTTACATTGATGGAAAGGCGGAACTTACAGCTATTTTACAACGTAATTACCATTGCGATCGATGCACTTTTGGATAATATGTGGCAGCTTTTGTATACCCTTGTCGTAGCTCTATTCCGCCAAGTTGCGCAGGTAGCGCTCATCGTCGGTCTGGAAATGTGTTCCAGCCAGGTGAGACTTCAACCAAGGAAACAATGATAATCAGTGTGCTAAGTCTGGACTGTAGCGGCGATGCGTGAGGATGCCCCATCCTAACTGGGCCAGGAGATCAACCGTTGCATGTGAAGCTGTCGTGATGAAAAATCACTCCCTTCGTCAGCATTCCCCTCCTTAGATTTTGAGTGCCACGTCGCAATTTTTTAATGTCTCACAGTAGCAACGGTGTTTATTGTTGTGCTGGTAGGCATAAACTCGCACAGCAATACACCTTTTCTGTCCCAGAACACACTGGCCATCACGTTGTCGGCAGAAAATGTACGTTTGAACTTTATCGGCTTCGGCGAATTCGAATGCCGCCACTGACGAGAACCTCCTTTAGTTTCTGGTGTTGTGTGGTGCACCCAGGTTTCACCGCCAGGGACAATTGAATCCAAAAATGCCTCGCCTTGTTCTGCATAGCGCTCCGTGAATCGGTGGGCCGCTTCAACGCGTTGCCGGTTAGGGTCTTCCGTGAGCATTTTGGGGAACCACCTCGCGCACACCTTGCGATAATGCAAATGTGCGGTCAAAATCTTCCCATAAGCATTTTTGCTCCACTTTAGCAATTGTTTTGGCTGAAACCGAAGACGGACCAGAATGTCCGTCTTTGAACTCTCTGACCTTCTTTCGCACGTTTTTGACGTGCATACACTATGACCGATAGACTTCGCATAACGGACGATGAATTTCAATGTGGAAAGCGCCCTTGGAACACACAAAAAAAAAACCAATCACCGCACGCAACTCGCACTTGGGGGTGGAAGTGATAGGATGCTCCATCGCAAACGGCTGCCCACGCCAGATTAAGGGTTGCAACGGGTTCGTTGTGACGAGGATTTGAAGGGGTGACACCAAGCTACACGCAAGTGCTGCCGGATAATGCGTAATAGCCTTTCTCACGTCTACAGTGCCTTGGAGACCTTATTTTACGGACACGCTTCGTATTTAGAGGTTTATTAGTATTGAATATTTGTGCATCTTAAATACACGAAATATCTCTCATTTTACTGCACTTGCATTCATTGGCATGGAGAATTATGTTTTTTTTTCACATAATCAGGTAAATATCAAAAGGAGAATATTTCGCTACGTGATTGTTATGTTGGTAGCGAAGCGTAGGTTTATTATCGGCGGAAGTGGCATTCTAGTTTCTACAGAGGACTCGGATTGGCATGTATCTCAGTCTATGTGCGTGCTTCCAAAGTGAACACGTGGATGCTCAAGTTATTATCCGGTTTAATTTGTTTCTACTGTAACTGTGAAGTAAATTAATATGCCTAAGCGAAAGTGTATTGGTGATTCTCTTAAAGCACAGTTTCCATTTTTGAAGGAGGGTAGTATAGATAATACTGGATCTGGATCTGCAGTGGAGTGTAATTTCTGCCATAGATTGTTTAAATTTAGCCATGGGGGGAAATCTGATATCATGGACCATGTTCAATGCAATAAAGTTCAGCTAATGGTAGTGTGCTAATATCTGTATTTATTCATTATTTCCCTATTTGTATATGTAACAGGTCCTTCGGTTTTCTGATAACATAATGTCAAAGTGTCCCAGTTTGTCATTTCAAAATCTGGGATTCCTACACATGGACGAAGCAGTTCTCTCTTCAGCACATCTACCGCACCCAGCGCTCAGGTCATCTAGCCCTGCTACTATGCAAAAATGAAGGAAAACGAAAAGCTGTCATCAAAACATGTGGCAATGCATCTGCTTATAAATTGACTCCAGCACTCCTTTACAAACTTGTGGTGCTACGTTAAAGTATTAGGTCAATGTTTCCGGTTCAACAGAGTCGAGCCTGGGACCTAGTGAGTTATGAATTTCTGTGATTGGTGAAGAATGAATGTTAAATGAGATATGAAACACAACACTACTGAGCGGCGGCTTTTGAGGTAGTGCCGCTGTGCCATGGCACCATCTGTATGAAAACGAAAGAAGGAGAAATGTATAGGAATTGCGCAAAAAGCATTGTTTCTATGTATCTGCTCCCTCGTGTGAATAGGAGCGTTAAACGCAAGCGCTCTGCCCTGGTTGTTTTCTGTGGCTTGGTGCCGATTCCATAAGCGCCTGTGTTAAGGGCTAGGATGTCTACTTATGCACGGCTTTTTATGGGAGCAGGTAGTGCCGAGGTTTCTCTGGCGCATAACTTAAGTTTTATCCGCTATAGTGCAGTAAAGCACGGGACTTAAGATAACTGTCTCTCTGTCGCGAAATCGTACACGAACACTTCGTATCACATTCTCCATGAAGTGTATCATCAAACTTTTACACCTGTGCATAACAAGAGTACAGATGTAATAAATATCTATTTCCGTTTCCCTGTACGTTCTGTTTGGTACAGTATATTATAAAATAGGATGGATTATTATTAAGATTACCTAAATCTTTCGAAATTGGTACACATATTTATATTCTAACAACCTTTATTTATCTATTTTTTTATTTATTTATTCATTCATTCTTTCATTATTTATTTATTTATTTATTCATTAATTCCTTTATTATTTATTTATTCATTAATTCATTAATTATTCATTTATTTTTTATTTATTTAATTTATGTATTTAATTTATGTATTTATGTATTTATTTATTCATTCATTCGTTTATTTATTTATTTATGGCACCGCCAATACAATGCCCCACCGGGCGCTCCCAACGCTACTAATAAATAATGAAACCCGAGCGGGATGGCTCAGGCGGTTTCGTCTGTGGCCTGCATTCGGGAAGCCCAGGTTCGATTCCCATGGCCGACCTACCTGACCCATGGGTGTTACAGGGGGTTTTCCGGGTCGCTAGGTGAATACTGGTTAAGTTAATTACATCCCCCGAATTTACTGTCCCTACATCTCATCCTCATTATCAATTCACATCATCTATCATCTGGTGGTCTATTCGGGGTAGAAGTGTCGGCGGGAGTCTCGGCGGTGCATGACGGGATGATATGTTCTGAGGAAAACTACTTCCTCTTACGGTAGGTCGGTTGGCGGTCTCTGCGGCTCTTCTGGGACTATTTCGGGATCGCCAGCCAGGCAGCTTTAGGGCTTCGGACGGCCAGCCAGGGACCATTAGGGCTCGGCTGCTGGGTCGTTGTCCTGCCGCTGTAGGCGTGCGAGTTCGTTTTCCTGGCCTGTTGGGGGAAGTCCATCAAGTAAACTGTATGGAACCTGCCTTCTGTACTGTCGTGGCTCATTTGTTCGGCTGCCCTCTGCCTCCTTCGCCTCACCCTTCCTCTCGGGGGTGTCCCGACTTGGGGCATAGGAACAATGGGCCCAGCACGGTGGCCTAGTACTGAATCCCCTCTGTAGTGAAATTCTAAACCTATTAAACAACGAAGACACAACACTACCAGTGAAAAGTGAAGACTGAACCCTGTAAGTGAACTGTGATATAAACCATTAGTGTGCGTCTCGGTAGCGTAGACGGTAGCGTACTGCTTCACGTTCAAAAGGTCCCGAGTTCGAGTGTCGGTCAGGTTGAGTACCCTGGATAAGTGTTTCCGGGTTTTCCCCTTATTCTGAAAGACGACTGTCGGGTAACTTAAGCTCCATGGACCTCGGACTCTTTTGAGTACCATTTCACCCATTTCGTTCATCTTCCAATATTGCTTAACCTGTAGAGGACGTAAATTTAAAAAAAAAAAAAAAGAAAACATTGGGCAATGAGCAATGGAGGCAGAACACAAACAGTGACCTGTGAAAGCACAACCCAAGCATCGTACAATAAATGTAGAAAACCACGACTAAACGTAACGTAACCCATGGCGTAACAGCCCACTATCAGATCAGATCCTGCCAATCCGACTGCCGGCTTCACGCACACATACGCAAACCGATACAGAGAGGAAATGTGGTCAGCATCACGGCACCGCTTTTCCGAAATTTGGCTTTCTAGACCAGAGCCCGCTACCTAGAGTACGTCCACAATTTGAATGGACAAAGGGCACATATCCAGGACTTGAAATCCACACCCTCCAGGGGCGGGATTGGTCTCGTGCACATTCCGTGGCATCACGAACAAAACAGTGACCATAAAACAACCCATGGACAATGAAGGTAGCGCACAAGCAATGATCTGTGAAAGCAGAACACAGCAGTGAACAATGAGGACAAAATACAAACAACGAACAATGAAATCACAACACTACCAATAAACAGTGAAGGTACCACACAAGTAATGAACAATGAAGCCAGAAAACCATGAATGAATAGTAAAGATAAAATACAAGCAATGAACTGTGAAAGCAGAACACAGCAGTGAACAATGAGGACAAAATACAAACAATGAACAATGAAATCACAACACTACCAATAAACAGTGAAGGTACCACACAAGTAATGAACAATGAAGCCAGAAAACCATGAATGAACAGTAAAGATAAAATACAAGCAATGAACTGTGAAAGCAGAACACTAGCAATGAACAAAGAAGACAGACCACTGAACACATGACTGACTGCTCTGTACTGGGTCGCTCCCGGCCACGACCTTGTCCAAACCACACGCCCGTATTGATTCTCCCGCCGCTTTTTACGATCCTTTCTGCCCCACTCCGGGCTGCAACAAGTTGGGGAAGCCTACATGCTGTCAGGTTTGGAGAATTTCTATGACTCAGCGTGACAAGGTCAGGATTGCTGCAGCATGAAAAGTGTCATCGACTCATCAACGGATGTCTGAGTATCGAATGAATGGAATTCGATGTGGGGAACTCGGAGATCACTCCTATTGTACATTACAGGTCAACTAAGACAAACGTAGACGGCTTCTCTCTTCGTCTATGAGGGGGTTTAACTTTCCTATAGTAAAGTCTGTATAGTAAACGCGTGTGCACGTCGGCCGCCTCCTTTGACGAACCTCTATAATCGTTTTACAACCCCGGCCCTCCTTCTCCCAGACCTTTCTGCAAGGTTGCTACCTTTCTCGATACGTCATGGGTATCGTACAAGGTTTCATCTAAACAAATTGTCTTATTTCCATTACTGCGAAATTTCCTTAGTTTTGACATATATCGTCTTTGCCCGCCTTGGTAGCGTAGGTGGTAGCAGGTCTGCCTCACGTTCAAGAGGTCCCGAGTTCGAATCTGGGTCAGGGTGAGTTACCTGGATAAGGCTTATCCCAGGGTTTTGCCTTATCCTAAAAGACGAATGTCGGGTAAAATTAAGCTCTACGGGCCCAAATGACCTTGTTGTCGACGGGCCCTAAAACACCACACACTCATTCACTCACCCTTAAGCTCTATGGACCCTGGGCTCAAATGAGCATCATTTCACCCATTCCATTCATCGTATGCTACAATTCAGCCCGCCTTGGTAACGTGGAGGTAGCATGTCTGCCTCACGTTCAAGAGGTCCCGAGTTCGAATCTCGGACAGGGTGAGTTACCTGGATAAAGTTTTTCCGGGGTTTTCCCCTATCCTTTAAGACGAATGTCGGGTAACTCTAAGCTCCATGGACCCCCGACTCATTTGAGCATCATTTCATTCACACCACTCATCGCCCGATATGACTTAACGTTGGAGGATGTAAATTAAAAAAAAAAAAAAAAAAAAAAAAAAAAAAGAACCTACAATTCTACTGGATTCCATAATAACCCTTATCTTATTCAAAGTGCGGTATTTGAAACCCAGAGGCCGCGAAGTGCATTGCCCATAAGGAAAATCACAAATATCTTGCAAATGTGCAAACAATTCGCCTAAGGTGGGCGCTCTCCCGTTTGCATAGAATCTATGAATTTCTCGGCGAATTAAATCGTATATGAAATTATCTACTTTAGAGAAACTTGTCCTTTTATTTTCACACTGGATCAGCGTCTTTGGTATTCCTCTCGTCACAATTTTCTTACTGTATTTCTGTGAATGCCCAGAATTTATAAATTTGATTGCATGACCCCTTCCCAAGATTATTTTTCAGCACATGTGTTCAAAACAAGCGCTTGAATTTTCTTAGAAACAGTTCCCGTTATAACTTTGTTTTTGAGGCTTTTCCACTAACATAACTCGGCCCAGTTATTCACACTGTTGTCTTCACTTTGATTATTTTCACTTGACTGAAAGTTATCTACTACTTCTTTTGCATATACCACTGCATTTCCCACCCACGGTCTCCACATCGTGACACCCAACGAATTTCTGCACGTAATGAAACAGATCTACTGGAAGTTAAAACTTTGGCCACTGAGACTCCACGTGGAGTAAACATGCGACTGTCATTTCCAGAAAATCAGGGTTGCTATTGGTCCTCAACGACAGTGTTCCATTTCTGAAGTGTGGAGATAGATTTATGACGGACATTAGTGAGCGGTAGGGTGAGTTTCATTTGAGGGGAAAACTGCACTCGCGTTGAATAGACAGACTTTACAGGAACTGTCGTATCCTGAAAAAAAAAATAGCTTTCGGGATTACAGTAAACTTGACCACAATTCATAAAGAAGATTTTGAATACATTCCTAACTTATTATTGAAATATGATAGAGGATTTCGTGGCAGATGTTATTGGTAAAATATAATATATTTTAGGGTTTTGAACTACAATGTTTGGTCCTCTTCATCAGCGGAGACGACTGGCAGGAACGGCTGACGACTGTGCGTTTACATTTTTGAAAAAAGGAATTTAGATAAAAATGGAAATGACGAAAGGAAGTTTCGGAAATGGGAAAGGGTTATGCGGTGATGGATCGTGCTGCTGTAGAGTAGAATATAGCTGACCAAGAACCAGCCATAACCGAGGAACTGAGGGATTATTTAAGGAATCTCTGCGCACGATCGTGCTTGGTGTACTGATTTCGAGAATTCTAGTCTTGTGGTATATTCATCGCCGTGGTCGGGATGCACTAACTGGAGATTGTCTTGCATCCGAAAATGCTTCCATGATCGTAGGAAGAAAAATATTTGCGCGTGGATGCTGTTGCTCTGGAATATATATGATGATCCATATAAACCTGAACCAATAATAGGACACACGTGCAACTTTGGGAGAATATAATACACAATTGGGAGATTACATTATACTAATACAAATTCTTATTTCACACTGGCCTTGTGTAGGCTAAAGTATGGAAAGGTAGACTCAGACTGAAAAATTCAATACCATAGTGGATTTGAGCCACGATCTTCTGGTATCCTTCCAGCTGCTCTAACTATTGAACTACTATCGCCAACGTGCCATACTACCTTTAGGCTTTAGCCTACACACGGTCAGTGTGAAAGAACAATTAATTTCCATTAATTGACCTAATAGTGGTTAACTATAAAGCCCGGGCCTTAAAGTACTTACAGCATAGTAAGTCGCCATTAAGGTAGTTGCCTCATGTGTTTATGAGAACTCCTAGTGGTTTACCGGGAAAAATACGTGTCAGTTGGAGAATTAATGTCATATCGGCACGTTGGCGATTGTAGCTCAAGGGTTAGATTGGCTGGACGGAGATCAGAAAATCCGTTGTTCAGATCTCGGCTATGGCATTGAATTTCTTAGTCTGACTCTAGCTTTCCATATATAACACTATTTACATCCCAGAGAAAATGTTGGAAGGGGCCTCCACCAGCATCTATACATGTTTGCACTCCTCTCACCATATTATCTGAAGTTTTACGTAGAATATCCTCGTAATGTTACTTATTTCCGTTCGAAGGGTTCCTTGAGAACATGAATTGTCCTTGGCCTATTCTGGTACACAATTTTTAGATACCCCCACAAAAAAAATCCAGTGAGTTTAGGTCAGGGTATCTGGGGGACACAGACCTTTTGAGGTTATTCGATTATCAAAGAAACTGAACAAGAGGGAGTACCTACAATGTGTAATGTGTAGTGTTTAATGCCCGCTTTTACTACATACGGCACCGCAGGTGATGACACTGATGATACATGAGAAGAAGATGGAGCACCGGTGGAAAGATATGGCGGGGGAAACCGGAGATCCCGGAGAAAACCCGCCCCAGCGCCGTGTTGTCCACCACAAATCTCACTTTGCGGTCACCTGGGATCGAACCCGGGCCGCTTTGGTGAGAGCCAAGCGGTCTGAGCCACGGCGCGGCCGGAGTATATGGGTAGTGTTACACCGAGAAATATATGAATCATTTGGAGAATTTATCATGCCGGAATGCTGACCTTAGTAGATCAATGGTTAAGAGCAACTAAACGCAGAGCGGGGAATCCACGGTTCAAATCCTGGCCTTAGCACTGCATTTTTCAGTCTGACTTTTCCTGTCAAAACCACAGCCTAAATACCTCTAGTGTGGAAGAACGAATAATTTCCATTTGATGGCGTTATATAGTAGATGTCAGGGCCAATATATTACCTTTACCTAGTAGAAGAGCATGTTCTGCAACGGTCAATATGTCTGTATGGCTGAGGCGGGACTTTCTCTTGGTTTTGTTTAGGGTATGTAACATACTTTGTAAACACCGGCGGTAGCGAGCGTCTCGACAGGACCAGTTCACATGTGGATCGAGTTTATTTCTTTGTCACGAGATATACAGTCTTAAATTCATCCTCTAATCAATACTTTTTTTAAAATTTTTTTAGTGTTGCCTTTAATGTACTGCAAGAATCCATTATCTCTCGGGTTCATTCGATTCTGTTTTCCTTGCAGTATTTTTTTTTTAAATTAATGGCTTCCGTAAATTATTTACACCTCCTCTACTGATACAGTAGAGGAAGCATTGTATTTTAACCAAAAATTCGATATTGAAATTTCACCAAACATACATGTTTTGAGACCCCCTGAATAAGAACGAAAGCGTTTAAGAAACTGGCTCGTGCTTGCCCGTGTGTTCGTAAGTGAAAAACATAAGTCAAAAACGAAAAGGAGATTAAATAACAAATTTGGTACTTAAGTTTAACATCTGCCAAGTAGGATGGCTTAGGAAGTTATTCTGTAATCTATATTCGGGAGGTCCGGGTTCAATTTCCGTTTCGGATCTCCCTGACTCGTGGGCTTTTTCGGGGTTTACCGGATTCTGGTTAGGGTAATTACATTCCCTGAACTTCCTGTCCCTTTATTTATTCTCCATTATCATTTCACGTCATCTCTCATCTGGTGTTGTGTTGGCGGTGCATGGCAGGATGATATGATCTGAGGAAACAACTGCCTACGGCGGTGGGTCGATTGCCGGTCTCCGAACCTGCTGTTGGGACTGTTTCCGAACCACAGTAGGGGAGCATGTCCGTTTTCCTGGCCTACCAGGGCAGCTTTCTAAGTAAAATATAGGGAGCGTGCCATCTGCACTGTCGTGGCTCCTTGGGACAGACGTCCTCTGTCTCCTCGCCACTTTCTTCCTCCCAGGGGTGTCCCAGTTGAGGCATAGGTACAACAGAATTCTGCCTGCCTCAGCGTATGTAGTAGCGTGTCTGCCTCATGTGCAAGAGGTCCCGAGATCGAAACTCTGTCAGGGTGAGTTACCTGGGTAAGGTTTTTCCGGGGTTTTATCTTATCCTGAAAGACGAATGTCGGGTAACTCTAAGCTGCATGGAACCCGGACTAATCTGAGCAAAATTCCACCTATTTCATTCATCGTCCGATATAACTCAACGTTGGAGGACGTAAATTAAAAAAAAAAAATGAACATCGAGTCCCTTTCGTGGTACTCCTAATTCTAAGTTTATCTTACTGCAGAAAAATGTATATCTTGTTAAAGTACACAACTTTTGCGAAACTATGTTTTGAGGGAACTAACGATTTCCAAGGTGTTCATTATAATGGGTTTGAATTTTTTAATCCTTATACTTTTCCCAACCCGAAGTCATGATGCGCCTTCCCTATCATCTCGTCATGCAAACAGAACGCTATTTAAAGACTGTTTTCTGCTACTCCCACTCCGCATATGACAATTTATGTAATCAAAGTATTGCTCTCTCCAATAAAAGAAGTAGGTGGATGAATAATTCATTATAAAAATAGTTTGAACAAGAATAGGTAGACAAGATTATATGAGCGCCATGCGTCACGTTATTGCCTATACTCGTTTCAGACGTTTTACTTCATTTTCTGGATGTTGTGGTTTTCTAATACTCTTAGCACTTCTACTAAGGTTTTAATAACCCCTCGTTTTTGTTAAGGATGGTGGTTGGAGTCCTTGAGCAAGTATTGATCGATGCTAACGGGTGTTCTATAAACAGAGTGGCCTGGTTTATCTTGGCCTTTTTTGTTTAGCATCTTCTAACGATGCCACACAAAGATCAGCCCCAAGCTTTCTTTCAATGGAACACTTTTCATTATTTTTATGTTAATAAAGCTTCAATTCATCTATTTTTATTCAAATATCGTATGTTTAATATTTTAGGAACTAAATTTTATATAACAGCTTTCTTTTAACATACCGTAACTGTTGTGTTTATGAAGCTGTATCAGTCAACCTCTTTTTACAGTGCTACAGTTTTAATTAAGAAATACTGAAGGGGCGTTGAATAATTCCAACTCTGAGAAGTTATCATCAAACTGGCTCATCCATTCACCAAACTTATCTAGTACAACGTTCGTGTTTGCTACTCAATTACACGTGTATTGATAACATTGGCGGCAACGGCTCAGTACTACGTTAAAATACGGCTATACGTTAACGGTCAATAGTGCTGTTTATGAAAGTGTACGGAAATCAAAGTTCAAGAGAGAACAAGAATTGGGATTCACACATCGATTCATTTTAAATATGGTATTGGAGTTTTATCCATACAAAATGGTGTTCATTCAGGAACTGAAGTCAAATGATCATAGAGTGCGCTGTATATTCTTAGTTATGGAATAATTGGAAATAAATCCCATTTTGATGAAACAAGAAAAAACCATTTTTAGCAACCGGGCCCAGTTATAGTTGAAGGGATTTCTCAAGAAACAAAATTGCCATAGGTTGCCCCATATCTCAGTCGGTAGAGTAACCGCCACCTGTGAAAGGGGTCCCAATTCGATTCCCGGCTGGGGTGGGAAATTATCTCCAACCAAGATGATTCCCCATCTTCCCCAGAGTGTGGAAGTATTGTCGCAAACGCATTACTGCGGCGAGGCGGCACGGCCGAGGCCTTCAAAGAGACGGACAGTGCAGTGCTGAGATAAAAGCTTGCCGAAACGGCGGGGGGGGGGGAGGACACGGATATCTGGAGAAAAAAAAATAACATAAAATAAAATCTGCATACTCTACCCCGGCACCTAATATCTTAATCCGGGGTAAATACTCAGACTTTTATTCATTTATTAAAACATCAAAAACATCTACAAAAACATATAATTTACAGATTATAAATAAAATATAATAATAAATAAGTTTTTTACAAATATTTTAAAATATACAATAACCAAACAAAAATTCACACCAAATTTCTTATAAACATACATAAAATAAATTACATTTCAAAAATATAATTAAAAATTTAATTTTTCCTAATCCATCCCTTTCAAAATTTTATATATTTAATTTATTCTTTTACAAAAATTTCAGACAAACTTAAAAATATTTTAAACAAAAATATTATATTATTGGTTTACAGTAACACATAACTGGTAATCCAGTTATTAACTAAACTATATTTTGGTGCTGGTGCTGGTATTCAGCACTACTATTTAGCCAAACAAAAATATCCTAACCACACAAAACTATCAATTACAGATTGATTAACTACCAACCATAAATTTTGAAAATGAGCAATTATTAATTTACCTACTTTCAAAAATTAATAAAATATTCTTACAAGTCATTATAATTTAAGAAACGAAAGTATTATTAACATAATTATGTAACATTTCAGTATTATTGACAATTATGAATGTAACCATTTATAGCTTAATATATATATAACTTTACTCTAACTTCCTGAAATATTATTTATAAAATTGATATCACTATTAAAATTGAAATCCAAGAAATTTTTAATACACAAAATTAATTTCCACGTCCAATTAAAACATAAATTTTAATACCAGACATTTTAAAAAATGCAAACTTAAAAATATAATTTATTATTAATGAAGTATTAAACATATTTAAAATTTAAGGTTTTAGTAATTGATTTAATAATTCACATATTACGACTTTATCAATTTTTGTATATAAACAGTTTTAATATTAAAATCAGATAACGATACTTTAAAGTAGTTACAGTTGTCAGATTCTATTTAAATTTTTCAAACATAAATATAAACCGTTATAACTTCAAATCACAAAAAAAAAATTATTAGTTTTCAAAAACAATAATCATAAAGGTATGTCACAAATAATGCAGTTAAATCGAAATTAAGAATTTTTTATAAACATCATGCAACTTCTCATTCAACAAAAATTGAAACTAATATCTAAGCAAATAAATCCATAAAGTAAAAATGTTTAAATTTTCCCTAAATTTTACCACTTCAATCATTATCACTCAATTTGATTAATAAAGAATGTTTTAATAAAATGTTCCCTACATTATATCGCTTTATTCACTATCACTATCAAATTTATTAATAAAGGATATTTCAATAAACTTTTCTGTACATTATAGCACTTTTTCACCTTGACTAATAATTTTATCAGTCTATTTATAAAAAAATAAAAAAAAATACATTATTAAATTTACAATTTACAATTTATCACTCACTTTCACTATCACTTCCAATTTCAAACATATTACATTGATAAGATGGACCATAAATTTCTGGAGAGCTTCGGATTTCTGGAGAGTTCGTCTTTCTTCTAGCGCCGTCTTGATTTTTTAAGAACATTCAATAAATTTCCAGAATAGTGAGTAAGCTATAAATGGAAGCCGCCGCCCGCCACTGGGGAACAGTGTATCATCAAACTTTTACACCTGTGCATAACAAGAGTACAGATGTAATAAATATCTATTTCCGTTTCCCTGTACGTTCTGTTTGGTACAGTATATTATAAAATAGGATGGATTATTATTAAGATTACCTAAATCTTTCGAAATTGGTACACATATTTATATTCTAACAACCTTTATTTATCTATTTTTTTATTTATTTATTCATTCATTCTTTCATTATTTATTTATTTATTTATTCATTAATTCCTTTATTATTTATTTATTCATTAATTCATTAATTATTCATTTATTTTTTATTTATTTAATTTATGTATTTAATTTATGTATTTATGTATTTATTTATTCATTCATTCGTTTATTTATTTATTTATGGCACCGCCAATACAATGCCCCACCGGGCGCTCCCAACGCTACTAATAAATAATGAAACCCGAGCGGGATGGCTCAGGCGGTTTCGTCTGTGGCCTGCATTCGGGAAGCCCAGGTTCGATTCCCATGGCCGACCTACCTGACCCATGGGTGTTACAGGGGGTTTTCCGGGTCGCTAGGTGAATACTGGTTAAGTTAATTACATCCCCCGAATTTACTGTCCCTACATCTCATCCTCATTATCAATTCACATCATCTATCATCTGGTGGTCTATTCGGGGTAGAAGTGTCGGCGGGAGTCTCGGCGGTGCATGACGGGATGATATGTTCTGAGGAAAACTACTTCCTCTTACGGTAGGTCGGTTGGCGGTCTCTGCGGCTCTTCTGGGACTATTTCGGGATCGCCAGCCAGGCAGCTTTAGGGCTTCGGACGGCCAGCCAGGGACCATTAGGGCTCGGCTGCTGGGTCGTTGTCCTGCCGCTGTAGGCGTGCGAGTTCGTTTTCCTGGCCTGTTGGGGGAAGTCCATCAAGTAAACTGTATGGAACCTGCCTTCTGTACTGTCGTGGCTCATTTGTTCGGCTGCCCTCTGCCTCCTTCGCCTCACCCTTCCTCTCGGGGGTGTCCCGACTTGGGGCATAGGAACAATGGGCCCAGCACGGTGGCCTAGTACTGAATCCCCTCTGTAGTGAAATTCTAAACCTATTAAACAACGAAGACACAACACTACCAGTGAAAAGTGAAGACTGAACCCTGTAAGTGAACTGTGATATAAACCATTAGTGTGCGTCTCGGTAGCGTAGACGGTAGCGTACTGCTTCACGTTCAAAAGGTCCCGAGTTCGAGTGTCGGTCAGGTTGAGTACCCTGGATAAGTGTTTCCGGGTTTTCCCCTTATTCTGAAAGACGACTGTCGGGTAACTTAAGCTCCATGGACCTCGGACTCTTTTGAGTACCATTTCACCCATTTCGTTCATCTTCCAATATTGCTTAACCTGTAGAGGACGTAAATTTAAAAAAAAAAAAAAAAGAAAACATTGGGCAATGAGCAATGGAGGCAGAACACAAACAGTGACCTGTGAAAGCACAACCCAAGCATCGTACAATAAATGTAGAAAACCACGACTAAACGTAACGTAACCCATGGCGTAACAGCCCACTATCAGATCAGATCCTGCCAATCCGACTGCCGGCTTCACGCACACATACGCAAACCGATACAGAGAGGAAATGTGGTCAGCATCACGGCACCGCTTTTCCGAAATTTGGCTTTCTAGACCAGAGCCCGCTACCTAGAGTACGTCCACAATTTGAATGGACAAAGGGCACATATCCAGGACTTGAAATCCACACCCTCCAGGGGCGGGATTGGTCTCGTGCACATTCCGTGGCATCACGAACAAAACAGTGACCATAAAACAACCCATGGACAATGAAGGTAGCGCACAAGCAATGATCTGTGAAAGCAGAACACAGCAGTGAACAATGAGGACAAAATACAAACAACGAACAATGAAATCACAACACTACCAATAAACAGTGAAGGTACCACACAAGTAATGAACAATGAAGCCAGAAAACCATGAATGAATAGTAAAGATAAAATACAAGCAATGAACTGTGAAAGCAGAACACAGCAGTGAACAATGAGGACAAAATACAAACAATGAACAATGAAATCACAACACTACCAATAAACAGTGAAGGTACCACACAAGTAATGAACAATGAAGCCAGAAAACCATGAATGAACAGTAAAGATAAAATACAAGCAATGAACTGTGAAAGCAGAACACTAGCAATGAACAAAGAAGACAGACCACTGAACACATGACTGACTGCTCTGTACTGGGTCGCTCCCGGCCACGACCTTGTCCAAACCACACGCCCGTATTGATTCTCCCGCCGCTTTTTACGATCCTTTCTGCCCCACTCCGGGCTGCAACAAGTTGGGGAAGCCTACATGCTGTCAGGTTTGGAGAATTTCTATGACTCAGCGTGACAAGGTCAGGATTGCTGCAGCATGAAAAGTGTCATCGACTCATCAACGGATGTCTGAGTATCGAATGAATGGAATTCGATGTGGGGAACTCGGAGATCACTCCTATTGTACATTACAGGTCAACTAAGACAAACGTAGACGGCTTCTCTCTTCGTCTATGAGGGGGTTTAACTTTCCTATAGTAAAGTCTGTATAGTAAACGCGTGTGCACGTCGGCCGCCTCCTTTGACGAACCTCTATAATCGTTTTACAACCCCGGCCCTCCTTCTCCCAGACCTTTCTGCAAGGTTGCTACCTTTCTCGATACGTCATGGGTATCGTACAAGGTTTCATCTAAACAAATTGTCTTATTTCCATTACTGCGAAATTTCCTTAGTTTTGACATATATCGTCTTTGCCCGCCTTGGTAGCGTAGGTGGTAGCAGGTCTGCCTCACGTTCAAGAGGTCCCGAGTTCGAATCTGGGTCAGGGTGAGTTACCTGGATAAGGCTTATCCCAGGGTTTTGCCTTATCCTAAAAGACGAATGTCGGGTAAAATTAAGCTCTACGGGCCCAAATGACCTTGTTGTCGACGGGCCCTAAAACACCACACACTCATTCACTCACCCTTAAGCTCTATGGACCCTGGGCTCAAATGAGCATCATTTCACCCATTCCATTCATCGTATGCTACAATTCAGCCCGCCTTGGTAACGTGGAGGTAGCATGTCTGCCTCACGTTCAAGAGGTCCCGAGTTCGAATCTCGGACAGGGTGAGTTACCTGGATAAAGTTTTTCCGGGGTTTTCCCCTATCCTGTAAGACGAATGTCGGGTAACTCTAAGCTCCATGGACCCCCGACTCATTTGAGCATCATTTCATTCACACCACTCATCGCCCGATATGACTTAACGTTGGAGGATGTAAATTAAAAAAAAAAAAAAAAAAAAAAAAAAAGAACCTACAATTCTACTGGATTCCATAATAACCCTTATCTTATTCAAAGTGCGGTATTTGAAACCCAGAGGCCGCGAAGTGCATTGCCCATAAGGAAAATCACAAATATCTTGCAAATGTGCAAACAATTCGCCTAAGGTGGGCGCTCTCCCGTTTGCATAGAATCTATGAATTTCTCGGCGAATTAAATCGTATATGAAATTATCTACTTTAGAGAAACTTGTCCTTTTATTTTCACACTGGATCAGCGTCTTTGGTATTCCTCTCGTCACAATTTTCTTACTGTATTTCTGTGAATGCCCAGAATTTATAAATTTGATTGCATGACCCCTTCCCAAGATTATTTTTCAGCACATGTGTTCAAAACAAGCGCTTGAATTTTCTTAGAAACAGTTCCCGTTATAACTTTGTTTTTGAGGCTTTTCCACTAACATAACTCGGCCCAGTTATTCACACTGTTGTCTTCACTTTGATTATTTTCACTTGACTGAAAGTTATCTACTACTTCTTTTGCATATACCACTGCATTTCCCACCCACGGTCTCCACATCGTGACACCCAACGAATTTCTGCACGTAATGAAACAGATCTACTGGAAGTTAAAACTTTGGCCACTGAGACTCCACGTGGAGTAAACATGCGACTGTCATTTCCAGAAAATCAGGGTTGCTATTGGTCCTCAACGACAGTGTTCCATTTCTGAAGTGTGGAGATAGATTTATGACGGACATTAGTGAGCGGTAGGGTGAGTTTCATTTGAGGGGAAAACTGCACTCGCGTTGAATAGACAGACTTTACAGGAACTGTCGTATCCTGAAAAAAAAAATAGCTTTCGGGATTACAGTAAACTTGACCACAATTCATAAAGAAGATTTTGAATACATTCCTAACTTATTATTGAAATATGATAGAGGATTTCGTGGCAGATGTTATTGGTAAAATATAATATATTTTAGGGTTTTGAACTACAATGTTTGGTCCTCTTCATCAGCGGAGACGACTGGCAGGAACGGCTGACGACTGTGCGTTTACATTTTTGAAAAAAGGAATTTAGATAAAAATGGAAATGACGAAAGGAAGTTTCGGAAATGGGAAAGGGTTATGCGGTGATGGATCGTGCTGCTGTAGAGTAGAATATAGCTGACCAAGAACCAGCCATAACCGAGGAACTGAGGGATTATTTAAGGAATCTCTGCGCACGATCGTGCTTGGTGTACTGATTTCGAGAATTCTAGTCTTGTGGTATATTCATCGCCGTGGTCGGGATGCACTAACTGGAGATTGTCTTGCATCCGAAAATGCTTCCATGATCGTAGGAAGAAAAATATTTGCGCGTGGATGCTGTTGCTCTGGAATATATATGATGATCCATATAAACCTGAACCAATAATAGGACACACGTGCAACTTTGGGAGAATATAATACACAATTGGGAGATTACATTATACTAATACAAATTCTTATTTCACACTGGCCTTGTGTAGGCTAAAGTATGGAAAGGTAGACTCAGACTGAAAAATTCAATACCATAGTGGATTTGAGCCACGATCTTCTGGTATCCTTCCAGCTGCTCTAACTATTGAACTACTATCGCCAACGTGCCATACTACCTTTAGGCTTTAGCCTACACACGGTCAGTGTGAAAGAACAATTAATTTCCATTAATTGACCTAATAGTGGTTAACTATAAAGCCCGGGCCTTAAAGTACTTACAGCATAGTAAGTCGCCATTAAGGTAGTTGCCTCATGTGTTTATGAGAACTCCTAGTGGTTTACCGGGAAAAATACGTGTCAGTTGGAGAATTAATGTCATATCGGCACGTTGGCGATTGTAGCTCAAGGGTTAGATTGGCTGGACGGAGATCAGAAAATCCGTTGTTCAGATCTCGGCTATGGCATTGAATTTCTTAGTCTGACTCTACCTTTCCATATATAACACTATTTACATCCCAGAGAAAATGTTGGAAGGGGCCTCCACCAGCATCTATACATGTTTGCACTCCTCTCACCATATTATCTGAAGTTTTACGTAGAATATCCTCGTAATGTTACTTATTTCCGTTCGAAGGGTTCCTTGAGAACATGAATTGTCCTTGGCCTATTCTGGTACACAATTTTTTAGATACCCCCACAAAAAAAATCCAGTGAGTTTAGGTCAGGGTATCTGGGGGACACAGACCTTTTGAGGTTATTCGATTATCAAAGAAACTGAACAAGAGGGAGTACCTACAATGTGTAATGTGTAGTGTTTAATGCCCGCTTTTACTACATACGGCACCGCAGGTGATGACACTGATGATACATGAGAAGAAGATGGAGCACCGGTGGAAAGATATGGCGGGGGAAACCGGAGATCCCGGAGAAAACCCGCCCCAGCGCCGTGTTGTCCACCACAAATCTCACTTTGCGGTCACCTGGGATCGAACCCGGGCCGCTTTGGTGAGAGCCAAGCGGTCTGAGCCACGGCGCGGCCGGAGTATATGGGTAGTGTTACACCGAGAAATATATGAATCATTTGGAGAATTTATCATGCCGGAATGCTGACCTTAGTAGATCAATGGTTAAGAGCAACTAAACGCAGAGCGGGGAATCCACGGTTCAAATCCTGGCCTTAGCACTGCATTTTTCAGTCTGACTTTTCCTGTCAAAACCACAGCCTAAATACCTCTAGTGTGGAAGAACGAATAATTTCCATTTGATGGCGTTATATAGTAGATGTCAGGGCCAATATATTACCTTTACCTAGTAGAAGAGCATGTTCTGCAACGGTCAATATGTCTGTATGGCTGAGGCGGGACTTTCTCTTGGTTTTGTTTAGGGTATGTAACATACTTTGTAAACACCGGCGGTAGCGAGCGTCTCGACAGGACCAGTTCACATGTGGATCGAGTTTATTTCTTTGTCACGAGATATACAGTCTTAAATTCATCCTCTAATCAATACTTTTTTTAAAATTTTTTTAGTGTTGCCTTTAATGTACTGCAAGAATCCATTATCTCTCGGGTTCATTCGATTCTGTTTTCCTTGCAGTATTTTTTTTTTAAATTAATGGCTTCCGTAAATTATTTACACCTCCTCTACTGATACAGTAGAGGAAGCATTGTATTTTAACCAAAAATTCGATATTGAAATTTCACCAAACATACATGTTTTGAGACCCCCTGAATAAGAACGAAAGCGTTTAAGAAACTGGCTCGTGCTTGCCCGTGTGTTCGTAAGTGAAAAACATAAGTCAAAAACGAAAAGGAGATTAAATAACAAATTTGGTACTTAAGTTTAACATCTGCCAAGTAGGATGGCTTAGGAAGTTATTCTGTAATCTATATTCGGGAGGTCCGGGTTCAATTTCCGTTTCGGATCTCCCTGACTCGTGGGCTTTTTCGGGGTTTACCGGATTCTGGTTAGGGTAATTACATTCCCTGAACTTCCTGTCCCTTTATTTATTCTCCATTATCATTTCACGTCATCTCTCATCTGGTGTTGTGTTGGCGGTGCATGGCAGGATGATATGATCTGAGGAAACAACTGCCTACGGCGGTGGGTCGATTGCCGGTCTCCGAACCTGCTGTTGGGACTGTTTCCGAACCACAGTAGGGGAGCATGTCCGTTTTCCTGGCCTACCAGGGCAGCTTTCTAAGTAAAATATAGGGAGCGTGCCATCTGCACTGTCGTGGCTCCTTGGGACAGACGTCCTCTGTCTCCTCGCCACTTTCTTCCTCCCAGGGGTGTCCCAGTTGAGGCATAGGTACAACAGAATTCTGCCTGCCTCAGCGTATGTAGTAGCGTGTCTGCCTCATGTGCAAGAGGTCCCGAGATCGAAACTCTGTCAGGGTGAGTTACCTGGGTAAGGTTTTTCCGGGGTTTTATCTTATCCTGAAAGACGAATGTCGGGTAACTCTAAGCTGCATGGAACCCGGACTAATCTGAGCAAAATTCCACCTATTTCATTCATCGTCCGATATAACTCAACGTTGGAGGACGTAAATTAAAAAAAAAAAAAATGAACATCGAGTCCCTTTCGTGGTACTCCTAATTCTAAGTTTATCTTACTGCAGAAAAATGTATATCTTGTTAAAGTACACAACTTTTGCGAAACTATGTTTTGAGGGAACTAACGATTTCCAAGGTGTTCATTATAATGGGTTTGAATTTTTTAATCCTTATACTTTTCCCAACCCGAAGTCATGATGCGCCTTCCCTATCATCTCGTCATGCAAACAGAACGCTATTTAAAGACTGTTTTCTGCTACTCCCACTCCGCATATGACAATTTATGTAATCAAAGTATTGCTCTCTCCAATAAAAGAAGTAGGTGGATGAATAATTCATTATAAAAATAGTTTGAACAAGAATAGGTAGACAAGATTATATGAGCGCCATGCGTCACGTTATTGCCTATACTCGTTTCAGACGTTTTACTTCATTTTCTGGATGTTGTGGTTTTCTAATACTCTTAGCACTTCTACTAAGGTTTTAATAACCCCTCGTTTTTGTTAAGGATGGTGGTTGGAGTCCTTGAGCAAGTATTGATCGATGCTAACGGGTGTTCTATAAACAGAGTGGCCTGGTTTATCTTGGCCTTTTTTGTTTAGCATCTTCTAACGATGCCACACAAAGATCAGCCCCAAGCTTTCTTTCAATGGAACACTTTTCATTATTTTTATGTTAATAAAGCTTCAATTCATCTATTTTTATTCAAATATCGTATGTTTAATATTTTAGGAACTAAATTTTATATAACAGCTTTCTTTTAACATACCGTAACTGTTGTGTTTATGAAGCTGTATCAGTCAACCTCTTTTTACAGTGCTACAGTTTTAATTAAGAAATACTGAAGGGGCGTTGAATAATTCCAACTCTGAGAAGTTATCATCAAACTGGCTCATCCATTCACCAAACTTATCTAGTACAACGTTCGTGTTTGCTACTCAATTACACGTGTATTGATAACATTGGCGGCAACGGCTCAGTACTACGTTAAAATACGGCTATACGTTAACGGTCAATAGTGCTGTTTATGAAAGTGTACGGAAATCAAAGTTCAAGAGAGAACAAGAATTGGGATTCACACATCGATTCATTTTAAATATGGTATTGGAGTTTTATCCATACAAAATGGTGTTCATTCAGGAACTGAAGTCAAATGATCATAGAGTGCGCTGTATATTCTTAGTTATGGAATAATTGGAAATAAATCCCATTTTGATGAAACAAGAAAAAACCATTTTTAGCAACCGGGCCCAGTTATAGTTGAAGGGATTTCTCAAGAAACAAAATTGCCATAGGTTGCCCCATATCTCAGTCGGTAGAGTAACCGCCACCTGTGAAAGGGGTCCCAATTCGATTCCCGGCTGGGGTGGGAAATTATCTCCAACCAAGATGATTCCCCATCTTCCCCAGAGTGTGGAAGTATTGTCGCAAACGCATTACTGCGGCGAGGCGGCACGGCCGAGGCCTTCAAAGAGACGGACAGTGCAGTGCTGAGATAAAAGCTTGCCGAAACGGCGGGGGGGGGGGGGAGGACACGGATATCTGGAGAAAAAAAAATAACATAAAATAAAATCTGCATACTCTACCCCGGCACCTAATATCTTAATCCGGGGTAAATACTCAGACTTTTATTCATTTATTAAAACATCAAAAACATCTACAAAAACATATAATTTACAGATTATAAATAAAATATAATAATAAATAAGTTTTTTACAAATATTTTAAAATATACAATAACCAAACAAAAATTCACACCAAATTTCTTATAAACATACATAAAATAAATTACATTTCAAAAATATAATTAAAAATTTAATTTTTCCTAATCCATCCCTTTCAAAATTTTATATATTTAATTTATTCTTTTACAAAAATTTCAGACAAACTTAAAAATATTTTAAACAAAAATATTATATTATTGGTTTACAGTAACACATAACTGGTAATCCAGTTATTAACTAAACTATATTTTGGTGCTGGTGCTGGTATTCAGCACTACTATTTAGCCAAACAAAAATATCCTAACCACACAAAACTATCAATTACAGATTGATTAACTACCAACCATAAATTTTGAAAATGAGCAATTATTAATTTACCTACTTTCAAAAATTAATAAAATATTCTTACAAGTCATTATAATTTAAGAAACGAAAGTATTATTAACATAATTATGTAACATTTCAGTATTATTGACAATTATGAATGTAACCATTTATAGCTTAATATATATATAACTTTACTCTAACTTCCTGAAATATTATTTATAAAATTGATATCACTATTAAAATTGAAATCCAAGAAATTTTTAATACACAAAATTAATTTCCACGTCCAATTAAAACATAAATTTTAATACCAGACATTTTAAAAAATGCAAACTTAAAAATATAATTTATTATTAATGAAGTATTAAACATATTTAAAATTTAAGGTTTTAGTAATTGATTTAATAATTCACATATTACGACTTTATCAATTTTTGTATATAAACAGTTTTAATATTAAAATCAGATAACGATACTTTAAAGTAGTTACAGTTGTCAGATTCTATTTAAATTTTTCAAACATAAATATAAACCGTTATAACTTCAAATCACAAAAAAAAAAATTATTAGTTTTCAAAAACAATAATCATAAAGGTATGTCACAAATAATGCAGTTAAATCGAAATTAAGAATTTTTTATAAACATCATGCAACTTCTCATTCAACAAAAATTGAAACTAATATCTAAGCAAATAAATCCATAAAGTAAAAATGTTTAAATTTTCCCTAAATTTTACCACTTCAATCATTATCACTCAATTTGATTAATAAAGAATGTTTTAATAAAATGTTCCCTACATTATATCGCTTTATTCACTATCACTATCAAATTTATTAATAAAGGATATTTCAATAAACTTTTCTGTACATTATAGCACTTTTTCACCTTGACTAATAATTTTATCAGTCTATTTATAAAAAAATAAAAAAAATACATTATTAAATTTACAATTTACAATTTATCACTCACTTTCACTATCACTTCCAATTTCAAACATATTACATTGATAAGATGGACCATAAATTTCTGGAGAGCTTCGGATTTCTGGAGAGTTCGTCTTTCTTCTAGCGCCGTCTTGATTTTTTAAGAACATTCAATAAATTTCCAGAATAGTGAGTAAGCTATAAATGGAAGCCGCCGCCCGCCACTGGGGAACAGTTTTTCATTGGACTCGTGTGCGCGAACAGCGGTGTGAACTTTGTGGTCGATGAGCTTGCAAGTTGTATTGTGTGTGACGTAATTCTGCTACTGTAAGGGTTGAATAAAGTATATTTCTACGGAAATAAAGAGCAATTTTTTAGTATTTGTAGCTTGGTCTTTTATTTTCTCGAACCCACAAAGTCACAATATGAACGAGAGTGTGAATGTATGCGTGTTGTAATGATTGTAAAAGTACAAGTAGCCCAGCGTATGCTAGTTAACACCACCGATATCTTCCAAAGGAGAGGGGCCGCCGATATGACCATAGCAGTTAAAGGCGGGGTAAAAATGGAACAAAAAGTTGCTGCAATTGTAACAATGAAAATCAATGGAAATTCATGAAACAGCACTTCATTTCTAAAAGATCAGCCTGGTGAGGACTTTGGTAGCATCATCATCATAACCATCATTACTATTGCAATTTACGTCCTCCAAAGTTAGGTCAAATCGAAGTCTTAGACATAACGGAGTAATTGTCCCCTATATTTTTCCAAACGTGCAAGGAGAGGGTTTGAAGTATATCGGGAAATGATAATATATGGCCTGAATTGTAAGACATGGGTCTCGGAAATGTTTGGTTTCAACAATATGACATGCTCATGATGAGGCAATCATCCTTTTCAATAAAAGGTCAGAGGATTCAACATTTCGAGCAATGGTGATGTTAACTGGCCTCCGAGATCATGCGATTTAACCCTTGGATTATTTCATATGAGGTTGTGTTAACATGACAGACAAAGAGCTAAAAAACAAAATCAAAGTACTTACACGTTAAATTTCTTCTGGTATACGTGTGTCAGTAATTGAAACCTGAAAGACCCTCATACAAACAACGCAGTAAAGCCACCGTGGCATTAAACTGATATTGTGTTACATATATAATGTCATTGAAAGTACTACAAGGTAGTAATAATTAAATGAATAAGCATCGTTGGTTTATACGACTTTATCTTTTATTCCTTTTTTTTTTTTTTTTTTTTTTTGTAATTTACGTCCTCCAAAGTTAAGTCATATCGGACAATGAATTAAATGGGTGAAATGATGCTCAAATGATTCCGGGGTCCATGAAGCTTACAGTTACCTGACATTAGTCTATTAGGACAAGCAAAAACCCCGGAAAAAACATTATTCAGGTAACCTACCCTAACCGAGATTCGAACTCGGGACCTCTTGAACGTGAGGCAGACACACTACCATCTACGCTACCGAGGCGGGCATTTATCTTTTCTGCCACGTATTTACAGTAAGAATAGGTAGTACAGTATTCCAACCAAAGTTTCAATAGCAAGATTTTATCCGACATAAGCCCTCGAATCTCTCCAACAATTGCCTTTTTAGACAAGAAATCTAGGTATGCGCATGCCTATCTGCCATTTGGTATATATGTACCTACATCTGTCTTTCTAACCATGTGAATCATAAGCAAAGGACAATTTATTTGATATTGAATTTTAATATTTTCGAATAGGCGGGATGTCTGCCTCGGTAGCTTAGATGGTAGCGTGTCTGCCTTGTTCAAGGGTTCCCTAGGTTGAATCTCGGTCAAGGCGAGCTACCTAGTTAAGATTTTTCCGAGGTTTTTCCTTATCCTTAAAGACGAATGTTGGGTAACTCTGAGCTCTATGGACCCCAGGCTCATTTAAGCATCATTTCATCCTTGCCATTCATCGTCCCATATGACAACGTTGGAGGATGTAAATTACAAAAATACTAAAAAAAATGTGTTTGCTTAAGACCACACGACAGAATTGAAAACTTAAAAACTGTTAATTATAAATTATTCTTAAAAATTACTTTTAAAAATTTAATGTTGACACTCATTCTTGCGCAAAGAGGCCAGTTGCAAGCTAAGCATTTCATGCCTTACGCTAAGTGTACTCACAAATGAAAATACCCTGAAACAACTGAATGACCACGAACTTACGACCGTACGAACAGGGTTATACATAAAGGATGTATCACATTTTTTGAACCTCGGTCGGCATTTCAGTTTGTGAAAAAGCATAACCTGTAAGTTCTAAATGAAAATAAACGCAAAACGTCATTTTAATACGTGATAATTCTACTATTTACGTGTTATTAAATGTAATTTATTGATGTTTTACGGTATACTACTCTAAATAAATGAAAGTGTCAATAAAAATAACCAGTTCTTAATTGAAACATCTCTTTCACGAACTCCTAACACTTATTTCCAATTAGCACACTTGCTTTTTTTCGTTATTATGGCTTTAATTATTCAAATATCGAACTATTTTCTGTAGCTTTTGACTATTATTATTGCTTAAATTGGAATTTGACATGTTATCGGCTTGTTAAATGACAGAAGTTTATCTGAACGGATCAGTTACCTGTACTTGACAAACGTTTATAAGAACGGCCCTAAGACAATTATATTTTGTAATGAAACTCCTCTAAGGTTTCTGAATTTTTTATATTATATGAAATATGTTAATACATACCTGACTGCGTGTTCCTTATACGCTGTTGAGTGCGACAGAAAATCTACGTGTATAGCGGTATGGACAACATAAGACTGAAATAACGAATGAGGGTTAGTTCGGATTGAGCCGACTCGAGCCGACTTCACCTGAATGAGCGCTACATATTCCAGCGTGACGGCTCAGTTCAATACACTACACACGAAAAATGCTAAACGCACCTAAAGAAGTTTTCACTTCATAAAAAAGGAATGATCAAAACGAAGTTTATTTAGAAAATGTCCAATACCCAAAGTACCGTCTAAATGGAAAAAATTCGTAAGGTCTTATTTATTCATGAATAGTTCTAACGAGTTCGATTAAACTGATATGTGCTTAAGATATTGTTACGTAAAGCGACATGCATATCTGAAATTTACTAAAAATAGGCTCTGAAAAACACTTCATTCTGAATTGCGTTTGTATAACTGTCAGACTGTAACGGATTAGCGGATGCACAAAATCCTGCTGAATGAGAAATATACATTTTATTAAAACACACAAATTATTTCAAATAAATTTTTGTGGAGTTAACGTTTTCTGATATGTTCCGTTTTGTAATTTGTTTCTAGAAATATTATCATCTCTGCTTAACATGTAGCAAATACAACAACTGATCAACAGAGATTGAGACTGAATTTCTTCACAGACGTTTATTACTGCAATTAAATGTTTACATGATCTTTTACAAAGTAGGCCCCTTATAATTGAATTCACTTTTTATAGCGTCTCTGCCAGTCCTTGAACACGTGATGCAGACCATTCTTTGTCACGTCCTTGAGAATTACCTCACTTTTGAGTACTGCTTCAGAGCTCCCAAATTGAATACCCATAGGCTTTGCCTTTAGTGATGGAAATAAAAATGTCACAGGGTAAGATTGGGTCTATAAGATGGATTTGGTACACGGGTACTAAAGAATCGCGCCAGAAACTGCATGAATTGATTTGCGACGTTAGGCCGTGCATTGTCATGATGAAGTCGTCACTCAGTCCGAGAAAGCTCTGGTCGTTTCTTTGCAATGTGCTTCCTCGGTGTAGCCAATACCGACGTGTAGTATGCTGCTGTAGCAGTAGTGTGAGGGGGAACTGCACGCTGGTAAATCATTCCATTACAGTCAGAAAATGTCATCCCCATCGCTTTCCTTGCAGATGGAACAACTTTTGCCTTTTTTGGTGTTGGAGAACCTGGTGATTTCCACACTGTGCTGGCTTGTTTTCCTTTAGGATCATAATGATGCAGCCATGACTCATCACCTGTGAAAATGGAAGCTTACGGGGTATTCGATTTGAGAACTCTGAAGCAGTGCTCAAGAAAAGTGAGGCGATCCTCAAGGATCTGACAAAGAATGGTCTGCAGCACGTGTTCATGGACTACCAGAGACCCTATAAAAAGTGTATTGAAGTATGAGGGGATTACTTTGAAAAAAGTCACGTAAATATTGAATTTCAGTAATAAACATCTGTGAAAATAATCAGTCTCTCAGTCTTTGTTGATCAGCCCTCGTGGAAGAATAAGAGTTTGTAGAATAACTCGCAAAAGGTGAAAGTCATGTGAGCACGACAACTCCGAATTTTTTAATTTCTGAAATATGGTATTTGTTCAAATGTCCTGTGTTGGAAGTATCCTGTGAGGTCCTCTTTAATTCAATTGGTTGTCACTGTAGAAATTATACCAAGTACTCTTGAAACACCAGAGTGTAACAGCTACTCAATCAAGCTTTTCAGAGATAATTGTTTGTTTATGTTTTACTAGCTTCGAACCCCAGGAGAGAAACATCATTTCTAGCTAATCATGATGTAAGTGATTCATGTACGTTAGCACCTGGCGAGGTGATAGGGTATGGCTGATGATCAATTGAGATTCAATTAGCTTCAAACTGGAGTACTGCAGACGTGCAGGAAAATCTGTGGAGACATGTATTTCTACACCCAACGGAAACTATAAAGTTCAGCAATTAGTCGGAGTGGTGACTCGGCCGCCCGTAAACTTTGACCTATTATTATCAGTCTGTTGTTTGCATTCAATAATATATGGCAGCATAAAATGCAAAAGGTCAAAGCAGCAAGGGAATTACGTATTCAAAACCAACAGCAGGCCGCACATTGGATTTGTTAGAGAGTGGTATTTTAAAACTGCTCAACAAAGTACATGACGTACCTTAACCGGAATATTTCAGGAACGCCTTGCAAATTTCAAAAGCGCAAAAACACTTCATAATAACATATCTCTGTAAATAGTTTACTAGAGAGTTATTAAAGACGCCGCCTCTCTGACATCAGTAAGAATTAACTGAGGTTTATTGTTGTCCGTTGATGTTTTATTGGTTTTGATCCGCTTGTTGGTTGATTTCTGCAGAGCTTAGAAGGCAGCAAAATGTATTTTGTGAGAGAAAACACCGATATTCACTACATGCATAGCCTTGCAGATGCTAATGCTTCAACAGCACGTGATATTTATATCAAAAGTTACTCAAGTAAGCAGTGAAGATTCTCGCGAATTTACTAACGAGTGAGAGAGGTAGAGGGAGAGAGAGAGAGGGGGGGGAGAGAGAGAGAGGGGGGGGAGAGAGAGAGAGGTCCATTTGAAGGCGGACCGGTTCCCCTCCTTGTGGGTTTGGATTTATATCACACGATACGGTGACATATCTGAAGAAGCATTCGCCCCGTCGTGAGGTCTACGCCCCACACGAGCAAAAGTTTCGCGCTCCCTCGGTGTGGTGACGCGTGTAGAAGCCAAACCTTACCTTGATGTAGAAGCGATGGACCTTTCGTCTAAAAGCCGTGAAGATGAAGTTCTCTAATATTTCTATAAATTCTCTCTCCGGCAGCTGCGGCGAGCGATGAGATGTGAAACTTCTCAGGCGTAGTATCGATACAAAAGGGATTTCACTTTTGGGCAACTATGGATTAAAATAATTAAGACTGTTTTACTTTACTTGGAATTATATTTCTCGACATCATTTTCTTCTTTACATGCAACCTTTTCCAATGATGTATATAGGCCTTTACTATATATTAATTTTCTCCTTTTATTTATAAATGATGCAATGGTTTTTCACTTAAATTATTTATCGGAGCTTCGCGTCTTCCATGTATATTTTAAACGTTTACCAAACGTTCATAAATGATGAACTCCAATAACTTCTCGTAGTTTCAAGAAGTCTTTCACTGAAAGCACGTTTACCCTCTTCGAGAGTTAAAGCCACAAAAAAAAAAAATTAAAAATAAAATCCGCGGTTCTTTTTTTGTTTTTGTTGCTATGTTACCGCAATACTTAATTCTGATTGGTCCTACGTCACAATTTTGGATTTCAATAAACCTAAGCATTTGTTGTATCATCTATATGGCCTGCTTGGTTATTAACTTAAGTTGAATTACAGATGGTCATGTTTACTTAATATCTCCATGTATGCAATATAAGCTTCAAAAGGAACGTTCCGGGACTTGGGAGACCAAGAGAAGCACAAAGCATCCACGGTAAAGAACGACTTCTTCACGATGTGGATGTAAACCTATCAGTTACTCCAAGGTAAGACGTATAGCAGTGAAGAAAACCGTGTTACCTGGCTATCTGGAGAATTTTACCTGAACATCTGCTATATTCATATTGCCTTCATCGGGCAGAAATTAACCCTTCGGAAGTCGCGCATATGTCTCACAGATACTTGGCCTAAGTTTGTTTCATCATTATGGCAATAAATATATGTAAGGGCTTGCCGAGCCTGCACATTTTCCATCATACGTTTGTCATTGTTTCCTGTAAGTTTCAACCATTTCTTCCTAATGCTAAGTTTGCAAACGAGGCAAACGTCATCAAGCGTGTGCTGTTGTATCTGTCACATACATCGCGCAACTCACGTTACGCATTGTCATCGCTATCGGATCCAACCACGACATTGCTAGAGAACGCTGTTGTAATTGGTTGTGTTGTTGCAAGGTAATTTTTAAATTTTTTTGTAATTTCAAGTTCCCCAACGTTAAGTCATATCGGACGGTGAATGAGATTTGTGAAATGATGCTCAACTGTGTCCAGAGCCCATGGAGCTTAGAGCTACCCGACATTCGTCTTTAAGAATAAGGGAAAACCCCGGATAAAACGGTTTTCAGGTAGCTTACCCTGACCGAAATTCGAACTCGGAACCTCCTGTATTGCAAGGCAAATGAGAGTGAACCTTTTGTTACTATGAATCGTACATAGGTTTGAAAATGAGTCAAGCATATGATTTGGAAAATCCTGAGGACTTGGAAGAGGCACATCGCCTTATTTTCGATGATGATGTGCAGCCAATTGAGGATACTGTTGTAGAACTACTTCCGAAATTGAAGACATAACTGAAATACGATCTGTTAACACACATATCATGATATCGATGAAGAGGTAAGAATAAAGTGTTAGAAAATTATGAAAACTATTGTTTTGGCGAGTACAAATCAAACAAGGTGATAGCGATGGAGATATTTATGACGATGATGATGATAATAATGATGATATTGTTTGTAATTTTACGTCCTCCAAGGTTAAGTCATATCGGACGGTGATGAGATGGGTGAAATGATGCTTAAATGAGTCCGGGGTCCATTGAACTTAGAGCTACCCGACATTCGTCTTTAAGAATAACGGAAAACCCCTGAACAACTTATCCATGTAGCTAACACTGAACGAGATTCGTACTCGGAACCTCTTGAACCTGAGGCAGACACGCTACCATCTACGCTACTGTGGCGGGCTTGGTCACACTGATAATGATAATGTTAAACTGCCTGGAGTTGTGGGGAATGCCAAGACTATCAAAACGGACTTTGACTGCTGGAAACTTTTGGTCAGTAATGTAATTCTGCATAATTGTGCAACACACCAACAGACGCATAGATGATTTCAAAGTGAAATATGAACGTAAGAGTGATTTCACAAATACAGACATAAAAGAAATGATAGTCTTTATTACGTTATTATACCTTGCTGGTGTGTTCCGCGGAGGACGGCAAAATATTCACGAGTTCTTGATAACAGATGATCTTGATGTCAATATTTTCAGGATGATTATGTCCGAGAAACGCTTTCGATTCTTAATATGCTGCACTGGTTTTAAAACAGTTGAAAAAATACTAAAACACAATTAACGTCATATGTATCCAGCAGATATATCGCGACTAACGGCGAAAGTTTGCGTGCCCAACGGAAGGTTAAGTCTGGATAATTTTGAGTCAACAAGAACTTTCTGCCACTGCATGTTACAGAATTCTACCACATTCATGAACATATTCAGTGCTAAGGCAGGGCTACGGGCGTCATGAAGTACAAGAGGATAGTCACAAGTAAAGGTTCCGGGTAAGCGTTGGAATAGAATTATTCACCATGGTTCCTATTTCCTTCCGCTGTGCCTGAATGCAGAGATTTATTCTTGTATTGTTTAATTGGCCATGCGCCTCTGAACGTCATCAAACGAATGTTCGCATCAACTCACTACAGTCGGATAACTTATACAACTTCTTGAACAACAAATTTTTGCATATTGTCACCGAGGCATTGTTGTGCCGCGGCCACAAGCCACAGCCGGCGCGTGGGTGAGCGCTGAACGTTTGCCGCGAGAGAGAATCAGACAGATAGATGTCTGGATAGTTCCGTCTTTGTCTCGCTGTGTCACGAGAAAAATAACTGGAGGTATAAAAGCCCGCAAAGTGTTAGAGCGGAGGCAGTTGTTTGTTGAGTTGCAGCTGTGCAGCGTGAGAGTTGTGTGAGGGTTATTGAAGTGTACCGCAGATAATTCTTTTGTTTCTTTACGTGCGGTGGGAGTAAATAGACGACCATGAAGGCGGCTGTTATATATGCCACGTTATTTTACTGCTGCAAGGGGTGTACAAAGTCACTGTTTACTGCAATAAAGAACATTATAAAATTCTACAAGCAGTACTTTGAATTCTACGAACTCACAAAGTCACATTAGGTGTCAGAAGTGGGTTTCAAAGTCCTACTTGCAGAAAGTTAAAGTTGTCTTTACTGCAGTAAACAATGACTTTGTACAACCCTTGCAGCAGTACAAATGACGTGACATACGCAACAGCAGCCTTCAAGGTCATCCCTTTACTCCCGGCAAACGTAAAAAAATAAAAGAATTCACTGCGGTACAGTTCAATAACCATCACACAACGCTCACACTGCACAGCTGCAACTCAACAAACAACTGACTACGCTCTAACACTTTGCGAGCTTTTATACCCCCAGTTATTTTTCTAGAACGCAGTCGATCGCTCACGACACAGCGAGACAAAGACGGAACTTTCCAGACACTCTCTGTCTCGCTTTGTTTCTTTCTTTCGCAGAGCAGTTAAGCGCTCACTCACCCGTCGGCTGTGGCTTGCGACCTCGGCACAACAATGCCTCGGTGACAATATAACGAATGATCGTAGATTCACTGTATGACATGTTTGATATCCTGATCTGAATCCAATATATTGTTTCGTCTGAATACATATAAAGTGCTCGAATTGTGCAGCTCCTATACGGACATCGATATTCAGAGAGAGAGACAGACAGAAAGAGAGCGCATCCACACTGGATTTGACCAACTACGAAACACTCAGGAATTTGCATTTAAGTGTGTGATATCACGGAATGCAGGCTTAGGGCTTGCACAGAAGTAGAAGGGAGCCACTTCGAGAAGCTTTTATAGCCTTCAATTTCCTCTTGTAACTCAGCAGTAAAAGGATTTCTGACCCTTGTTCTTATGAACATTTTTTACTATTTTGATATTGAGCGAATGTTCCCGAAACATTTGACACCAATATAAGCCAATACTCTTACTCTAACACTAGTAAAACTGTCAAATGTTTCAAACGATCGTCGCTATATATAAACTGAACTTGATATATTGGACACGTTTGCAAGGCCTGATGAGAAATAAAAGAAAAGTTGAAAAATATGTAGCTCGACATACTGGAAATACCAACCAACAACAAAAGTAACTAGAACTAGATATAATATATGCGATGCTTAGAATTATAAGGGCCTAAAACACAACAGTCGACTGAGATTTTAGCATGTATGCGTGCCTCTGACATTTGTCAACCAGCTGTAGCTGTGCTTTAGGCCCTCTTTGATTTAATGAAGCAAATAACTGTAAATGAATAAATAATAATCAGGAATACTCCGTCCTGTTACCTAAATTCCTTAAACCAGGACAATATATTTCAAACTTCTAAGTTATCAAAATCAAACAAAGGAAGTTAATTACATAAACATTCTTCAAATGAAACCTACAACTAGAATAAAAAGAAAAGAAAGAAAACTTAACCTAAAAAAAGCTGAACAAACATTTTGCTCAACATCCATAGCAGATCCCTAAATTAAAATAATTTAAACATATTACTGTAATTAATATTTTTGTTCTACTAATTTTAAAATACAAGTATACCTACCCACCATAAATTACTAATATTAAATTAATTTAATTTTATATACTATTACTTAACCGTGCAAGTTGAAAATTACAGTTGTAAATAACACATTACCTAAACTAAAACAACTTAAAATTTATAATCACACTCAAAATGGTTCATAATATACTACAAACAATGCACATTTCCATTAGCCTAGAACTCTGAAGCTGATATTGCATGAATGGACATACTAAGTAAACATGGCCATCTGTAATTCAACTTAAGTTAATAACCAAGCAGGCCATATAGATGATGCCACAAATGCTTAGGTATATTGAAATCCCAAATTGTGACGTAGGATCAATCGGAATTATGTATTACGGAAACTAGCAACCAAAACATAAAAAAGAATCAATGATTTTATTCTTAATTTTCTCCTTCTGGCTTGAACTCTCGAAGATGGTAGACGTGTTTTCGGTAAAAGACTTCTTGAAACTATTAGAAGTTATTGGAGTTCATTATTTATGAACGTTTAGTAAACATTTAAAATATACATCGAAGACGCGACGCTACGATAAATAATTTAAGTAACAAAAACCATTGCATCATTTATAAATAAAAGGAGATAATTAATATATAGTAAAGGGCTATATACATCAGTGGAAACAGTCTCATGTAAAGAAGAAAATGATGCCGAGAAATATAATTCCAAGTGAACTAAAACGGTATTAATTATATTTTATTCCATAGTTGCCCAAAAGTGAAATCCCTATTGTATCGATACCACGCCTCAGAAGTTTCACATCTCATTGCTTGCCGCAGCTGCCGGAGAGAGGATTCATAGAAATCTTCGAGAACTTCATCTTGACGGCATTTAGACGAAAGGTTCATCGCTTCTACATCAGGGTAAGGTTGGACTTCTATACGTTTCGCCACACCGAAGGAGTGCGAAACTTTTGCGCGTGTAGGGCGTAGGCCTCACGACGGGACGAATCCTACTCCAGATATGTCACCGCATCGAGTGATTATAAATCCAAACCACAAGAAGGGAAACCGCTCCAACTCTTCAACATCAAATTTCTGAATTCTACTACAATATACACATTAAATTAACAAATTCAATAACGATTTCCTAATTACTCAATTCCTATGCCAACATATATTATTATGTAAAAAACTGAAGCTGCTGACAGTGAAGTAAACTAGGTTATAAATAATAACTAAACACTAGTAACACAACTTCACTTATCTTATTTAACTCTTGGGGACCGGTTTCAAAGCAAACATCTGCTTTATCCTCAGCCATTCAGCTTGACACTCACCCACTAACTGACGGACTGACCTTGACCACTAACGGAGTTTGAAGGATAGCTCCTTATCTAACTGCCATCTATCGGGGACAACACAAACTTATTGATGATGTCTATAGGAGGGATATCAAAATTCATTACGCGATCCTTATTTTTCAAAATAAATATCTTCTCCCAAACCATTAAATCTATCGGTTCCTTCAATTGTTTCAATAATTTAACTTCTGGATTTACTTCATGATTATATGACCAAAAATGATCAGCCACTGCCGATTTCTCGGTCTGTTTATATTTAATATTTCTAAAATGTTCTTTCGCTCTGGTTTCTAAATTACGCTTGGTTCTACCAATATAGATCTTATCGCATTCTAAACAGTTAACTTGATAAATACCAGATTTTTTGTTGTCTGAAATTTTGTCTTTTTTAGAAAACTGTAGCAACTGTACAGTTTTCTAAAAAAGACAAAATTTCAGACAACAAAAAATCTGGTATTTATCAAGTTAACTGTTTAGAATGCGATAAGATCTATATTGGTAGAACCAAGCGTAATTTAGAAACCAGAGCGAAAGAACATTTTAGAAATATTAAATATAAACAGACCGAGAAATCGGCAGTGGCTGATCATTTTTGGTCATATAATCATGAAGTAAATCCAGAAGTTAAATTATTGAAACAATTGAAGGAACCGATAGATTTAATGGTTTGGGAGAAGATATTTATTTTGAAAAATAAGGATCGCGTAATGAATTTTGATATCCCTCCTATAGACATCATCAATAAGTTTGTGTTGTCCCCGATAGATGGCAGTTAGATAAGGAGCTATCCTTCAAACTCCGTTAGTGGTCAAGGTCAGTCCGTCAGTTAGTGGGTGAGTGTCAAGCTGAATGGCTGAGGATAAAGCAGATGTTTGCTTTGAAACCGGTCCCCAAGAGTTAAATAAGATAAGTGAAGTTGTGTTACTAGTGTTTAGTTATTATTTATAATATATTATTATTATTATATAAGCTATTCTATCTCCATATTGTCGCGAACACATTATTTATGATAGTGAGCCGCAGAGAGGTAAGGACCAGATTGTGTCGGGCGAAGATAAACAGCTTGCCTAAGTAGATGAACATAGCGCGGAGATAAAAGGCATGCCTAAACAGATAAAGTGAGGTAAATGAAACATTCTAGTGACATCTTGATTGACACAGAGCATTCTGTTTCTTGTTTGTTCCAGAAATATCTAGTAATATGAGTAGTAAATCCGAGACATGCCAAGACAGTCGTAGACAGTAATAAACAGTGTCGTAACAAGAGTGTAATTGAATCTGGTGTGTGATGAAAGTGAGTGCGACCTTGGTAGATTGTAATTGTGTATGTGACGTATTCTGCTACTGTAAGAATTGAACGGAGTGTATTTCTAGGTAAATAAAGAACGTTTTGAATTTCCGCAACTTGGACTTTTAATTGTATGAACCCACAAGGTCACAATTTGTACCAATTATTTAATGAAACAATCATAAGAAGCTCTCTCGCCAGTTTTTATTAATATTCAGTTACATAAGGGCCTACAACATTAAGTTTAATTTTGTTTGCTCTGCACTGTACAGGTTTTATCTATAGGTAGTGTTGCCAACATAGTTTACTGTGGACACCACGTTCGCAAGTGGTACCTCGTAGGGGAAATTTTGATTTTAACAAACATCAATTTTTCTCAAAGCTATGTTTCTCTGCATTGGGCCCTTATCGTTCTCAGTGCCTCATATATAATTTTTATATTTTGTATATCCAGAAGTTCGATTCCACATTTCACTGAAGCTATATATTTGAGGTCCAGCGAATCCAGAAAGAAGAATTATTTGAATTGTGTGTGTGTCTGTGTCTGTATGCGAACAGAACAACTCAAACACTAACAGTTGGCCAACTATGACAATAATTGGTAGATACGTTTTCTAAATTTAAAGAATGGGGCTCGAAGTTTTCCAACAAAATACCTCACTTCGCCCCAAGTTATGCTTCACATGGAAAAGTTTTTTAAAAGCTTCTCCTTCTCAAAATGGCTCTAACAATTTTAATTCAACTTCCTGGATTAAAATATTTTCATAACAAAAACATCTTGAACCTCCTGGAAACATCCTCTGACGTTTACTTCATTCTAAATGAATTTTTGAATAACTGGTTGTTTGTAAGAGATAGGAAAGAAACTTGCAACACAAAAGGTATAGTCATCGTGGAAATATACAATCGATATAAAATACTTATTTTGTTGAGTTAGCAATTTCCAGGGTATTTTCTGTTATTGGTTCGTGTTTGAAAAAGCTTATACTTTTCTCGAATAGAAAGTCGTTACAGAGAGACAGGTTTTGAAAAGACCTATCGCCTTAACTTATTTTATAAATACGAGGAAATGTGTAATAAAAGTTTCTCTATATTAATCAAAAGTAGGAGAATACGTTTTTCTAGGTATAGTGAGTGAAGAAGGTCAATCAGATGTTTTCTTTCAATTTCTTAGTTAGGTAAAGTTATAATGAAGATACATTTCCAGGAAATTCGCAAAAAAATCAAGATGTAAAAGTTGCTAACCATATAGGTTTTCCTACAAGTGGCATCTTCATTAAGATTATCAGAATCGTCTTTGAGAAAATAACAATAACGAATATTTTTTCATTTAAAGGCTATTTTGTAATGGAGAAATGTTATAAACACCTTAGTCTCAGCTCGAGGCAAGGTGATTGCACTTCAATAGGAAACTTGGTAACTATCCGACTGCTCGTGTTTTATTTGTGCCTTCTCTCTCAAGCACAATTCTTTCCTTGTAAACGTATTTCCAGTTCAAAGGATCAAAAACCTGCTTGAACCTGCTGTTGGGCGGAATAAAGCTCTTGCATTGCATAACAGGTAAACGTAACAAAAAAAAAAGTCAACTACTTAGTGTGGAGGACGAACGAAGGGTATGAAGCGGACAGAAAAAATAATAGAGTTATTTTAGGAAGAGTGAAAAAAGGAATAGCAAATATGGCCATGATAGAGTAGAAAGGGGAGGGTTGGGATGAAAGGAAGTTCAACTGGGGAAGAACGTTCAGGTCAGAAGAGGTTAACAGATGAAAGACAAATAAAAAAAAAAGTGGAAAGCAGAAAAGAGTGAATAATAGAAAAGCTTGCCGTTGTAGTGAAAGACACGCTGTTAAGAAAACAATTGCGAAAATAGTAGTTATTATATTTCCACATGTTGCGTGATACATACCTCTGAATTAGGACCCGAAAAACCTTCCCTTCTAGAGCAAAGCGTGCTGACATGAAATTTCAATACCCAAAATATTTAGTACAGCAATTGCACAAAAAGTAAATTCAAAATAAACGGTAATGAGTTTTGCCAGATTTTTGAAGATCTTGTAGTTCTTCTTGTTTGTCAGACATGCCACAATTCCTCCAATATCACAGTAAAGAGTATTTACAGGAAAGCATACTTTCTAAGCTATACGTACATTGGTGGCCTGTAAAGATTGCGACCTAATAAAGATATGAGACATTCTTGCAGATTTTTGTTTTATTTTTCAACATAGTCTCCTTGTAACCCTACACACTTTTCCCAGCCATGCTCTCATCTCTGTAACCCGTCCAAATAGTACCCGGCGTCTTTCTCAGCAAAATATTTGTTCACGAAGGTGATTAACTCTTCATTTGACGAAAATCTCTGTCCTCCGCGCGCAATTTACAGATGAGGGAACAAAAAGAAGTCGCTTGGGGCTAGATCTGGTGAATAAGGAAGATGGTCAGGCAGTTTAAACCGTAAAGCGTGGATTTTCGTTATTGCAACCGCCAAGATGCGAGACAGTGCGCTGCCTTGGTGAAACAGGAGCTTTTTTTCTGCAGATGTGGCCGTCTTACCGCAAGTTCTGCCTCCAGCTTGTCAAGTAATGATCCGTAGTACGCTCCTGTACTGTTTACCTTTAGAATATAATCGATTAAAGTAACTCCATGACTATCCCAAAATAAGTCATCACTTTCCCAGCCGACCAAAAAAAAAAAAAAAACAGTTTTTGCTTCTTTTGGAGCCGGTTCCCCCTTTAAAGTCCACTAGTTTGGACTGCATTTTTGTCTCAGGCGTATAATGATGTATCCAAGTTTCATCTACATTAACTAATCGGCTCCAAAACTCGGAATATTTGCACCCAAACTGCACCAACAGAGCGTTGGAAATGTTCATTCGTACACGTCTATATTCTAATGTGAGCGGCATCCAAAGGGCGGTCAGATTTCTGATGTCTAAATGTTGATTTAATATGAGACAAACACGTTATTTCGACATGCTCGTAGCCTCTTATCTCTTTTACTTTAATTCGGCTATCGTCTAGCACCATTTGGTGAACTTGGGCGATGTTTTCGTCGACAGTTGCAGTCTTTGGATGTCGCGAACGTTCATCGTCTTACAAGCTCTTACGGCAACGTTTAAATTCAGCTGCCCAAAATTTCACTGTAGTAAATGATGTTGCAGAGTCCCCCATACACGGAATCTAACCCTTATTTGATTTACGTAGGCGTATTACCTTCCGAATACAAATATTTAATGACAGATACCCGATTTTGTCCATTTTCATAAAAACACTCATACCAACTCACTAAAAAGACTGTTAATTAACTATTGAACGTCCAAAATGGCTGAAACTTTGGTAACTGTGCACAGATGAACAACGAAATTCACTAAGTTGCATTTACGAGTGCTGCCATCTTTATGTTGAGGTCGGAAGCTTTTCGAACCACTCTCGTATACACAAAACTTCATTCCATATTTATTGAGCAATATTTTTCCGGGTTTTCAGTGTGAGAAGTCCAAGTTAGTTGGCTATTCATAGAAACTCTCACACATTTTAGACTAGGCCCTAAAGATTGCTTAAAACAGATTCCGTTAACGAAAGCAACACAGTACATTCCTTGTCTTTAGTCAAGGGCGGTAAGTATACTTTGTTTGCGAACCGTTCAGACGCATTGTGTGTTCAATATATTTATGTCATTTACTAGTAAGTATATTTATTAAATTAGGAATCATTTTAAGATATGTAGTAACATTACTAGATAAAATATTCAATGTATCTAAAATCGAAAGTGAACACAACAATTATGTAGTAGAAGAAAGTAAATGTTCACTTTCCGCGGGTCAGTACATCTCAGGCGTTCCGTGACTAGATGGTATGAAAACCAAATCGGCCACGCTCGTAGATGTATAGTGTCGTGGTCGCCATTTTAACCTGTTACTTACTTAGAAGATTTCTAAGGCTATATTAACCCGGTATAACATAATATTGAGTATATATCACAATGTAAGTAATAATTCGCTTGCAGCTGAGCTATTAACTGCTTGGCGTTGGAAAATGTGCAAGAAAACGGAAAACACGTGGAATTATCATTTTAACACAACCAATATCTATATTGTATATAAAGCAAGCTTTTGTAAGTGCTCACGCAGCTCAATGACAGAGAGCACGCGCGTGATAAATATTACGAGGGTTCATGGTTCGAGTACCATCATGTGGGTATATTATTTATTCCAGATTTTAATTTGTTAGTTTAAGTAACGAACCAATTTACAACTGTTCCCTTGGGGTAAGCTGTTACTAATGGCATTGGAGAATTAGCAAGAAGACGAATGCCAGGAAGAATGGCGGCTTAATAGAGCCAACATCTCAAATGCTTCATAATTTTATTCGTTTGTTAATGTATGACGTAGGCTTCATGAAGAAATGACAGCTTTTTACTTTGTTTCTAAGGCAACATTATCTTTGGATATCGTCTTCTAACAAATTAAAATTCTGGAATAAAATATATATCCACATGATGGTACTCGAACAATGAACTCTCGTAATATTTACCACAGCGCGTGCTCTCTGTCATTGAGCTACGTGAGCACTTACGGAAGCTTGCTTTATATACAATATAGATATTGGTTGTGTTAAAATGATAATTCCACGTGTTTTCCGTTTTCTTGCACATTTTCCAACGCCAAGCAGTTAATAGTTCAGCTGCAAGATAATTATTACTTACTTGTGATAAATACTCAATCTTCTGTTATACTCGGTTAATATAGCCTTAGAAATCTTCGACGCGAGTACTGGCGACCATGAGACTATACATCTACGAATATGGCCGATTTAGTTTTCATACCATCTAGTAACGGAACGCCTGAGTGAATACGACCCGCAGAAAAAGTACATTTACTTTCTTGAAAGATAGTACATTACCACCAATGAGCCCAACAGTGCAAAGCTTCATAAAACACAGACTTTCTAAAAAATTCGTGGTTGGGAACATGTCTGGTACTTATGTCATTTATGCAGGTAAACAACTACGTATCGGAGCGGTCTTGTTGAAATTATTTTTTCTGCACTAAAACCTTGTTTTAAATAAGGAATCCTTTTTGCTATTTAAAATTTTAAAACTACATATCTACTACAAATATAACTAATTGTAACAAAAACTTCATTTATCTTAAGAAAAATTGTATAAAATTCTTATTAATGGTGAATTTTTTCACCATAACTTCTGGCTTAGCAATGGGTAACCTTTGTTCACCTTTTCTTGCTGATCTCTTTATGAGTTTCTTTTTTCTCGAAATGCAAGTCACTAAAGCATTGCCATTAATTTTTAAATGTTGTTATAGGTATGTTAATATTTTTGCTATTGTTCCTGATGAACAAATTACTGATGTTTAAAGTTACCAAATTTACAAGTTAAAGATCTAACATTCACATTAGAAACTGAAATTAATAGATTTCTTTTTATCTATAATTGAAGATAATAAGAAATAATGCAAATTTTGGCTAAATTTATTTGTATTTACCCTGTTTCTAAATTGGCTTACACGACACCCTGGTCTTCTGCTCTGCCAGGTAGCTCTTAACCTCCTAGCCTCCTTGTTACATAATTAGCCCATTTTCTCCCCCCCCCCCATCTTCCTTTCTTATATTCTTTACATTTCTGGCCCATTTTTCTTTTACCTTCTGCAAGAACTCACCAATTCTACATACCTTATTTTCCTCCCTGCCCGTTAACATTTTTATAGCTACTATCCTCTTCTCTACTTTCTCCCATTTTTCCAGCCAAACATTTTCCTCCACATTGCAACCTGCTCGCATTCTGTTACATTGTGTTCTATGTTTTATTTTCCCCCATACAATTCACAAATTCCCCTTTCCCTACCTCTTATCTCTCTTACAAATATTGTTCCTGTTCTCATGCAAGCTAACCCTTCTCTCTTTTGTCTATTGCAGTAATCTGCATATGCTTCTCGTCCCCAACTTCTGGTTATTTATTTGTAAAATTGTAATGATTTCATTTTTCCAGACCTCCCCATATTTTCTCTCTTTATATATCTTCTATTCTGCATTTTACTAATTTACCCACATCGCTTGTATTCCTTTCCTCTAATCTCCATATATCTCCCACTCCTATCTTTGCCATAAATCCTCCTATGTCTGCCCACCAACTATTTGAGTTCGCTAATCTTTTTTGCTGTCTCATGCATAGAAAATTAGATTTTGGTATTTATAGGAAGTCTACTCATATCGATAATTACTTAAAAATAAGAGTTAGCTCTTTTTCATATAAATTTGCTGTTTTAATATACCTCTGAATGAAGAGTAATTTAATAAAGAATATAAACACATTATTAATACTGTTTTAATTAATGGTTTTAATAAAAATGTAGAAGAAATAAAATTGAAACGTTAGATATAAAACTGTTTGTGATATGTCTACGCTTAAAAATAAAAGACGAATATAATTTTAACAAATTTACTTACCATCCTAGGGTTAATAAACATTTTCAAAATTTTTTGAAGAGTTTGGTATAACTTTACTTCCTCAAAATAAATATAGTACTAAAATCTTACCATATTTCTCTAAAAATGTAACCTTCCTAATAATAAAAATATGGTATTTATCAATTTAATTGTTTAGATTGTGATCCAGTTTATATTTAAAAAAAAACGTAATTTAGAAACCAGATCGAAAGAACATTTTCGTGACATTAAGTACGAGAGGTGTCCGTAAAATAAGGTCTCCAATTTTACTTAATTTATAAACCATGTTTATTGTCAATGAATGTTACATGGAAGAAAAAGCGGAACTTACAGCTATTTTACAACGTAAACACCATTGCGATTGATGAACTTTTGCATGCGCTGTGGCAGTTTTTGTATACCCTTCTCATAGCACTCCCACGCCAAGTGGGCTTAACCTCGTTTTTCAAATCATCGTCGATCTGGAAATGTGTTGCACCCAGGTGTGACTTCAACTCAGGAAACACATTATAATTAACACTAGGTTCTAAGTGTGGAATCGGTGGGCCGCTTCAACACGTTGCCGTTTATGGTCTTCCGTGAGTATTTTGGGGACCCACCTCGCACACACCTTGCGATAATGCAAATGTTCGGTCAAAATCTTGTCAATCGTAGTCTTACTCACTTCAGGGATAAGTTCGCACAGCTCGCGAACTGTCACACGCCGATCTTTAAGCATTTCTTCCTCCACTTTGGCCATTGTTTGGGCTGAAACCGGAGGCCGACTAGAACGCTGTTCGTCATGGAGGTCTGTACGTTCGTCTTTGAAATCTGTGACCCACTTTCGAACGTTTTTGACGTTCATACACTGTGACCCATAGACTTTGCATAACTAACGTTGAATTTCGGTGGGGATAGTGCCCTTGGCGCTCAAAAAACGGATCACTGCACGCAGCTCGCACTTGGGGGCGGAAGTGATAAGAAGCTCCAACGCAAACGGCTGCCCAGCCAAGACTAATGGTTTCAACGAGTTCGTTTTGGTGGAGATTTGAAGGGGTGAAACCAAGTTACACACCAGTGTTGCCGGATCTCGCGTAATAGCCTTCCTCACGGCTCCAGCTCCTTCGAGATTTATTTTACGGACAGGCCTCGTATAAAGAATGTGGACCATTTTTGGTTATTTAGCCATGAAATAAAACCTAAAGTTAAATTATTAAAACAATTAATTTGTCCAATAGATGTAATTGTTTGGGAAAACATATATATTTTAAAAAATAAACATAGTGTAATGAATTTTTAAATACCAGCAATTGATTCTGTTTTTAGATTTGTTTCGTTTTCATATTTTGGCAATACTGAAAAAAATAGTAGCATGGTAACCGGTAGCCGTGACGACGAAGTGTTTGGAACTGATGATACAGACGTGAAATTAATCTCCATTAATATGAAAAATTTACTTATTTTTCTTAGGATACCTTAAGATTTTGTCACAAATAGCTATAAATTCATTGCTTCACTCTATCTTTATTTTCTACGTAACATATCTATTGAAATTCATTGAAGTTCATTGAAATAAATCATATGTGTGTAAGCATATAAAATATTTGTATGTTATATGATGCAAGTCCAATCTCCGGTAGAATAATTTATGTGTACAACATTACACCTGCCAAACAACTGTGTGTATTTAATATTTGACTCACTTTATTAAAATATTGGCAATTAAAGTGGTTTTGGGAAGACATAGGCCATATTTGCATTGACTTGTGCTAGTAATTTGCTGCTAGCTAAGTGGAAAATGAACTTCCTCCCACCGTGTTTACAGCAGAGCGTTATTAACATCTCTTAACCAAGGAGCAGTATGTTTTAGCTAAAATTATCTACCTTGTTTACAACCTGTTTTATTACAAACCCCTCAGGTATATTTAATCAAAATTCCTTTATATTTCACACTAGACTGGACGGAAGGTGTATAGGTATGCTCCTGATATCGGAAAAACGGTTCATAGGGCAGATTAAAATGGTTATGAGCACACATCTTGAAAAATTCTTCGAAAAGGGACTTCAGTAAACGTATGCCCTTCTTTGCAAAATTTATTTTACCTTTGTTTTAATTGATGGCCGCTCACTTAACCTCTTCTTTCCTCAAACTTCCGTTTTATAATGAATGTGAAAACCATTTAATTTTGCTCAAAAGTTTCCTTATTAGTGTTAAAATTCTTTGCGTGCTGCAAATATACGACACTCGATTTACGGCTTTGCTTCAATTCCAAAGAATCTTATGCTAAGAATTTCTGCTCCCAAAAAAGTTCAAAGCCCTCAGTTGGACCCAGTGAAACAAAAAGAAGATATACGAGGGTGGTCTGAAAAGCTTCAAACCTCAAAATGAAGATGGCAGCACTTGTAAATAAAAGCTAGTCAATTACATTGTTATTTTCTTGTCAGTTACTCACCAAAGTTTCAGCAATTTTGGACGCTCAGTTGTTATATAACAGTCTTTTGAGTGGGTTGATGTGAGTGCTTTTACAAAAATGGACAAAATCGAATATCGAGGTGTCACTAAATATTTGTTTATGAAAGGCAATAAGCCTACACAAATCAAAGATGAGTTGGATTCTGTGTATGGGGACGCTGCACCATACTACCACAGTGAAATTCTTGGAAGTTGAATTTAAACGTAGCCGCAAGAGCTTTGGAGACGATGAACGTTCGGGAGCGCCAAAAACTGCAACTACCGACGAAAATGTCAGCAAACGTCGCCAAATAGAGGTAGACAACCGCAGAAAAAGCGAGAGAGACAGAAGAGGCTATGAGCATGTCAAAAGAACGTGTTTGTCACATATTAAATCAACATTTAGACATGAGAAAGCTATCCACACGTCGGGTACCGCATTTGCTCACGTTGGACCAAAAACGTGTTCGAATGAACATCCCGAACGCTCTGTTGGCACAGTTTAGGGGCGATAAATGCGAGTTCTGGTGCCAATTAATTACTGTAGATAAAAATTGGGTACACCATTATACGCCCGAAACAAAAATACAGTACAAACGGTGGACGACAAAGGGGGAATTGGCTCCAAAAACGGAAAAATTGATTTTATTTCGGCTGGGAAAGTGATGGCGACTGTTCATTTTAGATAGTCCTGGAGTTATTTTAAACCATTATCTTCAAAAAGGAAAAACCATTACAGAGGCATACTATGCATCATTACTTGACAATGCTCGCCTCGGTTGCGTAGATGGTAGCGTGTCTGCCTCACGTTAAAGAGGTCCCGAATTCGAATCTCGGTCAGAGTGCGTTACCTGGAAAAGATATTTTCCGGGGGCTTCCCTTATCCTACAAGACGAATATCGGGTAACTCTAAGCTCCATGGACCCTAGACTCATTTGAGCAGCATTTCACCCAATCCATTCTCTATGCGATATGACTTAACGTTGGAGGACGTAAATTACAACAAAAGATAACAATTACTTGACAACCTGAACGCTGAACTTGCGGAAAACCTGTCATATTTGCAGAAAAAGGAAATCCTGTTTCACCAAGACAACGCACCGTCTCGCATCTCAGCGGTTGCAATTGCGAAAATCCACGAATTATGGTTTGAACTGCTTGATCGTCCACCTTACTCGCCACATCTAGCCTCAAGCGACTTCTTTTTGTTCCCTCATCTGAAAATTGCGCCTGGAGGACAGAGATGTTCGTCAAAGGAAGAGGCAATCACCTTCGTGAATAATTATTTTTCAGAGGAAAACGTCGAGTACTATTTGGACGGGTTACAGTGATGGGAGCATCGCATGGGAGAAGTGTGTGGAGTTTCAAGGGGACCATGTGAAAAACAAAATAAATAAAAAGCTGAAAAAATGAATTGTATTTGTATTGGGTCGGAAACTTTTCAGACCACCCCCCTATTCTACAAAGCTGTACATCGGGCGGAGTTCCAAAAATCGGCGAGTCAAAATATCTTATTGATCAATGATTTATAAACATACCATTTTAAATATGGTGTATTTTTCATCCTGGCCACACAAATAAAATTTACATACATAAAAGGCTATACAAATACGTAAAATATGAAGCTATTAATAGTGATGCAAACAAATATATACACATATAATAATTTGTAAGGTAAAACTTCACTTATGTGATAAGAAACTATGATGATTCTTATAAATTCTCCAGGATCGCGATTTCATGTAAACTATATCTTCATATCTTCATTGGAAAGCAAGCTCTCGCCATAGTTAGGAACACTAGATGTTCATCCCCAAAATAAATATAGTACGAGGCATGTTTTTAAGTCAGTACTGTTTTGCGATTCCGCCGCCGCAGCGCTACGGTCGGCGTTCCGCGCATGCGCGCTGGTTACCTACATCACTTGTCTACGCACTGTCGCCATTACAGTCTGATTGTTCATTGTATACGTTGGTTACTGAGTGTTTAAGATGCCTCCGACAATCGTGAGTCCCGCCGATTGTGAAGTACGGGCTGTTATACGATTTCTTAGTGCTAAAGGTGTAAAACACATCGATATTCATCGTGAGATCTGTGAAGTTTACGGATAAAACGTTATGAGTGATGGAATGGTAAGGAAGTGGTGAGAGAATTTAAAGATGGCCGCACAAATGTGCATGATGAAGAACGGAGTGTGCGTCCTTCGGTCGTTACTGAAGATCTGGTGCAGAAAGAGACTAGAAAGCGACTACCATTTGTTCCTGCACTTGAAGAAACCTCTGGTCGGTCAGCGTCTTCAATACGATAACGAAGTCAAAACAGTTGTGTTACAGTGGTTAACACGTCAGGCGGTAGAAATTTATGAGGAGGGTATTCAAAAACTGGTGCCACGTTATGACAAGTGCCTCAATATTCACGGAAAATATGTAGAAAAGTAGATTAAGGTACAGGCTTTCATGTAAAAATAAAATTATTGCGATATCTATGCACGTCTTTTTTAATTAAAAAACGGTGCTGACTTAAATAACATGCCTCGTATTAAACATTTATTGCATTTCTCTGTACAAGATAAAATTCCTACTAATTAAATATCTGGTGTTTAACAGTTTAATTGTTTTGATCGTGATGAAGTTTATATGGGAAAGACAAAACGTAACCTTGAATCCAGAACGAAAGTATATTTTCGTAACATTAAGTATAAACAAACTGATAAATCGGCCGTAGCAGATCATTTTTGATCATTTAGCCATGAAATTAATCCAGAAGTTAAATTATTAAAACAATTAAATGGTCCGATAAATTTAATGGTTTGGGAAAATATATGAACTTTAAAAAATAAACATCGCGTAATGAAATTTTGAAATACCAGCAGTCAATTCTGTTTTTAAATTTGTTTTACTTTCATATTTTGGAAATATTAACAAGAACATATTGTGACTTTTTGGGCTCGTGGAATTAAAAGGCCGAGTTGCAGAAATTAATAATCTCCTTTATTTCCGTTGAGATACACTGTCCAATTCTCACGTAACAACATTACATCACACAATCTTACAAGGTCGAGGACAATGACAAACACTTGCAGCTTAGCTCTCGTTACAAAAACACTCTTTTTACACAACAACTACTGCTCCTGGCGTGTCACAATCCCTTTATATATCTCCTCATAACTCGTGAACCTTCTCGAGCAAACAGGAACAACCATTTTCCGTCAATCGAGATATCTCTAGAAACTTCGAAACATGAAATCCTACCTGTGGCGGCGAGTTCTTTATCTGAGAAAACATTGTTTGCCGTCTTTGTGATCACTCGCCGCGTTATCGTTAACTGCACATGCAAGCTCGTGAAACATTATCCGCCGTTTATTATCGATTTGTGCCGAAACTTTTATGCCCAGCGCCGCAACAATATCAACATCTAGCGTTCGTAACGATGGCGACAGCTTTGTATCCAGCTGAAGATGTGTATAAGTATATATGAAATCGCGATCCTGGAGAATTTATAAGAATTATCATTATTTCTTATAAGATAAGTGAAAGTTTTCAGTTGTAAATTATTATATTTGTATGTATAAGCCGTACAAAGTCTCACACAGCTCTCGGTTTTTTATTTTACTAAAGCCTATCGTGTTCCGGAATACGCACTGTAAAATATTATACGTAATAAAAGCATTTGACCAGGTTCATTTGTATGAACAGCAGATAAACAAATAAGCTCCTGTAGGAATAGTGTGTACGTGAGTTACTAGGGAAGGTTATGTGTGTGCAAGGTTTTGGTGTCATATTCGCAAACGCTGTTGGATTATAGCTGCAAGCTTCTTGGGATTTAAAGGGAGATATAACCAGCTTGAGAAGCAATCTAGTGCGAGAGCGAACGCTTCGCTGTATATACGTGTTCCTGAACAAAGGTTTTTGTCTGTCTCAATTCTTGTTGATCGAAGTTTCACTGCAGTGAAACAAAAGGTGCCTGTAACAATAGTAAGCAATCTGTACAGTGCCTCAAGTTTTCATCACTTCTCACTTGACCTGAGATCACGACACACATACACACCGCAATTTGTAGGAAAACCTCTTACAACCTCCCAAATATTTTACACTCTCAAGCATTTGCTCACACATAGTGAATAATTCCCTTTTTCAGTACTTATACTGCAAGAAAATCTTCGTGTATATATGGCAATCCCAGAGAGCACTCTATCAATTTTGATAATTCCTTCACCATTAAAAGGTCCACTTTGTTCTCCTGGACACAGGGCTATCAAGTTTCCCCTGCGTTTACATAATTAGTTATTAAAATACGAAGAATATCTAAAGCCATTGTACCTGAGCAGAAAACTTTGGAGCTACGAAGACAGAATCACATGCCCTAAATTTTGACTAAGAATGCTTAGAAATAAAACATAAGTTGTTACATAAAAACTGCCGCAATCCGCACAGTATTGAAAAGTGGATACATTTTATTGAAAGAAACATACCCAGGTGATTATAATGTTGCACTCCAACAAACAGAAGACAAAAATGTGACAATCGATACTGTGTTACATTTAACTTTTAATTTACATTTAACAAACTGCTGTATTTCCTTTGTTCAGACACCTACTTATGAAGTTCGCTTAATGATGATGACGATGACGCTGACGAGGATAACCCACGGCATAAGAACCCGCGAGCCACGGCCTGTATACCCGACTGCCGGCCTTACGCCCACATACGCAAGGCAGAGTTGGTTGAGCATCCTACCGACACGGGGATTATGACCAGCCTCACGGCACCCCAACAACAAAGTTAGGTTTCTAGACCAGGAAAGGTAGAGTGAGACTGGAAAATTCCAATTTCATAGCCGGTATTTGAACCACGGACCTCCTTGTTTCCTTCCAGCCGCTCTAAACATTGAGCTACTGGGCCAACGTGCCCAGATGACATTAAATTCTCCAACTGACTTGGTTTTTTCCCGGTAAACCACTTAGGAGTTCTCATAAATACATGAGACAACTAACTTAATGGCGACTTACTATGCTGTAAGTACTTTAAGCCAGGGCTTTATAGTTAACCACTATTAGGTACAATTAATGGAAATTATTTAATAATTAATTAATTTTCATGGAAATTAATTGTACCTAATAGTGGTCCGAACTATAAAGCCCGAGCCTTAAAGTACTTACAGCATAGTAAGTCGCCATTAAGGTAGTTGTCCCATGTGTTTATGACAACTCCTAGTGATTTACCGGGACAAACACGAGTCAGTTGGAGAGTTTAATATAATCTCGGCACGTTGGCCATAGTATCTCAATGGTTTAGAGCGGCAGGATAGAAACAAGAAGATCCGTGGTTCAAATCCCGGCTATGGCATTGAATTTTATAGTCTGGCTCTAACCTTTCATAGTGCGTCCTACACACGGCTAGTGTGGAAGAACTATTAAATTTTCCAATATACGCTTTGATACCAATCTGACTTCATTTCAAAGCTATGCAATAGATAGGGAGATGTTTTGCGGCGTGGCCGTATGCATGGTAGCCGAGCGGTAAAACGCATCTGCCTCGTTAAGAGGACCAACCTGGATTCCAATCCTTGATATGCGTGCTTTTTTATAGCTTATAATTTAATAGCAATACCTTATTATTTTCTTGTGGAAACCAAACAATGATGTTTTAAACATATTCATTTATAACAATGCAAATAACATACTCTTGTTTTCAAAATAAATACAATGGTATTAGAAAATTGCCTTAATTTTGGTTTGTAAACACTCGGTACATTCATTAGTTATGAATTGTGTTGGCATATAATGAGAAATTTTCTCCTGCGAAATATTCACTAAGCATTTGGTCTCATCCATATCCCACCGAATGAGGACAGTAATAGACGCAGGGGGTCTACACACCCGATACTCAGTTAATTTCCATTTTTATTTGATTTTACACTTCAGAATAGAATATTTATTTCAGTTAGTTTAAAAATAGAAGTTTTCGTTTCTATGTGTGAGCATAAACGTCATAAAATCAAGTGTACCTTAGCAATTGGACGTTACACTAAAATGTGCACAATACACACTTCGTATTTTTACAATTAAAAATAACTCAAAATGATCACACATTCTTCTCGGGCAGCCAGCCAGGTGAAAAAATGATTAGATATCAGCGTTTCGGGAGTGTGCATCCCTCCCAACATCAGGATATTTATAAAATGTTATAACCACAAATGGAATACTGGATATAACACAATTATAAACAAAGACAAAACACTATCAAAATTCGCATTACTGAACAAAGGACTGTTTTCAGTAAATTAAATGCCAGGTCAGGAGATGGCTAGAGTACAGAAAATTGTGTCAAATAAACGTAACTACTTAACTTGGTTATCAAACTCTATTGATCTTTGACTACTTTATCATGGCATACTAAGGGTCCGAATAATATCTTTGTAAACAAAGTCAAGTGCTATCCATTCAGGATTCTTACTAAGAAAACCATTTTTCTCTCGTGTCCTTTGTTAAACAGCTCAACCAACTGCAACTGTTCGTGTCGTAGCAAATATACAAGACTCCTTTAAACGCCATTACGATTCTTTATACATTGCAATCCTTTAATTTCGGTATCAATGACAATTTATGAAAATGGAAATCCGTGGAATTGGGAAGCAAAGGTCAATGCAGCTTGATAATCAGGTTATGTAGTTACGTTTCTTTGACAGAATTTCCTCTACTCATGCCATCTCCTGACCTGGCATTTAATTTACTGAAAACAGTCTTTTGATCAGTGATGCGAATTTTGATAGTGTTTTGTCCTTGTTTATAGTTATGTTATATCCAGTGTTTCATCTGTGGTTATAACATTTTATAAATATCCTGATGATGGGAGGGATGCACACTCCCGAAACGTTGATATCTAATCATCATTCCACCTGACTGGCTGCCCGAGAAGATAGTGAGCGCATTCGTCGCCAGGAGAGTTTAACGTCTTCTTTTAACTCAAAATGATATCTGTGATTCGAAGTGCAGGTCTAGCTCCTATATACTTATCTATAACCGTTCGGCTGTCAGTGCACGTTGAGTAACTGAGAAAGAGTGTGAGAGGATTCGGTAGGACGAAGCTAAAGATACGCGTTCTGTGACACCAATGTAAACCGGCCGTGGAAACGAGCCTGTCTCCTTTTCCCCCCACAGGGAGTACAATGATCTTTAATTTTTTTCCTGACTTAGCTGAAGTCGGCGACCACGAAAGATTAATCCACTGGTCGTAATCTCGTATCGGTTTTCGTTTCTTCTACATTAATAAAATAATACTGTTATTGCTTTAAATCACATTTACTTTACAGAAACAACTAATAAATTTAAACTTACAATCTTCCATAACGTTCTCTTAGACACGACTTCCTCGCTGAAATTTCTAGTAATTTCTCAAGAAAGTTTATTCCGTTTCTAAAGTAAATGCTCAATAATTAATTATACAGGTTGTTTCAAAACAACACCGAAAGATTATAGCTCTTTCGTATGTTATAACTTAACTAGTCCAAATTTTGGTGTCGCAGCTTCTAAATTTTCCTTAGGTATAATATTTTTTCAGCATTAACTCTTTCACCGATATGGATGTCATATGACGTCCAAATTAAAATGCCCCAAACCGATATGGACTTGTATAGACGTCCTGCGCATACATGCATTTAATGCTCATTTAACGCCAATTATTTTAATTATACTATTTTACAATAAATTTAAATTAGTTCTATAAGGGATGTAAATGTACCGTTAAAGGTTTCTTTTTGAATTGTACACCTCCAAATCTGGATAAACACCCAAGGGTACACCTGCAGATTCACAGCAGATAATATTGGTTTCCTTGCGAACTTCTTTTTCGCAACACATTAACCATTTTCGTAATGCTTACAACATTTTTGGTTTTGGGGGGTATACTTTTAGGAAAGTGTTTTCTCTCAACTATGAGGGCTGATTGTTACCCCACAGTATAATGAGGCCTCTGAGTATTACAGTACTCAGGTTACGAGCCCTTTATACGCGCAAGTACAGGTAGATAAATGTCTTGCATGAATTTACAGCTCTGAAAATTACTAAACAATTGTGCATGGTTACATCCAGTGGTATAAAAGTACCTTATCATTTATCTGTTTTCCGTAAAGAAGGATAGCTAGTAATTACTGATCCTCATCACTCATATTTGACCCGCCATTGCCCCAAACAATGAAGTAACTAATATGCCATCTGTAGACCAGTACGTCACTGCTACCTATATCCTAAACATCTCCTTCATAATCGCACAACAAATCTTCCAGATTTTCTACAGTAATATCAGAAGCCTGTGTACATCATAACCAAGCTAATGTATTGGCTAAATTACGGGGATAAGCCTTGGTTAACATTGAAATTTAACAATTTCAAATGTGCCATTCATTTAGCTCTTGATAAATATAAGAAATCACTCTGAATACAGAGAGAGTATAAATAACTAAAATACCGAGCGAAAACAGCTGCATAAGGCTACCAGAAACCTTGGTTGAGAAACACTGTAATAACAGATGCTGACAGAGAGTTTTCTTTCAAGTGTAACGCAACATATTCTCGTATTATTATCGCTTGGTATTGCATAAATAAACTAAACATGAATCGGAGAAGTCGCTTGCGTAGCCATACGCACATACTTTGGTTCGTAAACATACAAACAAAATGATTCAAATATTAGGCGCGTTTGGCACAAAGAATGGCTTTTGCTACAGTGAAACAAAGTAGTGAAATCTGAACCGTTTATTAATGTAGTCTCTGCTTTATTGTTTTTGTAGATGTATACTGCCTTTAAAGAGTTTTAAACCAGTTTTTGTTTCGTTTAAATAACTTAATAAATTGGGAAGATACGGAATTGTAATTATGATACATTTTTACAGCATTTAACAATTTAAATGTCTTGTTCTGTTTATTGGGTATCCGTTTCCGGCCCCTGAAGGGTTTAAATGGCCATCGGCGAAGCGGTTAAATAATACATTATTTTCTGATTAGGCAGCAGAGGAATCACTGTTTGCAAACCTCAAAAGCACCGGCCTCGAAAACAAAAACATTACACCTTACTCTTTATCAGTGACCCTAGCGTACCTTTCAGGTAATGGGACAAAGGGCAGTTACTTGTGAAAGAGTCCATAATCACTTGGACAGTTCAAAAGTTGCTAATTTTGCTAAGATCTTAATTATACCGTGCTTTCAACCAGTTACTGTAAAGTTAACAGCTTGCTGTTTAGTTACAAATGCTTTATTTAGTATTATTAAGCACAGTGAAATAAAATACAATGACTTTGTGGGTTCGTGGAATTAAAAGTTCAAGTTGCAGAAATTCAAATGCTCTTTATTTCCGTAGAAATACACGTACAGCAGCAGGATGACGTCACATACACTATTACAATCTACCAAGGTCGCTGACCACAACAAAGAGCTTACTCAACTTCCACTGTTTACAGCTCTTGTTTAGGACTGACACTTGGCGAGCCGCCGCTTCCTTAAATACCTCTACTCATATTACTAGATATTTTCGGATTGTTCTGTAACAAACAAGAAATCGAATGTTCTGTAAGACAATCAAGATGTCAACATAATGTTCCATTTACCTCACTATCTGTTTTGGCATGCACTTATTTCCGCGCTATTTTTATCTGCTTATGCAGACTCTTTATCTCCGTGTTATCGCTCCCGCGAATCCTTTTAGCGCGTACGCCGCCAATTGTACTAATGCATTCGCGACACTACTTGTCTCATTGCTTAAGGCATTTAGTTTTGTTTAACTTTATCTGCAATTCTTTGATATTATTCTATGTTCCCTTTATCACCCAATGCTTCCATCCTCAACCTCACTAACATTAAACTTTCCTCTAAAATGCTTAAGTTGCACTTGTCTACTACCTTATTTGCCGTCATCGACTGTTACAACGGAACGCTGTAACACGTTAAATACACATAAACAAATAAATACAGAACAGCTTCCTTATTACGGTCTCATAAGCCAAAGAAATTCTTAATAGTAGCCAGCTAACGTGAAGTGTGTCGGTATGTTTAAAAATAGTAACAGCAGGCGGCACGGTGTTACTACCTGCAATTCCTTCGATAGCTTGAGGGACGCGGCGTTGTTCCTGGTACTGTCCAATCCACGATGATTCTGGAGTGCCTTTTTAATGCGGCTCTATTGGTGGTAAAAACATTATGTGTCACATGGAAGCTGAGCAACTAGAGTAGCAACAGAATAAGAATAAACATGGGTCGAGCCAATATGACTATCCTACTTGCTTGGTGTTGCCAAGTCCACGGCAAGCGGGCAAAAGAGATTGAAGATAGGAGGCATGTTTTTTAAGTCAGTACCGTTTTGCGATTCCGCCGCCGCAACGCTACGGTCGGCGTTCCGCGCATATGCGTTGGTTACCTACATCACTTGTCTACGCACTGAGGCCGTTACAGTCTGATTCTTCATTGTATACGTTGGTTACTGAGTGTTTAAGATGCCTCCGACAATCGTGAGTCCCGCCAATTGAGAAGTACGGGCTGTTATACGATTTCTTAGTGCTAAAGGCGTAAAGCCGATCGATATTCATCATGAGATCTGTAAAGTTTACGGACAAAAATTTATGAGTGATGGAATGGTAAGGAAATGGGTGAGGGCATTTAAAGTTGGTGGCACAAATGTGCATGATAAAGAACGGAGTGGGCGTACTACGGTCGTTAGTGAATATTTGGTGCAGAAAGTGGACGAAAAGTTGAGAGAAAACAGACGCTTTACAATTTCATCATTGTGCGACTAATTAACTGAATATTCTCGTAGTGTTTTGTATCACTTTGTGACCGAGAACTTAAAGTACCGGAAATTGTGTTCACGTTGGGCTCCGAAAATGTTGACGGATTTGCACAAAATCCAACGTTTAAGCAGTGCATTGACTTTCCTTGAGCGGTACCACAATGAAGTTGAAGATTTCTTAGAACAAATTGTTACTGGTGACGAAACATGGGGGGCCTACGTCACACCAGAATCGAACCAACAATCTATGGAATGGCGACATTCATCATCACTCACAAAAGTGAAGTTTAAGCTAATAATTTCTGCCCGGAAAATCATGTGCACAGTTTTTTGGGACAGAAAAGGAGTATTGCTAGTGGAGTTTCTGCCTCGTAATGAGACAATCAATGCAGCGTCTTATTGTGAGACATTGAACAATCTGCGCCGTGGAATCCAGAACAAAAGACGTGGCAATTTGAGTAAGGGTATCGTTTTGCTGCATGACAATGTCCGTCCACATGTGGCTAATCAGACCAAAGATCTCATCAGATCTTTTCAATGGGAAACTCTAGATCAACCTCCATACAGCCCTGATCTGGCGCCCAGCGACTACCATTTGTTCCTGCACTTGAAAAAATATCTGGGCGATCAGCGTCTTCAAGACGATGACGAAGTCAAAACAGTTGTGATACAGTGGTTAACACGTCAGGCGGCAGAATTTTATGAGGAGGGTATTCAAAAACTGGTGCCACGTTATGACAAGTGCCTCAATATTCACGGAAATTATGTAGAAGAGTAGACTAAGGTACAGGCTTTCATGTAAAAGTAAAATAATTGCGATATCTATGCACGTATTTTTTTAATTCCAAAATTTTAATTCCAAAATGGTACTGACTTAAAACACATGCCTCATATATCTGACTGTCTCATCCTAGCAAGTGTCATACAGATTCTGAGATGCACAGTGATAAAGCTGCTGACAGAGAAGTTCGCTTAATATTTCTGCATGAGTGTGAGAACATATACAATGATTATCACACAATCTGAACCTTAAAACCTTGATCATGAGAACAGTTCGCTTACATATTTACCGTTCAAATACACACAAAACAAAATTATTTATATTATATGCGTTCTACGAAATAAGGTGTTTGCTACAGCGAAACAAAACAGTCAAATTTCACCAATTTGGGAATTAGTCTCTATTTTAAGAATGCCATATTTGTATACTGTCTGTAATGAGCTTTAAACCAAATTTGTTTCATTAAAATACTTAATAAATGCGGAAGATATGAATGTGTACTTATGAAGCATTTTACACCATGAACCTCATGTACCAATGCTGTGCATTGTACGCAGAAATTTTAGTCTTGAAGCAACGATACGCTTCTTTCAAGCAGAAATTTGCGACCATCATTGGTTCTTCGATATTTGAATACCAGAGATTTCAGAATTATATGCATAGAAGATACAGTTGCTGTATATACTTTTTACCCCTGATTAAATTGGTCAGCTTTCTGGCAGTTGGATATTCACCTTTGTCATATAAATCGTAAATTGTTCTACGTGAAACACACTTTTTATGGTTGCCTAAGTTGGTAGCACGTTTTTAGCTGCCCGGTGTTTCCCTAGAGATCTAAATATAGCAACTTCTAATTTGGTAAACTGTTTGCCTTCTTTAACAATGCTCGTCACAGAATGAGTACTCATGTGACAAGCTTATAACATTAATTCTCGACTCTGAGCGAAATTTGTACTTTCGACAATGTCTTTAATTGAAAAAGGAATACACATTAACAAAAATATTTGTAGTCTATTTATCCAAAATCTTACGAATTGTTTTGCAGTTAGTACTAGGCGCAGCCGTGCTAGGCTTGCTAAGCGGTATATTTACTAACTTTGAAAAGCTTGTGTGCACTCTTAAAACATCACCACTTTACTGAATGCAGGGTACAAAATGCAACTACAGCATAGCACTTGTGTGCTTTTCTTCATTGACAGTCATACGCCTCATCTTTCCATATCTCCGAATCTAGATGTTCTACAAATATGGGGTTTGTACAGCAATCCTCATAAAATAGCTCTGTAACATGAGAAAACAAAAGACTTCTTTAATTGGTATCTTTGGAGCGCGCAAAGAAATTAGCCACATGATTCGACAAAGCGAGCCAGTATGCGTGCTTAACTGTACAACGTTGCACGCACCGCATTGGCTAGTAGCGATAGAACAGCCACGCCTAGCCCCACCTTATGTACATTCCTATTTTGTAGCTACCTTACCTCTATATATTCATTCGGTGTCGTTCTGAAACACCCTGTATATAAATTTTTCGTCTCTCACTGCGTGTCATTTATGTTTCATTTATATTCATAGTCACTTTCATACGATCATACAAACATTTATATTTTTTCAATTTTAACCAACATTACAATCTTTATAAACAACTTTTAATTTGGTTTCCGATTTCATTTGTCGTGAAGATCTGTACTTTACTCACAATCATTAAAGTTATTTTTCGCAAAATTAACTTTTTTTGAAACACTTATGTAAATAGTAATATAGGGGATGTAAATCTCCTTTAAAATCTTAGCGTCGCAATCTTGCGCTGCACTGAACTTAAATACGAAGCTAAAAATAGCGATTATTGTGTGGAAAACTGAGCTTCGCGCTGTAAGTTTTGAAACGAGGTGTAATTAAGAGGTGTATTTCATTGAATGAACTGCGAGGGAGAATTATCAAATAACTTTTGCCTGATTAACGTTTCGAGGTGCATATTTCTGTAGTTTTGAGGCAGGTTTCCCCTCCGCAAGTCAGGGGACAGATACCAGTGTCGACGTCGTTTGCACATATTAATTTTGGAGCCATTCCACCTCGGGTCGATACGTATAACGTCTCGAGCTCTGAGAGTACACAATTTCTGGAATGTCCTCGTCTCCTTTTTACCTTCCATACCGGGTCCTACATTCCATCCAAAAATTGGAAATCCAGATTATACTCAGACTCGCTGAAGTGGAAAGGACATTTTGACTTTCTCTACCACGTACATAAATTCAACGCCAGGATTTCTCTGGAAATGGAGGTTTTGAGGTTCCCTGAATACGAAAACCGCAGTTTTACTTTATCTACCATGTGCATGGCAAGTAGAGAGAACACCGCATTGCACCCAGTGGTTCAATACTGAAAATATGCACTTTGAACTCCCCTGAACCGAAAAAAGGCCCTATTTTCTTTACAAAGGTGGCTATGCAGTTAAATAAACTCATCATCTTCCAAGACAGCGACAGGAAGATGTTTAACAATACCTTCTACCCCAAACTATACTTTAATTGGACACAATTTTTCAAATATTTTGATTTTCTTAAAAGTGGTTCTAATGATTTTATTCAAATGCCACATATTTAAGATATCTAATGATAAATAAAATAAATATCTTGATTGTTACATTACATTAAGATAATGAAACTTTTACTGCAAGGAGAAGGTTACATAAACATTAATATTGAACCTTTAAAATGCTGCAAAATAAATGTGAATAAATCACTTAATGAGGTTAAAATCAGATCTAAAAAGAAGAGCATATGGATAAAGTTAATAATCCAGTTTTGCCCAGAATGTATGCCTTGCCTAAGATTCATAAACCTAGGAAAAATGAGAACGATTGCAAATTTTATAAATTCACCAACCAATAAATTGATAAAATGGTTAAACAAAAAGTGTAGTGAACTTATGGAAATAATCATTTCTTCCACATTAGTCGTGTGTAGGCTAAGCTTGAATGATTAGAGCCAGACTAAAAAATTCAAATGCAACGGCAGGGAGAGCGGGAGATCCGTGGTTCAAATTCCGGTTATGGCATTTAATTTTTCAGTCTGGCTCTACTTGTTCAAAGAAATTAGTACTTTTGATAGAGTTAACAGCTTAAGTATTAAAAATTCACTTGAGTTACTAAACAAGATCAACAATGTAGTATTCACAAAAAATGATAGACTGGTTTCCTTTGATGTAACTGCTATATTTCCTAGAATTTCCAGAGAAAAACGTCTAAAGTTTTTTTTAACGGTTGAATTCTACAGATTATAAAAACGAGTCAATTGAGGATTTCCTGAAACTTACTAATCAATCAAATTTATGGAGTAACTATGGGTAGTCCTCTTTCACATTTTCTTGCGGATCTCTTATGAGTTTTTTTAAATACAAGTCGCTAAAGCTTTTTCTTTAAAACATGCTATGCATACGTGGATGACATTTTGCTATAATGCCTGAGAGACACGTAGATGATGCTTTAAAACGTTTACATGTGCAGGATAAAATTATACAGTTCACATTAAAGATGGAAAATTATAGTTACCTCACCTTCCTGGATATAAAGATAATAAGAATAACAATAATTTAGGCTTCGGCATTTATAGAAAATGAACTTACACTGATAACTATATAAAAATAAAATTTTCAACCCTATGCCACACAAATTTTCTGTTTTTAATAGTTTGATTTACATTTTGATCAACATAGCTCCAAGCAAGGAAGAATGTCATACAGAATATAAACACATTACTGGCACTGCTTTAATTAATGACTTTAATAAATATTTTATACACAAAAGGTTATAAAAATTATAAAAATAAGAAAATATGAATGATGTTTCCGCTCTTAAAAAAGAAAGAAGTGTTTATAATGTGACTTTGTGCGTTCGCGAAATTAGAAATCCAGGTTACAAACACTAAAAGTTGCTCTTTATTTCCGTACAAATCAATCTCATAGTCCAGAATTACGTCACATACACAATATAACTTGCAAGGTCATGGACCTCAAACACAGCTCAGACAGCTGTTCAAGCGCACGCATCCAATTAACGACTGGCTGACTCTGGCGGGCGCGGGCTCATGTTTTATAGATTACTCACTATCCGGAATGTTCTCCAACTATCAAAACGGCGCTAAAGCTGACGAACTCTCTAGAAATCCGTCTCCTTCCCCCACCGTTTCGGCGAGCTATCTCCGCACTGCACTGTCCGTCTCTTTGAATGCCTCACCGCGCCGCATAGTTGCAAGAATGCATTCGCGACAATACTTTCAAAAAATTTACTTATCACTCATGGGAAAGTTAAACAAAAATTCCAAAACATTTTCAACGAAGTTGGAATAATACTGTCACCTCAAAATAAATAGAGCATGTCAATGTATTACAGTTTTCCAAAATACACGGTATTTCAGATAGCAAAAAAGGTGATATTTATCAAGTTAACTGTTTAGAAAACGATAAGATTTATATTGGTATGTTTAAACGTAATTTAGAAACCAGATCGAAGGAATATTTCAGAAATATTATATATAAACAGACAGATAAATCGAGAGTGACTGATCATTTTTGGTCATCTAAATATAAACTAAACCCAGAAGTTAAATTATTGAAGCATTTTAACGAACTGATATATTTGATGGTTTGGAAGAAAATGTTTATTTTGAAAAATAGAGATCGTGTAATGAATTTTGATATCCCACCAGTAAAAGTTTGTGTTGTCCCTTGTAGATGAGAGTAGGATACGGAGATATTCTTCAAATTTCGTGTGTCAGTGTCAAGTTGAGAAGTTGAAAATGATGAAAAGATTGAGTCAGACTACAAAATTCAATGCCATATCTGAGATTTGAACCAAGGATGTTCTGGTCTCCGTTCCGCCACTCTAACCATTCAGGTACTATGGTCAACGTGCCAACATGACACTAAATTCTCCAACGGACTCGTGCTTTTCCCTCTAAACCAACTAGGAGTTCTCATAAACACATGAGACAACTACCTCAGTGGCGAATTACAACCTGTAAGTACTTTATTTGACCTAATAGTGGTTAACTATAAAACCCGGGCCTTAAGGTACTTACACGTACTAATTCGCCATTAAGGTAGTTGTCTCGTGTGTTTATGAGAACTAATAAGTGGTTTACCGGGAAAACAAGAGTCAGTTGGAGAATTTAATGTCATGTCGCCATGTTGGTCATACTAGCTCAATGGTTACAGCGGCTGAACGCAAACCAGAATATCCATGGATCAAATCCCGGCTAGGACATTGAATTTCTCAGTCTGACTATAATTCCATACTTTATCCTACACACGGCGAGTGTGAAAGAACAATTAATTTTTATTAATTGACCTAATAATGGTTAACTATAAAGCCCGGTCCTTAAAGTACTTACAGGTTGTAAATCGCTATTAAGGTAGTTCTCTCATGTGTTTATTAGAACTCCAAAATGGTTTACCGGGGGAAAATGGGATGTAATGTCATATCGGCATGTTGACTATAGTAGCTCAAAGGTTGGAGCGGCTGGACGGCAAACAGAAAATCCATGGTTCAAATCCCGGCTAAGGAGTTGAATTTTGCAGTATGACTCTGTATTTCTGTATTTCCATAGTTTAGCCTACACACGGCCAGTGAGAAAGAACAACTAATTTACATCAGGTCGAAAATGAAGCAAAGTATCTTCGAAACCGATCCCAAAGGATTATCAATAAGATAAGAAATGGTGAAGTTATGCTGCTATATAGTTTAGTTCTTCTTAACACATATGTTGAATTTTTGAGGGAATATCCTATGAAGATCTCTATTCTGGATAACCGATTTTGGCAGAAGCACAATAGTATTCTTTGCAGGTAACGTAACTGTACTATTATGACATCCATAATACTTCAGACACTCCGTTACGACGTTACTGGGCGGCGTGCGTAGCTTTTATATCCTATAGTAAGATATTGTCTATCTCTTATTAATTAATAGTTTGGAAAGATAGAGCCAGACTGAAAAATCCAGTGCCATACCCGGGATTTAAACCACGGATCTTCTGGTTTCCGTCCAGCCGCTCTAAACGATTGAGCTACTATGGCCAGCGTGCTCATATGGCATTAAATTCTCTAACTGACTCGTGTTTTTCCCGGTAAACCAGTTAGGAGTTCTCATAAACACAGGAGACAACTACCTTAATGGCGTCTTACTATACTGTAAGTAGTTTAAGCCCCGGACTTTATTGTTAACCACTATTAGGTCTATTAATGGAAATTAATTGTTCTTTTACACTGGCCGTGTGTAGGCTAAGGTATGGAAAGTTAAGAGTCACCACTCCTAAGTGGTTTACCGGGAAAAGCTCGAGTCATTTGGAGAATTTAATGTCGTGTCGGTACGTTGGCCATAGTAGGTCAAAGGTTAGAGCAGCTGAACGGAAACCAGAATATCCGTGGTTCAAATCCTGGCTATGGCATTGAATTTTTCAGTCTGACTCTATATTTCCATACTGTAGCCTACACACGGCCAGTGTAAAAGAACAACTAATTTCCATTAATTAATAGTTATTCAAAATTAATCCAGAATGAAGAAGGATTAAGAGGATATTCTCAGAAGTTTGAGGATATATGTATATTTCGTTTGTTACAGAACTGTCTTACACTATTTAAATCCAATTTGTTACTACTTTTGAAAATGTTTCTATATAAAAGTTAGCTTGGAATGGTGCCATTATGTTGAAAATCGTCAAGTCTTTTCCATAAAAGACACTTAACTTACTGAATTTAAATACAAGTAGATTTTTGCATTCACGAACTCTCAAAACATGTATTTCCGGTGAAATACGATACTTCAATTTGCTTTACGCAGTAAATAAAGTCAGATTAATTGAGCAAATGTATGACATTGCAATTAAAGAAGTTTTTTTCGGTAGGTTCATTTGAAATGAAGAGATTTGTTAGTCAGGGTACAGAGTTGGATTACTGGAGTGGGGCAAACCGAGGGAGGGAGTCTCTCTCAATTTGGAGACGTGTCACAGGTGAAACTTTGTCTAGTGCACCGACAACGTCCTCTCCAATTTTGCTGTCTCAGTTCACAGATTTAAGACTTCTGCGGCTTTCTTTAGAGAATTGTCTTCCTTCCGTACCTCAGCTATTACACATGTGCAGACACATTCTTTAGGGGACCCTGGAGGAACATTCTGGTGTCCGCTTTGATTTTTTATCACCTTCTAAAAGAAAGGATTCGGGATGATAAAACTCCATCTGTAATGGAGGTTTGGTGAACTTCTTTGCTTTTAGATCAATTTAGCTTATATCTTTAATGGTTACCAAGGTATTATTATTACTATTATTGTTGTTGTTAGGTTGTATCAAAGTAATGTCGGTTTTCTGATTTTGTGTTTTGGAAAATGTACTGTGTTTCTTTGGTTTGGCAGTGCTATTTTCAGGATGTCATGGTTAGTGCTACGTAAATTGCGAGCATTTATCAGTCTTCAGTTGTTCATAAACAATCACAGGAAGGAGATAGAGTTTGAACTTACAGTCATTTTAAAACATTACTGGAAACAAGATAAAGTCGCTGCCACAGCTAGAAGAATATGTAAAGTGGAAGAAGAAGGTGTCGTTAAAGAGTGTGTAGCACAGTGATGATTCCATCTTTACAACAATGGAGACGAAAACACTAAATATCTACCCCGTTCTCGAAAACCTAAGTTATAGTATTTTGAGGATACAGGACAGTTTTGTGTGAAAGTCCGCAGAAAGGTACACTATACCTTCAGAAGAACTTGATACATCAAAAGATATCGCACTTTGCGACATTAAGACGCTTGGAAAATCATACAGAAGCTGTAGACCTGTACCTCATGAACTGACACTTCAACAGGCTGAACGTCAGCTTATCCGTAATCCCATGGGTGATAGATTTGTCAGGAGAATTGTCACTTGTGATTCAAAATGGATATATTACCGAAACCCTGATGGCTCAAAACAGGAGCCTGATCATTGCCCACATGCTAAAGTCATCGTTAAGGGCACTGGGAGGTTATTTTTACCCAGACAAGGCTTATTTTCACCAATATTAAAATTTGAATATATAGAAAGCTAAACATTATCCGAAATTGAAATTTGGTATGATTACTGTGTAAGGATGTGTGCATTTAACTACTGTATAATATTTTAATTAACATAAATCACACCGTGTGTGCTGAAAAAAATTTTGCACCCTATGCTTCAGGTGCACTTGCACGAATTTAAAGCTAAATGTAGCAAGTTTTATCCTAAATAACCTACGATACAGTTTTATAATATCGACTAAATGAAAATCACATATAGGTTATACTATGCACATGAAAAATTAATTAGTTTTCAGTAAAACAAAAGATAATGTTTTCAAGAACTGAATATTTATTTTCATACCCTTTAATAATCACATGAATATAAATGTTAGCCGAATATGTTCAAGGAACATTGACAAATAACCACTACAAATTTTGTGTCAATATCTTTTATAGTTTTGGAGAAACCTGCACCTAAATTATGAAAAATCAAGGTTTTGGGAAATCAAGATCAAAGACTAAGCACCATTCTCAGGAAGTGGGCGTATATTTACGCCGCCATCTTTAAATTGACGAATTAAAGGGCTTTAATACCAGCTGACAACCTATGTTATACATTATTTTAAAGCTGAAGAATTATATAATTTTTTAATATTAAAAACAAAAATGCATTTTTTGAAACCTATTGACCTCCCAGTGCCCTTAAGACGCTTGGAAAATCATACAGAAGGTGTATACCTGCACCTTATGAACTGACAGGCTGAACGTAGGGTGGATAGCTGTCGTCAGTTTATCCGTAATTCCATAGCTGATAGATTTGCCAGGAGAATTGTCACTTGTGATGCAAAATGGGTATATTACCAAAACTCAGATGGCTCAAAACAAGCACCTGATCACTGCCAACATGCCAAATTCATCGTCAAAAGAATCAGTTCAGTCCCAAATTAAAGTTGTGTGTCTGGTGGAATTTGGAAATTTGATTCACTGAAAGTTTGTTCCAAACTGGCAGATCATTGATGCGGATCTTTATCCTCAACAACTGGAACGATTTCATGAAATTTTCACACGGAGAAACCTAGCATTAGATAACCGAAATAGCGTTAAGCTGCTACAGGACAATGCAACACCCCATACTGCAAGAACAACCATGGAAAGAGCTCCGGAATTGAGAGCAATCGAACTGCTACCACATCCAGCACACTGCCCTGATCTCGCACCATCATATAGTCATCTTATTCGATCGATGCCTCATTTTCTACGTGGAACATATTTTGACAACTTTGAAGCAGTGCAAGTGGGTGCCGCCGAATTCTTCACATTAAAAACCAGAGCCTGGTACCAGCGTGGGATAATGCACCTTACTCAACGACGGCTCAAAGCCATGAATTTAATGCCCTATACTTTGAAAATTAGTTAATTGCTTTTCAGAGCACATTTCAAATAATTGCATTTCTTAAAGAAATATATTGCGAGGACTGCTCAATAAAGAATGGTCATAATTAATTTTTCTCAGTGAAATTCATTCTTATTATATTCTGTTAGCTTAATGTGAAACAAACACGCCGTGGTACTTTCATTTTTGATACTCCTGGCTCCCGCCTGTGAGAACCAGGCAAGTTCACACATGTTCAGCATCGTCTACCGCTGCAATGGAGCTAACATGCAGCTAAAGTTGATGTTAGAGGAAGATTCGGAGTTTCTATCAAATGTAAACCTGTTGATGAAACTTGGCTACATCATTTTGATCCTGAGAGCAAACAGCAAAGCTCAGTGTGGAAATCTCCTTCATCACCAACCCCCAAAAAGCAAAAGTGGTTGCTTCTGCTATGAAAGTTATGGTCATCTCATTCTTTGATATTCATGGAATGGTTTATTAGCATGTTGTACCTGTACACACATCAGTAACTGGACAATACTACAGGGATGTCCTGAAAACATTGCAAGTCCATATCAGGCACAAAACCACATTTCCGTTAAGCAGGCTGGATGCTGCACCACGATAATGCGCGGCCGCATATTGCCAATGTTCTTGCTGAATATCTTGCAAAAGTCAACGTGAAGTGCATCCCTCACCCTCCCTATATTTCAGATTTAGCCCCATGTGACATTTTTTTAATCCGTAACCTGAAGAAAGGCCTTCGTGGGAGACATTATCCATCATCAGAAGCAGTGGTGAAGGCTGCGGAGGCGATTTTGAAGGATCTCTCAAAAATGGTTTCTAGCATGTCGTTGAAGAATGGCAGAAACGCAATGATAAGTACATCGCATTCAGGGGAGACTATTTTGAGAAGGACCATAAAAATTATGAAAATGAGAAAATGTACGTTGTCAAAAACAATTTTAATCATTCTTTATTGAACAGCCCTCGTGCCTTCCCTCCTCCACCTCCTCCTCCACCTCCTCATCAACCACATTATCATTATTATTAAACGTAGTTAGAGTAAGAAGAGGTGGTATGTATTTTTACTCAAAATTTCGGAACCAATATTTCACCCAAAATAAATATTTAGAAGCTCCCTGAACCTCCCTCAACCTCTTTGTGAACAGCATATTTCCAAAGATAAACGGTGGAAGTTAACAGCCTCCAAGAAAGCAACAAGAACATTTCAAAAGTTCCTCTAGGCAAATTTGCCCCTTATATGAAAACGTTTTGAAAAGTTGTATTTTCTCAAAGATGACTCTCACCTTTTGTATTGAAATACCACCTGTTTAAGATATTTTAATGACAAATGTAATATATCTATTATGAATTTTCTGAAAATAGTCTCTTAAGCCATCTTCATTGTGTATTATTTTTTAGAACTGGTTGAAGGTATTGGATAGAGTAACTCTCATACAGAAAAGGTAAATCTCCTTAAAGCACACTACTTACGTCAATTTCTTTTGTGGAGCTAACATTTTCGAGATATTCCATGTTATTGCATTGGATTTTCACAGATTTATTCTTTTGTGAAACAGGAAGCCCTCATTTGTTTTCTTTTATCTGCAGGGCATGTTAACCGAACGGCCGTCACATAGCGATCTCATTGTGCACACAAGGAAATATTGGTTAACGTGAAATAGAATAGAACAAACGTTTGAAAGGAGAATCTGTGCAACAATAGAGAAAGTCATGCGAATGTTTGGTATTATATTTTCATTATTCTAAAGCTACAGTTGACACAGGTCTTTTGTTGTAATGTATTTGAACATGCCTGTGAATCACTGTAACTAAATGTTTAAATACCTTTAATTAGCATTAATTAAGTTAATTAGGATAATATTGCCATCAATAGACCGGCTCTCTGAATGGAACATCTCTATGTATTTGTTTGCCTTATAGCTGCTGTCATCTAGCCATACTGAATGGACAGTTGACAAATTTTGCATCCCAATTCGAAAGTTGCAGATCAGAATTAAGAACTATTTATTATAAATGCAAGAAGAGAACTGTTACTTCATGTAGTGTAAGGTTTTGTTGCTGCACTTCTACTTGGCTTGTACAATAGGTAAGTAATGTTTGTTTTAATGAGTTTATTCATATGTATAATAGTTGCCGCTGCTTCCTATTCGATGGCATACACAACAAAAGCTATGGTGCTGCCAACAATGAACCATTGCTAAATCTCATCAATGTACTTCTGTTCCTTCTGTGGAAACACAGTAAAATTAGACACTTAGGAATATAATTTTCAAAAATAGAATAACTTGAATGAATAGAACCAGACTGAAAAATTCAATGCCATTGCCAGGATTTGAACCACGGATGGCATTGAATTTTTCAGTCTGGCTCTATTCATTCAAGCCTTAGCCTACACATGGCTATTGTGGAAGAAATGATTATTTCCAGAGTTACAATTTATTTTTGTTCACTTATTCATTTATTCATTTCCTCATTTGTTTACTTATTCACCTTTTCACTCATTTATTTACCTATTTAGTTATTTATTTACATATATGCTCATTTATGTATCCATTCATTTATTTATGTCTTATTTATTTACTTACCTTTTGTTTATATAATTTTCTTTACTTTTTATTTATTTTAAGTTAATTTCTTCTTATTTACTTATTTATTAATTATTTATTATCATTTATTTATGTATTTATTATTTGTGTATTATTTATTTATTGTTTATTTATCTACTTGTTTATTTATGCTTTATTTATCCTATTTTTTAATCATTTGCTTCGAATTTATTATTTATTCATTTATTTGACTGGCAAGGAAGACGTCCAACAGAGCATTTCTCACCCCCTTTCCGATAGACAGATAAACATCGTTAAAAATACTATTGCGTCATGTAAATAATTACATTTAAATTATTTATAAGGTGAAACAAATTAAATGCATTAAATGTCAGGGATTAGTTTTGTGAAATGCATCAAATTTGATCAGAAGAAGACGTTCAGTACATGCCATATTGGAAGGCAGCAATGAAAACTGCTCTGGCATTAGGAAGAATATTCAAATGTACTTTTGTTTTAACTGCGCATGCTCCATAACACTTTATTATAGTAAAGTGTTTGAGCTACCATATGGCCATTTTATAAAACAAATTTCAAAGCAATTTATGTTTACAGTTGTATTGTATTTAATAAGTTAATTTAGCTATTTTCATGCACAGAGATGCGGCTATTCTGTCATATAAAAATTAATCACATTCAAAACACTCTTATTTTCTTCATTAAAGTATTTTGTCGTATAATATTCAACAAATTATTTTCTGCCTTTCAATTCTCAAATAAAAGTGCCTTTAATAATGGTCATGGCCGATTAATGGAATTTATCTGGACGACTGGTAGAAAAAGGATCTTTATAAATGGATCATTCCAAGGAATATTTCAAACAGTTTTTCTCATAGTGTTAAAGATGCTTAAAAATAGCCGTTATAAACTGCAATTTTGTTTTACTTGAACAATTCCGGTAACGTTGTTTCAAAATATGTTATTCAATGGGTTTCCTTAATTCTGAGAAAATGTTATCTCATCCATCTATGCAACCTTGCCGTAATTTACATAAATCCATATAGGTGTGCGTGGCATTTATGCAAATGTGTTGTTCTGTAAGGAAAGCATTTCATTTGTTTAAAAGGATGTACCACATGTATTCTAAATTTCTGGGACAACAAGCACATGGCATACATTGGCTCACTAGATACATTTCCACTGAATAGCATTAGTAATCTCTCCTCGAATATTGTGTTTAATACCCACAAGGGTTTCCGGATGATCTGATAAACCTCTCTCCACACTCGGAAACTTCCTGGAAGTCCTTAGATGTGATCGCCTTTCCACATGACTTGATTCACACAGTTTCCATGTAAATGATGTCATGTGCTCTGATATCATCCTTTCTATTACCATTCTGGCCGCTTCCAAGAACTCATATCAAGATTTCATGGGAAATATTTGTTTGGTGCCTTGAATCTTTGAGGTAAAATAAAGCAGTTCCGGCGAAAGGTTCATGTGAATGAACAGGCTTGTTGCAAAAGGACAGATTGGATAAATGACACCACATTACTTTGTGTTTAGTCCAACCTGAGTGTTGTTGCTGCTCGCCCAGCCTCAACAGGATTTAACCGCACAAAGGATTACTTTTAAGTAAGAAGACATCCACTGCGTCGAGGTGGGAGTAGATTAACAATGTTTTATGTACTCTATATATTGATAGAGCTGCCTGTGGAACGTTATAATATCAAATATAAACCTGCACCATTTCAGTAGGCCATAAATTTTTAACCAATAACAGGACACACGTGCAGATTCGGGAGAATATAATACACAATTCGTAGATTACATTACACTTTTTACATCTCAGAGAAAGTGTTGGAAGTGTACTCTACCAGCGCCTATACATTTTTGCACTGGTCTTACCATATTCTCTGAAGTTTTACAGAGAGTATCCTCTCCAGTGTTACTTATTTCGTTTCGAATGGATTCCTTGAGAACATCAATTGTCCGTGGCCTATTATTGTACACCCTATTTTTAGATACCCTCACAAGAAAAAATCCACTGAGGTTAGGTCAGAAGATCTGTGGGGCCACAGACCATTTGAGATTATTAGATTATCAAAGAGACTGCTTAAAAGTTCCATGGTGTCATTAGATGTATGGAACGTTGCTCCATCTTGCTGTAAATAACATTCTCTCAATTCGATATCATCTACGTAAAACTTCAGATAATATGGTGAGACGAGTACAAACATGTATTGATGTTGGTGGAGGACACTTCCAACATTTCCTCTAAGATGTATATAGTGTAATGTAATATCCCAATTGTGTATTATGTTCTCCCAAATTTGCACGTTGAAATGGTTCAGATTTATGTGGATCACAATATAGTATTTTAAGTTCAGCAAATTCCAATTTTGCAACACGAATATGCCCCCTCCCATTTCAACCATTTTTATATTATGTTCCATTATATATAGCATTTTTAAGAAATAACCAGGGATTTTGTGTAAGACATCCTGATATTCATTACCTCACAAGGAGGAAAATGAGAAATAAAATTTTGTGAATGCCCTTAAGTCTTACTTATAATTTATCATATTAAATCATTATACGAGTTGCCCTTAATGTGCTGTTTATGTTGATATGTCCACGTTACACGATTTTAGCATGGAAGCACTGTGAATAGCTACCAGTTGACTAACCATCATTTTAGATTCTAAGATAAATTATTTAACCGTCCTCATCACATTTTGTGACCAATATTCACCTGCAAAAATGCACTTTCTAAATAAGCTCATGATTTATAGTAATGAATAAGTTTTAATAGCACTAATTGATATCTTTGTAATGTGGCTGATCTAAGATGAAGCTATATAAGTACATAATTTTTTCCTAAATAATTATTAATGATTCGGGATAGATAGTCAAACTGAAAAACTCAATGGCATGGGAATTTGAGCCATTGATCTCTTGGTTTCTGTCCAGTTGCTCTTACCCATTGAGCTACAATGGCCTACATTGAATTCTCGAATTGACTCGTATATTTCCCCGGTAAACCACTAGGGGCTCTCGCATTCGATATAGACCGTTTGTGGCGACTTACTACTGAAGTACTTGAGTCCCAGGCTTCATCATTTAACTCTTATTATTTTTGATGGACATTAGTCGTTCCTTCACACTAGCCGTATATAGGCTAAGGTTTTTGATAGATAGAGTCAACATGAAAAATTCAATGCCATGGCCGGGATTTGAAGCACGGATCTCCTGGTTTCCATCCAGTCACTCTTACCCATTGAGCTACCATGGCCAACGTGCACATCACAAAAGATATATCTCGAATATGAGAGCCCCTAGTGATTTACCAACGAAATATTAGTCAATTAGGGAATTAAATGTCAGGACGACACGTTGACCATGGTAGCTAAATGGGTAAGAGCGGCTGGACGGAAACCAGGAGATATATGATTCAAATTCAGGCCATGACATTGAATTTTGCAGTTCGACTCTATCTATCCTAAAGCTTAGTCCATACATGGCTAGTATAAAGGAATGATTAAGTTCCATCAATTACCTTAAATGAATGATTCTATTTTATTTATTGTTAAGCTCGTTTACCTCATATTTTTCATTACAGTTAAGAATTTACTAATTTTATTTACCTCACAAGTTCTTATGAAATTGTCTAATGACGGCTTTATAGGAAAATCTCTCCTTATCACTCCATCACCTTATACAATTTAATTATACAGTACCGAATATTCCAACTAACGGATTAAAATTCAATGGGATGCACCATTGACAGAAAATCTTACTTCCATAACCTCTAACCAACAGTCTTGTAACTTAAATATTCTACATACATAGGTTGTGTATATATGTACATAAAGTACGTTAAACGTTCAAACTATGTACTTTCTCTTTGGTCCCATAGTTATTAATTAACATAAAAGCTACACTATTTTCACGTAGTACAGAAATCCATAGCATATAGTGATATCATGAATTCAAAGAAAATATAGAAAACTTGCTTACATGAGAGTTACTATAAGTTTTGGATATTCGGAAAATCAGTTAATACATTTTCAGAGCTACAATAAAAGAAATTCGAAGGTGTGTACATTTTTTATCACAAACACATCGCAGTATTTGAAAAATATCAATTAAAGGAACAAGTACAGCACAATTGTTATTGATTTTTAAACTCTGTCTTTTTTAAAGGGTTCCTTCAAGCAGTGTATTGTCGCGAAGCCATTATTTACGATAGCGCGGCGTGGAGCGATTGGAGACAGATAGTGCCGGGTGGAGATAAAGAGCTTGCCTAAGCATATAACGATGGCGTGGAGATAAAAGGCATGCCAAAACAGATAAAGTCACAAAATTCTAGTAACATCTTGAGTGGCTTACAGAACATTCTATTTCTTGTTTGTTACGGAATATTCCATAAATGTCTGGTAATATGAGTCACGGAATATATAAGGAAGCCGAGACCCGCCAACGGACAGTTATAAACAGTGTCGTAACGAGAGTTGTAATTGAAGCTGGTGTGTGATAAAAGTGAGCGCTATTTAATGTGATCAACGACCTTGGTAGATTTTAATTGTGTATGTGACGTATTCTGGTACTCTAAGAATTGAACAGAGTGTATTTCTATGGAAATAAACAACATTTAGAATTTCTGCAAATTGGACTTTTAATTTCTACGAACCCACAAAGTCACAATATGTACATTTATTGCAATAAAGCCTAGCTAGCTTTTGTTTGTATACCCTGTAGAATTTATCAACTATTTATACTCTTTGTTAATGCTATATCCTATTTCGTGACATTCTCAACTAAACGTTTTAACGATATGTTTTAGTTAGAACTTTTTATATGAATATTGTTTTCTGATATGACTTAGTAGGCCATGTAATGACAGTATAAAAAATAGATGTGTAATTTTGTGATTGGCCGTAGTAATAACTGTATTACGTAATGCGGTGACGTAGCAGTAAATCGGCCAATCACAAAATTAACAGAGTACTAACTATAGTTGCGAAAAATCAATAATCTTGAGATAGATATATGTTCTTTAGCCTTTTTTCATAACGATGGAAAAATGTCGCGGTGAATATAAAAGATTTGTAACGGAGAATTAATAACCTTCAATAAGAGTTATTCAGTATTCGTAATAGTGATGAGTGGACGTTCAAAATTGATGAATTTTAAGTAATTAACTGAAATTATATATATTAACTTGAAAATAAGGATTTACCGTTGTGTTGGAGGTAGCCCAAAGTGATTGATTAAGAAAAAAGTTCGAGTAAAATGTAATCCAGATTAAACAATCAAATAATATAGTCATATAAAATTTTATTTCTGTCACTAAAAATCCACACCTGAAACAGATCTCATGACTCTTATTTAATCAAATCTCGACCTAGATCTTCCAGAAAGTCAACGTGCATCCTATCTGCTGCGAGTGGAGGAAAACGCCACAATTATTTCGTCCGCATGTGTGGCTGATATAAGCTGGAGAAATTATATCGCCACAACGTCACGGCTCTTTTTAAAAATATTACGTTTTCCAACTCAAAGATATGTATCGCGTAAATGTCACGAATATTTTCACAAAATAATATTCTCCTATTTTTAGTCTAAAAAATAGTGTAAGCCTTCCTGAATCCAAAGAATGCTTAGATATTATTTTAAATGTTCTAATCTAGTTTGAAAGTTACGTGAATGCTAGTGTCAGATATGAATTCAAACTCTTTATCCCTACCTATTGAAAACCTCCGCATTTTTCATCATTTAAAATGCTACTTGTGTGACAGTTTTAGTGTTAGACTAATGAAATTTGCCACAAACGTTTATAGAGACAGAGTGAATAGATACTGCCCTGGGTTTTATTGTGAAATGCATTTAAGCACACTTTCTTTATTTCAAAACACAAAAACTTCAGATTTTGGGCAAAAAAGGCCATATTCAGAGCTTTAAAAATTTCTGGATCCTGAAGTAATTGAGACACAGAGAAATCTAGCACAAAAACAAAAAATGTATGCCTTGGGAACCTCTTGTTTAAATATTAGAACAAAATTTAAGTAGTTTTGTCGCAAGGGACATTTTGGGTGACGTAACCAAAAATAAATCCGCGTAACAATATTTTCCACACTATCAGAGTGCATAGATTCAACATAAAAATTCAATGTCATGGCCGAGATTTGAACCACGGATCTGCTGGTTTCCGTCCAGTCGCTCTAACCCATTGAGCTACCATGGCCAACACCGTCCTGACATTAAATTACCCATTTGACTCGTATATTTTCCCAGTAAACCACTAGGGGCTCTGGCATCCATGACATTGAATTTTTAATGTTGACTCTATCGATGAAAAACCTTACCCGATATACGGCTAGTATAAAGAAATGATTAATTTCCATCAATTAACCAAGATAATAAGAGTTAAATGAAGTCTGGGACTCAAATACTTATGATAGTAAGTCGCTACAAACTGTTTATCTCAGATGCGAGAGCCCCTAGTGGTTTACCGGGGAAATATAAGTAAAATGGAGAAGTTAATGTAATGACGGCATGTTGGCCATGGTTGCTCAAGGGTTAGAGCGACTGGACGGAAACCAGGAGATTGTGGTTCATTCCCGGCCATGGTATTGAATTCTTCATGTTGACTCTGATCTATCCAAAACCTGAACCTATATACGGCTAGTGTGAAGAAATGATTAATTTCCATCAATTAATTAAAACTATCACTGTGAAATTGACAAATTTTGGGCTGTATCATTCGAGGCGTGTGTGTAAAATAAGGTCTCCAATTTTATTTAATATAGAAAACATGTTTATTTTCAATGAATGTTACACTGATGGAAAGGCGGAACCTACAAATATTTTGCAAAGTAATCACCTTTGCGATCGATGCACTTTTGCATGCGCTGTGACAGTTTTTGTATACCCTTGTCATAGCACTCTCCCGCCAAGTTGCGCAGGCAGCGCTTAAACTCGTGTTTCAAATCATCGTCGGTCTGGAAATGTGTTCCACCCAGGTGTGACTTCAACTGAGGAAACAGATGATGACTAGGTGCTAAGTCTGGACTGTAGGGGCGATGCGTGAGGATGTCAAGGGCCAGCCGTTGCATGTGAATTACAGGGACGAGCGTTGTCGTGTTGAAAAATTACTCCCTTGGTCAGCATTCCCCACCTTCGATTTTGAACAGCACATCGCAACTTTTTTTAAGTCTCAAAGTAGCTAGCGGTGTTTATTGTTGTGCCGGTTGGCATAAACTCACACAACAATACACCTTTTCTCTCCCAGAACACACTAGCCATCTCTTTGCCGGCAGAAAAAGCATATTTGAACTTTGGCGGCTTCGGCGAATTCGAATGCTTCCACTGACGAGAACGTTCTTTAGTTTCTGGTGTTGTGTAGTGCACCCAGGTTTCATCGCCAGTGACAACTGAATCCAACAATTCCTCGCCCTGTTCTGCATAGCGCTCCAGGAATCGGTGGGCCGCTTCGACATGTTGCCGTTTATGGTCTTGGTGAGTATTTTGGCGACCCACCTCGCACACACCTTGCGATAATGCAAATGTTCGGTCAAAATCTTGTCAATCGTAGTCCTACTGACTTGAGGGATAAGTTCGTACAGCTCGCGAACTGTCACACGCCGATCTTTAAGCATTTCTTGTTCCAGTTTTGCAATTGTTTCGGCTGAAACCGAAGGCCCACCAGAACGTTGTACGTCATTGACGTCTGTACGTCCGTCTTTGAACTCTTAGACCCTTTTTCGCGCATTTTTGACGTACATACACTGTGGGCTATAGACTTCGCATAACTGACGATGAATTTCAGTGGGGGTAGTGCCCTTGGCACTCAAAAAACGTATTACTGCACGCAACTCTCACTTGGCGGCGGAAATGATAGGAAGCTCCATCGCAAACGGCTGCCCAGCCAAGAATAATGTTTCCAACGGGTTCTTTGTGATGGGGATTTTAAGGGGGTAAACAAGCTATATGCCAGTGTTGCCGGATCTCGCGTAATGGCGTTCATCACGGCTCCAGCGCCTTGGAGACCTTATTTTACGGACACACCTCGTATTTGCACTAAGTTATATCTGTGGCATAAATCTTAAAAATATAGCATTATTAGTTCAGTGTGTCAAATTTTCTGTCATTGGTATCCTTTAGTCGTATCGGACGACGAGTCAAATGAGTGAAATAGTGCTAAAATAAGTCTAGGTTACATAGAGCCTAGACTTAATTGCCATTGATCTTTCAGAACAATCCCAGTAAAAAGTGATATCCAGATAACTCACCCCGACATTCGAACTCGGGACCTTTGAACTTGAGCAAGACGCACTACGGAGGCGGTCAAAAGGCCGTTCTTCATAAGTATATTGTTTTATAGCTACAAAGCGTTCGTATCCGTAAATCCTTTTTAGTTTGTTAGTAATTTAAGAAATCAAAACAGAATGTGCTTTATAGATAGAATAATTGCTCGTTAGAATAATTGGTCCTTTTTAATGATGAAGACATTTACAAAACGTGTTGAAAGTTCTTTAATTACCCTGCCTTAATAAACAAATTTTTTATCTAAGCATTTGTATAGATTCTTTTGTTCCATATTGTGCTGTACAAGTCCAATATCCGTGCACGCGTTTCTGGTGATCACTCACGTGGTTCACATTTGCTCCATGTCGGAAGCAGGCAGGTACTACGCTGAGCCAATCGATCAGAGGCATTATCTACTGCCTTCTTTCCTGTCCCAGCTACATCGGAAACAAATATCTTAGCCGTAGAATGAGATTTAGCTTCGTTTCTCTCAAGAGTGGCGTTTGTCATTATTTGCACAAAATGCTACTGTTTAGTCTAACCACTGTGCACAATTCCCCCAAGTTCACCTGGCCCATTACCTCAGTTCACAATTCTAGCCAATTGAGTGAAAAGCTGTTAACGTCATCTCAAAAACTCAGCGGAGTGCTAACACTTCTCATAAATCAACATTTAGTAAACATTTTCAAGAAAAAATATTTAAAGAGTTTGGTATAACTTTAGCTGTTAAAAATAAATATAGTATTAAAAATGCATTGCATTTCTCTATAAAGGATAAAATTCTTAATAATAAAAAATCTGGTATTTATCAGTTTAATTGTTTCGATTGTGATAAAGTTTATATTGGAAAAACAAAACTTAATTTAGAAACCAGAACGAAAGAATATTTTCGTAACGTTAAGTATAAACAGACTGATAATTCGGCCTTAGCAGATCATTTTAGGTTATTTAACCGTGAAATAAATCCAGAAGTTAAATTATTAAAACAATTAAATGGTCCGATAGACCTAATTGTTTGGGAAAGTATATTTATTTTAAAAAACAAACATCGTGTAACGAATTTTGAAATACCGGCAATCAATTCTATTTATAAATTCCTTTTATTTTCATATTTTGGTAATACTAACAAGAACATATTAACATCTAATGTTTGTAATGATGACAACAGATTTGTTTCCGGCTGAGGATGTGTAAAAGTTTTACATGAAATCGCGATCCCAAACAATTTATAAGAAATGTATCATCATTTCTTATAAGATAAGTGAAGTTTTTAAGTTACAAATTATTATATTTGTATATAGCTAAAGATTATTTAAGTTTACACAACTAATAATAAGCATGTCCATAATGATAATGATGATGAAAATTATAATCTGAATTTGCAAATACACTCCATAAAATTTTATGTAATTTCTGTAACGTCATTTGTGTGCCTGTGTATAACGTTTTCTAATTCATTCTTGTATAAAAATATTAAAAAAATTTAAAAAATTTATAATTTTTACGAAAATTTTATAACATTTTACTATTTTTTAAATTAATTCCACTTAATTTTGATTAAAATGATATGAATGACATTGCCTATTTTCTGTTTCTTTGTAGATTCAATTAGAATATTGTAGACTTAAGCGATAGTCAACTTTTTTAAAATATGGACGCCATGTGGTGGCCCTTAAATATCATTCTCTTCTCTCGTGACAATTCTTATTGAAAGAAGTACACATTTTAAAGATTCTAACCAATAAATACCTTGAAAATAATTACTTCAAAAATAAAACGTGTGGGTTTTAACGAGAATCCTGTATTTGGCCAAGTAACATTTTGTTACTATTTATGGTTTTCCAGTTATTAAAAGCCATTTAGAATTAACAAAACTTGACAGCTTATTCCTAAAAACTTCTAGATTTATTTTTCAGGAAAATGTCATAAGTACATGCCATTTTAATAGGAGTCCTTACGTGGAATTTTGAGGTGATCAAAATTTTGGAAAACATTCACATGTAGTTTAGTTTGTGGTAGGAGCTATACTAGAAAATCTTTTCTATTCATCTGTGGAATAACAGGTTTCTGAAAGCCATGTTTGGTAATCACAGACTTTTGTTTTGTTAGTTATGTTGTCAACAGACATTCACACAGATATTTTGCTAAGTTTTTAATTTTTAATCAGGGAGTCAGTAATTATAATTCCGAAGTAATCTAGGTAGGAATAGAATTCTTTGTAAAGTATAATATTCCCTCTACTACTCCCTCTACAAAAGCAAAGGAATGTGTTGCAAAGGTAGTACGAAGGTGCTTTGAAAAGTCTCCGACCTAATAAAGATACAAAGCATTTTTCTACTTTTTATTTTCAATATAGTCTCGCTGTAACTCTACACACTTCTCCCAGCGATGCTTCTATCTCTGTAACCAGTCCAAATAGTACTCAGCGTTTTTCTCTCTAAAATAATTGTTCACAAAGGTGATTACCTCTTCATTTGAAAAACATCTCTGTCCTCCGAGCGCAATTTTCAGATGAGGGAACAAAAAGAAGCCGCTTGGGGCTAGATCTGGTGAATAAGGTGGATGATCAGACTGTTCAAGCCGTAATTCGTGGATTTTCGCCATTGCTACCGCTGAGGTGTGAGGCGGTGTGTTGTCTTGGTGAAACAGAATTTTCTTTTTCTGCAAATGTGGCTGTTTCACCACACGTTCTGCCTTCACCTTGTCAAGTAATGATGCGTAGCATGCTCCTGTACTGGTTGTTCCTTTATGAAGATAGTCGATTACATTAACTTCACGACTATCCCAGGAAACAGTCGTCAATACTTTACCAGCCGAAACAAAACGGGTTTTGTACACTTTTGAGCCAGTTACCCCTATGAAGTCCACCGTTTTAACTGTATTTTTGTTTCCGGCGTATAATGGTGTATCGAAATTTCATCTACAGTAACTAATCGGCACCAAAACTTGGATTTATTGCGCCTAAGGAGCGTTGGAAATTTTCATTCGTACACGTTTTTGGTCTAACGTGAGCAAACGTGGCACAAAACGCGCGGACCGCTTTCTCATGTCTAAATGTTGATTTAATATGTGACAACACGTTCTTTTGACATGTTTATAGCCTCTGCTATCTCTCTCACCTTTATTCGGCGGTCATTAGCACCATTTGGTGATCTTCGGCGATGTTTTCGTAGGTAGTTGCAGTTTTTGGACGTCCCGAACGTTCATCGTCTCCCTAGCTCTTACGGCCACGTTTAAACTCAGCTTCCCAAAACTTCACTGTGGCAAATGATGGTGCAGAGTCCTCGTACACACAATCCCACTCATCTTTGATTTGCGTAGGCGTATTGCCTTTCAAAAACAAATATTTAGTGACAGCTCGATAATGGATTTTGCCATTTCATAAAAATTCTCATATAAACTCACTCAAATGACTGCTACAAAACAACTGAGCATCCAAAATGGCTGAAACTTTGGTGAGTAACTGTCAATAGATGAGCAACGAAATTTACAAGTTTTAATTTACGAGTGCTGCCATCTTCATGTTGAGGTCCGAAACTTTTCATACTACCCTCGTATTTGAACGGCTTGAGTGTTACTTGAAAATTTTATGTTGTCCTCTTAATTAGATTTAAACATTACTTCTGAAGCTCCCTGTATTAAATACACTAACATAGTACCTCTGAAAGTATTCTAGAACTGTCCACAAGTCAAGGAGTATTTCTAATAGAACACACAACATTATGCACATTTTGATGGGGAGTGATGTGCTTGACCTGAGATGGGAGGAATTTGTTCCAGCTGTGTTACCGTACATTCCGATGTTCGCTAAGACGGTATTTATCGACATTTCCCTGCGGGTATGTTTGCTCACTGTGCCGCAGTAATATAATTTAGTAAATGGACGTGTATTGGAATATATTACACTTTGAGGAGTTACTAACATTGGTTTCTCCATTACGGCGTGTAAAATATGTTTTCTGCATTTAACTGTTAACCAGAATGTTTGCTACTCTTGTTTCGAGGTGAATGACTCTTAGAATAATAAGAAGTGCTTATAAAACAATATGTAATAATATTTTATTTGACTGAATACATTGAATAAAAGGATTTATTTAAAAATAATTGGGCAGCAGTGACTTTCATTAGTTTATTTACCCCAGCAAGCATTCTTACTAGTTGATGGAAATTTAGTCGTTCTTCCACATTAGACGCGTGTAGGCAAATATTTGAATAGGTAGGTCCAGAATGAACAATTCAATGCCATGGTCAGGATTTGAACCATTGATCTCTGGGTCTCCGTCCGGTTACTCTAAAGCTTTCGGTAATTATGGCCAACATGCCAGTATGACATCCAATTCTCCAACTGACTCGTATGTTTCCCGGTAAACCACTAGAGGTTCCATATACAATAAGATACGCAAATTTTGTGGTGATTTATTATGCTTTAAGTCCACTTTATCTACCCAAATCTTAGCCTACAAAAGGCTAGTATGGAAGAACGCTTATATTTCCATAAATTAAACTACTAGTGGTAACTATAGTGTGATGCATATAAACCTGAACATCCTCCAGTTAGAATCGTTGGTCCCACTTTCTCTGATATGACTGCAGACACAGAAGTTCATATGGGTATCTTCAAGACATTTGTGGAGCAGCTGGTTAATATGGAATTGAGAGAAGGTTATTTCCAGCAAGATGGAGCAACGTGACATACATCTACTGACACCATGGAACTTATAACCACTTTCTTTGATAATAATCGAAAAATCTCAAAATGTATGTGATCCCCCAGATCCACTGACCTAACGTCATCGGACATTTTCTTGTGGGGGTGTCTAAAAATACAGTGTACAACAATAGGCCACAGAAAATTAATGTTCTCAAGGAATCCATTCGAACCGAAATAAGTAACATTGGTGAGGATACTCTTCGTAAAACTTCAGAGAATATGGTGAGACGAGTACAAACATGTATAGATGCTGGTTGGAGGACACTTCCAACATTTTCTCTGAGATGTAAATAGTGTAATGTGATCTCTCAATTGTGTATGATACTCTCCCACAGTTGCACGTGTGTCCTATTATTAGTTCACTATCCTCGGTAGCGTAGATGATAGCATGTCTGCCTCACGTTCAAGAGGTCCCGAGTTCGAATCTCCGTTCGGGTGGGTTACCTGGATAAGGTTTTTTCAAGGGTTTCCCCTTATCCTAATAGGCGAATTTCGGGTAACTGTAAGCTTCATGGACCCTGGACAGATTTGAACATCATTTCACCCATTTCATTCATCTTCCGATACGACTTAACGTTGGAGGACGTAAATTACAAATATGTATATATATATATATATATATATATATATATATATATTTGATCCTATATATAGGATCAAATTTTATGGCCTGTTGAAGTAGTTCAGGTATATGGATCGCACTATATAAAGTCTAGGACTTAAATACCTACAGCATAGTAAGTCGCCACAAACGGTGCATATCTCATTGTATATGAGAACCCCGAGTAGCTTACCAGGAAACATACAAGTCAGTTGAAGTATTTGACGTCTGACGGCATGTTGGCCAAGGTAGCTCGAGGCTTAAGAACAACTGGACGCAGACCAAGAGATCCGTGGTTCAAAACCCAGGCGTAGCATTGTATTTTTCAATCTGTTTCTATCTATCCAATTCTTAGTTGTGTTCCTACTAGTTTAGTGATACGTTACAGATCGTTACATCAGTGAAATTACCTTCTACTTCCAACAAGGATTCAGTTTATACAAATATGTCGGTTACATCCTTATTTCCAGGGGAAGTCTATTTTTTTTCTATTCTCCATGGATTAACTCGATTACGCAAAGCACAAACGTCTTCCATAGAAACTAGAGAACCGATATTCCTAACTCTCAGTTAAGAGCACTATTTTTAAATGCCACAATATTATCCATGTTTTCTATATTTTCTGTTTATATAGGGTGCTTCAAAATGACACCGAACGAATATATATAAGCAGTTTCACAGCCTCTATGTGACACATAGGTAGTTCTTATCGCCAATATAGCAGCATTAAAGACGCTCCATAATGAGTGAATTAGGCAGTGAAAGGAACCACGCCGCATGCCACACCTTATTGCGTGCTGTGACTGTTTGTAAACATAGCAGCATACTCCACCTTAGCTTGACACCGCAATAAAGAAGCTATTTTTAGTTATTTGTTTATGGGTGCTTAACGGGTTCCAACATTCCTTTATAACAGTCGCAGACGGCAAATAAGCTGGTGGACATAATGCAAGTTAAACCTTTTAGAGGGAAGTTAATGTTAGTGAGAATGAGTATGGAAGCATTAAATGATAAAAATAACAGAACAATATCAAAGAACTGTAGATAAAGTTAACGAAAACTAAATGCCTTATGCAAAGAGACAAGCATTTTTATTTCACTGCGTTTAATAATACCAAATAAAACATTTTTAATTTAAAATGAAGCTATTGATTTTACAGTAAACTAGTTTAAAATGCTGTATAATGTAGCTACAGATATAGTTGGCGAGCAAATATTTCTACGTTGGGGCGACAGTTTGGTGCAAATGTAAATAATGGGTGTTTAGCTCAGGGTAAAGCAATGAGGTTTCTCACAGGGTATGCGTGAGCATGTATGAGAAGGATAGTTTTAATGACACTGGAATGGCCGTTTCAAACTGGTTTAATAACTACTTCTTTTTATCAGAACATCAAACTTGAAGTTTCCGACCAAGGGTTATCAATATATCACTGTTTAGAGAGACTGAAGGTGGAATGCTTATTACTGGATAAACTTAATTCGTTCTTCACGTACATATAAACCGACAAGTATCTTCTCTCATCACTTCTGGTCTGCCCTCGATCAAGACAGAAGAATAGGACTTCCCTAATCGGCCTGACGCAAAAGACTGAGTGACCACAGCTGCGCGTGGGTGTGTGTGTCACTTTCACTTTCTCGAAGCCCTCTTCATTCATCCAAAGATTCCCTTTGTAACTATTTTGTCATGCCATTGTGAAGGGTCCGAAGAATACCCCATTCAACAAAGTCAAGTACTACCCTTTATAAATCTGCTAAGGATAATGTTTCTTAAGTTTCCTTTGTTAAAACAACTATCCTCCCCCAAATGTTATTTGACTCCACTACACCTGCACGCGTTGTAACAAAGAGCCAACATTCCTTTGAAATCCATCACAATTCTTTACTTATTGCAGTCCCCTAATTTCGGTATCAACAATTAAGATTATAGCAAAATGAGCAATCTTGGAACTGTGCGAGTCACTATTGACTTTCCCACAAGTAACGGCCCTTTGCCCCATTACCTGAAAGAGAGGCTAGGTTCATTGATAAACAGCAAGGAGCAATGCTTTTGTTTTCGTGGCCGGTGCGCCGCAATAAGCGCTTTTGAGGTTAGCATACAGTGATTCCTGTGCTGCCTAATTACAAAATCATGTGATATTTAATGTTGCATAAAATTATATTTAAGAGAATTTCGAAGTTGCGTAACCGTACTTCGAAGTTAAGTTAATTTATAAACTACGACACGGCTATAGTCGTTCGGTGTCGTTTCGAAACAACCTGTGTCAGTTACAATAACTTAATAACTTTTTGAACTTGCTCAAAAAACAGCATACCTTGTGTTGTTTATTTCTGCAGATGTCTCGAACCAAGGTACAGCGTAACTCACCTGCAACAAAGTAAATCATTTTAAATGATTAATTTAGGACCATCCAAAGACACGCCATGATAATGTGTTTCTTGAAAAATCAGATTTATGTTTTAAAGCATCATAAATGAGGCCGTTAGGCCTCATTTTCTTAACACCCCAAATATCATCATATATTTAAATAGAAGACCAGCTAGTAATTGTTTCACAATACAAATATCAGAAAGCAAAGGTATGAAATTATGTTTAAAATCTCAGTAACTGAATGATTTTTAAGACTTTTTATGTCTTATTTCCATCAAATAAACGAATAAAGAAATAACGTAGTGTGAAAAATACTTAATGCTTTCCAAGGCAGATGAAAAACTATATCCTCCATTTTGAGAACTTCCCTACGTAGTCTATTGCCAACAAAACCTTCCTTTATAAAAGGAGATAATTATCTAATTCGGAGAGTAGTTGAGTGGTTCGGATACTTTATCAGTTACACATGTGTCATTCATAATGAAGAGGTCCTCACTCTATTCCTAGAAAATTTAATACATGCATTTTATTGGAAAAGCTAATATGCTGTGGTATTTTACTTGGAAGTACTTCAGGTTTTATCAATGGGTAGCTGAAGATTTTACTGAAAATATTCGTATGACATTTTTGGAAAATCCTGAACATGTATTCGTTTTTACACACACACATAAACGATCCGACTTGTACACGCAACAGAGCAGATCAGAGAGTCCATCATCTAATTTATGAATGTGCTAATACAGAACGACAAAGGTCTATTCTCATCCAAGAAATATCATTAGAAGGAGGTACATGGACAGTTAATAATCAAGTATTAATTTCAAAACCTTATAAGCTTTAACAAATTCATTAAATCCCTGGACATTTAAAATACAGTTATAACTAGTAGGATACTTAGTTAATAATATATACTTGTACACTGATTCTAAAAACAACAAAACTTATTGTAATTTTCTCAAACTGCAATGATCACAAATGTAAAAACATAATGTAAATAATACAGGTAATGTTACCAAGGTAACAGGGCATGTAGCTATATATTAAATAAATTAAACACACACACACACGCGCGCGCGCGCGCGCACGCAGACACAGCCCCCCCCCGGTAGCATAGATTTTAGCGTGTCTGCCTCGCGTTCAAGAGGTCCAGAGTTCGAATCCAGGTCAGGGTGAGTTACCTGGAGATGGTTATTCCGGGGTTTTCCCTTATCCTTAAAGACGAATGTCGGGTAACTAAGCTTTATCCATGAAGCATCATTGGACACTTTTGAGCATCATTTCACCCATTTCACTCACCGACCGATATGACTTAACGCTGGAGGACGTAAAATTAAAACACACACACGTACACACACACACGCACACACATATTCTCTCTCTCTCTCTCTCTCTCTCTCTCTCTCTCTCTCTCTCTCTCTCTCTCTCTCTCTCTCTCTCTCTCTCTCTCTCTCTCTCTCTCTCTCTCTCTCTCTCTCTCTCTGCAAAGTTACTGTATACATGAATAGTATTTAATACAGGGGGCTATGTATTTAAGTTAATCTAGAAAATGGCGGGTGGATATTAGAATTATACTACGTATTATGGTCATCGAAGCTACCTCTGAAATCATCACCTGTGATATGCTTCTTTAAAATCATAAAGAAATCAAGAATACAAAAATATACTTACAGGAAGTGAAATGCGACAAGATTGCCTTATGTAAGCGATCGCAGTTATACGGAACTCTGCTGTAATATTCTCTTGTTAAAAAAAATATAAAAAATATACGGGGGTGGTCTGAAAAGTTTCTGGTCTCAACATGAACATGGCAGCACTCGTAAATAAAAGCTAGTGTATTTTGTTGTTCATCTGTTGTCAGTTACTCACCAAAGTTTCAGCCATTTCAGACGCTCAGTTGTTATACAACAGTCTTTTTAGGGCGTTGATGTAAGTGTTTTTATAAAAATGGACAAAATCGAGTATCAAGCTGTCATTAAATATTTCTTTTTGAAAGGCAATACGCCTACACAATTCTAAGATGAGTTAGATTCTGTGTATGGGAACTCTGCAGCATCATTTGCCACATGACATTTTTGGCAGCTGAATTTAAACGTGGCCGTAAGAGCCTGGGAGTCGATGAACATTCCGGACGTCCAAAACGGCTACTACCGAAGAAAACATCGCCAAAGTTCAACAAATGGTGCTAGACAACCGCCGAATTAAAGTGAGAGAGACAACAGAGGCTATGAACACGTCTATGGAACGTGTTTGTGACATATTAAATCAACATTTAGATATGAGAAAGCTGTCCGCGGGTTTTGTGCCGCGTTTGCTCACTTTCGACCAAAAACGAGTTCGCATGAACATTTCCAACGCTATGTTGGTAAAGTTTAGGCGCAATAAATCAGTGTTTTGGCGCCGATTATTTACTGTAGATGAAACTTGGATACGCCATTATAGGCCCCAAACCAAAATAGAGTCCAAACCGTGGACTGCAAAGAGGAAAGCGGCTCAAGAAGGAGCAAAATTTTATTTTTTGGCTGGGAATGTGATGGTTACTGTTTTTTTGGAATATTCATGGAGTTTTTTTAATCGGTTATCTTTAAAAAGGAAAACCCGTTACAGGAGCATACTGCGTGAAAAGCTGAAGGTAGAAATTGTTAAAAAACGGCCTCATTTGTAGAACAGGAAAACCTGTTTCACCAAGACGACGCACCGTCTCACACCTCAGCGGTTGCCATGGCAAAAATCCTAAAAATACGGTTTGAACTGCTTTACCATCAGCCTTACTCAACAGATCTAGCCCTCAGGCGACTTTGTTTTTGTTCCCTCACATGAAAATTGCGCTCGGAGGACAGAGATTTTCGTCAAATGAAGAGGCAATTACCTTCGTGAACAATTATTTTGCATAGGAAAACACAGAGTACTATTCGAACGGGTTACAGAGATGACACCATCGCTGGGAGAAGCGTGTAGATTTTCAAGGAGACTGTGTAGATACAAAATTCTGAAAAGAAGCTTGTATATTTAGTAGGGCGGAAACCTTTCAGATCACCCATGTATCTATAAATTCCCTTATGAAAATTAAACATCATAACGTAACATAAGTCTACACCGATATATTCTTGACAGGTGTTCTTTATAGCCTAGGTTTGAGAAAGAAAGTAATTGCCGTCGCGTAACGTACAATCTACAAGTATTTACCACCTCAAAATGTACATATGCATATAAAAAATGTACTTATATTGTACCTAAAGGCGAAGTTTGGAAACCGGCAATCAAATGTTACCAGAATACGTTAAATGAATGAGGACGGTGGTTCAAATAAAACTGCAGCTTATTTCCTTTTATAATAAAACACTTTTTTACAACGGAAATATATAAAATATTTCCAATATAATTTATACGCTTTAACAAGTCTTTATAGCATTAGCGTTTAAAATCACAAAACATACAACACGCTGTGACCGTTAAAATTCCATTATATTAATATAGGAGTAGTGTGGTATGTTGCTCCATTGTTCTAAAAGCGAGAGCAATTCACTAATAAATTGAAATTTCGATCTCATCGCCGTATATGTGTGGAATGTGCCTGGAATGTGAATGTTGGTTTTGTATGAATGAGAATGTTTTGAATGAACAGAAATATCTCTACACCGTTTTATTAAGTTAATGTGTGCGTTTGTATACGACAGACTCGCCCAGAAAAAAAGGTTCCAATTTGTACAGCTACTAACAGCATGCGGATTGCGAATAAGAATGTTTCTAGCGAAGTTTCTTTGACCCGACATTATTCCATTGGTCGCTACTATGGCGAATCTCGTATGCCGGTCAACAGACTGAACCATGTTCCTATCTTAAGATAGAAGGACAAAGTCTAATAGCGCTGAAACTTCAAGGGCCTTACTACTATTGCTTCCAACATAGCATTGATTCTCTTTTATTCTCTTTTGGCTTGTTTCATCGATCTAACGCTCAATAGACATATACCAGGTGGCCCAACTGCCCCATCTTTCATGAAAAGCATATATACCTACATTTGCAAATCGCAGCGGTGTAAATCCTGGTAAACAGACGGCAGTAGCAGAACAAAGTTATGTCACGCCACTGCCCTCTGTTTAACTGGATTTCCCCTGTTGTGTTCTTCCCTTGTGTACTAGCGAACGAAGTGAAAGTGAAATGTGTAGTGTTAAACGCCTGCTTTTGCTGCAAGCGGCACCGCAGGTGGAGTGTGTGTGTGTGTGTGTGTGTGTGTGTGTGTGTGTTTGTGTGTAATATACGTCCTCCAACGTTGTCATATCAGACGATGAATGGAATGGGTGAAATGGTGCTCAAATGAGCCTGGGGTCCATTGAGCTTAGAGTTACGCAACATTCGTCTTTCAGAATAAGGGAAAACCCCGGAAAAACCTTTTTGGGGTAACTCGCCCTGACCGAGATTCGAACTCGGGACATCTTGAACGTGAGGCAGACATGTTACCATCTACGCTACCGGTGCGGGCTAGCAGGCGGAGACACTGACGCTACATGAGATGAACATGGAGCACCGCTGGAATGAGATGGCGGCAGAAACTGGAGATTTCTGAGAAAAACCGCCTCAGACCGTGTTTTCAACCACAAATCTCACTTAGCGGTCGTCAGGGATCGAATCCGGGCCACCTTAGAGCGGCTCGAGCAGTCTAAACACTCAGCCACAGCGCGGTCACATAAACGGGATATCTGCTTACGTGTAACACGGGGTATCTACGCCAACTGGTATACTAGAAGTGCAAGGAAACAATTTATAATGTGGCCACTCTCGTTAACTTCCGTAGAAATTATATACGGCCGGCCCGTAGCTCATTCGGTAGAGCACTTGCCTGCCGTGCTAGGGGTCCCGGATTTGATTCCCGGCTGGTGTGAGGGATTTTTCTCCGACCAAGATGATTTCCCATCTTCCCCAGAGTCTGTAAGTATGAATGAGAGCGCGAATGTGCGCCTGACCTAATGATACAACCAAATGAATACGAGTTAACCTTCGATATGTTCCAAAGGAGAACAGCCACCGATATGTCCATAGGAGTTAAAGGTAGAGTATAAATGGAAAAAAAAAGTTATATACGGCCGTGTAATTAAGAAGGCTTTAGGGGTAATCTGGTAAATTGCTCTCCCAACACTTTCTCTAAAAACTATTGTGACAAACTTGTTTTTCTGGAAATTAATTGTTTTTCACACTTACCGTGTGTAGGCTAAAGTATGGAAAGGTAGAGTCAGACTGAAAAATTCAGGGCCATAGCCGGGATTTGAACCACGGATCTTCTGGTCTCCGTCCAGCCGCTCTAACCATTGAGCTACTATGGCCAACGTGCCGATATGACTATCTTTCCATACTTTAGCCTACACTCGGTCAGTGTGAAAGAACAAATAATTTCTATTAATTAACCTAATAGTCGTTAACTATAAAGCCCCGGCCTTAAAGTACTTACATGTTGTAATTCGCCATTAAGGTACTTGTCTCATGCGTTTATGAGAACTCCTAAGTGGTTTATCGGGAAAAGCATGAGTCAGTTGGAGAATTTAATGTCATTTCGGCACGTTGGCCGTAGTAGCTCAAGGGTTAGAGCGGCTGGACGGAAGGCAGAAGATCCATGGTTCAAATCCCATCTATGGCATTGAATTTTTCAGTTTGACTCTATCTTTCCAAATTGGTTGTTATTTACAAAATATAGATTACTGAAACCTTTACATCAATAACAGAGGTATGCCAACAATGGTTAATGCTACACCAAATCGTGCGCCTTAAAGTGTTTCTCTTTCATCTACATAGTTCTGTTTTCTTCTTTCTGGGAAACGTATGCATATCAGGTAATTGAGCAGTTTAACGTTTGTATAGATGGAATTGAGTCTGAAGTAAAGAAGTCACCAAAGTAAATAACCAAAGCACTTTGTGTAATATGTTATAGCTTAGTATGATATAACTCGCTCCTAATGAAGCTAAAGTGGCCACACATCTGGTGCAGGGTGTGACACCGCAGTATTAAAGGGTATGTATCCGATAAGGTAAGCAAGCAGCGCCAACACTCTGTACTACTTACTGCAGCACTTTCCACGTACGCGGATTGTCGTTGTGAACTTCAAAGTAATAACAAGTCTGTCGTTAGGTTTAAAATAATTGGAATTTTGCTTTAAACTACTTATGTGTTACACTAAAATAAGATTTCCGTAAAAGGGCTTATTCAACTGAATGCTCCAGATTAATCGACACAAAATCTGCAACAATTACTTGATTACGTATTTACGTTTAGGGAAGAGGAAAATAAAAGAGTACAGTAGGCTTATAGTCAGACAATTTAAAGAGCTGGTCACTATTAGATGGCTTTGGAATTACGTTCTTTTTGCATCAGAGGCAGGAGGAGGGGAGAGGTTGAAGGAAATTGTGAAACTAACAATCACTTCTAATCTGAGAAAATTTAGGAATTTCAAAATTGAAACCAATAAGAAATAATATATCCAAACTATTTAACTAGACAAAATAGAAAGAAGAAATTATTTGTCAGAAATTCCATGATTTTGTCTGTATCTTACAGTTTACCAGTTAAGCAAGAGCTTTCCAGAAATAGAACCTCAGAGACTATACCTAAAAGATTTAATTCAAACATTTCAGTTTTTATCACCAGAGATCGGATCCCGTATACCTCAGCAATCACTGTACGCACACAGGTACTATATAAAGCCAAGCAGTACATCAACAAACGTCCGTGTCAACAAGTATACCGATGCGAGATGGTGTATAGTCCGGTATAGATACAAAATGTAACCTACGTAAAACTATACCATCCTCCTCATTGCGTTCGATGCGGGAATTACAGTGAACAACCATGTACATTCGTAAATTGTCGAATGTGAATTTTCTGCGCCTCTCACTGAAACAATATAAAAATATTGGGAAAAAGTTCGTTCAATGTTATATAACATTAATGTTGCATATGAGTAGTACAAATCATTTTCATATGTTTGTCCGAGACTTAGTTTATTTCTTATATTATGCACCACTAAAATCCAGTATTTTTGTGTAGAATACTGGACAATACATTTTGTGTTCGTTTGGTAGGTGGTGCTTTCTCTACATTGTAGATTTTTGCAGACGCCTCCTCGACTGCTTTTAGACAGCTCGAAGGTACACTTTTTAACCTGCTTAATGGTTGTTGATAATACCCAAAACTTTTGATTTATAAAAAAATGACTGTCCAATAATTGTTGTGAAAGTAATGCTATTAACACAATATGTCCAACAACTTGCATTCCCTGAAAGGCAGGTATACCTGCGTGGGCAGCAGTAGTTGTAATGAAACAAAAGCTACGCATTGCGAACCGGACTATCCCTGCGTAATGTCCCGGGACTGACGTCAGCAGTTAGGTATATACTTTGAGACTCGTAAACCTCATATCCCTTCAAAGGTGTACGAGCTCCAATGTCTGGTTATCACAATATCTTGAACCTGTGACATTTTTGTCAAATTAGCCCGCCTCAGTGGCGTGGATAGTATCGAGTCTGCCTCAAGTTCAAGAGGTCCCAAGTTCGAATCTCGGTCTGGGTGAGTTATCTGGATAAGGCTTATTGCAGGATTTTCCCTTATCCTGAAAGACGAATGTCGGGTAACTCTAAGCTCTATGGATCCTGGCCTCGTTTGAGCATCATCTCACCCATTCCATTCATCGACCGATATGACTTAACGTTGGAGGACGTAAAAGACAACAAAGTAGATCCATTTTTTCTGAAAATTTTTTAGATTAACGTGATGTTTAGGATGGGAGTATCTTTTTCTTTTGCTTTTTTTGAAATCGGGGGATTTGTATTTCGCATTCCTGAAAATCGCTGATATACCAAGCGTGATATTCAACTGTCTTCTGTTTTTGATTTATGCCATTTACGGATAGTTTAGCCCAGAGGTCCCACTCCCATTAGTCCTGAACCCGTATTAACTGGACCCGGGCCTCCTTCGACCAGGGAGTATCCGAGCTGTCCCAAAGGGCGCTCGGCGTCCTCCGTGGGGCTTCCCATGGGACAAGACCTAGAGACTAACAAGCCCCCCCATCTGGTCCTATGGACTCAAGACGGGATGGAAGTGGATACGCCACTTGCGCGCGTCGACACTCAAGGTGAAGACTACCGAAAAACCTCGGTGGGGCTGCCTGGTGATCTAGCACACCTACTACTAGCTTTGCAGGCTAGTACCCGGGAGAATTAATGGCTTCCCGCAACGCCCTCCGAAGACGTACCCGATTCCCACGGGTTTCGGGAACAGACTGCCCCCTCGAGTCCATCCCAATCCGAACAACTCCCGAAGGAGGGGCTCGGCTGTTCGGCCCGAGGTTCCTCTAGTAACGTCAGAGGTACCACGAGTGCTAAGGGTCCGCAGCGCCCGCACTTTGGCAGCTGAAAGGGGCGGATCCCTTCCACTACGGGGGCCTTTTACGCATAGACGCATGACCACGGAGGGGGGGATTCAGTAAGCTAGAAGAGTACATATCTGCGATGATATGTTGGGGTGGAATACAGGGCGCCGGAGTAGAGTAGTGTTTCCGTTCGGGGCACCTGATAAGGGTCCCGAGTTCGATTCTCGGCTGTGGGGTTTGGCGGTTTTAAATCAGCCCTATCAACGCCTTCAGCTCCGTCTAACAAATGTGAAGTGTCCCCTATGCCCAACATGGTTCGGAGTCCACGGTATAAGCTGTAGGTCTTCTCACCTCACCGGCATTTTCGCTATCAGCCTACCATTGTAGGTAATGGACAACACCCTCTGGGTGCCTCCACCCGAGAAATGGTTCCGGTCATCACGAGCTAGGGCAAGGTTACCCCGAATGACAAAGCTTCCATGTGGGGTGTGTGCGTAACTAACCAACCAACAATAAACTTGTTTCTGTTTTTGTAACAGCTGTATTTCCTTGTTTTCACAGCGAAAAACTTTTAATGTAATTAAAATATTGGTTAAATCCAATAAATTTACACGGGGACTTAATAGTTGATTTTGTTAAACTTTCTGAATTTTGTTTGGATATTTTTTTCCCTTTTATTAGTGGATTTTTTCAACAAACTTCTGCCTTAGCAATGGGTAATCTTCTTTCACCTTTTTTTGCTGAAATTTTTGCGACTTTTTTCGAAATGCAAGTCACTAAAGCATTCCCTTTAATTTTTAAAGTTTGGTATAGATATGTTCATGTTTTTGCAATTGTTCCTGATAAACTCATAAACGATGCTTTAAAATTACTAAATTTGCAAGATAAAGCTATAAAATTTGCACCAGAAATTGAAATTAATGGATTTGTTCCTTTTCTAGATCTAAAGATAATAAGAAATAATAAATTAAACTTTGGTATATATAGGAAGTCTACTCTTATTGATAATTGCATTAAAAATAAAGATATTAACCCTTTTTCACATAAATTTGTTTTTTCAATAGTTTTATTAATAAGCATACCCCTGAATAAAGATGGATTTAATAAATATAAACATATTATTAATACTGCTTTAATTAATGGTTTTAAGTAAGACTTTATAAATGAAAATATTGAAAAATTAAAATATCAAAAAACTGTTACTGATACTTCTACACTTAGATAAATAAAAGACGATTATAATTTTAAAAATTTATTTACCATCCTTGGGTTAATAAACAATTTCAAGAAATTTTTAAAGAGTTTGGTATAACCTTAGTTCCTCAAAATAAATATAGTATTAAAACATTATTGCATTTCCCTAAAACAGATGAAATTCGTAATAAAAAATCTGGTATTTAACATTTAATTGCTTCGATTGTGATAGTTTATATTGGAAAGACAAAACGTAATTTAGAAACCAGAACGAAAGAACATTTTCGTAACATTAAGTACAAACAAACTGATAAATCGGCCAGAGCAGATTATTTTTGGTCATTTAACCATGAAATAAATCAAGAAGTTAAATTATTACAACAATTAAATTGTCCGGTAAGTTTAATAGTTTGGGAAAATATATTTATTTTAAAAAACAAACATTGCGTAATGAATTTTGAAATACCGGCAGTCGATTCTGTTTTTAAATTTGTTTTATTTTTAGCTTTTGGTAGTAATAATATGAACATATGAACATCTGGCGTTCGTAACGATGGCGACAGCTTTTTTGTTTCCGGCTGAGGATGTGTAAGAGTTTTTTTTCATGAAGTCGCGATCCCGGGCAATTTGTAAGAAAAGTGCCATCATTTCTTATAAGTTATGTGACGTTTTAAGTTACAAATTGTTATATTTGTATATAGATAATTTCTTTACTTATTATGCTTAGTAAAGAAAGCCAAAGTATCTCTGGAAATAATGTCTAGGTTTATTTAAACTGCCTCTAAAATCTGCAGTTACCAAAATTACAAATTCTGGGTTTACACGGGTGTGCGTGCGAGCGCGCGTGTGTGAGAGAGAGAGAAAGAGAGAGAGAGGGAGAGAATTTAAAGCTGATAAAGAAATTTCAAAACAAATAAATCCAAAGGTTGAAAGCAACAGTAAACGAATCAACACCGTTGCGATAGGCAATTGTTCCAAAGTCAACGTTTCGCATATAGATGAACCTCCAGTACTGATGCAAACTTGCCACGTAATGATCACATTCAAATATTATACAATGTTTTATATTGAATGAAAATAGTTTGAAAGTGATAATATACAGATCCCTAAACCCCCAACCTACCAATTTAAACGTTTGAAATACCTCATACACTCTGTAACCGTATAAAAAACAATGAAGAAAAATAGGTATTCCTTCCAGTTGTTAATATTTCTGTGGCCGTGCGTCCATATACGACATCCATTTGTTTTTTTTACACTTTTACAACTTCGTTACACATTTCCTCTGTTTGAATTAACTACGTGGTCCAGATAATACCACCTGACTCAGTGTGTGTTGGACATGCAATTCTTTAGTTCTCATCACTGCACCATACCATTTTGCTTCGTCACGTGTCCACATAGGGCTCACTGCTAAGCAACTATACTTTTACACGTGCCTGTTACGGCACGTGTCCATAGATACCTTACTGCTAGGCAGCTGTAATGGGCAGATAGCAGCTTCCACACGTGTTCACAAAGGTCATAGTACCAATTAAATATACTTGTGGTTCTATACAACAAATGACAGTTTCCACAATGTCCATAGGGATATTAGTGATGGGTTGAGGCAGTTGATCATGTGTTAGTGCACATCACAATGTAAACTGTGCACGAACACAATAGCGGTTCTCTTAGAATGCATGCCGTTGTGCAAATAAAACGGACAGGTATATGAAAATTGATTGTTCTTTCACACTGGCCGTGTGTCAACTAAAGTATGGAAACATAGAGTCAGACTAAAAAATTCAATGCCATAGCTGGGATTTGTACCACGGATATTCTTGTCTCCGTCCAGCCACTCTAACCATTGAGCTACTATGGCCAACGTGCCGATATGACATTAAATTCTCCAGCTGACTCGTGTTTTTCGCGGTAAACCACAAGGAGTTCTCAAAAACACAGGAGACAACTACCTTAATAGCGACTTACAACGTGTAAGTACTTTAAGACCCGGGATTCATATTTAGCCACTATTAGCTCAATTAATGGAAATTAATTGTTCCTTCACACTAGCGGTGTGTAGGACGCACTATGAAGGGGTAGATCCAGACTGAAAAATTTAATGCCATAGCCGGGATTTGAACCACGGATCTTCTGGTTGCCATCCAGTCGCTCGAACCCTTGAGCTACTATGGCCAACGTGCCGATATGACATTAAAATTCTCAAACTGATTCGTGTTTTTCCCGGTAAAACACTTAGAAGTTCTCATAAACACCTGAGACAGCTACCTTAATGGCGATCTACAACGTGTAAGTACTTTAAGGCCCGGGCTTTATAGTTAACCACTATTAGGTCAATTCACGGCAGTGTGAAAGAACAACCAATTTCCTCCTTAACAGCTGTGACTGTGCTACGATTGACGTAGCCACTCTCAGTGTTGTAAGATAGCAGGGCAATTAAGACATTGACACACTCTGAAACCCGTTTTCATTTTACATTTTCTGCGATAGTAAAATTACTCAGGTCCTCCTACATCACAGTTCCAAATACTTCTGTGTGAAACACTGTGCAATTATTTGCAATAGTAGTTTGTCCTTGGATATAGGTCATGTGCCGAACCTCACTAGTTGTTCATCGCCAAGATTCTTATATCGAAAACCGAGATATCCTATGAAGCAATATTGAGCACTAATTAGGTAAGGCAACATGTATAATCAATACTGAGATATCCAGGAAAAAATGGATATGTTGAGATGTTGATAAGCTATCCATCTAGGATTCCCAGCTTACACTAAGCAGTGATCAGTAACCCCAGCCTCAGTGTGTAAATAAATATGAGAGTGTATCTTATCTTGTTGCTGTATGGGATATATTAGAGAAGTTATGGGCTGAAAATCTGCAACAATCAGTGGATATTTCTTGAGGATATGGGAGTACTATGGAATCTATTTACAAAATAATGAAATGAATATGGAAACGTACTTAACCAAACAGATCCATAGAGTAGTAATTTACTCCACAGCATTTGTAAAACTTCCTCAGGGATGAAACGGGAAAACGAGTGCTTTAAAAGACACAAAGATATGATGTGGGGCTTTAGTTACTGGCCCATTGTTAATCAAAGCATTTATTGCAATTAATAAAATATTGTAGTGGACTGTCAAACGATAGGAACCGCAGTTTCAGCAGGACGAGGCCTCAATCAGTTTGTTCAATCAGTTCAACAAATATTTCCTCGTGCTTCAGGCTAACATTTTATACTACTTCCAAAGACTGAATGTAATTATTTACCTGTTGCTTAATTCATAGGTAAACCTGAACAAATTTAACAAGCCATAATTTTTGAACCAATAGGATACACGTGAAGCTTTGGGAGAATATAATACACAATTCGGAAGTTACATAACACTACTCACATCTCAAAAAATGTTGGAAGTATCCTCCACCAGCATCCATACATGCCTGCACTCGTCTCACCATATTCTCTGAAGTTTTACGGAGATTATCCTTGCCAATGTTACTTATTTCGATTCGAATGGATTCCCTGAGAACATCAATTGTCCGTGACCTATTCTTGTACACTCTATTGTTAGATAGCCGCAGAAGAAAACATCCGGTGAGGTTGGGTCAGGTGATTTGGGGAGCCACAGACTTTTGAGATTGTTCGATTATCAAGGAAACAGGTTACAAGTTCCATGGTGTCATTAGATGTATGGAACGTTGCTCCATCTTAATGGAAATAACCTTCTCTCAATTCGATATCATCTAGTTGCTCCACAAATGTCTTGAAGATACCCATATAAACTTCAGTGTCTATAGTCGTATCATGTATAGATGCTGGTGGCGGACACTTCCAACATTTTCTCTGGGATGTAAATAGTGTAATGTAATCTCCCAATCCTATATTATATTCCTCCAAAGTTGCACGTGTTTTCTATTATTGGTTAAAAAGGCATGACCTTCTGAAATGGTTTAGGTTTATATGGATCGCAGCATACATGCATCGCAAATAATGGAACCTGAACAGAGGACTCACTTTTATTGAAAGCTGTAACGCGTAGATTATATACATAAGTTTACTCCTTTTAATGCTTATATTAGTTAAGGCCAATTATTGTACTCCGTTCAAAAATTCAATGTCGCTATTTCATCAGATTATATATATATATATATATATATATATTGTCACCCGAACTTCGGAACTCCCGATAGAACCGGCCAGCAGGAGGGACAGATGGAGGCATTCAGGCCAAGCCTACCCATTTATATTGTAGCAATCACTGAAGGGGATGGTGAGGAAAGTGTCACTGGTCGCTGGCCGCCTCCTTCCCCTCCCTTTGACGTCTGGAACAGTCGGGATATTTCATCTAACTCGGAACGTTCTAGATAGGTCAGTTGGTCTTATATAAGCGACGCGCCGGGCCGAAGAATAGTTCAGTTCTTGGCAAGCAGCCGTGAGGAGCGCCGAGTGAGTTAACGGACCGGAAGACTGTGAACGTGCATCGGAGGAGTTTTACGTAACTGTGACCGTGCAGTGGACCTGTGACAGACGAACTGACGAATTGTAGTTATGTGCATTACGTAATTCTGTGTAATCGGCAAGTGTTCCGGCTGTAATTCGGTGGAAATAAAGAACATTTTTGAGTTGTGCAATTGGAATTTTAATTTCACGAACCCACAAAGTCACAATATATATATTTGGACCTCCTGAAATAAAAAACAGTGCTTTTATAAAAAAAGCTGCATGTGTAGGCATACTTTTTTCAAAAACAAAAAGTTTATTTAATGCTAGACATGGTATATAAGACCAACGTCCCTCAAAGATTCGATGCATGGATTTAAAAGGTATCCATAATTACAGTTTATATGAAAAATTCTTCAAAAGTTGTGAATTTATTAGAATGGCCCTGAGGATCTTTATTAAATTAAAATATCGTGAAGATGTTTTCATAAAAACGAAATGTATATGTTGAGGATTCTGGGAACAGCCCAAGTAGTGCCCTTCATTACTTCAAACACTTTTGCATAACCAGTAAACTGTAAAGACCTCGTTAAAATATTACGAGATATTCCTTTTTATTGGTTTACATTCGAAAATAAATATAATTTTCTGGTTTAAATTGTTATTCATTTTTTTAATTTCCACCCTGTGACCATGCAAAGAAAACGGAATTACAAAGCCATCACACAATGACCGGCGTTGCAGTTGGGTAAAACAATGAGAAGAGAAAATCATGTGAGTGCAAAGTCGGAAAGTTTATTTTCTTAACGTGAATGTGTTGAGGCATTTTACATAATATAATATTGAGTGAGAGCTCTCGGACATGCCGTCGGGAACCCTGGTTTCAAAATCCGTGGGCCTTCGGACATCTTCGTTATTTCCCTCAGTCGACAAAGTGAATACGATCCAAAGTTCCACCTGACTTCTGAAATATTAATAAAACTCCAAATACAATATAACAACAAACGCTGTAACATCTAACCACAAATAATAAAAGCACTTAAACCTGATGGCAGCTTAATGCTCTCTGCTTGCCTTGTGATAAACAAATGTACAGTTGCTTAGCACTAAGGTCTTCCTGAGCATGTAACGAAGTCAGGGTAATGAGACTTGGAAGGCCTACTGTCCATTACACATAGACCACGGGCATCTAACAAATCCGTTGGCACTATTTCTTATGTGTTACACGTACATAACTTTCTCTATTTCGTCTTGTACAAACTATTTTCTAAAATACCTTTTGAAGTAAAAACTTTTTTAGGCACGTTTAGCACCTTTTATGGGTAGTGAATTAAACTCAACCGGCACGCTGGAATATGCTACACTCATTCGGGTGAAGTCGGCTCGAGTCAGCTCAATCCGAACGAACCCGGAACACTCATTCGTTATTTCACTCTTATGTTGTCCATATCGCTATACACCATAGATTTTCTGTCACACTCAACAGCGTATCAACAACACCCATCCAGGTATGTTTTAACATATTTCAAATAATATGAAAAGTTCAGAAATCCTACATGAGTTACATTAAAAGAATAAATGTCTTAGGGCCGTTCTTACAAACGTCTGTCAAATGCCGGTAACCGATCCGGTCAGATAACCTTCTGTCATTTAACAAGTCTAATTCCACTTTAAATAACAATAATAGTAAAAAATAACAGATAATATCGCCGAAGTTCGGTATTTGAATAACTAAAACCATAATAATGAAAAATAAAACGAGTGTGCTAATTGCAAACAGACAATTTCTGTTTCAGTTACAATTTATAGGTTATGTTTTTCCACAAACTGGAACAACCGAGGGTCGAGAAAATGTCTTAATCTCAGTACCAATTGTGACAGAACATTTGAAATGAATATGACATGTAATGAAATATGTATGAAAATATGTACGAACGTGTAATAAAATTGCAGTAATGAGTATATGTACGGATATGTAATAACATGTGTAAATGTATACGTAACCAACCATTGCCGAATATTAAAAAAATAAATATGCAAATAAGGAAATGAATATCATGTAATTATGTTATAAGATATGTATGAACTTGTATTTTTATTGAAAATAAAAATGCAATTAAGCATCAAGAAAGAAAGTATGAAAACTGATGGTGATTTTATTTTACGTCCTCTGTACATCTTTATGTATAACCCTCTTCGCACGGTCGAGATTCCGTGGTCATTCAGTTGTTTCAAAGTATTTTCATTTGCAAGTACACTTAGCGTAAGGCATGAAATGTTTAGCTCGCAACTGGCTTCTTTGCGCAAGAATAAGTGTCAACATTGAAATTTTAAACTTATTTTTAAGAACAATATATAAAGAATAGCTTTTATGCTTTCGCGTCTGTCTGTATCATCTTAAATGAGCTAAGTGTTTGACGCAGATGTTTGATTACACATTACCTTGTACGTATAGTCAGAATATGCGAATAGCTTAGGCGATTGTCAAATGTTTTAAATACTGATTGCTCTGATATGCTTTGTAGATACGTTACACGTGCATGGCGAGCAGTAAAAAGAGGAATAACGACTTTTCATTTCGGAAAACTGAAAGCAAATGAAGATCGCTTATACAAAACGGTTCAGTTTTGGCACGTTCTTCGAGTTTACCCTCTAATTTGTCAAATAGTGAACAAGAATCGCTAAATATAGCAAGAAACCAACGACAGGGGATCGCTCTCAACTACAACAATAAAACTTCGTGGGTTTCCAGGTAATTAATTAAATATTAAACATTCTAGAATCACATAACCTAAGAATAGGATAGGTTAAGGAAAGCAAATGGCTGCAAATAGCAGCCAACAACGCCCCCTAAAGAACGTTAATCACACAGACACGCTAAAACAACTGACAGTAACAAATCCAAAGAATGTAAATAGAAGAGATTCCACTACAGTACTGACAACAAATAACAAAGATATTTCATTTCAGCAAATTACATTATCAAAGGCACTGCATAGGCCACCCAACAGAAAACAAGCAATTGTTATTGAATCTAGAGAGAGCATTTCAATTAAAGGTTGTGTTCTAGCGGTAGCTAAACTTACGGACCCAGCAAACATAAGATTTATATCAAGAATATCAAATGGACGATAGAGTAGCTGGCACGCTTAATTTATAACTTGACTATGAAATTGGTCAAAGTATACAACTATTAAAACATGTACAATCTGTTAGCGAACTGGATTTTTGGGAAACAATTTATATTCTAAATAGTGAATAAGAAAGTATTTTGAATTTTGATATACCAGCATTTAGTAGTGTTCTACTATTTATTAAACAAGTCAATAAAGGCAATCCCAATGTAGTTCAATCCCCTATTATGAAAACATATACTAATGATGAAGGTAAATTTAACTCATATTTGCCCGCCTCGGTAGCGTAGATGAAGGAATGTCTGCCTCATGTTCAAGAGGTCCCGAGTTCGAATCTCGGTCAGGGGGAGTTACCTGGATAAGGTTTTTTCCGGGGTTTTCCCTTACCCTTACAGACGAATGTCAGGTAGCTCTAAGCTCTATGAACCCTCGACTAATTTGGGCATCATTTCACCCATCTCATTCACCGTCCGATATGACAACGTTGGAGAACGGAAAATTACAACAACAAAAAAACTCATTTCAACCAATCTAGGACACTCATGAAGCAGATGGAAGAGAAAGTACATCTACTTCAACAGACAACTGGCAGCCAGGGTATTGTTCCAGAAACGGATATAGAAGAGGAAGTATATTTGCCTCCACAAACATCCAACAGTATAACTTCACACATCCTGAGACGATGCAACTCCAAACTGTTAATAACACAGGTGACAAGCAATCATCTTTGCCCAGCCATTTTACACTTACGTCGACGAAAGTTGGGGGACTACTTAATCCTGAGTGATTCCTTCAGTGCACTTCAAAGCCTACGGCAGCTTTGCAACTACCACGCTATTGTGCAGCATATCCAGGATGCCCTTCACGTTTTACACGCTTCTGGCGTTAGCGTGGTGTGTGCATGGATCCCTGGTCACGTAGGCTTGCGGGGGAATGAAATGGCGGATTCAGCAGCCAAGACGGCTACCATGAAGCCCGGGGTTGGAGTACCATCTGTGACATCGGAAGGTTTTAGGGTCGTATTGCGGAGAGCTGTACCAACCTGCTGGCAGGAAGAGTGGTCCGCTCTCCGCAATAATAAACTTAGATCTGTGAAACAACTTTCGATTCCCTGGGCTACCTCATGTCGTTCATCTCGTCGCGAGGAAGTGAGAATGGCCCGGTTGCGTATTGGGCACTGCTTCTTTACTCATACTTTTCTTTTTCAAAAGGAGCCTGCTCCACTGTGTCCGTTTTGCAAGGAAGCGTTATCTGTCCGCCACGTGCTGCTAGAGTGTTTTTGCGTAGCACACCTTAGGACGTCCCTGCAGCTGCCGGCCAGCTTTGCAGAAATGCTCGCGGATGATAATCAAGTAGTGGAGAATGTTTTAAGATTCCTTTCTAGATTAGACTTTAGGATTTACCGAATAGAATTTTTGGCATTTTAGTTTTATATTTCATTTGTTTTTGAAGTTTTTTATGTGCATGTATTATTTGTAAGTTTATTTACATTTTATAGTGTTTTAGAGAAATTTAAATATGGCTTTTGCCATGACTAGTTTTTCAAAATGGGCGCTGATAACCTTTGCAGTTGAGCGCCCTTATACTCATCATCATCATCATCATCATCATCATCATCTGTGCCCAGTAAAGTCTGTTTAGTTAACTGGTGTGCGCGTCGGCCGCTGCCTTTAACGGACCCTCATAATCGTTTTACAACCCCCTACCCTCCTTCTCCCAGATTTTTCTGCCAGGTTGCCACCTTTCTCGATACGTCATGCGTATCGTAGTAGGTTTCGTCTAAATAAATTGTCATATGTCCATTACTGCAAAACTTATTTATTTCTGCCAAGCTACAATTCTACTGGATTCCATAGTAACCCTTATCTTATTCAAAGTGCGGTAATTGAAACCCAGCTCCTTTAGGAGGCCGCGCAAGGTGCAGTGCCGATAAGGAAAGTCACAAATGTCTTGCAAATGTGCAACCAATTCGTCTAAGGTGGGTGCTCTCCCTTTTGCATAGAACCTATAAATTTCTCGACGAATTAAATCGCATGTGAAATTATCTACTTTAGAGAAACGTTTCCTTTTGTTTTCACACTTGATCGGCGTCTTTGGTACTCCTTTCGTCACAATATTCTTGCTGTATTTCTGTGAATACCCAGGATTTACCATCAGGTTCATTGCATGGTCCCTTACCAAGATTATTTTTCAGCATATATTTATATGTGTTCAAAACAAGCGCTTTAATTTGCTTAGAAACAGTTCCCGTTATAACTTTGTTTTGTGAGGCTTTTCCAGCAATATAACTCGGCCCAGTTATTCACACTATTGTCATCACTTTGATTATTTTCACTTGACTGAAAGTTATCTACTACTTCAATTGGATTTATCACTGCATTTCCCTACCGCGGTCTCCACATCGACAACGAATTTCTGCACGTAATGAAACAGATCAACTGAAAGTTGGAACTTTGGCCACTGAGACTCCACGTGGAGCAGACATGCGACTGTCACTTCGAGAAAATCAGGGTTGCTATTGGTCCTCAACGACAGTATTCCATTTCTGAAGTGTGGAGATAGATTTATGACGGTCATTAGTGGGCGGGAGAGTAGTTTCATTTGAGCGGCAAACTGTACTCCCGTTCACTAGACATGCTTTACCAATATTCTAGTTCCAAAATTTGGCATCACAAATCAGAAGACCTCTAATGGGCGGAGTCTTGACTTTCTAGGAGAGACAGACGAACGTTCTCAGACATCACTGTTAACACTGACAATTCTTCTTAATCAAATGGACGAGTTTGCCTTTACTTAGAAACAACAAAATAGGAGATGATCTTACGACCAAGCATCAATGCATAGTAATAAACAACGAATCACTGCACCTCAGAATTCTACTGACAAAATAAGAGAATCTGCCTATCTAATGTGTGTCCTGTTATCCCAAACAAGACCATAGACCACCCTACCTTCTGTGTGCAACTCTTTTAGCGTGCTCATCACCGTCAAACACATCACAGAAGAATGCAAGAAATATCAACAGAAGCGAATAGAAGCTAATGTTCCCATTAAAATCACAGACGCGCTTATAATATATATATAAAACAATGTTGTACTTTTGTAACATTACGGAACTTTGTAAACACATTTGATATGAATGCTAATATAATGTAACTTGAATGTTAAGATGTAGCGATATGACATGTAAGTTAAAGCAACAAAAGATAAACTAAATTAAAAAAATTGAAAGCATTAGAAGTTTAAATCAATTACCAGAAATATCTCTTAATGGTTAGCTGAAAAACAGAAGACGGTAAAACAAATGAAACCTGATTTTGACTCAATCTGTCTCTACCTATTCTAATCATCGCCTGCACACGGCCAGTGTGGAAGAATGATTAATTTCCAAACCTTATTTTCTAATATGCACTTTTATTTCGAATCTTTAATTGGCAGAGAATGTATTTTTGTTCACAACAGGAATTGTGAAATGAGAGTATTTTACGGTGCTGTACGTTGGAACTGTAAACGGCTATATATGTTTAATACAGTTATACAAACATGCACAAACTCTACTCAGTGAACCATACCGCGGAGCATATGATGCTGAAAATGTAATTTAACTTTGGGAAATATTTCTGTTTAATTTGAAATACGCAAATCAACCATGGCCACCATTTCACAGAAATGCAAACATTGACCTCTGCTTTGTAACTGGCTCTGTGTAGCTCGACAGAACTGTTATCACAAATATTCAATCAATTCTACGTATTCCTTATCAAATTCAAATATCGGAAAAAGTGACACATCCCACACGACTGTTGGATTGTGATTCTAACTACATTATAAAAGAATCTCGGAAAGAGCGAGTTGTCTAGATAAGGCTATTTTTAGTGTTCTCACTTATTTTAAGGGGGAAAATATCACTAAACTCTTAGCTCTAGAGTCCAGAGGCTCATTTCAATTTCGTTCATTTAGCAACCAATTAAAATCAAGTGAATTAGTCATTAAAACAAGAAAAAGGGTATACTTATGACCAGATATCGGAGCGCGTACACCTTTAAAGAGATATGAACGCTCCGTTCATGTTCCTTTATGCTGGTAGCGATGGTCATTCGGTTTGTCATATATATGGTGTCCCACATTTACAGGGAATGCGGTACACTCCCGGAACTTGACTTTAATGCAACCTGAGAAATGTGGGCGGACAGAGCATTGTTTTGAAAACGAACGTAGAGCCAATTTTCGGGAGATGACCATCTTGGCAATATGAAACAGTTACTGGGAGCGGAGAATTAAAGAGGCTTTGGCAATTTCCTCGGAAAGGTGCACGGTTAGTAGTGATACTAGATTTCAGTTCATCTCCTCTTGGAAACCGGTCTTAAAATGGAAATCCATCGACTTAAGAGGCACATATCAATACAGCCTGATAATCAAGTTAAGTAGTTACGTTTCTTTGATATAATTTTCTATACTCGCGCCATCTCCTGACCTGACAATTTAATTTACTGAGAACAGTCTTTTCTTCAGTAATGCGAATTTTGATAGTGTTTTGTTTTTGTTTACATTTGTGTTATATCCAGTTTCATTTGTGGTTATAACATTTAAATGTTTCCAAAGGCTATGTAAAGTTTGCTGTATGAAAATGGTTTGACACAGCATGTTCTCTTTTAAATTGTAATAAAACCTGATAATTTTAAAGTTCCATAATTATATATTTACGGTGAGAACCTTCAAATAAAATATGAACACGAAAAGAAACTTTGAATTTTGTAGGTACACGTTGACAATGTTTTTAACAAATCTAACCTCAGTTTATTACTCTACTACTTCCGCTTACACAAGTATATCATCCCCCCAGAAAAGATTCAGTTAAACTAAACATATTGATGATATTATAATACTTATTTAAGAAATAACATTAGTAATATTAGCCGCAATTAAATTATTTTCTGGTGATTGCATGTTTTCTCCCAGCCGCCTACCGGCACTTGTTTTTAGAAGAAAACTTGCAACTGTTTGGAAACGACAGTGGTTTGTTTCTCCTACGAAAACAGCTTGTCTACAGCGAAGCAAACGTATAAAACACTCTTGACAGGTAAGATGAACTTGGTTAACGTTTCCGTAAACGTAAAGTGCAATGTATGTATATTTATCCAACACTTACGTGTAAAGTTGCACTTTAATTATATAAATTAACCTACTAAAGTAATACTTTGATTTTAAGGATGGATAAAATGCCACTTTAAAAAATATCCTGATGATGGGAGAGATGCACACTCCCGAAACGTCCATTTCTAATAGTCTTTTCACCTGGCTTGCTTCCCGAGAAGAAAGTGAGCATATTCGTCTCCAGGAAAGCTTCACGTGTTAATTTATTGCTTCCTGTATCACCCATATGCAGGTAGTAAGGAAAAGCTAACGTGATATTTAAAGAAACATCCAATTTGTGTATTTATGTGTGTATTTGTGTAAATAGTAAATACTTTAAATGCAGAGTGTACTAAATTTTGAATTTGGCTTTCAAATGTGGACCCAGACTTGAAAAATGCAATGCCATAGCCGTGATTTGAACCACAGATCTCCCGGTTTCGGTCCAGTTTCTCTTAGCCATTGAAGTTTGTAGTGTTTAACGCCCGCCTGTACTACATACGGCACCGCAGGCGATGACACTGATGATACATGAGATGAAGATAGAGCAACGGTGGAATGAGATGGCGGGGGAAACCAGAGGTCTCGGAGAAAACCCGCCACAGCGCCGTGTTGTCCATCACAAATCTCACTTTGCGGTCGCCTGGGATCGAACCCGGGCCGCCTTGGTGAGAGCCAAGCGGTCTAACCACTGAGCCACTGCGCGGCCTCTTGGCCATTCAGCTACCATGGTAACATGCCAGCATGCCAATAAATTCACCAAATGGCTCATATTTTTGATAAACCTTTAGGAGTTCTCATTTACAATGTAATACATACCTTAATGATGACTTACTATGCTGTAAGTACTTTACATCCCAAGCTTCAAAGAGTCAACATGAAAAATTCAATGCCACGGCCAGGATTTGAACCACGGATCTAATGGTTTCCGTCCAGTCGCTCTTCACTACTGAGCTACCGTGGCCAAGTACTTACAATAGTAAGTCGCCACAAACTATGTATCTCCGATGTCAGAGCCCCTAGCGGTTTACCAGAGAAATATATGAGTCAACTGCAGAATTTAATGTCATGACGGTTTTGAATTTTCCATGTTGACCATCAATCCAAAGTCAAAGCCGGTATACGGATGGTGTGCATAAATGGTTGATCTCTATCAATTAACCAAGCTTCACAGTTTACACCATTATCATAAATTAATTTCCATCAGTTGACCTCATAGTGGTCTGAACTATGAAGCCTGAAACGTTAAAGCTTACATCATAATAAGTGACCACTAGCTCATATGAAATATCCAACGTGGTTCGTATTCCACGATAAAAGTTGTAGAGCTCGGCGTTCCTGCGCCATCCAAGGGTTAATAAACAGTGGGACTGCTTCTCTTTTATACCATATGGGAAACCTACGAATCAAAATATTGAATGGGATTTCTGAGAAATAATCACAGGTTCCTGGAATGCCATTCTCTGGATATCTGTCTTTAACGTTATCTTTATTCCTGGTATAGATGTAAGCTTCTCTGAGAATATCATGGCATTTTGCTCGTTCTTTTTATATGCTCATCTTTAAAATGAAAGATAATGGAGTACGGAAAACAAAGAAAAACCCCATCATGAGACGGAATTTCTCCTTTACTATTCAGGGATTTAGAAGCGAAGAGGAAGATCCTCTCGGAAGAACAAAAAGATTGAAAGCTTTCACACAAAAATATCCATTTCATTACCCGTTATATTTCCTTTCAGGGAGTGAATCAATAGAAGCGCCCCACACCAAGGCACACGTCGCCAAGCTGGTGAAATTGCGTCGAAGGAAGAAAGCAACATTTTGATGGGCGGATTTTCTCAACCAAGTTGGTCGGGACGTGACAAAGCTCCTGATGTGAAGGGCAAGCCAAAGATCCCATGACATTTTTGGGAGCGTTTGCGATCAATAGACTCACTCGAACGTTCGCAAAATATGTTGCAGCACACAACCTCCATAGGAAACCTAATATTCTGTATCCATTTATTCCTATTTTAACTTTAATCTAATCACAATATCATCGTTATGATTTACTTTTACTATGAGCTTCGTGACCGAAGATGCGCCTAGTGCAGTGATAGTTTTGCTTGACAACAAAACCCAGAGAAGTTGAAGGAAGCTGCTACAAGTTACAAGTTTACAGAATTATTATATCGTGCCACTTCTCCGCAAGCTTCATAGCGACTTTGAGTTCTGGGGACTGGAGGGGCAAGAAGATGGCCCACATTCGTGACAGCATCCGTCACGGCTGAAGCTGGCCTGGTTCAGACTGTCCCAGTGAAGGAAACCCTCAGGCGATAAAAGGTTGCTTTTGTTGGCTTCCATAACCAATGCGGACTCTGTAAGAAATTATCGCTGAATACAACACCAACTCCATTCATTATTTAAGACAACTAATCGATCCTCTCAGAGTTACCTTATTGTTAGGGGTAGTGATATTTAGCATTCTGAAATCAGAAATTCACCATTTTGTATTTTACATTTAGAATTTTGTAGGATTTATACATTTGCAATTTAGAAATTTATAGCATTTTGAAGAGTTTGAGCTGATTTTGTTAAATGATGAATAATAATATTATTTATATGAAAATTAAAACACATTTATGGAGGTTTATTAATGACGGTGAGTTAAAAGAGCATAAATTGTCAATTTATTTCACATTAATATAGGATAAAGCCATACACAGAAATGTAGATCAGCCTGATACAGACTAAAGCATACTGCATAACTCAAAAAAGATAATTCATACTGATGTAAAACTAGCACAGTAAGAAGAAAATGCACAGAATTAGCCTAGTTAATGATACAGTAATCCTGTTAAATGAAAGCATTGAATATACTTCAGCATTCTGTTCTGACATTTGAGTCGTCCTGTCTCTCAAAATCAAATTGTATCTATTTACTGTAATATTGTGACTTTGTGGGTTCATGATATTTAAAGTCCAGGCTACAAACACTAAAAATTGCTCTTTATTTCCGTAGAAATCAATATGATAGTCCAGAATTACGTCACATACACAATACAACTTACAAGGTCGTCGGCCACAAACACAGCTCATACAGCTGTTCACGCGCACGCGTCCAATTACCGACTGACTGCCAGTGGCGAGAGGTGGCTCTCTTTTTATAGATTACTCACTATCCGGAATGTTCCCGAACAATCAAGGCGGCGCCAGAAGAAAGACGAACTCTTGAGATCCGTCTCCTTCCCCCCACCGTTTCGGCGAGCTTTTATCTCCGCACGGCACTGCCCGTCCCTTTGAACTCGTTGCCCGCGCCGCCTCGTCGCAACAAATCATTTGCGATACATACATTGCAGAGCTGCTCGGGCAAACTCTGGGTATTTGGGCTTAACAGTTAACAGCGTTTTCAGCCAGTCTACATATTTATTATTCTGCATGGTTTGTATCAGTTGCGAATGAAAATATTCATATCCCTCATCAAAACTATGGATTTTAACATCGCGAAAAATGAGGTCTTACTTTTACTTTCACTTAAAATCGTGTAATTTATTGAAGTTACTCTGCCAGCAGCAACAGGATTAAAAAGGTTCACTTTCTTCTCGGGCATCAAGCCAGGTGAAAAGATGATTAGATATCAACGTTTAGGGAGTGTGCATCTCTCCCATTATCAGAATATTTCTAAAATGTTATAACCACAAATGAAATACTGGATATAACACAACTATAAACAAAGACAAAACACTATCAAAATTCGCATTACTGAACAAAAGACTGTTTTCAGTAAATTAAATGCCAGGTCAGGAGATGGCGTAAATATAGAAAATTGTGTCAAAGAAATGCAACTACTTAACTCGATTATCAAGCTGTATTGATCTTTGCTACTTAATTCGACGGATTTCCATTTTAAGGCCGGTTTCCAGGAGGAGCTGAAATGAAATCCAGCATCACGATTAAGCGTGCTCCTTTTAGAGGAAATGGCCAAATCTTCTTTAATTCTCCGCTCCCAGTAACTGTTGCATTTTGCCAAGATGGTCGTCTCCCGACAATTGGATCTATGGTCGTTATCAAAACAATGCTCAGGTTGCATTAAACAAATGCTCAGTTCATGTGCGATTATTCTAGTAGTGAATGTCCTTCCGGTTTGTCGTATGTACGGTGTCTCACATTCACAGGGAATGCGGTACACTCCCGGAACTTGGAAGTCCAGTGTGTCTTTCACCGGTCTCAACAGTTGTTTAATATTTTAATTTTATTTTAGGATTAAAAAGCTTGCCAACCTCTTGGAGAAGGACATTTGACACATTTTCCGGCTCTGCCCGCTCTCACTATCTTGGCACATACTCACTAACCTACGCATAAAAGAATGAACGAAAACTGCGCTTAAAACCGATCACAACAACGGAAACCGGAAATTTGGTAACTGAGAACTACCACTGGAATTAACATGTGTTCATCACTTCCTTAAAATCAGGATTGCTATTGGTTTCAGAGACGAGGATTGAAGTTTCCCTTTAACTGGGTTGAGAAGGTAGATTTTGCGTCATGAAGCGTGGTAAGAGAGATTTCTTTTGTGAAACAACTGAACTCGCTTCAGGTACCAAACATACGTAATCTGGGCATGTTTTTGTTATTTACGTCCTCCAACGTTAAGTCATATCGTACGGTGAATGAATTGAATTGAGTGAAATGATACTCAAATGAGTCCAGGCTCTATGGAGCCCACAGTTACCCGACATTCATCTTGAAGAATAAGGGAAAACCCCTGAAAAAGCCTTATCCGTGTAACTCACCCAAGATTCGAACTCGGGTCCCCTTAAACGTGAGGCAGACATGCTACCACCACGCTACCGAGGCGGGCATAATATGGACAATGGTGCAACAATACGCTAATTTGGTTGGAGGCGTTGCTTTCCACATCTAGAATAATGGTCACTTTATAATTTTCTAAACATGTAAAGGTTCTACAGACCCTTCAGTTAAAGTTTCCAGAAGTAAGAGCATCGGAGAAAAATAATTTGGGAAAATCTTTGATTTCACAATTGCATCGCACTTTGAATTTCGCAATTTATCGCGCTATATCGCATTTGCGAAAAATCACCACACCTATTTATAGCTCTTTGATCGTGGTTAGCATTGTTGGGTTTTCTGACTCCCTAGTCCTTGACTCTATGACAAGCTACGGAAGGGATACTTTGCCCTCTAAGATCTTTTGTGCTTATGCTATTGGGAGTGGGGGGGGGGAGTTGATATGAACGAATCATTTGGTCGAGTCTGGGGAGATACGAGAACAGAGGGCAGGTTTTCTAATAATGTGCGGCTCTCACAATAGGCACGCCTCACCTACGTACGTACGCAACCCCTGGAGCACCGGAGGCATGGAGATCTCCAATCCGGAGTACGAGAATTTACAGAGACCAAATTCCCTGTAATACAACGCCAAAATTCCCGCCAATACTTAGAAATCTTAAATGGAGAAGCAGGATATGTGGGAGATGCAATTAGCCTTGCCAGCATTCGCCTAGAGATCCGAGAAACGCCAGAAGGAATCCGCTTGGTCAGGAAATTTCATTCACGGGAATCGAAACAACTGCCTGTCGAATGCGGGGCACGGGCTGAGTCATTCAATTTCAAAGAGCCCATAACCCCGGTCCTACCATACACGAGAAGATATTTCAGTCGAGGTTGTTACTGGAGTCTAGCCATATCGGATTCCATCTCTATTTATGTCACGTGATAAATTTGCTTGTTTTTCTTCACCATGCGATGATTTCTCTTCATTTACTTTAAAATTATTGGCAAAGAATTTTGGCACCTGCTGGACCTCTTATTTTTCACGGCACAGTTTGAACTGAGGAGATCTAGGAGATGTCACGTACAAATACCCATCACCTTTAGAAAGGTCGCTCTGGCGCCTGGAGCCACTGCAGCTCTGCGCTATTGTTTCCAAAGCCAGCCTTTCGAGGGCAACAGGTACTTCATCTCCTCACAGGCTTCGTTCCAATAACCACATTACGGTATTATGTACAAAACACCAGTGCCCATCTATGGTTACAATCCCTCATCTCATTATACCCTGTGGTTAATATTATAATAGTATTATCGGATTAGGTTTAAATACTTGGCGAGGCATGCGGAGGTGTTACACCATTTATCACTGGCAATACGTTTAAACCATTAGCACAACATTATCGCACATCTAAGACAAAGTATGCTATACTACGAAATGAGATATTGGGAACTAATCAGTATTTTACTATATTACATTCCTCTTTCACTTTTCATTGTTCACAGATAACGATAAATTAATGATTAGTCACTATTAGTTTGGTTGCGTTGCTAGCAGCCCAGAAACAACTGGAGGAAAAATGTGCTACTAAGAGAAAAAACAGATGAATCTGGAAGTTTTCACATGAGGTGTGCTGCTATTTAGTAATATTAACAAAGTATGTTTGAAAGATAAAGTGAACGTTCAATATATGGTAAAACCAGCAGAAATCTGCACAAATATAAGGTACAAAAATCTGATATGTGATGCATGACCTTCTTCACCTCTTTTTACACAAATTGAACTTCCAAAAGGTTAACCTTTTATCTACTTCATGTTAATCTAGATAAATGATGAAGATAAGAATAGAAACTTTTTTTTTATTTTCTTAAAAAGCGCGTCTTTCTGTGGTGGTCTCAAAATACAACCTTCTTTAAATCATTAAAACCCCAAAAATATGTTGTGACTTTGTGGGTTCGTGGAATTAAAAGTCCAAGTTGCGGAAATTCAAAATGTTCCCCTATAAATACACTATGGACAATTCTTACAGCAGCAGAATTACGTCACATACACAATACAATCTTCCAAGGTCGTTGACTACAAACAAACAGTTCTGTTTACAACAACAACTCTCGTTACACCTCCGTTTACGACTACTGTTTATGACTACTTGCTGGCGTGTCGCGATCTCTTATATATATATATATATATATATATATATATATATATATATATATATATATATGTATATGTATATATACCTGCATTTATGAATGCATACTGTTCTAAAGCAAACAAGAAACCGAGTGTTCTCTATCAATCAAGATGTAATAGAATTTTCCATTTATCTCGGTTTATCTGTTTCAGCAGACCTTTATCTCCGCGCTATCTTTATCAGTTCCTTTGTGTACACAATCCGCGCTATCGCGATAATGGGTTCGCGACAATATTTATGAAGATGGTTTCTCTTAAAACCGTTTGCACCTCAAAATGGACAACTACATGGCCGAGGCTTATTAAGGTGATAGTGCGGGGTAGTTGGAGAGACAAATACAAATAAATGGACTCAGTCACGGTCTCTACCTCAGTTAAACACTACCCGCAGATAGCCTTCTCGTCGCCATCAGAACATTCTATAACGTTTCGTGAACAACTTCAGTGCTATATAACCCAGAAGATTGGGAAGTGAGTGCGTTTCTGCTGCGACATAAAATACTGGCCATTCAGTTAGCTCTCCGGCTAACGTTACGGCTGTAGTTGTGACTCACAATGAGTGGGCCTTGGACGCCATAACGGCTGAACCACTTGGAAGAAGCGGCTGCGTCGTGTGTGATTACTGAGCTGCCACATCACCAAGAAAGGAAAGTGTCAGAAAACAGGATGGTATTGAAGAAAGTATTTACTACATAAAATTAATGAAGTGGGTTAGACATTGTGTATTATACAAGGGGCATCTAGAAAGTAAGTTCCGTTTCAATATAACTCCGCTGCAGCGCTGCGATCGCAGTTCCGCACATGCGCGGTAGACGCTCTGTAACGTGCGCCATTGTGAGATAACTTTCAGCCACGTACGCTTTGTTGTGCTTGTTTACAATGTTGGTGTTGATTGAAAATCGCGCCGCTTGTGAAATCAGATCCGTGATTCGTTTTCTGAATGCTAGGAAAGTGAAACCAATTGAAATTTATCGGCAAATTTGCGATGTCAAAAGGTGTTGTGTTTATTCACGACAACGCGCGACCACACACTGCAAATGCGACGAAAAATATCCTACAGGGATTTGGCTGGGACGTGTTTGACCACCCGCTGTATAGCCCTGACCTCGCTCCCAGCGACTTTCATCTGTTTTTGCATCTCAAATCTTTCCTTGGCGGTCAACACTTCAGTAGTGACGAAGAGCTGAAAGAAAATGTTTCCAACTGGTTGAAGACACAGGCGACAAACTTCTACGCAGAAGGTATAAGTTCGTTATGACAAATGCCTGCAAATGTTTGGCAATTATGTAGAAAAGTAGATTACGATGTTTAGAATTTTGTGCAGCAAATAATTTTTCTTTGTCTGTACACAATTTCATTTTATTACCAAGGAGTACTTACTTTCTGGACGTACCTCATATTTTTGTAACAATGTCTAGTGAAGTTTTTTAAGAAAATAAAAATTGATGAAGAGATTTACATTTGAAGGATGGTCATGAAATTCTTCTTGTTGCATAGTTGGAAGATTTGGTTTTTAATTTCACTACTACGCATAGTAAGTTGGGGAAGTATTGCACTCCATCCATACAATTTGATAACGAGATTTCACCGGAAATATGAGTTCAGCCTTTCTGAATAACAATCAGCAAGCATTTAAAAATGTTTAGGAGAAAGAAGGGCATGTGTATGCGAGTGTGGTGAATTGCTCATTACATGGAAAATGATTTGAAAATTTTGATTTTGTCGAAACGCTCTAACCAATTCGTATTATAATACCGTATGCTTAAGCAAATGAAACGCAAATAATTTTCTAAAAGAGCTTATAAAATATATTTCTTTGTAATTTTTTACATAGATGATACACCGTAATAGAATAACAAAATATTTCTGCTATCGCTAGTGCACAAAGCTCATATCAAACATGTAGCTTCCTTTATTGGATTAACTATTTCATAGGTATTCGTTATCATATTCAGTTTTCAAATATTCATACTTTTCAAAATGGGAAGTGTTACTCGCGATTTTATCCCTTGGTCATACAACTAGAACACAATTTCAAAACCATCTCATAGAGACCAGCTCTTAAAAGTATTGAATATCGCTTAGCGGTACTGCATTCTCCTCTTCTCTTATTTTTATATAGGCATATAATTTTAATATGTAATCTAATCATTTCTACATTTCTAATAATATGATGTATAAAAAGTCATAAGCGTTTATAAGAAGCCCGCCTCTCTAGCGCAGTTGGTAGTGTGTCTGCCTTACATACAAGAGGTCTCTATTCCAATCTCGGTCAGGATGAGTTACCTGGAAAAAGTTTTTTTTTTTTTTTTTTTTTTTTTTTTTTTGAGTCTTCCCTTATCCTGAAAGATGAACATCAGGTAACACTAAGTTCTATAGACCCTGGGCTCATTTCAGCATCATTTCGACCATTTCATTCATCGTCGTATATGATATAACGGTGGAGGTTCTAAATTTATATATATAGCTTAATGTGAAACAAACACGGCGTAGTAGTTTCATTTTTGGTACTCCTGGTTCCCGCCTGTGAGGACCAGGCAAATTCAGACATGTTCAGTATCGCCTACCGCTGCAATGGAGGTAACATGCGAGGAACAATATGCGGATTCGAAATTCTGCTCTCGTCTCAACAAACCTTCAGTTGAGGCCTATGCAATGTTACAGGAGGCCTATGGAGAGTCTGTTCTTCCCTAAAGCACAGCTTGAGGGTGCTTTAAAATGCTTAACGAGGGGAGAACATCGAATTCAAAGGAAGGTGGACCCGGTGCACCAGTTGCTGCTCCTACGGAAGAAAACATCAACACTGGTGCTGCCATTGCGAGAGAGGATCGACGATTTGCCTTAAGATCACTTTCTGAAATACTGAACATTTCATTGGGCACCACCCACTCGTTGGTGACAGAAACATTACAAATGAGACGTGTTTTTGCGTGATGTGTTCCAAGACTGTTGATTCCTGAACAAAAGGATATTAGCGTGCAGGTCTGCATGCAGCTGAAGTTGAAGTTAGAGGAAGATCCGGAATGTCTTTCGAACGTAATCACAGCTGATGAAACTTGGCTACATAATCTTGATCCTGAGAGCAAGCAGCAAAGCCCAGTATGGAAATCCCCTTCATCACCAACCCCCCCAAAAAACAAAAGTGGTTGCATCTGCTGGGAAAGTTATGGTCACCTTATTCATTGATATTCATGGAATGGTTTATAAGCATGTTGTGCCTGCACACACATCAGTAACTGGACAATATTACAGTGATGTCCTGAAAACATTGCAAGTCCATATCAGGAGCAGAAGGCCACATTTCCGTGAAGCAGGCTGGATGCGCGGCCGCATATTGCCACTCTTTTTGCTGAATATCTTGCAGAAATCAACGTGAAATGCGTCCCTCACCCTCGCTATAGCCCGGATTTAGTCCCATGTGATCATTTTCTACTCCCTAACTTGAAGAAACGCCTTCGCGGGAGGCATTAGCGTCATCAGAAGCAGTGGAGAAGGCTGCGGAGGTGATTTTGAAGGATCTCTGAAAAAATTGTTTCCAGCATGTCCATGATGACTGACAGAAATGCTGGGACAAGTGCATCGCATTCAGGGAAGACTATTTTAAGAAGGCCATCAAAATTATGAGAATGAGTGAAGATACGTTATCCAAAAGATTGTGATAATTCTTTATTGAACAGCCTCGTATATTAGTACAATAGCGAGAACAAAAATGTATTTGAGTGCAACGGATTATATGTTTAAGTTACTCTAAGAACACGTGTGTTTGCTTTAACTGGAAGATTTAAAAAACAATCATCTTTATGTATAGAAATTGAAGTCAATTCACTCCGTAATTGTAATGTAAATATATCTTCTTCCTTACATTGCTGTTTCGAGTGTACACTCTGCTCACACACGAGCCGTAACAATCGTTTTCTGGCGTCATTGTAATATACTTCAAGAAAATATAAAACACTTGAGTAAGTATTGATTGATTCTGCTAATGGTGATGACGTAGTGGCTGGAATATTACATGAGGCCAATGTCTTAAGTTTGCCTCTTATCCGCCCCTTCTTGTAGTACCTATAGTGTGTTCATGTTATTTTCTTTTCCTGCAAGCTCATCATGTTCAAAGTGAACAATAAAAATCGATGACCCATTTAAGCCTTTATATATTTTAACAATCACTTAGGTGTTTCCACCGTCCGTTATTTTAAAGCGATTTTCTGCTCCAAAAGTTCTCAAATTTCGTTCCAAATTCTCTGCAACATTATTGTTTAGTCATTCCTTTAGCTGAAATATCCTAGTTGCTAGCCATTCAGTATATGCATGTAAAATGGCTCATGGAATAGAAGGTCCTTTGGTTGAACACGTCGCTGCCAAAGTAGTGGAAAATTGCGGTTCTTTTCAACTATCTCTATTCGCATGTCTGATAAAGGCATGACGTGAACGCGATGATAGAAGAATGAAATGAAAATGTTCATCAGAAGACACCTTTCGTTCCTCACACAGTTTGAATTCACAGTCTCATTTCATTTTATTTATGAAATGAAAATATTCGTATCCATGTGTACGTTTACTGCACTACGGCATGGAATTTCGATGAAGTTCATAAGCCAGTATGTCAGAACACAGCACTTGCAAACCATAACTGACAGCTAAAAATGTCATAAAATACAGTGAATGTGTCTTCTGAATCTGAAACTAAAAAGTCTGATGTCTTACACTCGCATGTCTTTCTCTACCCAAATTTTCTCGTAGCTGCGTACATTTTTTTTAATTTACGTCCTCCAATATTAAGTCATATCAGACGATAAATGGAATGGGTGAAATGATGCTCAAATGAGCCTATGGTCCATAGAGCTTACAGTTACCCGAAATTCGTCTTTCAGGATAAGGTAAACCCCCAGAAAAAAACCTTATCCAGGTAACTCATCCTGACCGAGATTTGAACTCGGGACCTCTTGCATGTGATGCAGACATGCTACCATCTACGCTACCGAGGCCGGCATGCTAGCTGCCTACATGCTACACTTCCTAGAAATGCGATTCTTCCACGTATGATGGTCATTAAAATAAACGTTATATATATATACAATAGAGATACACCTTTGTTGCAATGGTTTTCTTACATATTGACCTATATGTTCACTGGTATTCCGGACGTAGAGTTGGCTGAAGTGATAGTCAAATCTTTTAGAAGTTGGTCGCTACGCAATGGCTCCGTGCTCTCTGCTTAGTAGAAAAAAATTACAACCAATAACGAAATCCTATTTGAGTAAATTATAATGTGACTTCGAGGGCTGGTAGAATCAAAAGTCAGGGTTGGTAGAAATTTAAAATACATTTTATTGAAGTAAAACAGAAGCTATGTACAGCCCTTGCATGAGCAAAAAGGCGCGACATTGACAATCAATTTTCTACAATGTCCACTGTCGCAATAACAATCACACAACTCAACACAACAACTAACTCCTTCTCACACTTTTATGCTATTTATACCTCCCAGTCATTGTTCTAGAATGCCGTAGAGTTTCCGAGAACAATCGCTGCGGCAAGAGAACAACGGAACAGTCCAGAGCCTCTCTCAGTCTCTTTCTACTTTTGGCAAGCATCCAACTGCTCTGCCCACGCGCCTGGCTGCGGCTTGCCGCAGCGCACAACAATGCCCTCGTTGGCAATAACTATTTGATTATATAATTCAAACAAATAACGAAGCATATAGCATACCACTACAACAGTTTCCTTTATTGGAATTTAACGAGCAATATATTTGCTTAGAATATAATGTATAGACGACTGTAATTTTACTTAATTAGGTTTTGGCTGCATTAGAAGAATCAATTTATTAATGTTCACGCCGCAGCCTCACCATCGGGTTACTATAGCTTATATTAATCAGTTTCTGGAGTCATATCTAAGACTATTATCAGATAATCATAACAACTCTAGCCTATGCAAAGTATAAGACTGGAAGAGTAACATATCTGGCATATAAATAAACCTTCAGAAGCCATTAATGTAATAATGTTAAGGCAGCAACAACTACTAGGAATGCAGACTGTTTTATTAAACTGTTCTGTCTAGTTCCAGTGCACAAACTGCTCGTGCTGTTCAGGCATTGTTTCAGTTGACAAACCATCACTGAAAGAATTAGCACAAAAAGGGGAAGTAAGTTTTGTAGAATTCTAACGGAGCTGAGTTACATGGAAGTTGACAGGGACTCATAATGAAACATGAAAAACAATCTACAGCGAACATTTGGAATTGTACGGAATGGTGGAGATGACCTCCTTGTAAGGTTGTGACAGGCGATGGGACGTGGCACAACCATTTTGAGTCAGAAGGAAAGAGACAGTGCATCTAATGACGTTATGCAAACTAACCTAACACAAAACAACATTCAAAACTGTAACATCACCTGGAAAGTTTATGACTGTTTCTCGATTCCGAAGGACTCTTTCTTCTGGACATGATGCTAAATGGAACCACTGCTCTGACGTACGTATGACAACCTGGAGAAACCTTCAAGGGCTAGCATGTGTTCAAATACATCTGGAGAAGCAAGGCGTTTAGCACGGTCAGCATTATGAGGAAGAAAAAACTAATTTCCTTGCCACATAATTTATGGCATATGTACAGAGATCTAACAGGTTTGAAGCTGATATTGCATATATGGACATATTAAGTAAACATAGCCATCTGTAATTCAAATTAGGTTAATAACCAAGCAGGCCATATAGATGATGCAACAAATGCTTAGGTTTATTGAAATCCCAAATTGTGACGTAGGACCAATCAGAATTAAGTATTACGGTAATTTAGCAACCGAAACAAAAAAGGAACCAATTATTTTATTCTTAATTATTTTTTCTGGCTTTAACTCTCGAAGGGGGCAGACGCGTTTTCGGTAAAAGACTTCCTGAAAGTACGAGAAGTTATTGGAGTTCATCATTTATAAACGTTTAGTAAACGTTTAAAATATACATCGAATACGCGACGCTATGATAAATAATTTAAGTAAACAACCGTTGCATCATTTATAAATAAAGAGATAAATTTAAAATACAGTAAAGGGCTATGTACATCAGTGGAAAATGTCGCATGTAAAGGAGAAAATGAAGTCGAGAAATATAATTCCAAATAAAGTGAAACTGTATTAATTATTTTATTCCATAGTTGCCCAAAAGTGAAATCCCTGTTGTATCGATACCACGCCTGAGAGGTTTCACATCTCATCGCTCGCCGCAGCTGCCGGAGAGAGGATTTACAGAAATCTTCGAGAACTCCATCTTCACAGCTGTTAGACGAAAGGTTCATCGCTTCTACATCAAGGTAAGGTTTTCCTTCTACATGCGTCGCCATACCGAGGGAGCGCGAAACTTTTGCGCGTGTGGGGCATAGACCTCATGAAGGGGCGAATCCAACTTCAGATATGTCACCGCATCGTGTGATATAAATCCAACGCACAAGGAATGGAACCGCTCCAGGTTTCTGCAATGAATTTGCCCGTTTAGCTCACATAGTCATAATTTCATACATTACAGACAGTTCCAAATAACAACGAAAATCATTTGATTCAAAATATCCTCGGGAAGCAAGCCAAGGGAAAAGACGATTAGAAATCGGCATTTCGGGACCGTACACCCCTCCCATCATCAGGATAAGAAATGTTATAAACACTAAATCGGTATAACACAAAATTCAACAAAAGCAATACACTACCAATACTCGCATCACTGAACAAAAGAATATTAGCAGTAAATTATAAATTAAAATAAATAAAAATTATAATTAATTTATAATTATAAATTAGTGTTTTAACATTTATTACTATCCTGATGGTGGGAGTGATGTACGCTCACGAAACGTCAATTTCTAATCGTCTTTTGACCTGGCTTGTTTCCCGAGAATATATTTTGAATCAATAATATGGCACACGTTTCTGAAGTACCATGCATTTCTTTTGTTTGGTTTTGTAATTTAATTCCTCCAACATTAAGTCATATCGGACGCTGAATGGAATGGAGGAAATGATGCTCAAATGAGCCCAGGGTCACAAGAGATTAGGCTACCTGAACTTCTTATGGATAATGGAAAACCCCGGAATAAACCTTATCCAGGTAGCTCCCCCTGACCGAGATTCCAAATCGGAAGCTCTTGAACGTGAGGCAGACACGCTACCAGCTACGCTACTATGGCGGGCATACCGTTGGATATCGACACGTTGAAATTATCTTACAATTTTTCTGTCCTTACAGTATTAGTTGAGATCTTAAAAAATTATAATGGATAGAGAAAGTTGGGGAATTGTAAGTGGTCAACATTTCATTGATGTTACTGAAACACCGTGGTAAATTCCAAATCACTTGTTACATTAAATAGGGGGTAAAGGGTAACACAAAAGACAACCTTCTCCCCTTCAAAAGATCTATTAGCCCCCTAAGAAGACTGCTTTAATATAATAGCAGGCACACCAACTTCTGAGAGCTGACGTACACCTACTGTTTTATTTTTAATGATGGCTGCCTCGCGGTTGCCCCTCTTCTCCTATTTATGATTCAGTAGACGAGAACAGATTTCTGGAACCAGCGGCGAAATATGGCTTTAACTTTGTGGAGTATCTATCTAATGCCGCGTCTAATGGAAGATGCAAATTTATCTCATCAGCCAAAAGGTATACCTTAAGCGTTTCCTTACCCGTTTTATTTTAGTTCTTTAATTCAAACACCAAATTCTTGAAACTCGTAAAACTTTCCCCATACAGAAAATTCATTAATCGTGCGATGAATTAATTTTACAGCATTGTGACGAAGTGACTATGCTCCAAGTTTTTCGGAGATCGGCGTTGGGCAGTAATAGTGGCAAACAGATAAGCCATGTACTGGCCCAATGTAAACATAAAGAAAATCTTATAGACTTTTCACTATCTAAAGCGTTCTGGAACTGTGTAGAGGTTTGTAAGGCCAAATACTCTCGCAGTTTACTCTGTTGGAGTGAGTGAGTACGTGATGAAATTAAGCCGCGACAAAATACTTGCATTTCTGTTTCGATAAAAATGCCATTATCAGAGGAAGTTTCTGAAGACTGTGGCAACTTCCAATGAATGCCGCTAGGTTCTGTCTCGTCAACGCAAGTGCAGTTGCCTCACAAAGGAAACGGAGCCTACCGCCCAATAATGGAAGTCATAAATCTATCTCCACACCTCAGAAATGGAATACTATCGTTGAGGATCAATAGCAACCCTGATTTTCTGGAAATGACAGTCGCATGTTTACTCCACGTGGAGTCTCAGTTGCCAAAGTTCCAACTTTCAGTTGATCTGTTTCGTTACTGGAGAAGCCTCAAAATACAAAGTTATAACGGGAACTGTTTCTAAGCAAATTCGAACGCTTGTTTTGAACACATATAGATATGTGCTGAAAAATAATCTTGGTAAGAGGTCATGCAATGAACCTGATGAATCCTGGGTATTCACAGAAATACAGTAAGAAAGATTGCGACGAGAGGAACACCAAAGACGCCGATCAACTGTGAAAACAAAAGCAAACATTTCTCTAAAGTTTCGATAACTTCACATGTCATTTAATTCGCCGAAAAATTTATAGTTTTATACACACACACACACACACACACACACACACATATATATATATATATATATATATATATATATATATATATATATGTGTGTGTGTGTGTGTGTGTGTGTGTGTGTGTGTGTGTGTCAAAACTAAGCAAGTTTCGCAGTAATGAACTTAAGATAATTTATTTAGACGAAACCTCGTATGATACCCATGGCGTATCCAGAAAGTTGGCAAGCTTGCAGAAAGGAATGGGAGAAGGAGGGCCGGTGTTGTAAATCGATCATAAGTGTTCGTCAAAAGAGGCGGCCAAACTGCACACGCGTTAGCTAAACTAACTTTGCTGCACAGTGTGCCACACGTCTTGCGCTCCTCTCCCCAGCGAGTGTACCGTCCGGAAGCAGAAACTACGTCGAGCGTTAAATAAGTGAAGCGATAGAAGAAATTGAACTGGTCTACATTCGTGAACTGATAGTAGCTCAGTGTAATGTGAACTAGGTTACTTAGTAACAGTAAAAATTAGCAAAATACAGTCGAAAAATTTGGACAAAGACTAAGTATGTTAAATGTTAATTGCGGTAAATATGGCGAACTAGTTGTCTGCGCGGTACGAGGCTGGCATTCCATAGGTTTTAAAGTTCAATTCTCGGCCAACTACCACTATAACCGAGTTTTCTTTTTATTGTTTTTCTTGGTCAACAGGCAAGTGTAAAGATTATTCATCTAAAACGATGTCATTTTAAGTATTTTCGTTTGATTTCCTTGCTTCAGCTGCTAAGTTTCGCAGTGCTAGCAAATGACGTGGATGCTTGCTCAAAAGAAAGACTACTTCCCTAAATACTAGAGGGCTGCTCCGTTGACGGGTCCTTCGTAGTCCTTTTTTTGTAATTTACGTCCTCCAACATTAAGTCATATCGGACGATCAATGAAACGGGTGTAGTGATGCTCAAGTGAGTCCGGGACCCATGGAGCTTAGAGTTACCCGACATTCCTATATCAGGTTAAGGGAAAACTCTGGAAAAACCTTACTCAGTTAACTCACCCTAACCGAGATTCGAGCTCGGGACCTCTTGAACGTGAGCTGAAGAATTATATAACTTTTTAAAATTAAAAACAAAAAATGGATTTTTTGAAACCTCTCGACTTCCTAGTCCCCTTAACAAATGCACAATGTTCCTTTGAAATCGATTAAAATTTTTGATTCATTGCATCCCTTAATTTTGGTATCACCTCTGTGGCTTTGGCACTTGGATCATACGCAAACAGCGGAAGGTATTGAATATGCCCTTCATCGTCAACTTGGTCGTGTTCTAAACAAAAGAGCTAGCTACTTCTTAGAAATTTTTTTATGTAAGGATTTTTGGACGGGGATTTTTTTTAAATTTTCTTGGTTTGTTATATAAGGGCACTGGGAGGTCGATAGGTTTCACAAAATCCATCTTTAATGTTAAAAAACTGTATAATTGTTCAATTTTAAAATGATATATATAAAACATACGTTGTCAGCTGGTATTAAGGCTCTTTAATTCGCCAATTTAAAGATGGCGGCGTAATGATAAGCACACTTCCTGAGAATGGTGCTTAATCTTTGATCGTGACTTCCCAAAATCTTGATTTTTCATACTTTAGGTGCATGTTTCTCAAAAACTATAAAAGATATTGACAAAAAAATTGTAGTGTTTATTTGTCAAGGTTCCTATAACACATTTAGCTAACATTTATATTCATGTCATTTATAAAATGGATGAAATCAAATATTCAGTCCTTGAAAATATTATCTTTTTTTACTTAAAAATAATTAATTTTTCATGTGAGTAGTATAAAATATATTTGATTTTCATTTAGCCGATATTATAAAACTGTGTCTTAGGTTATCTGGGACGAAATGTGGTGCATGTAGCTTTAAATTCCTACAAGTAAAGTGCACATAAAATATAGGGTGCAATATGTTTTTCAGGACACATGGTGTGATTTATGCCCTTTTTGCATGGAAATATGATAACGTAATTTAAATATTATACAGTAATTAAATGCACACATCTTTATACAGTAATCATACTGAATTTCAATTTCTGATAATGTTTAGTTTTCTATATATTCAAATTTTAATATTGGTACAAATTAGCCTTACCTGGGTAAAAATAACCGCCCAGTTCCCTTAACCGGGTTTTTAAATTGTATTTTGTGTGGAACGCGATGATTTCCATCTCTACTGCGCACCTTTTAGAGAAAGTAATTTATTAATATAGAACTTTCGAGCGGAATGAAAGATACATTATCGGTAGATAGTAAAGAAAGACTGAACACGGGGATTCAAAACCACACGTCTACGTTTTTGTTCGGTGTTCACATTTCATGCTCATCACGTACCGTTTACGTTGCGCCTAAAGTAAGGGAATTTTCCAGCAAGATACGAGTTTAGCACGTAGTAAGAGAATTGAGAGAAGAAAAGAAACGTTTGCTTCTTCATTCACCATTGTTGGTATTAGAAACCAGTCCGCAGGGTCAACCCACGAATATTCCACTGTTACCCCAATATGACACATTTATATTTGCAATGACTTACTAAACACAATTTATTATAAAATTGTCTTTTTGCTCTCTGTACCCCTACTTATTGAAAGTAACCGAGGCGGATGGCTCAGGAGGTTTCGAAAGGTCTGGGTTCGATGTCCGTTGTCCACCTATCTAACCCATGCGTCATTTGGGGAGTTTTCCCGGTTCGCAATGCTGGGTATGTTATTACATCCCCCGAACTTCCTGTCCCTCCCACTCCATCTCCATTATCATTTCAAATCATCTCTCATCTTTTGGTCTGTTTCAGGGTGGAAGTGTCGGTAAGTGTCTGCAACTGCATGGCAGAATGATATTCTCTGAGTAAACCTCCCTCCTTCGGTAGGACGGTTACCAGCCTCCGAAACCGGTCTCATGATGTGACTGTTTCCGAACCTCAGAAGCGTGGGATATCTTGTCCTGGCCCATTGGGAAAGCTTCTATCTAGTAGAATGTAAGGGCCCTGCCCTCTACACTATCGCAGCTTCTTGGGACGGCCGCCCTCTGTCTGCTTTCACTTCACCCTTCCTCCTAGGCATGCTCCAATTGGAGCATATGCGTACAAGGAACCACATTTGGGTCTCCCTCCGTAAAGTACGGGATGGTAGCTCAATTGGTTAGAGCGACTCGACAGAAACCGGGATATCCGTGGTTCAATTCCCGGCCGTTTATTTGAATTTTTCATGTTGACTCTTATCTCCCAAAGTCCTTAGTCTATATACGGCTAGTGTGGAGAAATGATTAAATTCCATCAATTAACAAAAATTGTGATTTCGTGGACCCGTAAACTTAAAAGTACAGTGTGCAAAAATTCAAAATATTCTTTATTTCCGTAGAAAGAGAGTTTGTACACCCCTTTGCAGCAGGATGACGTAACATACACCAACATAGTCTCTTGTGGCTTCACAACACGTAAAGAAACAAAGCAATTCACCTTCAAATCACTACACGATTATCAACTCTTGACTCGACTCAGTAGAGTTCAAATGCGCGCACACACGCACACACACAAGCACACAATAAACAGCCCACTGGCTCGCAACTGCAACTACCAGCGGCTCCCTGCTGACTTACCCACGATAACTCCCACTGCCACATTTATACCCAAACCGATGTTTCTCGCAGACTGCCGAAGTTTCTCGAAAGCTACCGAAGCTTCACGGCCTTTCGTGGTGCAGTGAGAACGTTCAGACACTCTCCGTCTCTTTCGCCCTCTGTTACTCTCTCTCGGCAAGTGCCCAGCGCTCATCGGTCCACGGGCGTGGCTTGGTCGCTATCTGTCTCTCACTCCCAGCTTCTATCTTTCTCAGTGCCCGACTACGCAGCAGCCCAACAATGCCTCCCGACAGTTGCTTTTTTTTTTTAAATTTACGTCCTCCAAAGTTAAGTCATACCAGATGATGAATGAAATGGATAAGGGTCCATAGAGGTTAGGGTTATCCAACATTTATCCTTCAGGGTAAGGGAAAAATCCGATAAAACCTTATCCAAGTAAATCCCCCTGACGGAGATTCGAATTCGGAACTTTTTGAACGTGAGACAGACACGCTACCATCTACGCTATGGGAGCTGGCCCCTCCGAATGGTGGTCCAGTCCATTTCAGCAAGTTGAGGAAGAATTGTATTCCACCCAGAAGTTTCATATCAAGATTTCGTCAGAAATACATGCTTAGACAGTCCTTAAGGATAACCATCTGTGAGCATTGGTAAAAAAGTGCAAAAATGACAAAATTCTTTTTTTACCTTATTAAATAGAGTAATCTGTATACTTCAGTTGCCTATTATTTGTATTTCCATGCGACTCTTTAAAAATTGTGGCACATGTAAGTGGGCGCAGTGCTTTACGTCACCTATTTTGGTGATTTTCTCCTGTTTTTAATTTTCAGCGATCTCAGAATATAAATTGCTGCACACGATGCAGAATTCAAACAAGAAGCATGAAAATGTTTGTGCTTGGATAAAATCATTACGAAAGGAAAGTGATAAGATGATTCTTTTATAATGTTAACAGTGTTTGTGCGATTAAATAACAAATATAATATTTCATAAGCAAATATGGAAAATTAATAGAAGGAGAATTGAATAACTTTTTATCTTAAACAAAGGGTCAGATTAAAATGTCATCCAATAAATTTAGTAATAATGTGTCAATAATATAACCGCAAAATATTATTTTTCTGATACCAAAATTGCATCATTTGTAACATTTTAATTAATTTACAATAAAACACTATAAATATATGAGGCGTGTCTCTAAACTAAGGTTTCCAAATTTATTTAATATAGTAAACATGTTTATTGTCAATATACGTTACATTGATGAAAAGGCGGAAGTGACAGATATTTTACAACGTAATCACCATTGCGAGTGATGCCCTTCTGCATGCACTGTGGCACTTTTTGTATACCCTTGGCACAGCACTCTCCCGATAAGTCGCTCAGGTAGCGCTCAACCTCGTTTTTCAAATCATCGTCGGTCTGGAAATGTGTTCCACCCAGGTGTGACTGCAACTCAGCAAACAGATGATAATCACTAGGTGCTAAGTCTGGTTGAGGATGTCCCATCCGAACTGGGTCACGAGATCAGGCGTTGCAGGTGCAGTATGGGGACCCACCTCTCACACACCTTTAGATAATGCAAATGTTCGGTCAAAATCTTGTCAATCGTAATCTTACTGACTTGAGCGATAAGTTCACACAGCACGCCGATCTTTAAGCATTTCTTGCTCCACTTTTGCAACTGTTTCGGCTGAAACCGAAGGCCGAATAGAACGCTGTTCGTCATGGACGTCTGTACGTCCACCTTTGAAATCTCTGACACACTTTCGCAGGTTTTTGACGTCCATACACCATGGTCCATAGACTTCGCATAACTGACGATGAATGTCAGTGGCGCTAGTGACCTTGGTGCTCAAAAAAATGGATCAATGCACGTAACTCGCACTTGGCGGCGGAAGTGATAGGAAGCTCCAACGCAAACCGCTGCCCAGCCAAGTCTAATGGTTGCAACGGGTTCTTTGTGGTGGAGGCTTGAAGGGGTGAAACCATGGTACACGCCAGTGTTGCCGGATCTCACGTAATGGCGTCCCTCACGGCTCCAGCGCCTTGGAGACCTTATTTTACGGACACGCCTCCTATTAATATAACAACAAATTTTTTGGACAAAGGTCTGAAAATTGGTCTGTGAACTCTTGTTATTAGCTCAGTAATTGTGTTAAACTTTCAAGTAAATCCAAGCAAAATAGTATATTTTTGTATTTTCACAGATGGATATCCTTAAGTAAGAAAAAAGCAATTTTATGCGTGTAGATATACATAGGCATGGGGGTGCGTAACTTAAAAATGAAAGTCATATAAAAAATAAACTTGGCACTTAAACCCAGCATAATCCAAGTATGAAACAGAAAGATATTCATAAACTATCTCACATCAAACTGCACTTTACGGGCACAAATCTTCGAATCATTTTATTTATTTAAAGGTGCTTCCTAACGATTAAAGTTAACACACCTCGAAAATATTTTGATGGCCATTGAAATTTAAAGCTTTAACCTTATGGCAATAGCTTAGGAAATCCTTTTTATGTGTGTGTGTAGTTTGCATAACTCTTAAGTCTCAAAAGATAAATAATTGACATCTAACTACGAGGGCTGTTCAATAAAGAATGATCGAAATTTTTTTGACAATGTACCTTTACTCATCCTCATAATTTGGATGGTATCGTCTCCCCTGAATGCGATGCACTTGTATCAATATTTCTGCCGCTCTTCAAAGACATGCTAGAAACCATTTTTGAGAGATCCTACAAAATCGCCTCCACTGCCTTCAACACAGCTTCTGATGACGGATAATAACCACCCACGAAGGCGTTTCTTCAAGTTAGGGAATAGAAAAACGTCACATGGGGCTAAAGCCGGACTATAGAGAGGGTGAGGGTTGCACTTCACGTTGATTTTTGCAAGATATTCAGCAACAACATTGACAATATGCGGCCGCGCATTATCGTGGTGCAGCATCCGGCCTGCTTCACGGAAATGTGGTCTTTTGTGCCTGATATGGACTTGCAATGTTTTCAGAACATCCCTGTAGTATTGTCTAGTTACTGATGTATGTGCAGGTACAGCATCCTGACAAACCATTCCATGAATATCAAAGAATGAGATGACCATAACATTCCCAGCAGAAACAACCACTTTTGCTTTTTGGGGGTTGGTGATGAAGGAGATTTCCACACTGAGCTTTGCTGCTTGCTCTCAGGATCAAAATTATGTAGCCAAGTTTCATCAGCAGTGATTACGTTTTAAAGAAAATATGGATATTCCTGTAACATCAACTTTAACTGCATGCAGGCCTGCATGCGAATTTCCTTTTGTTCGGGAATCAACAGTCTTGGAACACATCGCGCACAAACACGTCTCATGTGTAATATTTCTGTCACCAACTTCTGGGTGGCTTCCAGTGAAATGTATAATATTTCAGGAAGTGATCTTAAGGTAATTCGTCGGTCCTCTCTCACAATGGTGGCAGCAGTGTTGATGTTTTCTTCCGTAAGAGCAGTAACTGGAGCACCGGATCCACCTTACTTTGAAATTGATTGCCTCCCCTCTTTAAACACTGTAAACCATCTTCGAGCTGTGCTGTAGAAAAGAACAAACTCTCCGTAGACCACCTGTAACATTATATAGGCCCCAACTGAAGATTTGTTGAATTTCAGAAGCAGAATTTCAAAGCCGCTTATTGTTCCTCGAGTATTACCTCCATTGCAGCGGTAGGCGTTGCTGAACTTGTCTGAATTTGCCTGGTTTTCACAGGCGGGAACGAGGAGTACCAACAATGCAACTACTTCGGCGTGTTTGTTTCACATTAAGCTAACAGAATATAACCAGGTTGAATTTTAGAGCTAAAAATTATGACCGTAAAAAGTTTTGATCGTTGCTTATTGAAGAGCCCTCGTGTATTAAAGAATTTGATATTAGGACACACACGCACACACACTTACTTCTGTTTACTATTGGTTTGAATTTTTCTGCAATTATACTACTTCTCTACAAAGAAAGATTATGCATTTCTTGCTTCTGTTCACGCAGAGAAATTTCGGTCTTTAGCGTGAATAGACTTCTTACAAGAAATTTAAGCTTTCTCCACAGGTAACTATCACATAGATTTAAACTTGGAAAGTAGACTTATTGACAATACTTCTGTGCCAAGATTATATAAAATTTAAACGGGGAAAATTTGTTTTACGAAAAGTAGCTCTATAACCGATCTTGCTAGCTCTTTCACTATTGAAAAGCTTAGCTACGTGGGTAGATCAAATATAAACGGAAATTTAAGTATCACGCTGATGTTGGTAATAATTTTGAGGAAAGACTACAAGAGGTACAAGAGGTTTCTCTAAAAGGCTTTAGCACTGCAGGAGTCATATGTGACAGAACAAGAAGTAAACCTGAACCTGAATGATTAAGAATGCTAATATTTTTTGACAAAAACTAATAAAAGTGGCATGTTTCAAACACCTATTCAAGTGTCCAATGCAGAGTTAAAAAATAACTGCACTGATGGCTTTAAATTCTATCTCATTAAATGCGTGCAACCAATTAATTTTATTGGCGTTGCACAGTTCTCTCACAATTCTATTCTGTATGGAAACTAGAAATAGAAACGACGGTATCAAGTAGCGAGGTATCAGGTATCGTGCAAAATATCGTTTATCGTTATCGAGTGACAAGGAAAACGGGTATCGACCCAACCCTAATTATAATCGTGTTGGTTGGCAGGAGATGTTAAACAGTGGTACAAAGTTTGCAAACTGTAAACCTATTTTTTATAATAACTGAAATTATTTTTCTTTAGTGGTTGCAGAATATACTGTCGCCAGGTCATTCTTGATTGGAGGCGGCGTGGGCAACGAGATCAAAGAGACGGCAGTGCAGTGCGGAGATAAAAGCTGGCCGAAATGGTGTGCGGGTGGGGACGGATTTCTCGAGAGTTGGCGTTTGTTCTAGCTGGGTCTCGATTGTTTCAGAAATTTCTGGTGTGTTAGTAATCTATAAAAAGCAGCCCGCCCGCCAAAGATAGCCAGTCGGTAATTAAACGCGTGCGGGTAAACAGCTGTGTTTGTTGACCTTGTATGTTGTATTGTGTATGTGTTTAAAGCGTATTTCTACGGAAATAAAGTACAACTTTTTGTTTGTAAACTGGACTTTTGATTTCACGAGCCCACAAAGCCACAATTGGTGTCAGAAGTGGAATTCGAACCCACGCCCACAAAGTGGACTGCGAGATGAACGCAGACCCGACTATAAGAAAGGCCAACTCTCGATAAATCCATCTTCTTCCGCCCACCATTTCGGCGAGCTTTTACCTCCACACTGCTCTGTCGTCTCTTTGATCTCGTTGCCCGCGCCATCTTCAATCAACAATGGCCTGGTGACAATACATACATCCGGTTCAAAGACACTACTGAATATGTTGATGTTTGTGCTTTTTTATTAGCGTCCCCTAACCGCTTGGATTATATCGGACGAGGAATGAAATCGGTGAAATGATGCTCAAATGTGCCCAGCGTATACAGATATAAGAAATACGCCACATTCATCTTTCAGGATAAGGGAAAACCCCGGGCAACGTTATCCAGATATCTGATCCTGAGCGAGATTCTATCTAGGGATCTTTGAACGTTACCATCTACGCTACAGAGGTGGGCTTGTTGCTGTACGAGGGTGCTCTGAAAAGTTTCCGACATAATAAGGATACAAGAAATTTTACCAGAATTTTTTCAGCATATTCTCCTGTAACTCTACACACTTCTCCCATCGATGCTCTACGCTCTGCTACCCGTCCAAATAGTAGGGCAAAGGGAGGCATTTTCGTGACGTAGGCAATTTTGTGATACTGCTTCGAAGGGATGTCGAAGACAAAACAGTTGGTGTTAACTCATTTTTCACTATTGGCCGTTGACAAATTTGTTCCTACAGCACAGGAGCTATCGGCAGTGGTTTCTCTGTGAAATCCCTTCGAAAAAGTATCACGAAATTGACTACGTCACGAAAATACCTCCATCTACCCTACTCGGCGTTTTTCTCTGCAAAATACTTGTTCACAAAGGAGATTTTTACTTCACGAAAATCTGTCCTCCAAGCGCAATTTTCAGATGAGGGAACAAACAGAAGTCGCTTGGTACTAGATCTGGTGAGTCAGGCGGATAGTCAAGCAGTTCAAACCGTAATTCGTGGATTTTCGCCATTGCAACCGTTCAGGCGTGAGACGGTGCATTGTCTTGGTGAAACAGGATTTTCTTTTCCTGCGAGTGAGTCCTATTTTCCGAAAGCTCTACCTTCAGCTTGTCAAGTAATGATGTGTAGCATGCTCCCGGAATGACTTTTCCTTTTTAATGATAATCGATTAAAATAACTCCATGACTATCTCAAAAAACAGTTGCCATCACCTTCCCAGCTGAAAAAAAAGGTTGTTGTTCTTTTAGAGCCGGTTACCCCGTTGCAGTCCGCTGTTTGGGCTGTATTTATGTTCCGGGTATATAGTGGTGTATCCAATTTTTCTCTACAGTAATTAATCGGTGCCAAAACTCGGATTTATTGCATCTAAACTGCGCCAACAGAGCGTACGTTTTTGGTCTAACGTGAGCAAACGCGGCACCCTACGTGCGTACAGCTTTCTCATCTCTAAATGTTGATTTAATGTGTGACAAACACGTTCTTTTGACATGTTTATAGCCTCTGCTATCTCTCACTTTAATTCGGTGGTCGTCCAGCACCATTTGATGAACTTCGGTGATGTTTTTGTCGGTAGTTGCAGTTTTTAGACGTACTGAACGTTTATCGTCTCCCAAGCTCTTATGGACACGTTTAAATTCAGCTGCCCAAAATGTCACTGTGGTGAATGATGGTGCAGGGTCCCCAAACATAGAATCTAACTCATCTTTGATTTGCGTAGGCGTATTGCCTTTGAAAAACAAATATTTACTGACAGCACAATACTAGATTTTGTCCATTTTCATAAAAGCACATAAATTAGCTCACTCAAACAACTGTTACATAACAACTGAGCGTCCAAAGTGCTGAAACTTTGGCGAGTATGTCAACAGATGAACAACTGTTGGCATCTTCATGATAAGGTCGGAAGCTTTCCATACTACGGTCGTATATGTGAAAACTATGTCGTAGTAAATTATTAGTAGTAGTAAAGGCCGACCAGACCAAAAATAAAGGTACAAATGTTTTATGTTAATTAATTTAATTTTCTAACCATTACTCGGCAAGTCCTACCGTTGGTGTTTACAACTCCAAGAGGTACGTAGGAGAATTGCAGCATTTTCAGAACATGAAAGATTGTCGGAGAGACGTTAAGGAAGTCAGGCGTGCTGTTTTACATTCCTTTGTTGAATATTGGGGGATATTTCTTCCATTATTTGGAATACTAGGGATTACACAGGATTCAATCATCAGGGGTAAGGGTGACGTTTCCATGGAAACACATCCCTCCAGAAGGGTGTTTGAAGCTTTGTTGTATAAATTATACCGTAGAAGATCAAATATGATTTTAGATGAAGTTGTATATAAGCATCCATTATATGGTGAAAAATGGCAGCACATTTATTGAAATTAAACTCAACTCTGCATCACGTTAAAGAAATATACTGTGACTCATATCTAAGGGAATCGGTTAGTTATCGTTATTTAATATTATTTATTTTCATTATTTAACTTACATGGCTAAGATAGTTAAATATTCCGTCAGATTAAATGTGTTAGCTGGACTACGTCACAATGATTTGAGAAATGCTTCCGAGTAATATGACCGGCTATGTCCGTTTTGTGCATAAGTGTAGAGCAGTAGTGATTGGCTTTCTGTGGTTAGTTGAAGGTATAGTACATTTTATTACTGAATCGTGTATTTTCGAAACCACCTAAGAGACAAATTATAAGAGAATATGATTTTGGTGTTACTGTACAATTGAAAAGTAAATACATCTTTTAGTGCAGAAATAACCTACGTTTCATATCAGCAATGCTATTTTCAGCCTTGACAATAATCCGTTTATTTCAGAAAGATCCCAAGTGCCGCCACTTAGGTTCTTTCTGCGGTATACTTCACTCGTGACGGTGTGTGGCCACTTATTTTCCCCATGTGACAGAGATTTTGGAAGCATAAAGCATTTCTTGAGAAAGATGGACAGGATATATACTCCTGATGAATATACGGAGCTCATGATAAAAGCTAGTACGTCTGGCCGATTTACTGTAAATCACCTTAACATCAGACGATGTTCTCAGTTTCAAAAAGTGCTGACCCAAATCACATATGAAAATGCCAAATTCAGACGAAACATCAGGTAGGAAAGTACCCAAAGAAAATAAGCAGCCATTCAAAGTGTCCAAGTACAAGCAGATTCTCTACAACAATATTACTCCGGGAAAAATGGTGGCAAGCGAATTTATTGGAGAAATTACATCTACCTTCTAATTGCTAAAACTGCCAACAGAGAAAGCTTATCCTTTGGGGAAGGAATGTTTAGTTTTATTTTACCAAGGTTATTTTAAACGTTTATATTTTACTTTTCGCTAAACCTTTTTGTAGGCTATAACGAAGTTTAAATTTTATCGGGTTTTGCACAGTAAGACCTTTTGTTTTAGGTCCGAATCAACAAAAACAAAAAAGATAGACGATATAAAAAATTAAAGGATATGAAGCCTTCTATGACACTATCATCCAATGGCCAACAACTGATAAGGAGATGCCAGAAGACTTGCTAGAAGCTGAATAAGTGAATAAGACCAGATCATTTTATATAGACAAACTGTAGCGTGTAGTCTACTTGTATTTTTCGGTTTAGGCCTAATAAAATCACGTTTTTATACTTAAGTGTGTCTGCTACTTACCTGTGATACCAAAACACGTAAAAAATAAAGGTTTGACTTAATTTCAATATTGTTATTTTAAACTAATCTCTTTGGATACACATATTTATTGCAGAAACCACCCAAGTGCACTTTTTTTCAAAAATGTATGACTCAAAACTTCAAGGAAACAAATAGAGTAATATATTACTTCAATAGAAAGTTTTTGATTTCGTAAAGAAACTTTTGAAAAACTTTTCCGAAAGTCTAAAATGTGCACTTACGTGGTTTCTGATATCAATTGTTTAATTAGATTGAGGTGTTCCAAGCAGTTCAGAGAAACAAATCGTATTGCTTGGTTTACTCCACTTGTGGAAGGTACTCTGATTGGCTAAAGTTACGTATGAATTGATTTACGCTGGCTGGAAGCGGATTAGTAATGATCTCTACTTCAGTCAATGAAGCATACAATCCCTTTACAGCTATAAAAAACTTAGATCCGATTATATCAGGGCAAATGAAATATAAACGGGAATTATTTTTTAATATATTGTATCGACAAACAAAAATACTGATATACAGATTACATTTCTACATAGTGTCCTGCACTCGATATACATTTTCTCCATCGGACTGGCAATATTTTGATGCTATCCTTATAAAAAGTAGAACGGCAGGTGTGGAGCCAACTCCACAAGGACTTTTCTACACTTGAGTCATCATCAAACCGCTGTCATCCAAGGTCTTGTTTGTGTGGTCCAAACAAATGGTAGTCGCAAGATGATAAATATGGACTTTAAGGAGCGTGCTCGAGAGATGACCAATGCATTTTCTCCAGTTCTTCCCGCGTTAAAGTAGCAGTATTTCGCCTCGCTTTGTCAGGGAGAAGAATGACGTTTCGGACAGGTTGCCGGCGTTGCTTATTGCCATATGTAGCTTTTGCTTTATCCAAAATGTAACAGTAATAGGCTGCATTAATTGTACTTTGTTTGTGAAGAAAATCCACCAGTTAAATGCCCCTTGGAAAGGAAGAATACGGTTGTAAGCATGCTTCCATCAGATGGGCGAGTTCTGAACTTGACCGGACCTGCTTCGTCTCCTCGCCGCCACTCCATGCTTGCTTTGACTCCGGGGTGTAATGATACACCCATGATTCATCACAAGTCACAATGCGGTTCAAGAAATCTTCTCTCTCCTTCTCGTAGCAATGCAGGTGTCTCTGACAAACTTCCTGCCGTAACATTCTTTGTTCCTTGCGACGTCAATGCAAGAGAAAGGGCAGGCAGTTTTGTGGTATGCAGAGGACAAGTCTATCATTAGAGTGCAAAGGCAAAGCAACCAGACATGATATTCCAGCAAGACGGTGTGCCACATCACTGGAACCACTTTGTGCATACATTCCTGAACAATGCTTTCCCAAACCGCTGGATCGGACACGACGGGTCAATAGGTTGTTCTCCTCCATCGCTTGAAATAACTCCAGTAGAATTAACCTGACATACACGTCTTACCTACACGCATCATAGTAGCAACTATCACACCAGATAAGCTGGAGCGAACCTGGATTGAAATTGAATATCCTTTGGATATTCTGCCTGCAACCCAGAGATTTACTGATTATTTTTAAGAAAATATTTGAGTTGTTCTTTTCTATAAAATTCATATATTTGTCTTGGTTTCAATTTGCAAAGCAATGAGATCAGGAGGATTCCAGTGGGACATTCTGTACTTGACTATCGCAACATTTACTGTGTTGTGGAAATAATAATTTCGTCCACACTAGCCGTGTTTAGGTTATGGTATGAATTAGTATAGCTAGACTGAAAAATTCAATGCCATAGCCGGCATTTGAACCACGGATCTCCCGTTCTCCGTGCGGTTGCTATAACCACTTGAGCTACTAGTCAGCAAGTTGACCATAGTAGCTCAGATGGTTAGAACAACCGCACGGAGACCGGGAGATTCGTGGTTCAAATGCCGGCTATGACATTGAATTTTTCAGTCTAGCTCTACTCCTTACTTTCTTGTCATTTGCGCTGTACCTACAAGGAAATAAGTAATGAAATGATTTTTTCAATTGTTTATCTTGACGATGGTGAAGTAGCAAGATGAATAAGTAGGCATAGTTGTACAAGAGAAGTAGAAAAGTTGATGTGAGTGCTGCACATAAAAGTAACTACAGAGAACGTATTCAATATAGAGATGTTGGATAAAGGAGCAAGTATTTTCACGAATTCTCTGATGTATGTGGAGCAATAAAAATGACGTGTCATGAAAAAGGGCGGTATTGGGATCGCTATTTCAAGAATTTTATTCCTTGCTCGGCCATAAAATGGAATGGCGGTAAAAACATTTCAAGTACTCAATACTCAAGTGGACGTTCAAACAGAACACCGGTGCTGAGATGCATACGAAATTTATCTCGATTGCAGATATCTCTCTCGATACAAGAGCTAAAAACTATTGTAACAACAGAGTGTGCTTTATGAAACCACGGGTAACGAGCAGTCGTTCTTCATGCACAAAGGCAATACAAATAAAACTTCGGGTCTCTACCTTTAAATCCCACTGGTGCACATATGGCAGCCAAAGATATCCATAACGTAAAACTATAATACTAATTTAGCATGTAATTAAATTCAGGTAGTTTCAATTCTTGTCGATGTGCTACACCACATGCTACTCTCTGACGTGTGGATATAAGAATCCGCTCTCTGCCCAAGCACAATTCTTTTGAAATGGCCTTATGAGTTCCTTACTGGGTTGACTGCTTTAGTCATACTTAATTCCTGATATGTTTTAGTAGTAAAACATATTTAGATTATACAAAACAGGTAAATTGTTGAAAAATACCTAGGGCTGTCGGTTTCACGTTCATAGCCCCATCCAATGCCATTGAGGAGTGTAGCTGTCCGCACCGACTCCGACGGTAAGGCATCTAATTGACCTTCTTGGTCCGTTACCTTTCTATCAGAATAACTAAATTCCGTTAGTCATTTACTGTTGTTAAATTTTAATGTAATGTGTTTAAGTATTGTTCATGTTTGTTTTTGTAATTGCTTGTGTTATGTTTTGGAAATAGGGCGCCGGGGTAGCGCGGTGGTTTCGTTCGCGGCTCCCATTCTAAGGGTCCCGAGTTCGATTTCCGGCTCTGGGGTTGGCGATTTTAAGTCGGCCCTATCCACGCCTTCACCTCTGTCTAGCACACGTGAAGTATCCCCTATGCCCAACGGGGTTCGGAGTCCACGGTAAAAACTGTAGGTCCTCTCACCTCACCGCCATCTTCACTATCACCCTATCATCGGAGGTAATGGACACCGCCCTCTGGGTGCCTCCACCTGAGAAATGGGTCCGGTCATCACTTGGTGGGGTGAGGTTACCCCGAGGGCCAAAGTTGCCATGTGGGGAGTGTTAGTAACTAACTAACTGTTTTGGAAATATAAAATTGCTTATCTTTGTAGAGTTTAATTTTACAGCGCATTTAGTCAGGAGATTTCATAATAGAGAGGTAAAAAGTTGGGGGAAAGTTTTGGAAGATATATTTTTCTCTTTATCTTGTCATTCAGAACACTTATTACTAGAATACTATTCCAAATTGTGTTGGTTACTGTAAACTATATCTTAGTTTGTGATACTGTGGGGGGGGGGGGGCAGTTCCTTCTTTCAACTGTTCATACTGTTTTTCCAATATTAGACTTAAACGTTTCCAGGTATTGACGCCTCCATGCTTTAAGCTTATGCCCACAAGCTTTCTTTTGCCCCCCCCCCTTAACGCTATTCAGCTCATTTTGTCTTCGTTCCACCAACATTTTTCTGCTATTTGTGCTGTAATTCAAAATTAATTTTGGTATGTAGATATCGTATACTAGTTAAAGCTTCACGGGTGATGAGCCTCGTCATTGTAACTGAATTCGAGCTTTCAGCTATTGCAAGCTCCATTGCCTTCTTCACAAGTGAATGAGAAACGCTCTCTTCGTCGTGCAGTAGGCAGACTGAGCATAAGCCCGTGGCGGTGCCAGACATGTCCCTGCCCTGGGTAGGGCTAAACCAGTAGTGACGGGATGTGGTAGTTGTAGTATGGTGGTTGAAAATTGGGTTGGGAAAAGAAGGGAGGTAGGTAGTTGCAGGTTCGGGTACAACGGCTCGTGTGCACCGAAGCGCAATTAAAGTAGGTGAGAAACGCTGGTCGCCGTTCCCATATATCAGACTGTCTAGCATTGGTCCGGCTGGTTCACAGGCAGTGACCTGACATAAGCGCTACCCACATGAGGAGGGCTTTATGGCTGGTCTATGATACTGGGCACAGATTTCCGTCTCATATCGTGCATGACCAATCCCAAATCCTTTTTATCGTGGATTTGATAAGAGAGAGATCTCGAATCCTCCACAACAAACTCTCTGCCCACCCCAATCAGCTGGTTAGCATATTGGGTCGGTACGACCATAAAGCTCCTCGCAGAAAGAGGTGCTACAAACTCCCAAAAGACGGCATGGGCTGTTAGGCTGTGAGTATTCCCCTCCACCAATCCAAAACCCCAGGCCCAGAAATGAGCCTGGCATCCTTACCCTACACACAGTTCCTACATCCTCTTATCGTGCTGCCTGCACTATGGCCTCCTTCAAGCGGGATACCAGCTGAAGGCATCCTTGGACATACATACCGCAAGGGCGACCGTCCGCGGCAGGTTAGCTAAAGCCAGCATCTGGCGCGGTCGCTGCGTGCATGGGCGGCAGCCTGAGTGGTTTAAACCCAACAGATTAGAGAAGCATATGCCCGGACACAAACGCTTGAGACAACCGACTAATTTCTATTACCTCCCAGATAAAGTCGCACTAAGCGGTTAGGTGTTGTGGCGAAAAAACCCCACTCATGTGAACCTGATTGAGTCGTATCTTATGCTGGTCTGCTGGTGGGTTCTATATATATATATATATATATATATATATATATATATATATATGAGAGGATCGCTGTCGGCAAAGGTGCAGGGGGCGATTGCTCCCTTGTATCCAATTTTGGGGTCGGGTTCGATGCCGGTTGGCCTACACTTTCCGAACGCTGATGTTGTATGCCTGTGAGATCTGGGGTGTGTCAACAGACAATTTAGCTATCATGGCTCCAACGTGCGCAGAATAGAGGACTTCGGTCCATCTATTCCGTAGGTCTCTCCTTTCTTGTGAGGTTGCCTCACGAGGTCCCGGCCCTTCCACAAGTGGAGGACGAAATTAGACCTCGGGCTAACAAATTATATGCAAATATACCATCACAAAGAAGTGCCCTGGTTAGGTTTCTTGTAGACCATGACCCCACTAGACGCCGATTTAGGCCGTGCCGAGATAAAAATTGAGCTAAACCATACGGCAGCTAAAGCCGAGGTCCACATTATTAATGCAAGCTATTTGGCAACAAAATTTAATAATTCATAAGGATGCATATGATTTTGGTTCCTTTCCTTTCATCCCGAGAAAGAGAAAAGACTTACCTCACAGAACACAACCTAATAACCCAAGGCCATCCAAAAAGAAAATTCCGAGAAAGAGTATCTGCGCTAAAACCCATAACGCGTGGGTACGCAGCAAAAACCTTCTCTCTATATACAGCCTGCCAGCACCCAACGGACGGAGGGACGGAGACTTTACATTGTTTCTGAAAAAGGCCTTGGAGCTTGCGATATCCGAAAGCTAGAATTTAGTAAATGAGGTGGCTCATCACCCCTGAAACTTTATTAACAACTCTCACCGTGAAAGTTAAGTCTTACGACATTGTATGTGTTTTGTGTTTCCTTTCCCTAAAGTTCTATCTGGCTTTATTCTGCTTCATAAATATGAGTTATATAATTCAACATGTTTAATTCCCTCCTTATATCTTTATTTATTTTTGTCTAACAGCAAGTATCTTGCAAAAAATCTGAACATTCTCATACCTGATATTTCAATTCTCCTTTTCTCTTTATTTGTCAAAATCCAAAATCCGGAGCGGTAAAATTGTGTTGCTACTGCCATTACGTTGTCAAATTATTTTCAGTTTTCTTTCTAATATTTTTATGGATCTATTAATAACGCTGCATACGTGTAGCCCAGGTAATTAAATGTGCCTTTTGTTTTCCCCCTCAAAAAAATTTTTGCTGTAACTATTGGTTTCTCAGAGTTGTAAACCTTTTCATTTTTATTTAAGGTTTTTTTAGGTTACTTAATTAAAATGACACACACACTGTGCTTTAGTTTTACAACCAGATATTAAAACTCGGTCATCCACAAATAGAAACGTATATAAATCATATTTCTTTGTGTTTTTTCAATTATAAAATGTTATATTACATCCATTTGACAGTGTATAGAAATATGTGTCTATATAGGCGATACCTATGTCCATTCGAAACGTGATTTGAGTATTTCTGAATAAAAAAAATTACACTTTTAGAAAAAGTTCACATATACTCGGACAGCATAACTCAAAGGAAATGTCAGTTCAATACCAAACTTGGTACTCAAATTCAGAATCTTCCAATGATACAACACAAAAGTTTTAAAGCAAATCTCCAACATGTAGCTTTTTTCAATAACTTTTGTTATATCGGAAATGCCTCTGGCGATTTTGATTGAGATACTTTCATGACAAACAATATGTATGTATACCTTTAACCTTTTATGAATGTCCTCAGAACTATTCTTCCCTATGGGTGACTTTTTCATAACGGGTGAACATAGGAGAGGACAAAAGTATAGATCTCGTAAAGCACAACTAATGTCACTTTTTTGTGGAGTGCAGCATATCCGATATATTCATTTGTTTGGATTTGCCAACCCTTATACTCCACTCAAATGGCAGAGTCGCTATTCGTTGGCTTATCTCCTGGCTATGCAAAGGGAATGGTATTTCAAAGGCATCACATAGTAAACAGCTCCTAAAAGATTTGAGTACTGCTTGGGGCCTACAGCATTTCAAAATTCTTATACCAAGCGCTGTGGCTTAGGCGGCTTCGTCTTTGGCCTGCATTTAGGAGGTCCGGGTTCGACTCCCGTGAACGGCCTAACTGACCCATGGTTTGCTTTGGTGTTTTCACGCTCGCCAGGTGAATGTTGGGGGGCTTAATTATACCCCCTTCCTCTCACTCATTTTGATTTGCACTATCATGTAGTATCATCCCTCATCTGGTGGTCTCTTTCAGGGTAGAAGTGCCGGCCAGAGTCCCAGCGCTGCATGACAAGATGATACATTCCTAGTAAACACATCCTCTTCCAGCACAGTTTCCGATCTCCGAACCCAGTCTGTTGGGCCATTTTCGGACCACGGTAAGGTGGATGAGGGTTGAACTGGCCTATCGGGGAGTTTCCAACTGGTAAATAGTAGATAACCTGTCCTCTGCAATGTCGTGGCTACTTCGTACGACCGCCCTCTGCCTCGTCTCATCTCATCCTTCCTCCCGGAGGTGCGCTATTGGGGCATAGTTACAATAGGCCAAGTTTAGACCTCTGTGCCGAATCACCTCCATAGTGCACTTCAGTCCAACATTCTGCTTCTACTTACAAAAACTTACAATATGGTACTTTTGAAGGTCTATATTTCGGTTATCTGAACTTGTACACTTATACAACGAGGTCTACCCAAAAGTCCGAAAACTCCGGCATCTATCTCCCGGGTGCGATGGAAATCTCCGGGGGTCACTCCTTGGGGCAATACCTTGAGTCTAAAAAGCCGCCCCATCTCAAGACAGGCGGAAGTGGATACGCCACTTACGCGCGTCAGCCCCGTAGGAAATTATGAAATGAAATGTGTAGTGTTTAACGCCCGATTTTACTACATACGGCACCGCAGGCGGTGACACTGATGATACATGAGATGAAGATGGAGCACCGGTGAAATGAGATGGCGGGGGAAGCCGGAGTTCCCGGAGAAAACCCACCCCATGTGGCATGCTGTCCACCACAAAACTCACTTTGCGGTCACCTGGGATCGGACCCGGGCCGCCTTAGTGAGAGCCAAGCGTCTAACCACTGAGCCACGGCGCGGCCACTCCCGTAGGGAAGGTTACCGAAAACCTCGTTGGGGCCGCCTGGCGATCCAGTACGTCTCTTACTAGCTGTGTAGGCTTGTTCCCGTGAATTCTTAGACAATCCTCTGACTCCTCCGGGCGATCGAGGCCTGGCCGGAGGTAGCCGATCTCCCGCTGGTGTCGGGAACACACTGTCCCCTCGAGTCCAACCCAATCCAAGCAACTCCCTATCGGGAGGGGCTCGAATATTTGGCCTGAGGTTCCTCAAGTAACGTCAGAGGTACCACGAGTGCTAGGGTCCGCATCGCTTGCACCACGGCAGCTGAAGGGGACGGATCCCCTCTCCTATGGGGGTTATCATGAACTAGACAGGGGACTATTTAAGGTTTTAGGTATAGTTTATACAATATTTCAGAACGTCATGGAAGTGCAGCAGGGTTCTATCTTTTGGCCATGTACAAACACGACATTTCATAGCCATCAGAGGGCGTGTATCTCTTAAAACAGTTGACTATCGCTCAAAGCGTATTGAATTATGGAATTTCCTCTGTAATTATCAAAACAAAATATGTAATAAAAGCATTTCTACACATGTCTATGTATGTTAATTAACATGAAGTAAATTGATGTTTGAAATGTTTTTTAAAATAATTTGTACAAGAGTGAGTAGAGAACGTTATATGAACACCCACATACCGTTTGTAGCTATTGTATGTAGGTTTCCTGCCTCGTCATTGCTTAGGTAATCTGCATACGTATTTCCAATAACAAGGAATTTTGCAAAGATGGTTCACTTTACACTAAAATATTTGTATAATGTATCTACATTTTTGTTCAGTAAAACTTTGTCTATCTCTTACGGCCCACGAGCTATACAAAGGTCATCCAGAAAGACCAAGGCTTTATTGAAAATTCCCAGAAAATTCAAGATTTACCGAGTCTTATTTATCATGATATTCATTTAAGAAAGTGTTTCCATATAAAATGCAGTACCCGCCTCCGTAGCGTAGTGGTAGCATGTCTGCCTCACGTTCAAGAGGTCCCGAATTCGAGTCTCGGTCAGGGTGAGTTACCTGAATAAGGTTTTTCCAGGGTTTTTCCCTACCCTGAAAGACTAATGTCGGGTAACTCTAAGCTCTGCGAACCCTGAGCTCATTTGAGCATCATTTCACCTATTCCATTCATCGTTCAATATGACTTAACGTTGGAGGACGCACATTTAAAAAAAATCCTTTAGGGTGCAGATTCTTTCGAAAATTTTTGTCGTATTCTTAGAAAACGTTAAACTTGAGTAGCAAGTTAAGTGTTTTACTGACTTTGTTTTTGCATGTCAAAGGCAGATAGACGCGAACGATCACACGTAAAACATTTTTTCTACTTTTTTATTCAGGTAGCTACAAAACATGCATGCTCAATCAAATTTCGGTATGCAAATTTTGTCTGTAACACAATACTTCGTATACATACTGTAAGTGCATAGTATAGTACGATGCCTATAAACCTGAATTATTTCAATACAACCAATAATAGGATACACGTGCAACTTTGGGGGAATATTACACACAATTGGAAGATTACAGTACATTATTTACATCTCAGAGAATATGTTGAAAGCGTCCTTCACCAGCATCTATGGACCATTGGTCCCATTTTCTTTGATATGTCTGTAGACACTGAAGTTTATATGGGTATCTTGAAGACATTTTTGGAACAGCTGGGTGATATCGAATTGAGAGGTTATTTCCAGAAATATGGAGCAACATGCCATACATCTAATCCTTGTTTCACATAAGCTTGCCCTGTACCTCTTAACGGTCACGTGACCTTATTACCTCTCATTGGCTGCCATTACAGTATATAATGGTGTGCGGTAAAAATTAGATATTTAACATGGTGATATATCTTTATATATTGGAAGAGAATAATCAAATTTATATTTTCGTAACTGTTTCAATTAAATACATTACGCAACAGAATTGATTTATGTGAAACGCATTTTAATTCTTAAACGAAATAAAGAGGAGATTCCTTGTTCTCAATCCCGCCTTTCATATGATACGATAGCACGTGCTTTAGCGGTAGTGATGACATATTTGTTTATACGACTTTTATCACTGACCTTGTTTTGAACTGGATTAGTCATATATCGCCATTCGAAGGTGTGTTGTGCCGAGTACGAGAGCTAAATTATTTTATTGATCGTTTATTGCGCGTGTACTTATTATGTGTATAATGGCAGAGTCTACCGCCAGGTTTTCGCTGAAGCATCGCAAGGAAAATCCTTTACAAGGCGGCGAAAAAAGAATTGTGGTGCATGTGTTTAATTCACTCACAGAGAAGAATCCGTCTTTGTCAGTGAGAAAAGGACGAAGGCCTTTCATTATAAACGTGTTTCAGCTTCATTGCTCATTCGTTCAGTTTCAACGTGCTCAGTTTCATTATAAACTTCATTATTTTTTCATTATTCTTATTTGTATGATTGTATATATCTTCCTGTCAATTATTATGACGTTTACTGCAGGTTTAAATGTGACGGGAAGGCACCTTCTATGGCCTATGGCGTGAAAGCATTAGCCAATTAGAGTGAGTGAGTGCGAAGTGATACATGTCAGCGGGGAAGTTTATATGAAACAGATTAATGACACTTGTAACCAATTTCTTTGATAATAATCGAATCATCTCAGAAGTTCTGTGACCCCTCCGATCCCCTGACCTAATTTCACGGGATGTTTTCCTGTGGGGGTATCTGAAAAATGGCATACAAGAATAGGCCACCAACTATGGTGTTTTCAAGGAATCCATTCTGGGCCTTCAAGCGGACAGATGTTTAGATTGGAAAGCTCACATAAATTATATGTTACCTAAACTTTGCGCTGCCTGTTATGCTATCCGAGAGCTGGTTAATGTAAGTTCTATTGACACACTTAAATTAATTTATTATGCATACTTTAACTCTATTATGGAATATGGAATATTATTTTGGGGCAACTCAGTAGAAAGTAAAAAGATATTTCTTATGCAAAATAGGGTTATAAGAATCATTACTAACACCCACACCAGATGCTCCTTTAAATATATTTTTACAAGATTGAAGAGATTAGCGCTTCCTTGCATGTATATATTCTCAATCCTAAAATTCTTTGTATCCAATTGTGCCTTATTTGCAACAAATAATGTAATTCACAAAATAAACACTAGACAAAAGTATAATATCCATTATCCCAGTGCTAAACTTTCTTGCTTCCAGAAAGGTGTGTATTATGAAACTATGAAAATATTTGGCGCCCTTCCTAATGTTCATAAAGAAAAAATTGATAACTTCGGTGCTTTTAAAAATGCTATTAGATAGTACCTTTGCTGAAAATCTTTTTATTCTGTACAAGATTATCTGAAAGACAAATTATCCTGATAATGCTTCTGTAGCTCTATAAGTACTAACTGTTCCAATGACAAATCATTACCAATAAATATTTTATTCAAGTTCAAAGTTTATTTTAATGTATATGTATTTAATAAATAACAAGAATAGTATCCATTGCTAAAAGGTTGATATGTACTGACATAAGCCAAGTGAAAGCTGGTTTAAAAAATGTTTCATTTTGTATCATATATAATTATCCCTGTTTTGTTTTCCATATTGTTGCTCATATTGCCTATATAATATAATATGTGTCTTAAGTTAACTTTTGTACATATATATGCTATTAAACTTTATATCTCTGGACATGTTCACTGTTCACAGCCTTTTCTGTGTACAAGTGAACCAACTGAACGCAAATCAATCTAATCTAATCTAATTAGAAATACGTAACATTGGCAAGGATACTCTCCGGAAAACTTCAGAGAATATGGTGAGACGAGTGCAAAAATGTATAGATGCTGGTAGAGGAGACTTCCAACATTTTCTCTCAGATATAAGTGGTGTAATGTAATCTCTCAGTTGTGTATTATATTCTCCCAAAGTTGTACGTGGGTCTATTATTGGTTCATAGGTTATGGCCGATTGAAATAGTTCAGGTTTATATAGATCGCACTAAAGAAAAAAAAGAACAAACAATAATAATTTATTATAGAGCGACTTCAAACAGCGTTCAGTGTTACGAATGATTTAGGTGTCTTATGTGAGACCACCAAGCCGACTACTATTTTACTAATATGAACTAATGGCATTCTGACTTTCCATTTGTTCCGCGTCATAGTGGCGAAATGGTATACGCCCCCGACTTAGCCTCTTCTTCCGAACAGCACACCCCAATGGCGTGCACTCGTTTCACGACGGCACAAACTCGCTCGGGGAATGACCACGCACACATCACTCACTCACTTTCAGGATATTTCCAGAACAATCCAAATGTCCAGAAGGTTATAGTTCTCTGGCGTTAGTTTATCATGTTTATGCTTGGCGGGCGTGGAGCATATCCTTTTTAGGTTCCAACTGGCCAGCGTCAATCTCCAGATAATCCTATGCTTTAGCCGCTAAATCACATTAGGTATGCTCATGCTATGTTTGTCCTTTTGCGACCTTTGCTAGTGCATCACAATATGAATGGACTTTGTGTCTCCTGGTTTGCGTAAGCTAGCAGTGGACATTGATCCAGTACATTTTTTTCTGTAAGTGGTAAATGCAATCCCTACATGTCTACTGCACTTCTCGCACAAAGGAATCTGTGAATTATTGAGAAGGGCGCTGCCCGCTGCCGTTATTTTCAACAAATGCCATTTGGAGCGTTCCGAAATAAACAAAAAAGGGAATGAATATTTTGTGTTCCTAGAGGGTACAGCTATATTCAACTAGCACTCTGCAACGGCTACGTCATGCTAGATGTGGCCTCAGCATCAAAACACTCTCTCTCTCTCTCTCTCATTCTCTCTCTCTCTCTCTCTCGCTCCCTCCGACACACACAAACACACACAGATATACCCAATCTGCTAGAACCTTTGTTTCAGTTTCTTTGCCTTAAATCTATGGTAGCTTCGCTGGCTGATCAGCACAGAATGTATTATGACAGCAATACCGCAGATTCTTTCTTTTGGCCCTGGGTCATACCGACCATCGAGGTTCGATTCCCTCTTCCACCCAGGAGGATATCTTCTTCTGCTAGAAAGTCTGAAATGGCAAGTGCCCAGTCTGGAACCAGACTACTACTTGATGAATAAGTACTTGCACGTGACCAAAAGCAGCCAACCCCAGCCAAAATATGAGAACGAGGTATGGATGAATACTACCTCCAGGGCTGTCACTGCCCCTTATGGTCCCTAAGGAGACAGGTTCCCCCCTTATAGCCGCTGCGCACCCATAGCAATCAACACATTACTGGTGTACGAGGGCTGTTCAATAAAGAATTGTCATAATTTTTACGTTCATAATTTTTTCGCACTAAAATTCAAACTTATTATATACTATTAGCTTAATGTGAAACAAACACGCCGTAGTAGTTTCATTGTTGGCACTCCTGGTTCCCGCCTGTGAGAAACAGGCAAGTTCAGACATGTCCAGTATCGCCTACCGCTGCAATGGAGGTAACACGCGAGAAACAATATGGGGCTTTGAAATTCTGCTTTTGTCTCAACAAATCTTCAGTTGAGACCCATACAATGTTACAGGAGGGCTATGGAGAGTCTGTTTTTTCCTACATCACAGCTCGAAGGTTGTTTACAACGTTTAAACAGGGTAGACAATCAATTTCAAAGGAAGGTGGCCCCGGTGCTCCAGTTACTGCTCTTACGCAAGAAAACATCAACACTGCTGTTGCTGTTGTGAGAGAGTAAGACGAATTACCTTAAGATCACTTTCTGAAATACTGAACATTTCATTGGGTACCACCAACACGTTGGTGACAGAAACATTAAACATGAGACGTGTTTGTCCACAATAGGTTCAAAGACTGTTGATTCCCGAAAAAAAGGAAATTCGCATGCAGGTCTGCATGCAGTTAAAGTTGATGTTAGAGGAAGATTCGGAGCTTCTTTCAAATGTAATCACTGCTGATGAAACTCGGCTACATTATTTTAATCCTGAGAGCAAACGGCAAAGCTCAGTGTGGAAATGTCCTTCATCATCAACCCCCCAAAAAGCAAAAGTGGTTGCTTCTGCTGGGAAAGATATGGTTATCTCATTCTTTGATATTCATGGAATGGTTTATCAGCATGTTTTACCTGCACACACATCAGTAACTGTACAATACTACAGGGATGTCCAAAAACATTGCAAGTCCATATCAGGCGCAAAAGATGACATTCCCGTGAAGCAGGGGATGCAGCACCAGGATTATGACCGACTGCATATTGCCAATGTTGTTGCTGAATATGTTGCAAAAATCAACGTGAACTGCATCCCTCATCCTCCCTTAATCCGGATTTAGCCCCATATGACATTTTTTATTCCTTTAACTTGAAGAAACGCCTTCTTGGAAGGCATTGTCCATCATCAGAAGCAGTTGTGAGGGCTGCGGAGGTGATTTTGAAGGATCTTTCAAAAATGGTTTTCAGCATGTCCTTGAAGACGGACAGAAATCCTGGGACAAGTGCATCACATTCAGGGGAGACTATTTTGAGAAGGACCATCAAAATTATGAGGATGAGTAAATATACATTGTCAAAAAAAATGTAACCTTTATTTATTGAACAGCCCTGGTTTGTCTCGACGGGGCAGTGGTTCCACGTACCTGTGGGAGATTCAGTACGTTCAGATAAACGTTAGGAGGACGTTGTAGTATGTCCTCTGGTGTAACCTGGAGAGCTAGTAGACAACTCTACCAATAATTTCGGCAGACTTTCCTTTGGGATTGACGCACTAACTGTCCTACACACCTCCGTCTCCATGAAGGGAGAGGTAGCTGTTCTGAACCAAATTATTGCCCTTATAGAAAGGTCCTTTCCCTGATTAAAGGGGAGAGAGAGCTTCGGCTTCGGGTGGACCTCGCTGAGTAAGTACTACGTTCCTTTCAGAACGTCTCAAATTTACAAATGGCGTTTTTACTTTCTCTCCACTCATAAATTCGATATCGAGACTTCACTGTAATGATTCAATTTGAGACAGTCTGAATGCAAAAAAGGAAGAAACATTTGTGAAAAAGGATGAAGCATGTAGTTACCCAAGAAATGCTCATTCTAATCAACCTTTTATACAGACATTTTATTTTCGCAAATTTTCCTGTTCTCAAAAATACTCTAACTGATTTCATTAAAATACCATTTGTTTAAATTATTTTCATGTGAAATAAAACGAATATATCTTAAACTTTCTAGAAGTTCCCGCTGAATTCATTCCGAATGACGTTTGTATACCTAGAAAACCGTAAAGAGAGAGATTAACTTTTGCTGCACAAATAAATTTTCTTAAAGCATACATGTGTGCCATTTATTTTTCTATTTTGTGAAGTTAGCCGTTTCCGAATTATTCTTTGTTATAGCTTAAAAAGTTTAAATTTTCAGTGTTCACGAGTGGAAGGTCGCTTGCTTTTTCTTTAAGCCTGCTACATTCTCATGTTCCCATTCTACCTACAAGGTAATACATATTGTCACCTAATTATCGGAAAGCCCGAGCAGCTAGCAGCCGGGTAGGCGACAGGAGGCATTGAGTTCACGCCTACCCATTTATCTTGTAGCGTTAACGAGGGGGATGTTTGGAAAAACATCATTAACCATCTCTTTCCCTCTCCGTGACGTCTGGAACAGTCGCGAAGATTCACTGAACCGCGAGACCTCCAGAAACGGCGATCTTCCCCATATAAGGCCTGCAGTGGACGAGTCAGTTCAGTTCTTGGCGAGCAGCCGTAGGAGCGCCGTGCTAGTGGACTGACTGGAAGACTGTGCACGTGTATCAGAGAAGTTGTACGTAATTGTGAGTGTAGAGTGCACCTGTTACAAACAAACTGGTGAATTGTAATTGTGTGCGCTACGTAACTCTATGTAATCGGCAAGTGTTCCAACTGTAATTCCGGTGAAAATAAAGAACCATTTGAAATTGTGCAATTGGACTTTTAATTTCACGAACCCACAAAGTCACAATATTAAATCAATTTTACAACGATTTATCGCGATTAACTGATATATACAGAAGAATAGACGTAGCAAAAAGAGTTTGTACAAGAGAAAAAAAACGCATCATGTTTCTCTATAAGAAGCTAATACAAAAATTCTTATATTATTGGTCTTTTCAATAAGTGTTAGACTGTAAAATGCACCTTTCTGATGTGAATCTAATTAAGAATTAGTTGTGTGCATAACTTTATTAGAACTATGAAGCTATAAAATTAAAGGTAATACGTAAATCAGCATTCTAATAGGATATTTTAAACAAGGCAAGCATATTTGTTATAGTGTGTAAGTACTGGCATACATTGCTGGACAGTGGGCACGTAAGCAGATAAATAGCGCGCTCACAGATGAGCACTACTGTGAAACAGGAACTTTTGGTTCTATAGATTAATTATTAAATTAAATATGTTTAATAAATGTATATGTATTTGAGAATTGTAGAAGACATATTTGGCTATGTTTGTAAAATGGAGAATATAAAGTTCTATGTAAAGTATTGTATGGTAGACCGGGGTAGATAAATGTGACTAAACCGTCGCACTTGGGTCAGAGCCCAGAAAGAGCGGAAATTAGGACAGTACCTGGTATGTCAGCCATCGAGATGTACTGTTAAGACAGGTCAATAATTCTTCCTTATGACGCCATGTTTCAGTATATAAGGAAACAGATTAACCCTTCAGCCCCATTCTATTCCATTCCAGGGTAGCCAGTGTATTCGTCTGGTATGCCCACCGGCTTATTTAATTCTTTCACCATGCGCCACGTCAATTTAAGTTCAACTGTAGCAGTTTTATTATAGGCTGTCACCACCGTTGAGAGTGCACGTATCTGATGGTGCCCGGGTTCGACTTTCAGAGTTAAAGAAACGATTTAAGTAAATTTATAGAAAATATCGTGTATCCTGTGGTTTTGTTGTCTCGACCCTACACCTGAGAACCCAGAGCGCATGCAGGAGACGCAGTTTACAGCAGCCGAAGGCAAGGGCGAAGCAGAGAGCGAACCAGCGACAGCGAAGGGCGAGGAAGGTGCCCTGACTTCGAGTCCAGGTACTGCGACCCAAAGGAAACTCTCCGGGGCCTGAGATGCAGGGGGAATTCGGAAGGTTCCCACATCCTCCCTGGAGAGGTTTATGACACCCCATGTCAGTACAGTTACAGACCATTCCAAAACAATCTGACGGATTCTAGTTTTGTGACTGAATCTTCCTGTTTATGTGTACAGAGTGAATTGGGCGCATGTTTTTTAACGGTTCTACTGTAGCATGCGTTCCCTGTCACACACATTCGTTGTCCTTTTCCCACTGTGTAAGAGAGCACATTCCTTTCAGTGACCTTCTTTGCGTCGCTGGACAGTACACGCGAAGCGTGAGGCGGTGAACGAAGTACGGCCGCAACTGCCATATAACGAAAATTTCTTAAGACTATACAAGCGAGCACTCTCACGATGGCCGACTCGGTGGTGTAGACGGTAGCGTGTCTGCCTCATGTTCAAGAGATCCCGAGTTCCAATCTAGGTTAGGGTGAGTTACCTGGATAATGTTTTTTCCAGGGCTTTCCATTATCCTGAAAGACTAATGTCGGGTAACTCTAAGCTCCATGGACCCCGGACTCATTTGAGCATCATTTCATCCATTTCATTCATCGTCCGATATGAGTTAACGTTTGAGGAAGTACATTACGAAAAACTATCACGATGAGATTCAGAAGGTCCTCGCTATAAGAAGGCGTTTCTGGTGCGATGAAAGAGAGCTGGCTATTAGTGACGACTGTAAGGAGGTGTAGCGAGTCTTGTTACTGCAAGATATTAGAGACGTCCTGTGTTCGACTCCTCAGCGAGTGAGTAGTCGAAAGAAAAAGCTATACATCATTATGTTGCGAGAAGTGAAGTGACAGCGCCAATTGGAACCAGTTCACATTAGTGAAGTTACAGTATGACTTAAGTGAAGTCACAGTGAAAAAGACTTGAATGAAGTGACCGATGGAGCTGCATTATCGATTTTAAAAACATCCAAATTAGTTTATCAGAGTACGTTTCCTGGGTTTATAATATTGGAGCAGTTCAATATTGGATGGGAATCAACAGATAAGGTATTACTTTATAATTTGAGTACGTAGTTCAGCGCCGTGCAAAATTATCACAGTTTCAAACCGGAGTGGCTATCTCTTTAATCATAAACAGCCAGGACAAATAATGACAGCGATAATTTGGGAGTTGACCCAGGATCGATTCCCAAAACGGGCTGCAGTTACCAGGGGACATGTGTCAGGGCTACATTGCTCGCCCTAATGGATTTAGCATCAATTATATGGCCAGCCCTCCACGGGATGGCTAATACCAGTACATATTGAACCCTTAACCCCGCGGAAGGCTGTAACAGTATTTATCTTTTCAAATTTCCACTGCATGTTGTTTTCATTAAGTACATAATCCGGGCAGCAAAGGAGATTTATGTTCCATTGTGGTTCGCACTAACTTACACGGAGCTATAATCCCCTCTGGAAATTCAAAGGTGAGAGATATAGCAATGAGACTGTTTTTAGGGGATGCTTTGTCCCTTTAACCTGCACTTTTTCCCTCCGGACGGGATTACAAACCTTAGCGTCTGACTCCACACTATCCAAACTCATATGCAGTACTAAGCACCTGACTACGTGTTTAGTGTAAATATTGCGTTCCACCCAAATATTCGATACGTGATTGCACCGCAAATATTTTTTGAAATTTGGGGAATCCAAAAAGCAAATCATTTAAAAAGTATGTTTAACGTGTTTAAGTTTGTGAACAGGTAATAAAAGGCCATACTTGTAACGGCAAGTTATATGAAAGAATAACCAGCCAAAGTATCCTTTAAATGAAAAACATTTAGGCATTTTTAATTTTCTCTAAAGTGAATAACGATATACCATATGCTTATGACATCTGTAGGTCAAATCTCATTAGAGTACACAGCTGGCACCAAGGCCTACTGTACAAGCTTAGGCAGGTCAATATACCTCCTCCCTATCTCGCCCTGATTAGCAGTTTCCTCAGAGACCGTACCTTCAGGGGGAGAGTGGAAGTTCGGCTGTCATCAATCAGACATCAGACCCATAGCCGCAGGAGCCCCGGCAGGCAGTGTTCTGTCCCCGCTACTCTTTGCGACCTGCATGTCTGATTTCCCTCTAGAACCACAGACTGTTACGTGCCAATATGCCGACGATGTCTTCATAATAGCACTAACAAGGACCTACGTTATTGCTATCCTCCGCTGCAGCACCAGCTCCGAGCCATCGGCCGTTGGAGTGAGAGATTGGAGGATGGCCATTATTCCAGGGAACAGCTCCGCTTTTCTCCTGGCTAAGGTCCGAGCTATGGGACCGGATTGGTCGCTGAGGCTCAGGAAGAGGCATATCCCCTGGGCTCCCTCTGCCAAATACCTCCGCTGTACGGCTACGAAGTCTGGGGATCAGCGGCTCCCACCACTATTCGCAGGATGCAGCGCGTCCAGAACAGGACTCTGCGAATTATCTACGATACTGGACGTAGATTACCGTCCCATATCCTTCACACCTACTCCGGAATCCCGTATATTGTAGACGTGGTGCGGGAGAAAAACCGTGTCATCTACAATAAGCTAGACTTCCATCCCAACATCCTGGTGAACATCCTTGGCCGTTGCGACCATAGAGTTCCTCGTCGTCGACCTAGTTACTGGCTGCCCAAAGATGCCTTGGGTAACTAAACTGAGCAGGGCCACTTTCCCCTGACTCTGTACCCCAAGCCCAGAAATGTGTTTGGTACAAACCATACCACAACTTTAGTTCCTTTCCCTCTAGCCTGTCAAGCGGTCTGTGCTCAGATGCCTCACAGACAGGCGGAAGAGCGCAGCCAGCACTGGGCGCACCCCCTCTCGGGACACTTGCGCCCACATATGGCTATATATACCACTGCCAAAGACATCCGCCTGCGACACAAGACAACTCTTATACTGCACAGATAAAGCCGCACTAAGCGTCCAGGTGCTGGCCAGCAAACACCCCGTCCAGATAAACCTGGGCGGCCCGCATCTTCTGCTGGTCTGCTGCTGGTAGTTCCTTAGTATCGGCAGAAAGCCCCTAGAGATTGGCCAACGGTTAGCGTGTGGACATTATATTGTATTGAGTTGCGAGTTTAGAACTGATAACGTGTAGTGATTTGGAAGTGAATTCTTTTGTTTATTTACGTGTGCCGTAGCCATGAGAGACCGTGTTGGTGTATGCTACGTCCTCTTGATATCGGAGTTGCACGTGTGTTTTCACTTGAAATTAAGAGCAATTTTTAATTTCTGCCACCTGGACTTTTAATTCTAGGAACCCACAAAGTTGCATTATTGATTTTAATTTTTCGACACAACAAGACGTTATTCTTCTTTTTATTTCTGTATTATTGATAGTATGCGGGCAGTTCAATAAAGAAAGGTCATAATTACGAACATAATTTTTCGCACTGAAATTCACTGTTATTCTATTCTGTTAGCTTAATGTGAAACAAACATGCCGTAGTGGTTTCATTGTTGGTACTCGTGGTTCCCGCCTGTGAGAACCAGGCAAGTTCAGATAGGCTCAGTATCGTCTACCACTGCAATGAAGGTAACATGCTGGGAAAGTTATGGTCATCTCATTATTTGATATTCATGGAATGGTTTATCAGCATGTTGTACCTGCACACACATCAGTAACTGGACAATACCTCAGGTGTGTCCTGAAATCATTGCAATTCCATATCAGGCGCAAAATAGCACATTTCCATGAAGCAGGCTGGATGCTGAATCACGATAATGCGCGACCGCATATTGTCAATGTTGTTGCTGAATATCTTGCAAAAATCAACGTGAAGTGCATCCCTCACCCTACCTATAGTCCGGATTTAGCCCCAGGTGACTATTTTCTATACCCTAGCTTGAAGAAACGCCTTCGTGGGAGGCATTATCCATCATGAAAAGCAGTGGTGAAGGCTGCGGAGGCGATTTTGAAGGATCTCTTAAGGAATGGTTTCCAGCATATCTTTGAAGACTAGCAGAAACACTGGGACAAGTGCATCACATTCAGGGGAGACTATTTTGAGAAGTACCATCAAAATTATGAGGATGAGTAAAAATACTTTGACAGAAAAAATTTTGATTATTCTTTGTTGAACAGCCCTCGTAAATAGGGGAATTACTGTACTTGACCCCTATATTTGATATGGACATTTCTAACGATATACATGTTTTGAGGAAACTTGATTCTAAAAAAAGCACTTTTGGAAAAAGTGTGTGTGTGTGTGTGTGTGTGTGTGTGTGTGTGTGTGTGTGTGTGTGTGTGTGTGTGTGTGTGTGTGTGTGTGTGTGTGTGTGTGTGTGTGTGTGTGTGTGAAAAGAGACAAAATCGTTCTGCTTGAACGATAGCTAGATCACACTATTTTAATATCAAACATACTTACCTATATATTTTTGTGGAACTGACCATTTTGGAGAAATTCTTTGTTATTAGTTTGAATCTATAAAATACGTCAGGTGGTTAAGGCTAAGTTATACTGAATTTTCGCCGAAAATGTTAAAACCATGGAATTTTCATTTTTTTGCATCTTTTGGTAGCCTTGCATGTGCATTAATAGATGGCATGCTAGTTTTACCATTTGCACCATTTTAGGATATCACGTGGCAACTTAAGGTGAACTTTAACAATCATTACCTTAAAATTAATTTTCTGAGAAAATTTTTTCCAAAACTTTTCGGTATAAAAAATGCCTCATGCGACAAAGTTTTTCATTTAACTTCTTGAAACGTAGAGGATAAGTATGAAAATTCACATTCCGCTTTCTGTTAATGCTCATGTTTTGAAAATTATATGGTGTTAAGGAATAAAAAGGAGTTATTATTTTCAAAATTTTAAGAGCTAATACTTGAAAACTATTACCAATTTGTAGGTTCCTAGGACAAAAAGTCCAAGTTGCAGAAATTCAAAATGTTCCTTATTTACATAGAAGTACACTTACAGTAGTAGGATTACGTCACATACACAACTACAATCTTCCAAGGTGGCTTTCCACAAACAAAAGCGTCCACACAATTCACTTCTGATTGCACCCTCTCATTACGACTCTCTTTACAACTCTTTACGACTGTCTTTACAACTACTATGCTGGCGTGTCGCCCCTTATATAAACCACTACTCGTATCACTAAACATTTCTGGAACATTCTCTAACAAACAAGAAATCGACTAAAATAAGGCCTGGAGCTTTCCTGGCGACGAATATGCTCACTTTCTTCTCGGGCAGCCAGCCAGGTGAAAAGACGATTATAAATCGACGTTTCGGGAGTGTGCATCTCTCCCATCATCTGGGTATTTATAAAATGTTATAACCACAAGTGAAATACTAGATATAACACAACTATAAACAAAGACAAAATGCTATCAAACTTCGCATTACTGAACAAAAGAATGTTTTCACTAAATTAGATGCCAGGTCAGAAGATGGCGTGAGTATAGAAATTTTTGTCAGTGAAACGTAACTACTTAACTTGATTATCAAGCTCTATTGATCTTTGATTCTTAAATCGACGGATTTCCAGTTTAGGGCCAGTTTCCAAGAGGAGCTGAACTGAAATTCACCATCACGATTAAGCGTACTCCTTTCAGAGGAAATGGCCAAAGCCTCCTTAATTCTCCGCTCCCAGTAACCGATGCACATTGCTAAGATGGTCATCTTCCAAAAATTGGCTCTATGGTCCTTATCAAAACTATGCTCTGCCAGCCCGGACTTCTCAGGTTGCATTAAACGAATACTCCGTTCATGTTCCTTTATTCTAGTAGCGATGATCCTTCCGGTTTGTCCTACATAAGGAGTTCCACTTTCACAGGGAATGCGGTACACTCCCGGAGCTTGGAAGTCCAGTTTGTCTTTCACCGGGCTCATCAGATGATTAATCTTCGGAGGTGGCTTGTGAATGGTCTTGGTGTCGTATTTGAAGAGAATTCTGCTGATTCTGTCGGATAGATTGCCGGTAAATGGGATGCTGGCTGTAGCGGTTGGCTTACCTGACGTTTGCTGTGTTACAGGTTTCCCTCTCCTAGCTTTGGTGATCGAGGCTTCAACGTCATATTCGGAGTAGCCGTTTTGACGGAAAGTGAGTCTCAGGTGCTGTAATTCTTGTTTTAAGTGGCTGAGATCAGATATGGACCAAGCTCTGTGAGCCAGTGTATTGAGAGCTTTCAGTCGTTGAGACTTGTGATGGAAACTATCGGCGTTACAGAGAAATCGTCTGTTATGAGAAATTAGAAATTATTCTGAGAAATTATTATGAAAAATATAGAGAAATCGACTGTTCTCTATCTAGATGTCACTAGAATGTTCCATTTACCTTACTTTATCTGTTTTGCATGCCTTTTGTCTCCGCGCTCTATTTATCTGCATAGGCAAGCTCTCTATCTCCACCCCGCACTATCAGTCGCTTATCGCTCCGCGCCGCGCTATCGTAAATGATGGATTCGCGACAATATTTTAGAACAATGCTATAAGAATATTCCAAAACTACTCCAAATATTCCAAAAATGAGAATGTGAGTCTTTTAAAATTGCTCTGTACTAGCCGAAAACAAAATTTTGACTTAAAAGCTCAAATTTTTGACACGTAGAACATTTTACATAGTGAGTAGTTTTTAGCATATATTCAGAAAAATAATTAATAGTTAACTAACTATTTGGTGTGGCAACATGACAATTTGCATGCGAGGTTAAAATGATAGTCTGATTAAGTAGCTAAACTCTCATAATGATAGTTTATTATTAAATTCCTATGGATTTTTCAGTGTAGCCGTGCCTTAAATACAAATTCCTGTTCTTATTTTCCTGTACATGCAAACACAACAGAATTTGAAATCCGTCACAGAGCAACCACATTTTACGCCAGTATTTTTAACGTAATTTGACTGGAAGTTAATTAAACGAAGGTTTTAGCTCTAGACGCCGTTTTGAAACCTTCTACAAAGGTTAGATAGCAGTTCAAAGGTTCGTATACCTGAAGATAAGAAACTAAAATAATTACTGATTTTCTTATTATCATTTTTATTATTCTTTAAGCGATACTACGGATTTTTGGTAGGTCTGTCAGCTTGGAAAATAATTTATATTCTCAAATAATGGCAATTCAGAATGACAATTAAGAATGAAAGTTTATATTAAATTAGCGTGAGAAACATTAATAAACCTTGCAGTTTTTTAAATGCACTCACCAATTTTCATGGTCTTTTTTCGCACTACAAACCTCTGATGTGTACACACTTGTTTCTACTTATTATGATTTATTCTTGTACCTATTTTATAAATTGTACATTGAAACTCCCTTTTGTCTCACAAGTTTAATTATAGTTGAAATGGAACGTATTTTTCCACGAATATAGAAACTGGGAATCAGGCAAATAATGTTTACAGAAGCGTGCATCTTTTGTTTATGAGATGCATGGATGAATATTATTACATGGTCTCTAGCACGCATTTTCAAGCATGTATTGTTATTTTAATACATATTCAATAGTAAAATGCATGATTTCACACTATATACCGCCTCGTATTCTGTATCCGTTTATAATTTAACGTAATAAGGTGAGGATTGTGTGTTTTGTAGGTCTGAATCATGATCATTCAAGACGTGAAAGAGGTTGGGCTTATTTATGAAACTTCTGGGTTCCTGTGGCTTTTCAATATCTGAATAACTTCTTTATAATTCAGCAATTCCTAAACACGATGGCGGTCTGACACAAGTCACTTTGCAGATTTCTTCCTCAACATAGTCTCCTTTTAACTCTACACACCTCTCCCAGCGGTGCCCCCGTATCTGTAACCCGTCTAAATAGTAATCGGCGTCTTTCTCTCCAAAATAATTGTTCACGAAGGTAATTGCCCCTTCATTTGACGAAAAACTGTCCTCCGAGCGCAATCATTTTTCAGATGAGGGAAGAAAGAAGTCGCTTGGGGCTATATCTGCTGAGTAAGCGGTTGCTCAAGCAGTTCAAACCGTAATTCGTGAGTTTTCGCCATTGCAGCTGCTGAGATGTGAGACAGTGCGTTGTCTTGGTGAAACAGGGTTTTCTTTTTCCACAAATGTGGCCGTTTTTCCGCAAGTACTGCTTTCAGCGTGTCAAGTAACGATGCGTAGTATATTCCTGTAATGGTTTTTCATTTTATAAGAAAATATATTAAAATAGCTGCTTGAATATCCAAAAAAAAAAAAAAACAGTCGCCATCACTTTCCAAGCTGAAAAAACAAGCTTTCGCTTTCCTTGGAGAGGTTCCCCCCTCACAGTCCACTGTTTTTAGTGTATTTTTGTTTCGAGCGTACAATGGTGTATCCAAGTTTCATCTACAGCAATTAATCGGCGCCAAAACTCGGATTTATTGCGCCTAAACTATGCAAACATAGCGCTGGAAATGTTCATTCGAACAAGTTTTTGGTCTAACGTGAGAAAATGCGGCACCCAACGCTCCGACAGCTTTCTCATGTCTAAATGTTGATTTAAAATGTGACAAACACGTTTTTTGACATTTTCATAGCCTCTGCTTTCTCTCTCATTTTAATTCGGCGGCCGTCTAACACCATTTGGGTAACTTTGGCGTTGTTATCGTCGGTAGTTGAAGTTTTTAGATTTCAGGAATGTTCATGGTCTCCCAAGCTCTTATGGCCTCGTTTAAATTCAGTTTCCCAAAATGTTACTGTGGTAAATAATGGCGTAGAGTCCCCATACACAGAATCCAACTCATTTTTTGTGTAGGCATATTGCCTTTCGAAAACAAATATTTAATGACAGCTCGATACTCCATTTTGTCCGTTTCCATAAAAAAACTCACATCAACTCTATCAAAGGATTGTTACATAACTGAGCATCCAAAATGACTGAAGCTTTGGTGAGTAACTGTCAACAGATGAACAAAGAAATCCACTAGTTTTTATTTACGAGTACTGCCATCTTCATGTTGAGATCGGACGCTTTTCTGACCACCCTAGTACTTCCCCAGCATTAAGCTTTAGTTCAACAGAAGAGGAGCTTTTAGTGTAGCTTAACTAAAGATGGGCGTTTATAATACGAAGGGAAACAAATTTTAAATCTAACCGGGAGTTTAAAGGTCATATCTAACAGGCTGTTGTTGATTATCACTCTTCTTTTATTATTATTGTATATACCAGGAAGTAAGTACAAGAATTTTAAAGACCTTAGTTGGAGAGGTTCTTGGGAGTACAAAATATCAATTTGTATTTAGTTTTCTTTCACCAGTACGTGTTCTCTGCTGGGGGTTGTATTCAGTTGGTTTATGTTACTATGTAGCTACAAAGGTCGTCTGAAAAGTTTCCCACCTCAACATGAAGATGGCAGCACTCGTAAATAAAAGCTAGTGAAGTTCGTTGTCCAACTATTGACAGTTACCAAAGTTTCAGCCATATTTGACACTCAGTTGTTATGGAACAGTCTTTTGAGTGAGTTAGGTGAGTGTTTTTATGAAAAATTGACAAATTCGAGTATTGAGCTGTCGTTAAATATTTGTTTTTGAAAGGCAATACGCCTACACAAATCAAAGATTAGTTAGATTCTGTGTATGGGGACTCTGCAGCATCATTTACCACAGTGTAATTTTGGTCAGCTGAATTTAAACATGGACGTAAGAGCTTGGGAGAAGATGAACGTTCGGTACGTAAATACTACAAACACCAACGAAAACATCGCAAAAGTTCACCAAATGGACCGCTGAAATAAAGTGAGAGAGATAACAGAGGCTGTCAACATCTCAAAAGATCGTGTTTGTCACATATTAAATCAACATTTGGATACCAGAAAGCAGTCCGCGCGTTGGGTGCCGCGTTTGCTTACGTAAGACCAAAAAGGAGTTGGAATGAACATTTCCTACGCTTTGTTTGCGCAGTTTAGGTGCATTAAAGCCGAGTTTTATCGCCGATGAATTACTGTAGATGAAACTTGGATATACCATTACACGACCGAAAGAAAAATACAGTCCAAACAGTGGACTGCGAAGGGGGAACCGGCTCTAAAAAAGAAGAAAAAACTGTTCTTTCGGCTGGAAAAGTGATAGTGACCATTTTTTGGGGGATAGTCATGGATTTATTTAATCGATTATCTTCCAAATGGATAAAGCATTACAGGAGCATACTACGCATCATTGCTTGACAACCTGACGGCTGAACGCGTGGAAACTTACGGCCACATTTGCAGAAAAGGAAAGTCCTGTTTCACCAAGACAACGCGCCGTCTGACACCTCAGCGATTGCAATGACAAAAATCAAAAAATTACGATTTGGAGTGCTTGATTATCCGAATGACTCACCAGATCTAGACCCAAGCGACTTCTTTTTGTTATCTCATCTGAAAAATGACCTCGGAGGAGATAGATTTTCGTCAAATGAAGAGGCAATCACTTTCGTGAGGACTTATTTTGCAGAGAAAAACGCCGAGTACTATTTGGACGTGTTACAGAGGAGAAAACATCGCTGGGAAAAGTGTGTGGGGTTACAAGAAGGCTATGTAGAAAACAAAATCTGAAAAAAGTGTCTGGTATCTTTATTAGGTTGAAAGCTTTACAGATCAGCCTCGTATTTCTTAGTTTACAACACTTTCTTTCTCATAAAAAACGTAACGCGGATGCAAGAATTACCTGCAAGCTTATATCTATCAAGCAGGTAAAGACTTTTATTTTCTACTCGGTGACCGACATTTTCTGGATTCGGTGCTCAAGGACCAGTCAGCATTTAAGTATCCTGTCTAGTTACACTTTGAAGAAGCCGAGCGCGATCTGGCTTTAGAAAATGCTGGTACGCGCGGCATTTTGTAATTAAGACTGAAGTCTGAAAGGCAACTTATTGCTGCAGGCTTAAGCAAAACGAGCGACAAAGGCGCAAAATAAAATAAAGCACGAGTTGGTGTTCGTGAACAATTTGGCTTGCACAACAGTCTCAAGGGAGAAGCGACAATTTTTCTACGTTACTGGGCTTGCTCTCTGCATATCGTAACAGAACTGCAGAATTTCTTTGTGTGCCTCTTTCAGCCCTCCCTCTCCCTTTTGCCTTTTGTTTGTAGCAAGTCTTAGATGAATAAAAGCTTTTATAAATGATTAAAACGCACCGTCCATGACTCAGGTATTACAAAGACCAGTTGAAATGTTTTATATTCTACTGCTTTCTCTTCAATGGAAATGGAAAAGCATGTTTAGTGCTTGCATGGCGTCCTATTTCCTTAAATACAGAAGGTTTAGTCCCTTTTGAACACAAATATCATACTTTCATGCACTCTCTCCTCAAAGATACTCTTACAATATCTATAACGTATGCACTTGCCATAATGAAAATAACCTAGGGAGAAAACGTGATCATTATCACCAGCTTCTCATAAATACTGTAGCAAAGCATATTCAAACGGTTTGTTCCGAGAAAAATCAGCCTTACTCTATGCCAGTAATTTCAAAGCAACACCGTACCCTCTATGGCCTATTTCGTCTTGAGCTGCAGATTACGTCACCTAGACACCACAATATTCTTGACAGGAAATTCTATAAAAATGTTAAGCAAATATATGAATACAACAAGTAATTTGCGTATCTTATAGTCAATGTACATTGCAACAAAAAAAAAAAAGAGTTGAATTTTGTCAGAGAATGAGATGCTAGGAATGCTCACTTTTTTCTCGGGCAGCAAGCCAGTTGAAAAGAAGATTCTAAATCAAAGATTCGGGAGTGCGCGTCTCTCCCATCATCAGGATATTTATTAAATGTTATAACCACAAATGAAACACCGGATGTAACACAAATATAAACAAAGACAAAACACTATCAAAAGTCGCATTACCGAACAAAAGACTGTTTTCAGTAAACTAAATGCCAGGTCAGGAGATGGCATGAGTATAGAAAATTAATTGGGTCAAAGAAACGTAACCACTTAACTTGATTATCAAGCTGTGATAATCTTTGCTTCTTAAATCGATGGATTTCCATATTTAATGCCGGTTTCCAAGAGAAGCTGCACTGGAACCCAGCATCACGATTAAGCGTGCTGCTTTCATAGGAAATCACCAAAGCCTCCTTAATTCTCCGCTCGCAGTAACTGTTGCATCAATAATAGCTAAATACAACTTCACTTATCTTATTTAAATCCTGGGAACGGTTTCAAAGCAAAACACCTGCTTCATCCTCAACCACTCAGCTTGACACTCACCCATTAACTGACTGACTGACCTTGACCACAACCTGAGTTTGAAGAATAGCTCCTTATCTAACTGCCATCTACCGGGGACAGCACAAACTTATTGATGACGTCTATTCGAGGGATATCAAAATTCATTACGCGATCCTTATTTTTCAAAATAAATATCTTCTCCCAAACCATTAAATCTATCGGTTCTTTCAATTGTTTCAATAATTTAACCTCCGGATTTACTTCATGATTATATGACCAAAAATAATCAGCCACTGCTGATTTCTCTGTCTGTCTATATTTAATATTTCTAAAATGTTCCTTCGCTCTGGTTTCTAAATTACGCCGAGGATGAAGCAGATGTTTTGCTTTGAAACCGGTCCCAAGATTTAAATAAGATAAGTGAAGTTGTGTTACTAGTGTTTAGTTATTATTGATAACCTAGTTTACTTCACTGTTAGCAGCTTCAGGTTTTTACATAACTGTTGCATACTTCCAAGATGGTCGTCTTCCGAAAATTGGCTCTATGGCTGCCATCGAAACAATACTCTGCCAGCCCAGACTTCTCTGGTTGCATTAAACGAATGCTAGGTTCATGTTCGATTATTCTACTAGCGACTGTCCTTCTGGTTTGTCCTATATACCGTGTCCCACATTCACAGGGAATGCAGTACAATCCCAGAACTTGGAAGTGCAGTTTGTCTTTCACTGGTGTCAAAAGATGGTTAATCTTCGGAGGTGTCTTTTGAATGGTCCTAATGATGCATTTAGCCAGAATTCTGCTGATTCTGCCGGATATATTGAAGGGCAGAGTAGGTTGAAATGTTTATCTGCTCTGGAAATTAATTGTTCTTTTGCACTAGCTGTATGTATGACTCACTACGAAAGGGTAGAGACAGACTGAAAAATTCAATGCCATAGCCGGGATTTGAACGACGGTTCTTCTGGTCTCCATCCAGCTGCTCTAAACCATTGAGCTACTATGGCCAACGGGCCAACATGACATTGCATTCTCCAACTGACTCTGCTCTGTTGAGTGGCTCTGTTTACTACGAAATGAGTGTACGAGAGTACATATGAGTCAACCATGGTGCCAGATCTTATGTTTGTTGCAGTAAATGCAGCGATAGATATTAAGTATGACTGAGTTATGTGACAACACTTGTGTCATTTAAACGAACCTTCCCTCCTTGTCATACTGGTAAGGCGAGTATATACTCCGTTGGCGCCTGCCTCGGAGGCGTAGATGGTAGCATGTCCGCCTCACATTCAGGAGGTCCCGAGTTGGAATCTCGGTCAGGGTCAGTTACCTTGATAAGGTTTTTCCTGGGTTTTCCCTTATTCTGAAAGACGAATGTGGGGTAATTCTAAGCTCCAATGACTGCGGACTCATTTGAGCATCATTTCACCCAATTTAGTCACTTTCCGATATGACTAAACGTTGGAGGACGTATATATATACCGTTGACACAGCGAAAGTGATTACGTTCCACATTCCTCTAGCTTGCCTTCTTGTCGTGGGTCTACAGTAAAATTATGCTTCTACGTGTGATTTCAGAGGTTGCATTCTATAAAGAAATACATTTCTTTTTTAATGAAATCGACTTAGGTAAATGATGTTTTAATAAAAATCGTTAGATTTATTTTTGAGAAAATGGAAGTTTTCGAATGAAATGCCCAGTTTGGGGTGAAAATATTTTCCTGAGGGTATGTTAACATTGTAATCATAGAGTTATGAGCTATTTTTAAAGTTTCACCCTGTTATGAAGTTACTTTAAAAGTTGTCTATGTAAAGGCTAGTTTGGGGTGGAGGGATTTCCTTAAAGTCAAGTTTACAATAGGTTTTAGCTATGTTTAAGATTGCAGGTCTCCAGCTCATTGGAAATTCAGTTTAAAAACGATTGCACAATTTACATGGACAAACCGCCGGACAAGAACTGGCGAATAAAAAGGTTTTTACAATTGACAGATGTCATCGCCAATATAACTGACATGCTAAATCTGAAGTACACGTATATTGCATTATCCACATGTGATGGTATCATGTATAATAATGCAGGGGGGAATTTACCTGCGTGCGGGACGTGGTTATAAATATTCAGGCATTCTGTCCTGCTTCATTGACTTTGCACACATGATGATGCAAAGTCAATGTTTTCTGAAGCGCAGCGTTAACTCTAAATTAGCGTAGATGATTAAAATTTGCATTCATGTTTCCAATAATGATATACACGATATAAATCTCCCTGGCGTGGGAAGAGAGTCCCCAAGTTTTATCGAAAATAGTGTGATTTAAAACAAAACAAGTTGTTCATCTGAATGCTCATATTTCTGCCATTATTTTCTTCATAAACCAACAAATGTCTGAATTGATGAGGTGAAATACGACTGAATAAATATATCAGGAATCGCGTGTTAGTGATAGCAGCGGCCTCAAAGGGTAAGTTTCGGTAAGTTACGAGAGTGTAAATATACAAAACCTAGCCTGGGAAAAAGAACTGGAAGGGGGCAGCTGTCCTTTTAGAAAAAGTCTCATTTATATATCAGAAGAACTTGTGCATATAAAGTACCTGTCTCTTCTGTAATTTTGTATAGGAGGGTTAAATACAGTATTTTCTTGATTTTTTTTTTATTTACGTTCTCCAAAGTTCAGGTGTAGCGCTACTTGAGCAATATAACGTACATAAACCATGTCGTCATCATCATCATGATCATCTTCTTCCTCTTCCTTCATGTTTTAGGCATTACTGCCTGCTGCAGTGTACATAATTTATTTCACTGGTTCGGGCGTTTTCTTGGTCCTCCCATGCTACTCTTTCGAGCGGTAATATTTCTTTCTCCGTGTTTTGCACATGGGTTCCCATTTACTTCCATACTCTTGCCCGCCTCGGTAGCGTGCTGGTAGAGTGTCTGCCTTACGTTCAAGAGGTCCCGAGTTCGAATCTCGGTCAGGTTGAGTTACCTGGATAAGGTTTTGTCGGGGTATTCCCTTATCCTGAAAGACGAATGTCAGGTAACTCTAAACTCAATGGACCCTGGGCTCATTTGAGCATCATTTCACCCATTCCATTCATCGTCTGATATGGCTTAACGTTGGAGGACGTAAATTACAACAACAAAAAATCCATACTCTTGCACTCTGTCATTCAGGTCGAATACCTCAAGCTCAACACGTATATTTTCATTTCGTTTGTGGTCGATTTTTCTATACCATGTTCTATTTTTAATTATGTTGGTAGCATTCACGAGGGCTGTTCAATAAACAGATTACAACTTATTTTAACAACGTACCGTTACTCATCCTCATTATTTTGATGGTCCTTCTCAAAATAGTCTCCCCTGAATGCGATGCACTTGTCCCAGCGTTTCTGCCAGTCTTCAAAGACATGCTGGAAACCATTTTTGAGAGATCCTTCAAACTCGGCTCCGCAGCCTTCACCACTGCGCTTCATGATGGATAATGCCTCCCACGAAGGGGTTTCTTCAACTTAGGGATTAGACAAAAGTCACATGGGGCTCAATCCGGACTGTAGGGAGGTTGAGGAATACACCTCACGTTGATTTTTGCAAGATATTCAGCAACAGCATTGGCAATATGCGGCCACGCATTATCGTGGTGCAGCATCCAGCCTGCTTCACGGAAATATGGTTTCTTGCGTCTGATAGGGACTTGCAAAGTTTTCAGGACATCCCTATAGTATGGTCCAGTTACTGATGTGTGTGCAGGTACAGGATGCTGATAAACCTTTCCATGAATATCATAGAATGAGATGACCATAGCTTTCCCAGCAGAAGCAATCACTTTTGCATTTTTGGGGGTTGTGATGAAGGAGATTTCCACACTCAGCTTCACTGTTTGTTCTCAGGATCAAAATGATCCAACTTTCATCAGCAGTGATTGCGCTTAAAAGGAGCTCCGGGTCTTCCTATAACATCAACTTTAACTGAATGCAGACCTTCATGCGAATGACCTTTTGTTCGGGAATCAGCAGTCTTGTAACCCACCGCGCACAGACACGTCTCATGTGTAATGTTTCCATCACAAACGTGTGGGTGGCACTCAATGAAATGTTCAGTATTTCAGAAAGTGATCTTAAGGTAATTCTTCGATCCTCTCTCATAATGGCAGCATCAGTGTTTATGTTTTCTTCCGTAAGAGAAGTAACTGGAGTGTTGGTTACACCTTCCTTTGAAATTGATTGTCTACCCTCTTTAAACATTTTGAAACCACCTTCCAGCTGTGGTGTAGGGAAGGACAGATTCTCCATGGGGGCCCCCTCCCCATTTTATAGGCCTCAACTGAGGATTTGATGAGACAAATGCAGGATTTCAAAACCGCATATTGTTCCTCACGTGTTAGCTCCATTGCAGCCGTAGGCGATTCTGAACTTGCCTGGTTCCTACAGGCGGGAACAAAGACCACCACCACCACTACCACCACTACCACCGCCACCGTCACCGCCAACGCCAACGCCACCGCCACCGCCAAAGCCACCGCCAAAGCCACCGCCGCCGCCACCACCACCACCACCACCACAACCATCGTCATTATCATCCTTCATGATTTAGTCATTACTGCCTGTTGCAGTCTGCATGATTTATTTTACTGGTTCTACCGTTTTCTTGGTCTCCCCGTGCTCCTCTTTCCTAATGGTCTATAATTCATAAAATATAGAGGTAATATTTCCTTCTACATGTTTTCTACATGTTTTGGGACCTGGGAGACCCGCGATTATATGCCTGTATTTCCTTTAGTTATCAGTTTTCTTCTCTCTCCCAAGTTTTCGGCTTTATTTGGCCTAAACATACATGACTTTTATTAGTAAAGTCATCTTAAATACATCGCTAAAATATAATATGAATAGAGTGTGCTTCACAATGTGTATCAAGTATACAAAAAGACAGTAACCTATTCTTTTAAAACATATCTTGTCATTGGAAATGTTCAGTCACTCAAATCATCAGCTATTTCTTCCGTTTTCCCTGACTAAAGTAGCTATTGCAAATAAGTTTGTCATGTTTACTCAAACAGAGGGGATCGTTTCCCACTTCCGTATTTAGTTTAGCTGTTCTTTTTGTCTTTATTACAAAGATCATATTGTGTCGACCTGTTCTTAATTTGTGAATAATTAAGGAACACGTGGACAGGTCGAACACTCGGGAGCAAACACTCAGAGCAGTACTACATGCTTTAGCGAGAGGATGGGATCCTTTCTATAATGGTTCATTGGTAAAAAGGTAGGGTAACGCTAATTAAAAGTGGAATTTACTTAATAAGAATATTTACTACAAAAACAGGTTTAGAAAGACGGCCATAACGGCCGTTTACCTGACCAGAAGCGGAACTGCCTACAAAACCATCGTAACCCATCAGCGGGCAGTTACGGAGAGAAAGTCTCTCGCTTAAAGATTATTCATCTAATCATAAAGGAGGGGAGGGAGTGACGTCACCTACTACTTGAGTCAACAGAGTAAATTAATACAGTCTGTGACAATATCGCTTCTTTTTTAATGATTCTGGTGTATTTGGCAGCTCATCTCCTATTGGTTGTTGGGATTTATATTTCCTGAGAAGATCTTTCAGATCATTGGGTAGGTTAGATGCTGTTGCTCTTCTCTGTAGCTGTTGCCTGATTACAGTTAAGGACAGCACTTTCAAATATTCCTGTCTTGTGGGATATCTGTTTTAGTTTCCAAGAAAGTTAACACTAGAATTAATACCTGCATTAATCAACATATGGTTAAAAATTACCATTGGCCTCCATGTTGTTCTGGCTACATTATACGTAGCACACAATTTATCTATTACACCAACTTCAGATTTAGTATCGTTGCAATTTATGGTTATTTCAGACATTTTTTCTGCACCTTTTGACAGTTGTTTGACGAAACATATAGACTTGACATCAAAACTACTGTTTTACCCTTTTTGGAACATATGAAACAAGTCTTTCGTTTTTTGTGAATCCAAATACATTTTCGTATTGGCTGCGACCATTTGGAGAAGTAAACTTAGAGGCCAAATCCTTCCTGTTCTTGTATTTTTTATCAATGAAAGTAAGTTGCCATTTGTCCAGCTCATTCATCAAGGATGCACTAGTGAACCAGTTGCTGTAACATTTCTGCCAGTATTATAGATTAATTTAGTTAGTATTGGTACTAAGGCCTCTGCGGAATTATTTTGCAAACGTGGTCTGTCCAGTTACTGTACATAATAAATTTCCATATTAGTGGTGTAAATCATTTTGCATCACTCAAACATAATATTTTTATGCCATACTTGTTTGGCTTGTTGTCTATTTGGCTTATACTGTCTAAAATCACTTCGACCACAGAATGCAGGTAATTGCTCGTCGAATGTGACGTTTTCTCCAAAGAGATTGATACTTCTGACATTTATTTACAAACATTGTAAACACTTCCCTAAAACCAGTCAATTTGTCCAGTAGCAATGAATAATAGTTGGTACTCATATCGAAGTAGCAATGGCTCCTTCCACTGGCAAAGCAATATTCCACAACTTACTATTGCAGAAAAGCATGTCGTCTACATATAACGGGAGCAGGCGCAAGGGGCCCGCTGTACCAGAGCGATACAAAACTGCTGATTTCCTTGCAGCTACAATAATAAATGGAAAAAGTTGTTGCCGCAGCAAACATTCGAGAAAGATGTAATGTTAGATGTCCTAGTCAGGCAATTACGTAGGTGCATTCGTAATATACAACATTTAAACAAAGTTAGGGGCCTCTCAGACTGCACACGACTAACGCAGGGCTAAGTTGTTTGAATAAATTTAATGGAAACTAATTAATGAACCATTTGAACCGAGTTGTCTATTGTTTGAGGATATAGCAGCAAAGGATTTCTCAATTTTATTACTAAAAGCTGTAACTACTGGTGTATTATATCTCTAATACCTGAAGCATCAATAAAACACAGTTTTAAACATGTTTCCGCAATGAAAATGAGAGGCGTAGACTGTGGTGAGCCGCTGAAACGCTAAGCGGAAAATTCCCTTACGGCTAATGTCAAGTTATGTGCTAACTCGAGCGCGATCTTTACGCGCTACCAACCGGCAATAATCAATCACAGTAGAACACTTCTGTAATATAAACACCGTAAGACAGCTAGTTTATAAATACACTCTCTTTTATCATCATAAGTCCTGCCTGCACACAACTACATAGTACGTTAACCAGATCTTAATATTCTTATTCCCACCTAAAACACAACTTTTATTGAGAATTATTTTTCGTTTGTCATTTTATGAGTTTGTATACGTGCATTTCATGCAACTCTCCATTTCTGAACATGTTGGATATTCCCTAGTTGAATGCTAACTCGTGTTTCAAATATTATGTATTGATTTCAAGATATTGGCATTATTTATTGAATTGGTTTATTTATCTCTCACACTACCATTTATTTATAAAGTTATTAAACTTACGGCCATGTTGGATCGTGGGCTAAAGATTTACCCTATACAGGATGTATATAAATGAATATCGGGGTTTTAACTCGTTAAAATATTTATTACACTAGACTTACAGTTACAAATTATATGTCAAATGAAAAAGAAACTCAAACAGGTTAGTTTGTTGGCCCCAGTGTGCATGTGCGTGCAATGTTTCTGTCGCAATCCACTAGACAGCGGTAGTAGCCGAGACGGCAACTAGTAAACAGAAAACGTTTTGTGTTTTGCAGTTTGCAAAAACCGAATCAGTAGTTACCCTCCAATGTGTGTTCCGCATTAAGTTCGGTTGTGATCCTCTAAATTCGTAGATGGTATCATCAGTTTGAAGATAACGGCTGCATTTGTAAAGGGAAGAGCACGGGACGACCAAGAGTTTGTAAAGAGACTGTTTAGCGAGTGAGAATCGTTTACTCGGAGCCCAAAGAAATCAGTCCGGAAGGCTAGTCGTGAATTACAAATTTCTGTGTCGACTGTTTGGAAAGTTCTAAGAAAACCTTTTTTTTTTGTAATTTTACGTCCTCCAACGGTAAGTCATATCGGACAGTGAATAAAATGGGTGAACTGATGCTCAAATGTGTCCAGGGCCCATGTAGTTTAGAGCTATCCGACATTCATCTTCAAGGATAAGGAAAAACAGCGGAAAAAACCTTGTCCAGGTAACTCACACTGACCGAGATTCGAGCTCGGGACCTCTTGAACTTGAGGCAGACACGTTACCATCTACGCTACCGATAGGGGCATAAAATCGCTTACGGCTACGTCCTTACCGTTTATAGTTATTACAGGCTCTAAAGCCGACAGATCACGGATTACGTGCCAACTTCGCAAACGACATGTTGTTTCATGACGATGACGACTTTATGGACCGCGTTGACTTCAGTGATTAATCGAACTTAGTGGGTATGTTAACATTCATAATGTGTGCATCTGAGGCTCAGGAAATTCCCACGTACAAATGCAACGACATTCCCCTAAAATGAATGTATTTTGTGCCGTATCCCGGTGAAAAGTTTATGGGGCTTTCTTTTTTGGTGAACCTACTGTACCTGGCATTTCGTACCTTGATACACTAGAGCAATGGCTCTTCTCTCAGTTGGAAGAAAATGAGCCATAGAACTTCATTTTCTAGCAAGATGGTGCGCCACCTCACTGGTATAACGAAGTACGCGATTGGTTGAACGTCACTATACCCGAGTGCTGGATAGGCCGCAGGGGCCCAAATGAAAGGGCCTGATATGCATGGCCTCCACGTTCTCCTGACCTAACGCCATGCTGTTTTTACATTTGGAGCTTCATCAAGGATCGTGTGTACGTGGCTCCGCTACCAGCTAACCTCCCTGAATTAAGAAACCGGATTGAAGCAGCTGTTGCTACAATTACTGAATACACACTCTTCAACGTTTGGGAAGAACTCGGCTATAGACTTCATGTGGGCCGTGTGACAAAGGGTAGGCACAATGAACATTTATAAGGTTCTTGGTAAAACTGTTTGAGTTTCTTTTCATTTGACATATCATTTATAATTGAAAGTTGAATGTAATAAGTATTATAAAGAAATAAAACCCCGATATTCATTTATATACGCCCTTGTAACGAAATTACTAACTATGTATTTGAGGTTGGTTAAATCCCACGTTGCGTAGACAATATGTATCGAATTTATGCAGTTCCCTGATGTTCTGGAAGTATTACCTCGTCCACGGCTGCTCTGATGTTCGCATAAGATTCTTTTTCCCAGGACGTGTCGCGGATGTAAAGAAGATGGTGGATTTTTAAATGAAACACTATTTTATCGAATTACTTTTGAATAATCTTTTCGATTTATTGATAATTTGACTTTTTAACACTTGATAATTAAAGATTTTCACTGTAAATTGACAATTGTTACTCGTAGCACAGTTACAATTATACTATAACAACTTTTGACGATAGCGTCCAATTTACAATTTGACGAGTACGTCTTACTCACATAACAGCTTGATAGAGAAGAACAAGGAAACAGCTTCATCTCGTTCTTATATATTAACTGGGTCGTTGCTATGACGACGAATCAACGTTATTAAATTTTTACAATTTTGATTGATGATTTTCTCAAACTTTTCCCAGATAGTTCCATTTCATAATTTTTAACATTTAAACATATTTGAATAACCATTTTAAATCTTCCCACCCTGTATAGGTAACATTTACCTAATATTTCTGCAACATTGCAAAACATTACAACCCAATAATTTCACATTAGACACAAAAGCAAATAAAGAAAAAACACCAGTCTTTGGTGTAAGTGTAAGTTAAGGAGAGAATGAAGATGAACGGATGATTCACTATAACAGTGCATTGAGGAAGTTGAGCATCATAGCCAGGGCGACCACCACAGATGAAGTTCTCCTGCATGACACACATGTAGCTGCGTGGTTTCAACGACGAAGTGCATGAAAACTGTCCAAGATCTGACGAGCAAGGAAACTAGGATAAGTCCGAGCATTCTTCGTGGAGAAATATGACGTCTTGCCCATTCAGGGGATGAACATCAGATCAGCCTCAAGGTTTTCTGCCAAGGATAGACCTATTAGCCTTTTAGATTACATACTTGTCACTCCTAGTGCGTAACTGTTAGGGGTAGTGACATTTATGACTCTGAAATCAGAAATTTAGCGTTTTTATTTATACATTTAGCGATTTGTAGTATATATACATTTCCAATTTAGCATTTTATAGCGTTTTGAAAAAAGTTTAATTTGAGTTAATCTTTTAAATGATAAATATTAATATTATTTATATGAGATTTATAACACTTTTATGGAGGGTTATTAATGACAGTGAGTTAAAATTGCATAAATAGTCAATTTATTGTACATGAATATGGACTAAAGCAATATGCAGATGTATAGACTATAAATTTGGCCTATGCCATAACTCATTCAGTAACGCCGTTGAATGAAAGCAGTGAACATATTCCAAAACTCTGTTCTAACATTTGAGTCCCCATCTTACTCACAAACAAATTATATTTACTGAAATATCTTTCAGCATCTACGCTATTGGTAGGACCCCAAATGCACTGTACAGCAATAGTGGGCAATGGTGGAGCGATAAGCTACGTGGGCTGATCAGTAAAGAATGATCACAATCTTTTTCTGCCAAGGTACCTCTACTTATCCTCATAGTTTTTATGGTCCTTCTCAAAATAGACCCCCTTGAATTTCATGCACTTGTCCCAGGGTTTCTGCCAGTCTTCAAAGACATGCTGGAAAACATTTCTTGGGAGATCCATCAAAATCGCCTCCCCTCCGTGCTTCTGATGAAGGATAATGCCTCCCACAAAGACGTTTTTAAGTTAGAGAATAGAAAAGAGCCACATGAGGCAAAATCCGGACTATAGGAAAGGTGAGGGATGCACATCACGTTAATTTTTGCAATAAATTCAGCAATAACGTTGGCAATATGCGGCCGCTCAATATCGTTGTGCAGCATCCAGCCTGCATAACTGAAATGTAGACTTTTGCACCTGATATGGATTTGCAATGTTTTCAGGACATCCCTGTAGTATTGTCCTGTTACTGATGTGTGTGCAGTTACAATATGCTGATAAACCATTCCATGCATATCAAAGAATGAGATGACCACAGCTTTCCCAGCAGAAGCAATCACTTTTGCTTTTGGGGGGGTTTGTGATGAAGGAGATTTCCAAACTGAGCTTTGCTGCTTGCTCTCAGGATCAAAATGATGTATCCAAGTTTCGTCAGCAGTGATTACGTTTGAAAGAAACTCCGGATGTTCCTCTAACATCATGCAAATATCATTCTGTTCGGGAATCAAGTCTTGGAACCCATCGTGCACAAACTCGTCTCATGTGTAATGTTTTTGTCACCAACGTGTAGGTAGCACCCAATGAAATGTTCAGTATTTCAGAAAGTGATCTTAAGGTAATTCGTCGATCCTCTCTCACAATGGCAGCAGCAGTGTTGATGTTTTCTTCCGTCAGAGCAGTAACTGGAGCACGAAGTCCACCTTCCTTTGAAATTGATTTTCTCCCCTATTTAAACATTTTAAACCATCTTCGAGCTTTGCTGTAGGGAAGAACAGACTCTTCATAGGCATCCTGTAACATTGTATAGGCCTCAACTGAAGATTTGTTGAGACGAAAGCAGAATTTCAAAGCCGCATATTGTTCCTCGGGTGTTACGCCGCGCCGTGGCTCAGTGGTTAGACCGCTTGGCTCTCACCAAGGCGACCCGGGATCGATCCTAGGCGACCACAAAGTGAGATTTGTGGTGGACAACACGATGCTGGGGCGGGTCTTCTCCGGGACCTCCGGTTTCCCCCGCCATCTCATTCCACCGGTGCTCCATCTTCATCTCATGTATCATCAGTGTCACCGCCTGCGGTGCCGTATGTAGTAAAAGCGGGCGTTAAACACTACACACATTTCGGGTGATACCTTCGTTACAGCGGTAGGCGATATTGAACATATTTGAACTTTCCAGGTTATCACAGGCGGGAACCAGGAGTACCAACAATGAAACCACTACGGCGTGTTTGTTTCACATTAAGCTAACAGGATATAATAAGTCTGAATTTTAGTGCGAATAATTATGAACGTAAAAAAAATTATTATCATTCTTTATTCAACAGCCTTCGTAATTTAGCGGGAATAGTTGCTTTCGACATTCCAGAAGAGTGGTCATTTAGTTTATAACTTTCTAACCATGCAGAGGTTCCACAGACACTTCAGTTAGGGTTTTCAGAAGAAAAAGCATTTGAATAAATAATTAGTTGGAAAATCAGCTATTTCGTATTTATATCGCATTTTGAGTCAATTTCGCACTTTACCGATCTACATCGCATTTGCAAAAAAAATCACCATCCCTAGTAATTATTTCATCTAGATATCTTAAAGGGAACAAGCAACCGAAATTACTCAGCTGGATGACATACAACATCCAGGTTAAGTAACTTTTGACACCCTCAAAGGTCAGCCTATCAACATTCATTGACAAACTGCAGTAAATACATACAACATAACGGACCCACGTGTGGAGGGTTATTTGGGATTTTAGGGTCATGCCCAACGCTTTCAGCTACAGCTGGAGTAGTACGCAAAATTATCTTCCTCCCCTCTCACACATACTCAAATACTCAAAGACCTTCACCGAACTTAAAGAAAACACTGTTACATAATAACTGTGCAAGATACATCAATTTGTTACACAATCATATTAAAATTAAACACAGCCTCAAGGCAATAACAAAAAGACATTTAATACATAGGAAGAGCAGCTGCTACGTATATACTGTTGTAATCCATTGAAAAATTTGATACCAAAGCTTAAGCAGAAATATGCTTTAAGATTCCCTGAACAAGAAAAGCACTTTTAGAAACAGGCCTTGTACATTTATGTGCACACAAAACAAAAAACTATTTCTAGGTTGAATATCACACTTGGTATTTAATTTCAAAATTTTCCAAGGATGCGACGAGAAAATGTTCAAACACTCGCCACGCCATAATAGCCTCTACACGGAAAAACCTTCATAAATTTTTATTTTCCTAACAATGATCAATAATATTCAATTAGGAACCGTAAGTTTCAAACATTTTGATGGAAAATGAAATGTACATCTTGAATTATATAGGAGTTGCCTCAGAAGACTATATATTCTGAATGACTTGTATAGCTGGTAAACTGTAAGACAGGTCAGGGGAAGACAGGTAGTGGCGGGGTGACGTCAGCTCTGCCAGCTCTCATCACAAAATATTCTCCCGAACGAAAGGCCAGTTGCCGTGTGACGTCACCGCGCTGATTACTGCTGTCGAGGGGAACGAACAGTTTGATGTGCGCGGGTAGGAAAGACAGGAAACATATCGGATATTAATAATATGTACAACTGACATTTTGGGTTTTGTAATATTAATGTTGACTGCTTTAATTACACCATGGGTCACAGTTTATAAACAATTACATTTTGGCTCTGTGCTATGAGAAAATATATAAAACTTCAACTCGTTGTTTATCTGAAGTTCAGGCATGTTAAATTGTAAATAAAATAAAACACCAAGTAATTTTCTCAGCAAATTAGAGCACACCCATTTAGAACAAATTTAGGTGGATATTTTGCGACACTTTTTGTTTCGTTTATGTTTAACTAGTTTATCAATGTCAGGACGTAATGTCTGCGAAATCTGTAATCGAAGACTGTATGTTAGATTGTGATCCGAGAAGGTACTTCGGGGTTTGAACTTAGCTAATTTCATAACAGAAAAAAATTGTGGAAACGTAGAGTCAGACTGAAAAATGCAATGACATACCCGGGATTTGATCCACGGATCTTCTGGTCTCTGTCCAGCCACTCTAACAATTGAGCTACTATGGCCAACGTGCCGATATGACATTAAATTCTCCAACTGACTCGTGTTCTTCCCGGTAAACCACTTAGGAGTTCTCATAAACACACGAGACAACTACCTTAATGGCGACTTACTACATGTAAGTACTTTAAGGCCCGGGCTTTATAGTTAACCACTATTGGGACAATTAATGGAAATTAATTGTTATTTCACACTGGCCGTGTGTAAGGTAAAGTATGGAAAGGTAGAGTTAGACTGAAAAATTCAATGCCATACTTAAATGTTGTAAGTCGCCATTAAGGTAGCTGTCTCATGTGTTTATGAGAACTCCTAAGAGGTTTACCGGAAAAAATACGAGTCGGTTGGAGGATTTAATGTTATATCGGCACGTTGACCATAGTAGCTCAATGATTAGAGCAGCTAGACTGATACCAGAAGATCAGTGGTTCAAATCCCGGTATGTCATTGAATATTTCAGTTATGACTCTACGTTTCCACAATTTAGCCTACACACGGGAAGTGTCCAAAGAACAATTAATTTCCAGAAAGAAATTGTTCGCATACAAATGTCGAGCCAAACATACACAATGTCCGTGCGGCAAGTGAATACAACCTCGGAAATATGGTTTGGGGGACATTCTTCTAAAAATCGGCCAAGTCTTCCTTGTCTGTATATTTGTCCTTCAATAAATCGTCACATTATAAATTTAACAGTTCCATTTGGTATGTAGCAGCTACATTGTTCTTATCGAGCGCGCTACACCTAACTGAACCCTCAGATTCTGTAAACACAGTGCCATTTATATAGACAACTTGGTAATACATGGCTCTTGTCTGATGTCACACGCACTACAAGCCTCGATCCCAGCTGAAATACGTCACAACTTTCGAAGCTGTCTTCCTCTGATGTAGGTAAACTCTTATGTAACAAAATATCTAAATCTCTTTAAAGTACACCCTTTCCAAGATATTACTTGGTATTGTTTCAATTGTATAAAATAGGATCTCTGCTTCCTTTTCCCTACTTATAATCAGAGAACGAGGGCAAAATTTGAAAGTCATCACACATTCCAACTAACTCTTAAAATATTAGACTATCGCTTAAGCTTGCCGTATCCACCAATTCCCAATGTACCTACAAAAACGTTTTTAATAAAGGTCATCAACAACATCATCATCATCATCATAATCATCATCATCATCATCATCAACCTTCAAGATAGGCCAGATAGGCCTGTTTCGGTTCAGAAGGGATGTTCCCATCGTCTGCAACATTTCTAATACCAACTGGTTTATACTGCAAGGCCTGTCTGTTGAGTCTTTCTTCTGGCATTTGAGAGAGATGATCTTGCCATTTCAGTTTGTACTCCCTGAGTTTTTCATTTAATGTAAATATTTTTAGTTGTTCTCTTATTGTTTCACTTTCAATGTGATCTTTAAGACTGCAGCCAGCTGCGTACCTCAAAAATTTCATTTCAGCCGTTTAAATTATTCCTTTATCAGTTCTGTTCATGGTCCAGGTGTCGGCTCCATAAAATATAACAGGCACTGCCATAGTTTTATAAAACTTTAATATAATATCTATTCTTGTTTTGTTTTTCAATGTTCGTTTCATAGTGCCACACATGCTTTGAAATTTATAGATCTTTTGTTTTAAATCTCTGTCACGTTCATAGGAAATATCACATCCTAAGTAATTAAAATATTTAACTTGCTCTAATATTTTGTTTCTGAGGAGCATTTTGGACCATGTTGGGTATTTACCAATAAAAGCCATCACTTTCGTTTTTTCTGCTGAAATGATAAAATTATACTTTGACATTGTTTTGTCGAGTTGGTACAAAGCTAGTTGTAATCTGTCTTCAGTATCTGCAATAATGAACTGATCATCTGCAAACAGGACTGTATTTAAGATTGTACGACCTAACTTAAAATCTACTTTCAACTGAGCTTGCCACTGGGCAACTGCTGCGTCGATATAAATATTAAAAAGAATTGGCGACATTTGGTAGCCCTGTCATACACCTAGGTTGATAGTTTCTGTCTTAAAACCATTATCCATGATAATAGAAGTACCTTCGTACATTTTCTTTATCATTAAAATTAAATTTTGAGGATATCCGTTTTTAGTCATTATATCCCATAGTTTTTTCCGTATAAATTTGTCAAATGCTTTTACTTAATCAACGAATAATATATGGTTCTCTAAATTAAATTGCCTTCTCTTTTGTACTATTTGTTTTATTGTTAAGACGCAATCAGCACAGGATCTGCCTTTGCTGAATGCGTGTTGTTCATTATTGAGTAGTGATTCAGTTATTATATTTAATCTTCCTGCTAAAATGTTTGCTAAGACTGATTCCTCTTTAATTTTTACACTCATTTCTGTCTCTTGTTTTAATTATTGGCTTTATTACAGCCATTTTCCCTTCTGGTATCTGTAGGCTGGACCAATAAATATTCAAAACACTTAGAAGTCGTATTTTAAAATTTTTTGATGCACACGTTATCAATTCCACATTAATTCCATCATTTCCTGGTGTTTTATGATGTTTATGTAATAAAGGTATGCATGTAAATATTTATCTTGAGTACTTTGAAGCAGAAGGAAGCATATTTTTTTAAGAAATGTTTGTAGACAAACATTAGAGAAAGTTTTTTTCTTCTAAACCTAAGGCATATGTAATCCTTCCTAATGAGCTCTTCAGATTACACATGCCATTCGTGAAAGAGCATGCCATTCAATGCTTGCCGTCCACCCGTCTGATCATTTGATTTTGAAATATAATAATATGAAATGACAGGATAAATGGAGTAGACGAACTGGATTCAGTAAATAATTCATCCCAGACGATTGACGAGGCACAACGGGAATCGAACGCCAGATTTTAAACCGAGCCTCATGTTACCACAAAGAAACAAAACACAACTATAATCCGTGTAGTGAAATAATGGAACGTCACAGTCTTACTGACGAAACTTGCATATCTCTGTGAAGATTTCTATCTCGTTACGTCACTGGCAAACTTCTCAACGTTAGAACAGAAATGTGGAGCGTATGCACGCCCCATTACAATAATGGATAGTCAAGTCAGGTATCATGGGAATGAAAAGTGACGTATGTACGCAAAGGGATGTTTTATGAAACTCCTCTACTATTCATATCGAGGCTGGCAGATGCATCAATTTCAATCGATAGCGGGCTATAGTCTCTCGAGCGAGCGGCGTTTTAGATGTGTTTCAACTATCGACTCACTTCGGCCGCTTTGGTGTTAAAGGAAAAGTTTAGCTTGCTACGAACAAACATGGCTTTATCTGCGTGTGTACTTCCTCAGACAATAAGCAACTTCAACAATGCACTGACAACAAAGCAAGCGCCTTTCCCAACCCTCCTACGCTACGATGGAAAAGCTCCGCTTAATAACGTAATTACGTCAGATAAGCAATGTATATTGTACTTATACTTCTCTACATATGTACAAAGGTAACATTATGCATTACTATTGAAACAGTTAATATTGTATAGATTTTCCAAATTTTCTTAATGGATTTTCAAGAAATTGAATGGCAATATGGGTTAGAGGACGAGATATCGATTCAAGTAAGGCCCAATTATCTGAAAGGGCACTTTCAGACATTTAATTATAGTTATGAAGTAGGTGTTCTATATTACTCAAAATTTAACATCACAATTTCAAAGGAAGTACAGGTTTTGAGCTCCCATGAAGCAAATACAGGATTTTAAAAGAAATATCTTTACAACCTTGGTGAGAGAGAGACAAGGAGGGAAAGAGTCAGAGACCGAGTGAGAGAAAGGCCGAGAGATATCGGGAGGGACAGAGAGAGTGGCACATTAACAGAGAGAGAGAGAGAGAGAGAGAGAGAGAGAGAGAGAGAGAGAGAGAGAGAGAGAGAGAGAGAGAGAGAGAGAGAGAGAGAGAGAGAGAGAGAGGGAAGGCAGCAAATAAGGAACATTTCTCAAACTCGGAGAGTCAGCAAATATGAAAACTATCGTTAAACTCTAATATTTGAAGAATACGACACCAGGAATCCTCCCACCGTGATTTACCATTTATAAGGAAGTTTTTGTTGCCTTTTATTGTATCAAAAATGAGGAATGGATAAAGATTCTATATGTTTAAGATATATTCGAACATATCTTCTTTGCAGAAAGAAGATTTAAGACGAATACTAGGATATACCCCTAACAGGTCACATTTCAATGGTTACAAACAGAGCATTGACAAATTACAATTTACAAGAAGATCTGGAAAGAATGGTATTGTGACCTTTTGGGTTCATCGAATTAAAAGTCCAATTTGCAGAAATTCAAAACCTTCTTTGTTTCCGTAGAAATACATTGTTCAATCTCACAAAAGCATAATTACGTCACATATACAATCACAGTGTACCAAGGTCGATGACCACAACAAACAGCGATCTGTTTACATCAACTCTCGTTACAACACTTTACAGCTGTTTATTACTCCTGTTTACGACTCACTGACTCTTGGCGAGTCAGTCGCTTCCTTAAATACCTCTATTGATAATTCGAGGCTGTTTTGCAACAATGAAGAAATCGAATGCTCTATCACCAGACGAAACTCGAATTTTCTAGACGGGAAACTTTACCTGTACCGGAGAGTCTTATCTCCGCACTATATTTGTTCCGGCATACTCTATATCTCCGAGCTGCCTATCAGTTTCTTTGTGTGCACAAACCACGTTATCGCGATCGGGTTCGTGACAATTTGGAAAAAACTGGGTTTTCTAAAGCTTTACACACGTTTAAGTCCTAAATCAGGATTATTTTACTTTTGTGATTATTTCAAAGAGAAATGTTTCAACGGCAGTATGCAGCGTTCTCCATTTAAGATTTAACTATCGCTTTAGTCAGCTTGTTTTTTGTAATTTACGTCCTCCAACGTTAAGACATATCGGACGATAGCTATATTTAGCTGTATCTACAATGAATCCCGCTATAGGATCGGTGCTCACTCAGCTTCATGATGAATTTGAGGAGATACGATAGGTAGTGAATACCAGTCAAGAAAGCAAACTTCTCGGCTGGGGTTGCGTGATGCTGACCATATCTGCTCCATTATTGGTTGAATGATTGCCCAGCTCTGCCTTGGCCGTGGTCGTGAGGCCGGCAGTCAGTTTGGCAGGCTCTTGTTCACTTTCGGGCTACGATTATTAACAGTATCATCATTATCTACAATGAAACGTTAATGAAACTACTTCTGAAAACAGTGTCAGAAAGATATTAATAGAGAGAGAAACACGTGAAATAGTACATTAGATTTTTTTTAAGAAACTTACAAATGGAATCAACTGCACATAAGCACAGTTATATACAGTGATAACAAAACATAAGGGAATTAATAGTAAATTATGCAACGAGGATAACTCGAGGAATATTATTAACCCAGCGAACGAAACGAGGTTACTAATCAGCATTATAGTCAATTTTTAAAAAACTTTTTATGCTCGGTCATGTAATCTAAATCAGAGGTTTCATTTCGAAGTACTACATGGCAAAGCGAGAAAGCGTATCGACAAAAATTTGCAACACAGTGATGTCTACCTGAACTTCTCGCACATACCTGGTGAGCCCAGTGTATGTATACTCTGTTCAGATATAATCATGTCTTCTGGATAGCAATGTGTCATATCGGCAGGCGCGAGAAATCATATCATCTATACACTAATATTTCACTCTTCTAATCGACCAGATAAGACCCGATAAGTGACGATCGCAGCGCTAGTCACCTCAACGCTCTGTCAAGTAATATTCATTTGTTTGGGCGCCGGGGTAGCGCGGTGGTTTCGTTCGCGGCTCCCGTTCTAAGGGTCCCGAGTTCGATTCCCGGCTCTGGGGTTGGCGATTTTAAGTCGGCCCTATCCACGCCTTCACCTCTGTCTAGCACACGTGAAGTATCCCCTATGCCCAACGTGGTTCGGAGTCCACGGTAAAAGCTGTAGGTCCTCTCACCTCACCGCCATCTTCACTATCACCCTATCATCGGAGGTAATGGACAACGCCCTCTGGGTGCCTCCACCTGAGAAATGGGTCCGGTCATCACTTGGTGGGGTGAGGTTACCCCGAAGGCCAAGGTTGCCATGTGGGGAGTGTTAGTAACTAACTAACTATATTCATTTGTTTCTTGAGTGTTATGTTATATCGTTATTGTTTTGTCTGAAGTGTGGCGTAGTACGTAGTGCGCAGGCGCAGAAATATTGATTATTTCCCTACAAAGAGCTGCTAACGTGCGACATAGTTTAACTTAAAATATTCAAACAAAACATTGGTAACATTAAAAAAATGATACTTTTATCGAAAGGTATTTAACATCAGTTGCTTCATTTATAAATGCTTTCAACTCAACAGGTGTAAATATTTTGGCTTTTTCCCTTTTTATCCTTCTGATTTGCGTTTTAGTACGCTGTTCACTTTTGTGTGTCTATATAAGTCAATTTGGTGCCTAATGTTGAGTGTTTATTTCAAAATAGAATAGTGAGTCCACAACTTCGACGATCTCATATTTTGAGAATTCTTCGAAATACACTAGGAGTAAATTTCCTGAGAACGAGGTTATATCCAATCCATGAATTATGAATGTAATTTCTGGTACATATTTATTGACTTTTGTGGCAATAAGTTAATGATAACTTTGAGTGCTTTTTCCGTAATTTCTGGGGTGTAAGTTAAATGGTACTGTTACTGGTGTCAGACATTTTGACTTTATCTAAACTGGCGCTAGTACCCTTGTCGATCCAAACGAGTATAATCGATACTTGTGCTTTCACAACGTTACGTGACTACTTCTGATTGGTTAAATACCCAGGCACATATTTAGAAGTCTTTTCTTTGGCGGGTGTTCCAAAAAACTACGCTGAATTATTTGCTTTTAATAAATAACACTGGGCAACAAAAATAATTTTTGAATGTTTTGAGCACTTCATGAGGTAGTTCCTACTAATTTTGGGTTGAGAAAAACAAATATGACAATGAAGAAATTTTATGAGCTCTAGTTTCTATGATAAACACAAGCTGGAAGTATTACCAATTAACGGATTAAAAGAAAAGGATACATTTTAATTACATACATGCTAACAACAATGAAAGTGCGTTTGATTTTTTAACTGATAATTGCATGCTAATAGTTCTAAATTGCTGGAAAAATACTTCGCAGATAGTCGTGTCTGAAGAGAATCATGTGGTGGACTATTGACTTCGTCGTCTTTTAGCTTGCCTCTTGTGATGGAGTTCCGCAGAATCTCTATACTAAGACCAACAGTAATCTGCAAGCACTACTTCATTACAACGGCCCTGATATCTTTGTTCCATAACAGAAATGTCCTGATGGAATCTCTCTCCATGTTCATCACTAACAGCTCCACAACTAGGAGGGAAGAAGTCTAGGTGGCAGTGGAGAAAATGGATCTTAAGGGACATGTTGCATCTAAGGTTACGGTATTTTTGCAGGAGCACCGTCACCAAATGCTTGTAGTTGTCATCTCTTTTGGTGCCTAAAAATCCCTGAACAACACCCTTGAAGGCTTCCCAAGCTTCCTTTTCTTTCCCCTCCAAAATTTGGTCAAATGCAGGATCCTTTACAAGTTCTCTTATTTGTGTTCCGACATAAATGCCTTCCTTAACTTTTGCATTGCTAATTTACAAAATTTCTCTAGGATTGTGTTGTTGTTTCTTTTTTTTTTTTGTTTTTTTTTTGTTTGACAGGTGTGCCAACTCCCAAAAAATTCCCCCAAATTTAAAATCTTCGATATAAGTATGAAATGTCGATTTATGTTCACAAAAAGAGATAATCTATCATTTGATGGTGAGTTTTGAATTCAGCAGATGGAAATACATATAAATGTACTATTTTTAAACCCATAACATTTTCATTGCTGCCCAGTGTAATTAATCAGGGATGGTTCTTATCATGTTAGTAAAAAATAAAGATACACGTAATATATTATATTCACATGACTTTCTCCACCCAAGCTTCTACAAATTGTTCATAGGAAAGCTTGTTTTTGCCTTGTTTCTTTGGATAAAGTCTGTAGAAAGGCCTTGCACATTGCACATTTATTGTTCTTATACCTGGGATAAAACGATATAAGCAGTAATCAGATATTTAAAAATCGAAACACTGATTGTTGCATTTGAAGTATTACTTCTCCTTGAATGAAAAAATGAATAGAGACTTAGGAGTTAAAAATGACATACCTTTAAGTATGTATCTGGGGATTCTAATCAACAAATTATAATACATTGGAATTGGTTAACTTTGCAATTCATTATTGTAGTTGACATTATTTTTGTATTTGAACGAGTTCTACAGCTGCTGTGCAGTACCATTTCGTTTATCTCTTTAATAACTTCATATCCACCTGACAATGCATAGAGACGTTAAGATGAGATACTTGAATAAACTTCTTCGAATTATTTTTAGCTAAGTTTTATTTTAACTATTTAATACAATATTGAAATGATAAATCATTTGGAGGGTCCGGAGCCACTGGTACCCCCATTTAATACGTCCCTGTGAATACCAATACTTTAATTAACATAAGTACCTTAATAAGGCCCATTAAAGTACTGCTACCAGTCGTAAAAACTATAAAGTTTGACATCTCCCAGCATAAAAATTTTATAATAAAAAAATTGTTTTTAGTAAGCTCATAACTTTCTCGAGAGATAACACGCTCACAAACGTAGCTTATAAGTTATAACAGTCTACCAAACAGTTATTTTATCTACGCTAAGTGAATAAATATCTTCAAACAGTTTTTCCATCCCAAATTACCCTTTATCGTGAAACAGTTTCAAAAAAATTCTGATAACTCTGCAATGATTTTGATTAAAACACCTTATCTCAACATATTTTCATGACAACTGAAGATTTACATCTGGAATTTTTGGGAAGCAACATCAGAAATGGATTTTACATAATTGATAAAGCGTAAGAACTATAAAATGTCTTACGACACAGAAATATACAGATATCGTCAAAGCACATAACTTGTTCTATAGCTTTCTTGTCCAAGTAGCAATTTTTTAAACATTTCATTCCTATGTGAGTTTCAAATGCTTATACTTTTCTCGGATAAGAAGTGGTTATTCAGTTTTTCCCTTATAACTGAGCCCTCAGCCTTCTCAGGGCATAAATGATGTTCTTCACATTCACTACAATAACTGTAGTACAAAAGTTGAAACCTTAATTTGACAAGACGTAAATTTTCTTAATGCACAGTTTAAACAAGGTTTCGGAGTACGGATGATATTTGAATAAGCCCTTACTGGGAAACTCTAACCAGAAGTCCTCGGACAAAAAATGAAATTCAATCTCTGGGTCTAGCTCTCTGCTATTTCCTCATTCATTAAGTTCCATTGAGAGAGAATTTGAAAGACATTCACCCACTCATTACGTCTTCAACCTTGGCTTCAAGTCAAGTGAAAAAGCATTCGCTGCTCATTTATTTTAAATCATCTTTCTTTTTATCAATCAAAGCCTGTCCTTACCTGCATAAGATAATCCATTTTTCTGCTTAATCTCATTCTTCTCCCTGATTATTCCAAATCAGACTTAAGTGACAGTTCCTTCATGGTTTTTGTCTTTAGCGTTTCATGTCACACTCCAATAAGAATGGTTGCAAGATTTAGCTCTTGGCAGTTACAAAAGTGACACGTGTTTTGTTTTATGCTATCATTTCTTGTTCTACGAGAGGTGTTCTTATCCCAAATATCTTTTTTTATAACGTACCTTTACTGAACCTCATCATTTTGATGGTCCTTCTCAAAATAGTCTCCCCTGAATGCGATGCACTTGTCCCAGCGTTTCTGCCAGTTTTCAAAGATATGCTGGAAAACATTTTTTGAGAAATCCTTCCAAACTCGCCTCCGCAGCCTTCACCACTGCTTCTGATGATGCATAAAGCCTCCCACGAAGGCGTTTCTTCAAGTTAGGGAATAGAAAAAATTCTCATGGAGCTACGTCCGGACTATGGGGAGGGTGAGGGACGCACTTCACGTTGATTTTTGTAACATATTCGGCAACAACATTGGCAATATGCGACCGCGCATTATCGTGGTGTAGTATCCAGCCTGCTTCACGGAAATGTGGTCTTTTATGCCTGATATGGACTTGCAATGTTTTCAGGGCATCCCTGCAGTATTGTCCGGTTACTGATGTGTGTGCAGGTATAACATGTTGATAAACCATGTCATGAATATCACAGAATGAGATGACCAAAACTTTCCCAGCAGAAGCAATCACTTTTGCTTTTTTGGGAGTTTGGTGATGAAGGAGATTGCCACACTAAACTTTGCTGTTTGCTCTCAGGATCAAAATGATGTAGCCAAGCTTCATCAGCAGTGATTATGTTCGAAAGAAACTCCGGATCTTCCCCTAACGTCAACTTAAACTGCATGTAGACCTGCATGTGAATGTCCTTTTGTTTGAGAATCAAAAGTCTTGGAAACCATCTAACACAAACACGTCTCATGTGTAATGACTCTGTCACCAACGTGTGGGTGGCACCCAATGAAATGTTCAGTATTTCAGAAAGTGATCTTAAGGTAATTCGTCGATCCTCTCTCACAATGACAGCAGTAGTGTTGCTGTTTTCTTCCTTAAGAGCAGTAACTGGAGTATCGGGTCCACCTTCCTTTGAAATTGATTGTCTCCCCTCTTTAAACATTTCAGGCCACTTTCGAGCTGTGCTGTGCTAAGAGAATATGACAATATTGAATTTTAGTGCGAAATATTATAACCGTAAAAAATTATGATCAATGTTTACTGAACAGCTCACGTATATGCTATCATTTTCCATTCATTTTTACTTTAAAATAGATTGTGCTCTTTGAAACCTACCAAAGTTAATTCGAACTCTATAATCATCGTTGAGGTGTTACCAGACTTGGGGAAAAGAATGGGGTAGCCCCACTTAAAATCAATGGTACTTCTATAGCAGCTGAGTGAACACATGTTAGGCAGTTGCATTGTCCAAGGAATGTCCTAATATGTGAAGCTAATATGACCCTGTTCTCAATTTTGTAGAAACTATTCTTACAACAGTTTGTTCGTATATATTGTGACTGCGTGTTTAACGTAAATTCGGAAATCTGATTTGCAGTAATCTAAATCAACTTTTACTGCAGGAAAGATACGTGTAATTGACAATCAGCTGTTTTCAAGGCCGACTGTGTTATGCTGCATGAAAACAAATGAAAGAAATCACCGTGGTACACTTCAATCGTCGACTGTCGCAATAACCAGCAAACAACTCCCACTATTAACACCTTGCCGGTATTTACACCTCCCCAACTATTATTCAGAAATGCTGCAGACCTTCCGAAAAATTTCTCGGCAACAATGGACCGAACGTTCTAGAGCCTCTCTCTGTCTCTTTCGCTCTTGCCCATGCGCCCGGCTCCGGCTTGTGACAGAAACTCAACAATGCTACACGGTGACAATATACTGTTCCATCATGTTCTTCGATATAAAGATTTATACTGCATACATACTTGGGGTTCCCTGAGAATTGTATATTACAGTAAACTCAGTGATAGTCAAATCCTTTAAAAGCTGGTTGCTTTGTGAAAGCTTTGAAATAATGTTCTCTTTGCACAGCTAAGAGATGAAAATTCCGAATAGTTTATTAATTCCTATCACAGAAAACGGTTTAGCAGTTGTGCAAAAATCATTCAGAAGTGAGAGAACTACAGAGCTTATTCCCAGAACATTGACACTGAACCTGTCATTTGTCATTTTAATGACTTAAAGATGCAGCAATTTAATAAAAATCGTTGGGGAAAGATACACTACACAAATATATCTTTAAAATCAGCAAAATACTTCTATTAAGTCGTTTTGTAGCATGATCCATTTCCAAAATATCAGGTTTTTTTTTTATTTACATCCTCCAAAGTTCAGTCATATCGGATGGTGAATGAAATGGGTGAAACGATGTTTAAAAGTGTCCAGGGTCCATGGAGCTTAGAGCTACCCGACATTCGTCTTTTAAGAATAAGGGAAAACCCCGGAGAGAAAAGTTATCCAGGTAACTCACCCTAGCCGAGATTAGAGCTCGGGTCCTCTTGAACGTGAGGAAGACACGCTACCATCGATTATTATTGACTTCTCTATTGTTTTAAAATATTTTGTTTTCGAGATTAAATGGAAAATATATGGCACTTTAAGGTCAGCTATACATCAATAATTTACCATTCTGAATTTGTATATCATCTAAGACTGCAGTCTATTTCACTTTCAAAGTTTATCACCAATAAAATGAAGAAGATAGACAATATACAGGGTGTATATAAATGAATATCGGGGTTTTAACTCGTTATAATAATTATTACATTAAACTTACAGTTATAAATGATATGTCAAATGAAAAATCAACTTAAATAGTTTTTGATTGCTGGCACCAATGCGCATGTGCGTGACATGTTTCTGCTGCAATCCGCTAGACAGCGGTAGTAGCAAAGATGGCGACTAGTAAACAGTTTGGAAAGACCGAATCTGTAGTTAACTGTGCAACGTGCGTTCCTCATTAAGTTCGGTTTTGATCCTTATAAAGTTGATAACATTCGTAGATGGTATCATCAGTTTGAACATACCAGTTGCCATTGTAAAGGGAAGAACATGGGACGACCAAGAGTAAGTGAGGACACTGTTGAGCGAGTTAGAGTGCCGTTCACTCGTAACCCAAAGAAATCAGTCCGGAAGTCTAGTCGTGAATTACAAGTTCCTGTGTCAACTGTTTGGAGAGTTTTAAGAAAATGCTTACGGCTACATCCTTACCGTTAACAGCTATTACAGGCTCTAAAGCGAACAGACCAAGGATTACGTGCCAACATAGCAAACGACATGTATCATGACGATGACGATTTTATGGATCGTGTTGTCTTCAATGATGAATCGACCTTTCACCTTAGTGGACATTTCAACACTCATAATATGCGCATCGGAGGCACTGAAAATCCTCACGAGATGGTACAGATGCAGCGAGATTCCCCTAAAGTAAGTCCTTTTTATGCCGTATCCCAGCGAAAATTTTATGGGCCTTTCATTTTTGGTGAACTTATTGCAACTGGCACTTCTTTCCTTGATACACTAGAGCCATGAATCTTCCCTCTGTTGGAAGAAATCGAACCAGAGAACTTTATTTTCCAGCAAGATGGTACGCCACCTGAGTGGCACAACTAAGTACGGGATTGGTTGAACGTTACTGTACCCGAGCTCTGGATAGGCCACAAGGGCCCCAGTGACAGAGCTTGCTATGCAGGGCCTCCACGTTCTCCTGACCTAACCCCATGCGATGTTTACATTTGGGGCTTCATCAAGGACCGTGTGTACGTGGCTCCGCTACCAGTTGACCTCCCTGAATTAAGAAACCGGATTGAAGCAGCTGTTGCTACAATTACTGAATACACACTTATCAACGTCTGGGAAGAACTCGGCTATAGATCTGTTGTGCGCCGTGTGACAAAGGGTAGTCACATTGAACATTTTTAAGGTTCTTGGTAAAACCGTTTGAGTTACTTTTTCATCTGATATATTATTTATAACTGTAATTTGAGTGTAATAAATATAATAAAGAGTTAAAACCACGATGTTCATTTATATAGAGCTGTTACTTTTGCATAACGAGTCTGTATAACAAATAAGTTTTCAATTTAAAGTGTTATTTTGGTAGAACATCTTTTGAAACTGTATGTGCCACTTCGTTGTAAGATGAATGTGTTAGTTTGGTATTTATACAGTAACTTTGAAAGTGCCGGACACACACCTTGCTTTTCAGATAAATTAATAGTATTTTACATACAGCTTTACATAAACCGTTCCAAATAAGTCCCTTAGAACAGGGTGACTAAGGTAGATTACGCTTAAAGGGAGAACCGTTCACCCACTGAACCTCACGAGAGTAAAGAAGTTTGAATAAGCCAGCCAACGTCGGGTTTGTAGTCTTCATTATGCAACGTCTACCTCAATTCCCCCGGAGGGTAATTTTTCGAGATAGGATTTCTTGAGTATCCGCTTGTAAATTAAACTCCATAGCGTTTGCTCACTGTTTCTTTTTCTTTTCAGTTCCCTTTTCTTATTCTTTTGAAGGTAGAAATAATTCGAGGTATAAAATCACGTTTCCCATCATACCACGCTGCAAACTTTAATTTTATACCGAAAAAATTTATCGTTTTCCTCTGATGTCAATGTAAGATTGACTTACACTTATATCTTTCAGGAGACAACCTGAAGATCAAGTTGTAATTATAATATCCGATACAGCACTCCAGGGACCAAACGTGTAATATGAGTAGAGCAAGTTCAGAAAAAGAATCCAATTATTTTTTCTGATGGGAAATATAAGGAAGATAACCCATACCGTCTGAGTTTAAAAAGACGATACATGAGAGATGTCAAGCCAGAGGGCTGGAACCGTTCCTATGGAAACGTAAACAAGGTTTGCCATATTGGTCACCGAAATCGACATTCAGCTGCGTTGTGTTGTTAGCCTACTTTGTTACAACTGTGTATAAAATGCATAGTTAACCCTTCGTTAGTCGCGTATATATCTGCGAGATACATGACCTAAGTTTGTTTTATTATTATGGTAATAAATGGAGGTAAGGGCTTGCCTAGCCAGGACATCTTTCACCATACCTTTTGTATTGTTTCCTGAGATGACTTAAACCGTGGAAGCGTTAAATTACCAGAGGTCCGTATAGGTTCGTTAAGGAAAGGCACGGCCGCGCCGTGGCTCAGTGGTTAGACCGCTTGGCTCTCACCAAGGTGGCCCGGTTTTGATCACAGGCGACCGCAAAGTGAGATTTGTGATGGACAACACGGCGCTGGGGCGGGTTTTCTCTGGGACCTCCGGTTTCCCCCGCCATCTCATTCCACCGGTGCTCCATCTTCATCTCATCTATCATCAGTGTCACCGCCTGCGGTGCCGTATGTAGTAAAAGCGGGCGTTAACGCTACACACATAAGGAAAGGCACAAAGTATATAAATATTAGATGTTTTAAACGATATCTTTATACTCTTAAAATTTCAAATATAAGAATATACAATTTCTCTTATCCTCAAATCTTTAGCAACATGTCAATTAATTATCCTTGCCACTGGTTATAAATTATTATTTCCTTAACTACATTGAAAGTTTTTAGGGTTTCTTTTCTTGTTTAAAGTGCAGTAACTCCACGAAAATTGTTTTAATTGACGCAAGAAACATGGGAAAAATTTGGAATAGAAATTTAGAAGGTTTATCCAGAACTTACATAATGAAGCGAAGCCAAACAATGTTGTCCCCAATGTTCCTACGTACGGAGCGACGAAGTGCAGATGCGATGTTCAGTGTCCGAGATCCATGTCAGAAGTCCTCTCTTGTACTGCAGCCTCCCAGACGAAAAGTCCAGGCCGATCCCCCCGGTGCAGCGTCAAGCAATTATCCAAGCTTTTGGCTCCCTCTACAAGTGAAAGTAGCGCTTCCTAGCCCTCAGCAACGGAACTCGTAAAAGACTATATGTAACTAGGCAGCATGGCTGGTAGTCTAAGGAGTTGTATATCACCAATATAGCTCAAGAGCTTGGGGGGGAGTAGCAGTTAGCACGAAGTAGATGAGTCTTTAGAAGTGATCAGATGCACTTTGTTATTGTTTCCTGTAAGTTCCAACCATTTCTCTATAATGCTAAGTTTTAAAACGAGCCAAACGTCATCACATGTGTGCTGTTGTATCTGTGAGATACATCGCGCCAACTCACGTTATGGTTTTCGCCGCTATCGGATACAGCCACGTCATTGCTAGAGAATGCTAATGAAAGTGGTTGTGTTGTTGCAAGGTAAATGAGAGTGCCTTTCTTTATCACTGTGAATCGTAGGTTTGAAAATGGATCAAGTGTACGATTTTGGTAAATCCTTAGGTTTTGGAGAAGGTACATCGCCTTATTTTCGACGATGATGCGCTGCCGATTGATCATAATTTTTTAGCCCGCCTCGGTAGCGTGGTGGTAGCATGTCTGCTTCACGTTCAAGAGGTCCCGAGTTCTAATCTCGGCCAGGGTGAGTTACCCGAGTAAGATTTTTCCGCGGTTGTAACTGGGTCTTCCGGGTAGGACCGCGTCTTTGTTGTTCCTCTGGTCGACGTTTCCTCCCAACTATGTGGGGCTTCTTCAGGACTTCTTCCTTGACAGCTCCGTAGCAGAGGACACGTCGACCAGAGGAACAACAAAGACGCGGTCCTACCCGGAAGACCCAGTTACAATGGATACCGGCCGCCGAAGCCTACGCACTGAGTTTTTCCGGGGTTTTCCCTTATCCTGAAAGACGAATGTCAGGTAACTCTAAGCTCTATGGGCCCTGTGCTCATTTGAGCATCATTTCACTCGTTCCATTCATCGTACGATATGATTTAACGTTGGAAGACGTAAATTACACACACACACACACACACACACACACACACACACACACACACACACACACACACACACACACACAAAATTACAATCTGACTCCGAATATGAAGACATAACTGAAACACGATCTGTGGACACCAATACAAATCATGATGTTGATGAAGAGGAAAGTAATAAAGTGCTAGAAAATGATTACGATGATGATAATGATGGTAATAATGATAATAATGATGACTACAATAGTAATAATAATAATTACAATATAATTAATCATCATAACAACAGTTCAATTATTAATAATAACAATATAATTATTGGTGATGGTGGCGGCGGTGATGGCGGCTGCGGCGGAGGCGGTGGCGGTGGCGATAAACTGCCCTGGAGTTGTGAGGAATGCCAAAACTATGAAAACTGAATTTGAGTGATGGAAATTTTCGTCAGCGATGATATTCTGCATCTAATTGTGCAACACACCAACAGACGCATAGATGATTTCAAGGTGAAATATGAACGTGGGAGTGATTGCAGAGACACAGACTTAAATGAAATGAAAGTCGTTATTGCGTTATTATATCTTGCTGGTGGGTTCCACGGAGAACGACAAAATATTCCCAACTTCTGCACAACAGATGAACCTGGTGTTGATATTTTCAGGATGACTACGACTGAGAAACGCTTCCGATTCCTAATTAAAACAGTTGAAATCAGATACTAAAAAACAATTGTTATATGTATCCAGCAGATACTTCGCGACTAACGGTGTAACGAAAGTTGACGACGTGCCCAACGGAAGGTTAATGGAAGCGAGACTTGGTGGAGATTGAGGTAAACCGAGAATATGTTGTCCTAGACAATGCTCAACTTCTGGTGGAGGTGTTACATTGCAGGCGATAGAAGGTGTCTTCTCTTAGGGTATATTCATATAAAAAGATGAGAGTATGCCTATTTATAACGAAGCTCATTTTTTCAACCAAAGGAAGAAAAGGACTGCAGGTGCCCTTAAGGCAAATGCGATGTTTCCCTGAAATTATCTCTAAAGCGAAGGGGTTACAGTCAGATCTATGGGAATTTTAACTGCTGGGCAAGTGTGGCACTAGTCACGCATCCAAATAATTTTCAATAATTAGAGGAGACACATCTATAACCAAAGGAGCCCCCTACTACTTATAAGTTTAATTTTCCTCTTAAAGAAGCAGAGCTACTTTTAATTGTGCTTAAAAGTAGACCAAACAGTCTTTAATAACAGACCTCTGACTAATTCCCTTCTATAACTCTCTTTTATTTAGACATGTCCTCGATGAAAAGCCCTAACTCTTTGAGTAGAGCCTGCCATTACTTAGAATTTGGGATGAAAACAATAAAACCTGAAATGTGACATTAGAAAGTTATTATTATTATTATTATTATTTTTTTTTTTTTGTAATTTAAGTCCTCCAAAGGTAAGTCATATCGGACGGTGACTGAAGTTGGCGAAATGATGTCCAAATGAATCTAGGGTCAATGGAGGTTAGAGACCCGACATTCCTCTTGAAGGGAAAACGGAAAGCCCCATAAAAGCCGTGGCCAGGCAACTCAACCTGACCAAGATTCAAACTCGGGTCCTTTTAAACGTGAGGCCGACACAGCTACGATCTACACTACCGAGATAGGCTTAGGAAGTTAAGATATTTTGGTGATAAGGGCTTTGTTTTTTAAATAAATGTACAAGTGCTTCAAGTAAATAGAGTAATATAAGAGATATGCCTGCTCCCAAATATATTTATTATATAAAATTTAGTTCAATTAACACTGTGCAACAAAAACAATTTTTGAATGTTCCGAGCAATTCATGAGGCAATTCCTACTAATTTTGGGTTGAGAAAAAAAAATATGACAATGAAAAAGTTTTATTAGCTCTAGTTTCTATGATATACACAAGGTGGAAATATTACATATTAACGGATTGAGAGAAAATGATACACCTTAATTACATACATGCTAACAACAATGAAAGTGCATTTGATTTTTTAACTGGTAATTACATGCTAAGGGCTCTAAATTCCTGGAAAAATACTTCGTAGATAGTTGTGTCTGAAGAGATTAATGTGGTGGCCTATTGACTTCGTCATCTTTTAGCTTGCCTCTTGTGATGGAGTTCCGCAGAGTCCCTATACAAAGACCAACAGTAATCCTCAAGCATTACTTCATTCCAACGGCCCTGGTATCTTTGTTTCATAACAGAAATGTCCTGGTGGAATCTCTCCCCATGTTCATCTCTAACAGCTCCAAAACTAGGAGGGAAAAAGTATAAGTGGGAGTGAATCTTAAGGGTCATGTTGCATCCAGGTTAAGGTACTTTTGTAGGAGCACTCTCACCAAATACTTGTAGTTGTCATCTCTTTTGTTGCTTAAAAGTCCATGAACAACACCCTTGAAGGCTTCCCAAGCTTCCTTTTCTTTCCCGTCCAAAATTTGCTCATATGCAGGATTCTTTGCAAGTTCTCTTATTTGTGGTCTAACAAAAATACCTTCCTTAACTTTTGCGTCACTTAATTCCCAAAATTCCTCTCTGATTGTGTCTTTTTATTTGACAGGTGTGTTAACTGACCAAAAAATTTTCCCATATTTAAAATCGTTACTCTAAAAGTAAAATGTCACTTTATCTTCAAAACAAGAGTTAATCTAGCTATATTAGAGTAATTTTTGAATTCAGCAGATGGAAATACATGTAAATTCCCAATTTTTAAGCCCGAAACATTTTCGTTGTTGAACAGTGCCATTAATCCTGAGAGAGAGAGAGAGAGAGAGAGAGAGAGAGAGAGAGAGAGAGAGAGAGAGAGAGAGAGAGAGAGAGAGAGAGAGAGAGAGAGAGAGAGAGAGAGAGAGAGAGAGAGAGAGAGAGAGAGAGAAAGAGAGAGAAAGATAGAGAGTGAGAGTTTCAGAATCACATCCGTGAAGCGCAACAACGAAGTGAATTCGTGTGAACAAAAAATGACTATGGTCCTTAAAGTAGGCTAATACAGTTTATATCTGCACGGTTTTGCTGATGTGAGATTAACTGTAAGGCTTGTCTATACTTATATTCCGAGTATTTCGAGTATAAAAAGGGAGATATGGGTGACGTGGTGCGTGCTACTTGGAAACATTGCAGCTTTCCACATACAGAATTTGGCGGTTTTTGTGTGTCTTTTTCAAAAAGAGACTAATTCTGCACTGGTCATACTCTGATCACGCATACCACGGCTCACTATCACCCTCAATCGCCCGCCTCGGCAGCGTAGATGCTAGCGTGTCTGCCTCACGTTCAAAAGTTCCCGAGTTTGATTCTCAGTCATGGTGATTTAGCTGGATAAGGTTTTTGCCGGGGTTTTCTCTTATTCTGAAAGACGACTGTCGGGTAACTCCAAGCTCTATGGGCCTTGGGCTTATTTGAACATTATTTCCATGCATCAGCCGATATTACTTAACGTTGGAGGACGTAAATTACGAAAACAATCACTCTGAAGATGACAAGCGCAGTCCTTGGCGAAACGTTGGTATGTTCAATGCCTTCTGTACCACGGTATACCAGCAGTGCTTGGCTAATTCCACTAATTGTACCTAATAGTGGTCCGAACTATAAAGCCCGGGCCTTAAAGTACTTACAGCATAGTAAGTCGCCATTAAGGTAGTTGTCTCATGTGTTTATGAGAACTCCTAGTGGTTTATCGGGAAAAAACACGGGACAGATGGAGAATTTAATGTCATTTTGGCATGTTGGCCATAGTAGCTCAATGGTTTAGAGCAGCTGGACGGAGACCAAAAGATCCGTGGTTCAAATCCCAGCTATAGCATTGAATTTTTCAGTCTGGCTCTACCCTTTCATAGTGCGTCTTCCAAACGGCTAGCGAGAAAGAACAATTAATTTCCATTAATTGCACCTATTAGTGGTCCGAACTGTAAAGCCCGGGCCTCGAAGTACTTACACGCTGTAAGTCTCCATTAAGGTATGAGAACTCCTAGTGGATTACCGGGAAAAACACGAGTCAGTTGGACAATTTAATGTCATGTTGGCATGTTAGCCATAGTAGCTCAATGGTTTAGAGCGGCTGGACGGAGACCAAAAGATTCTAGTTTGAAATCCCAGCTATGGCATTGTATTTTTCAGTCTGGCTCTACCCTCTCACAATTACATATAATTCTAAACTTTAGAATACAGCTGATGCCCTTCATTATCTATTTTAGTTCCAAATATTTAGTTCCTCTACTAAATATTTCTAGCACGTATAAAAATTGTATTCCACCCAAATATCAGTTACGGAATGTCAGATGAATTAGAATACCTCATTGAGACTCCCTGATTTAAAAAATCAAAGAAAACTGCTTTTAGGAAAAAAATGTGTCACCGGTGTTCTAAAATTTTCGAACCGTAAAGAGTTCTACATGGCAGTAGATGGAGCAAAATGGTACTTTTAAGCACACGTATTTTATTTTGTACTTTACGTCCTCCAACGTTTAGCCATATCGGACGGTGAATGAAATTAATGAAATTATGCTGAAATGAGTGCAGGGTCCATGGAGCCTCGAGTTACCCGACATTCGTCTTGAAGGTTAAGGGAAACCCCCGGAAAAACCCTATCCAGGTAACTCACCCTCACCTAGATTCAAACTCGGGACCTCTTGAACGTGAGGCAGACACGCTACCATCTACGCTACATAGTCGGGCTTTAAGAACGTGTATTCAAACATTGTATTTTCTTCTGTTGGACATGCAAAGGCAATGGAGGGACGCCCGCCTCCAATGGAGGGACGCCTATATTTAAGATGCTTCCATGCCAAAACCCCTGAAGTCCTTTTTATTTTGAATGACTTTTGCACAACTGGTACACTACCCAAAAAATGTATATACTTTTAAAATACACAATTGAAATCAAACACATCTTTTGTAGTTAATTTAGTGATTTCACTTGCTTTTGGTTTGAATTTTAAAAATGTGAACTTCTGTTAAACAAAGGTACGTATTTACTTTTTAATTTCCTCTTTTCTCGTGTAAAGAGGATAGGACTTTGTTTCATCACCAGCCGTTTAAGCTAACTATATTACTAATATTGTCCTTGTACCCATAAGATAATATTTATTAAAACAATTTCTATAAAATGTTTGTCGATTAGCGGGACGCAGATAGAAGAATAACGATGGTTTGTACAAGAGCAGAGAAACTTCTTTGAGTGCAGTTTTAAAGCAAAGGGCAATTTTGGATGGGGGATTAACGTGAAATCTGGATATCGAATATTTGAATGGAGCATATTAGCTTGTACCACAGGTGAGTGTAGAGAAAGGTCAATCGAGATCAAAGAGCTGTGAAGTATGTGAGTTACGTAATGGACATGGATTATACAAGCATTAGCTTCGTTCTTTTTGTGTCTCGGCCGGACATATTGATAAGCAATAACGCTAATGTACCGTTAGGGCGGAGTAGAGAGAAACAATGCATAAAATCGAAACTGACCTACTTCTCATTTTCGTGCCTCATTCAGTCCCATGTGCTGGGTCAACAGGTACACTGCGAGAATCTAATTCCTCCTTCTTCAAACCTTTCAGAAATATGTTTATCTCTAGTCCTTCAGGACCATGGACCTGACAAATTAGATTAGGCCTTCATACACCGAGATTTCATCCAAAGCATGCTCAGAAACTTTCTGAATAAAAAAAACACTTAGAGAAAAAAATTCAAGTGAGTGTTCGCAGAGCTCTGAAAAGAAAATCTGTCCAAAAACCAAATTTGAGATATAGGTTCTTCGCTTTTGAGAGGTGGAATAAGACAATTTCCCATGCAATATTCTCATTTATAAGGAATATTTTTCGAACAGTTTGATATGCATTAACACTAGAAGGACCTTACCCATCATTTTGACGGATGAGCTGCTTTTGAAGACTTATTTCTTGCTTATGTTTTTTCAACACTTCCCAAGTTCTACGAATTTTAATAAATACTTATGACAATCACGTCCACAAAGAATTAAGCATTTTGTACCTTTCTAAAAAGTGGTACAAACAACTCCTACTAGAGGGACCGCTATCCGTCATTTTGACGGGTACGGAAGTGTGAACAACAGCCTTCGGTTCTGTCCACATCTGTTGTTGTTTTCCTTCCTGATTGGTTTATGGCACTCTGCAGACCCTTTGTCGATCAGTAAGAATTCTTTATTGCCCAAGTGGTGCAATTTGTGCTACTACTTATGTATTTACGAGGTGCTGGAGCAAGAAACTTTACGTTGAAGTTGTTATGATCGAATACCTGGAGACCACCATTTTTTAGGAGCACAATGAGCAGAAACAAATTCGCTGAAATTTTGTAGTTTGTGATTTTATGACAAGGACATACGTTCTCAAAAACTAAGTACAGTTCACTTTGCAGCTGCTACTCCTGTCTGGAATCCTTTTATTGCCAATTGCTTGCAGTGTTACATTCCAAGTTTAAATATCACTGTGGATGAGCAATTGTTTCCTTGCAAGGCTAGATGCTCTTTCATTCAATATATGAGCAATAAACCGGACAAATTTGGAATAAAATTTTGTCTTGTAGTTGATGCAAATTTAAAGTATCAAGTGCAGCAAGTATGTTTGTGGACCATGTTTAGGCAATGCTGAATTCACGTGTGTTAGATGCTACTATGCTGCACGTGGCGTTGAATGAGAGAAATCAGGTTTATAAGTGTTTTTTCTACTATATACACCTGTGTTTGATAAGGGAAGTTTTCCGTTTCACATTTGGTTATCGTGTATATTTGGATTAATTTTAGGCTTAAATGTTCATTTTACCATGCAGTTCTTCAGACAAAAGTAAAATTATATAGTGGTAAACTGTATAAATAATATTAAATAAACTGGTATGCAGTTAAATTTGTTTGATATTTTAAAAAGGTCCGATAAAGCTGCACCCGTCAAACTGACAGGTTGGTGCTTTCTCGGTAGACCGTACTCGCCGGTCTTTCTAGTGTTAAGACTCCATAAGGTTAAGACTTTTTTATATCAAGGGAAATGTATATCTTGAATGATGTGATGATGTTTTCAGAAGTCCTGTGCCTAATAAATGATTCTTGTATAACTGGTAAACCGTAAAATGTAGAAAAAAATTCTATTACATAAAATGCGGATTTTCTTAAAATTCATAATTTTTGTCAAAATATTTTTTATAATTAACCATTTCACAGATAAACTTTGTTGTTCTTTTGAAATGATGAATTCCTATGCCTATCTCACACTCATAATCGTTATACTTTTTTGTTTACTAAGTTAATGAATAATAATGCGTTATACATAACAGATGGCCCAACTGCCCCGTCCTTCACGTAAGCAGGTATAAACAGTTGCAGAACGCAACGAGACAGCTCCAGTTAAACGTACGCAGTAGTGTGGGCGGATTGCAGTGGTAGTTTTGGGAACTGCCTCTTGTCGTTCGGAGCAGAACCAAGCAACTGCCATGCGTTTAGCGCGAACTGCCCCGCTGCGTCCTGCAACTCTAAGCGTGCAAAGGGATATCTGCTTTAATGAAAGTCTGGGAATTTGAGCCACATGCTATATACAGGGTGTTTCGAAACGGTACCGAACGAATATGTAGAAGTAGCTGCCCAGCTTCTTTGTGACATATATAGATAGTTCTTACCGCCAGTAGTGCCGCATAAAATACTCTCCAGAATGAGTGTGTATTAGGCAGTGACAGGAACAACGCCGCGCGCCTCACATTATCGAAGTTCACAAGTAGCTGACACACCGTTTCACGCGATGTAGCAGTTTGTAAACATGGTGTCATAGTCCACGGTAGCTTGCTACTATTAATAACTTCTTTGGCTTATGAAACCGCAGTGAAGAAGCTATTCTTTAGTTATTATTTATGGGTTTTTAACGTGTTCCAACATTCCTTAACAGTCAATGACGGCAAATAAGCTGGTGGACATATGCAACTTAAACCTTTTACAGTTAAGTTAATGTTAGTGGCATTGAGGATGGAAGCATTAAATGATAAAAATAACAGAACAATATCAAAATGTTTTAGATAAAGTTAACCCAAACTAAATGCCTTATACAATGAGACAAGCATTTTATTTCACTGTGTTTAATAATAAGAAATAATGCAATTGTAACTGAAAGCAAGCTGTTGATTTTACAGTAACTAGTTGAAAGCACTGTACAGTTAAAATCATAGGAAAATGAGCAATCTTGGAACGTGCGAATCATTGATAAAGAGCAACGGGCAATGCTTTTGTTTCTGTGGCCGGTGCGTCCCATTAACTTTTAAGGTTCGCAAAGCAGTGGTCCCTGGGCTGCCTAATCACAAAATAATGTAATATTCAATTCTGCATAAAATAATATCTAACAGAATTTTGAAACTGCAACACCGAAATCCGGACTAGTTAAGTCATAAAATACGAAACGACCATATTCGTTCGGGTCGTTTCGAAAGATATATATAGTCATCCGATCGTCGAAGGCACGATAAAGCCTGCTGGCAGGAAAGAAAGAGACAGATAGCCCCGAAGCCACGCCCACACCCATGTGCAGTGCTAATGACGTGCCTTGGAGAGACGGGGCGGGGAGAGGAAGACAGCCAGAGAAATTTCTGGACAGCTCCGTCTCCATCGTGAAAGACCGCGATGCTTCCTGAATAGTCGGAAAACTTCTAGATACTGCAATTGGTATACACACACACACACACACACATATATATATATATATATATATATATATATATATATATACATATATATATATAAGTGATGCATTGGACTAGAGGGCTCAGTTTGCCAGGAGGCCGTAAGGAGTGCAGTTGCTAGTGAGCAGTGTGCAGACAGACTGAAGATTGCGTACGTGTGTGAGTTATCAGAGGTGTGTAAAATGTATTTATACGGAAATAAAGAACGATTTGAAGTTCTGCAAGTTGGACTTTTAATTTCACGAACCCACAGTCACTATAAAGGTTAAAGTCCTATCTCGTTAGGCCATACCAGACGATGAATTAATGAACGACGATTGTGATATGATACATGCGTGCGGGGCTCATAGAGCTTATGGATTTCCATTTTATAACAAAGAAAGCATGCAGCCGAATCGAGAAATGGTTCTTCATGTATGACTACAAAACTAACTTCTAATAAACAGTAATAGTCATATAGCAAGCAATATTGTCCACCTACATGTTGTAGTAGTGTTTAACTCACATTCAAGAGATCCTGAGTTGAAATCTTGATTTGGAATGGTTATGCGAATAAGACTTTTTCGGGGGGTTTCCTTATCCTGAGAAGTCAAATATCAGGTAACTCGAAGATCTATGGATGGAGGTCTTATTTGGCATCTACCTAGTTATAGGGCGCTACACCAAATAAACTAAGATGTGTTTTCACTCGCATGGCGTTTGCTTCTCACTCAAGAAATATTCCTATAGATACTTATTCTTGTTAATTAAAATAGATATTCGTACTGTACCCACCTCCCCCCCCCCCAAAGATTCATCTACCTTGTGTAACTATGGCTTTCCTCAGCATCCGAGCTGTGTTGCTTATCTCCAGCTCGTTAGATTATCGGCCGTGCTGCCTAATTACGAGTCTTCTACAAGTGCTGCCGCTGAGCGCTAAGTAGCGCTAGTGCCACTTGTAAAGGGAGCAATAAGTTTGACAGTTGAATAACGCAGCGCGGGGGGACCGGCTCCGACGTTTCGTCTGAAAGGATCGTGGACATGAAGAGGACTTCCGACTTGGATCTCGGAGGCTCAACATCACAACTTTCTCTTCGACCCTTCGTAGGTGGGAACATTGGGAAAACACTGGCGTCGCTTTAGCATGTATGTTTTGGACACGCCTTCTAAATTTTTCTTCTAAATTTCCCCTATGTTTTCTAGGGTCAATTAAGGCAAATTTAGAGGATTTAGAGCATTTAGAACACAAAAAGAAACCGTAATGACCTACAGTGTATTTAAAGAAATAATCATTTGTAATCAGAAGCAATGATATTCAATTGGCATGTATTAAACTTAATTGTTAACAGTGTCTAAGGCAACGTAAAACGGCACATTGTTATATTTAGAAGCTTGTCAGTATAAAGAATTAGTTGAAAACAACCAACTTTGAAAAATTTTGTGCCTGTTTCCTTAACCATCCTATGTGGAGATTTTTTTAAATTTAGAGCTTCCTTACCCTTATTGATTTTCAAACATGTTGGGTCAGTGAGACCATGCTTATAGTATGCTTCCACGCGTTAAGTCATTCACGGGAAACGGTACAGTAGCGATGGTTCTGAAAAGTAGAAAGCGGAGTAGATGAATAAAGTAGGCTGGTCCGAAACCAAAATGTCAACATGTTTGCAATATTTCTATGAAGTACATACAGTATGTAGCTATAAGAACAGAAATGATTAGTTTTAGTTGTTTGCTCTAGTCGTTTAACGACTAAGGATGCTTCTATCCAATAACAAAAGAAGCTGCCGCTGGCCCTAGTATCTTTGAATAGGATTCGGGCGTGACGAGAGTTGTAAAGTTTCCTTTTGTAGACGTATCACTGTTCAGTTTCCTTTTGTACTCCCTTTTATGTCTGAAGGCGAATGTCCTGTTACACCCATTTGAAACTAATTTAAATCTCATTAGCAGACTAGAGACGCAATTATTAACATCTATTATTGGTATAAATTAAAAAATATATAAAACGAATGTATTGAGTAGAAATAGTTTCTATAACTAAATGATAGAGATAGATAAATAATTGCAATCAGTCATTTCTGTATATCAAAACAATGGATAATGAAGGAAACACGAGCTGCAAGGTGTCAATCATCAGCCAGGAAAATGCAGTTAGTTATGAGTCAGTGTAGTTAAGGCAGTTAGGGTTTCTGGTGAACTCAGTAAGCAGGGAAACTATTAGATAAATATTCTGGTAGTTCTAATTCGGTATGTCTCCAAATACATGACACTAATTTAATATTTCATCCCGAGGTCTATGCGAAGGTCTAAAGACTCCGACCTTTATTAATCCGGGAGGGATAGAAAACTCTGGGGCTCCTTCCATGGGGTAATAATTTGAGTCTAGAGAGTCCCCCCCCCCCCGCCTTCGACAACAACGTCACGACGGGATAGAATTGGATACGCCACTTACGCGCGTCAACCCCGCAAGGAAGACTACAGAATTACCTCGGTGGGGCCACCTGGTGAACTACCACACCTTCTGCTAGCTCAGCAGGCTAGTACCCAGGATTTCTTAGGCACTGAAGCCTGGCCGGAGTTACCCGATCTCCCACGGGTATCGGGAAAATACCTCCCCCTGTTTCAATCGCGAGGGACTCGAATGTTCGCCCCGAGATTCCTCTGGTAACGTCGAGGTACCACGAGAAATAGGGTTCTGCAGCGCTCGCAGCGCAGCAGCTGAAGGGGTGGATCCGCTCCCCTATGGGGGCCGCTAATTTGACAGAAAAGAGAATGAATTTTTGGATTTGGCAAGTCAGAGTGAAAAGTGACTGACCCACAACCTGGACTCCTCCGTGGCCTCGGCTGCGCACTGCAGGTCGCAGCGGTTGAATGTTAAGGGTATCCTGGGCTGAGGGAAGACGCCCTAGGGATTATCATTTTTATTATAACATAGACACCTTAGCAGAGTAATGATGAGGTAGTGGGGAGCTACAGGACAACAGGTATATGTGACGTTTCGTGTCTTTCGTGTCTTACATTGCCGCCAACACTTAGAAGTCGAGATTTCAGCGGAAACAATTATTTTGAGACACCCTATAGGTTTAGTAGCATAAGAAAAAATGAAAAGTCCGTTAAATACAATCTCTTCCCTTGATATTTATGTTCAGTAACTTTCCTAAGATGATTCCCACACTCCAAACTACAATTTCAAATTAAAATCATTCAGAATATTTTGGTTTTCTCAGAAATGTATCTAAAGATTTTGATTCAAGCACCAAATAAAAAGTTAACCACTGGTGTGACAGCCGTTTAAGGGCCAAGTCCTTCCAACCCGACTGCCGGCCTCAGACCCACTTATGCACGGCAGAGGTGGGCGATCATCCAGCCGATACGGGGAGATGTGGTCAACACTCCGGCATCCCCCCGCCGGGACGTTGGTTTTCGTGACCAGGTCAAGTAACATATAGTTAAGATATGTTACTCACGAATTAAATTTATACCTTGATATTTCTGGAAATGGTATATAGAGCCTTCTTCATTCTAAATGACTTTTGCATAACTGGTAAACCGTAAGAAATGGACAAAATCTTATTCCACAGCAAATGTAGATGTTAAAACACACCACGTTTTGTTAAATGTTCTATGGAACTAACCGTCTCCTTGATAATTCTAGTTATCAGTTTAAATGTTAACTTTCTCAATTAGTAAGTCGCTATTCATGTTTTTATCTCTTGGCCATACAAATAGAACGAAATATCAAAGGCATTACATAAAGAAAAGGCCTTAAAGTATTTTATGGTTGAGTTAGCGTTCCCTTATTGTACCTGCAACAAACTATGTAATTAAACTATTACTATTACTATTAGTTTATCTAAACTATCGTGAAGTAGATGGAAGAATAAATATTATTAACAATATAATAATTTTTTGGTTTGGAGATAATAAGAAATAATAGTAATATATTGAATTTTAGTATTTATAGGAAATCTACTCGTATCAATATTTACATAAAGAGTAAAAGTTCTAACCCCTTTTCCACATAGATTTGCTGTTTTAATAGTTTGATTTATAGATTTAAAATGTACCGCTCATTAAAGAGGAATTTAATAAAGAATATAAATATATTATTAATACAGCTTCAATTAATGGTTTTAGTACAGACTTTATACACAAGAAGATTGAAAAACTTCAACATCAAAAAACTGCTAATCATATTTCTACCCTTATTGTAATTTCAAAAAATTTACTTACCAAGCTTGGTTTAATAAACAATTTGAAAAGTTTTTAAAGATTTTGTTATTACTTTGGTTCCTCAAAACAAATATAGCATTAAACATTTAGTACATTCCTCTAATAAAAGATAAATTCCCTGTAATAAAAAATAATCAATTTTATTGTTTATATTGTGATAGAGTTTACATTGGAAAGACAAAACGTAATTTGGAAACCAGAACTAAAGAACATTTTCGTAATATTAAGTATAAAGAAACTGAAAAATCGGCCATAGCAGATGATTTTTGGTTATTTAACCATAATATTGTCACCTAGTTATCGGAAGGCCTGACCAGCTAGCAGCCGGGTGGGCGACGGGAAGCATTCAGGCCACGCCTACCAATTTATCCTGTAGTGCTAACGAGGGGATGTTTGGAAAAACATCACGAGCCATCTCTTTCCCCCCTCCCTGACGTCTGGAACAGTCGGGATGATTCATTGAACCGCGAGACTTGCAGAAACAGCACTCTTCCTATATAAGGCTGCAGTGCACGACGCAGTTCAGTTCTTGGCGAGCAGCCGGAGGAGCGCCGTACTAGTGAACGTACGGAAAGACTGTGTACGTGCATCAGAGGAGTTGTAGGTAATGGAGAATGCGGAGTGGAACTGTGACAGGCGAACTGGTGAATTGTAATTGTGTGCGCTACGTAATTCTATGTAATCGGCAAGTGTTCCAACTGTAATTCCGGTGAAAATAAAGAACATTTTGAGTTTTTGCAATTAGACTTTTAATTTCACGAACCCACAAAGTCACAATATAAATCCTGAAGTTAAATCATTAAAACGATTAAATGTCCCGATGGTATTAATGGTCTGGAAAAAGATTTATTTTAAAAAATAATCATCGCGTAGTGAAATTAATTGTTCTTTCACACTAGCCATGTGTAGGACGTACTATGAAAGGGTAGAGCCAGAATGTACCTAATAGTGTACCTACTAGTGGTCCGAACTATAAAGCTCGGGCCTTAAAGTACTTACAGTATAGTAAGTCGCCATTGTGGTAGTTGTCTCATGTGTTTATGAGAACTTCTAAGTGGTTCACCGGGAAAAACACGAGTCAGGTGGAGAATTTAATGTCATGTTGGCACGTTGGCCATAGTAGCTCAAATTGTTAGAGCGGCTGGACGGAAACCAGAAGATCCGTGGTTCAAATCCCGGATATGACATTGAATTTTTCAGTCTGACTCTACCCTTTCATCGCGTAGTGAATTTTTAAATATCAGCAGTCGATTATGTTCTTAAGTTTGTTTAGTTTTCAGATTTTGGTAAAACTGAAAAAAAAACATAATAACATAGTTACGTCCTTTACGACGAATTTGTCTTCTCTGACTGATGACGCGGACAAGTGTTCGTGAAGTCAATTTCAACTTCAACTAATTGAAATAAGAAAAATCGACATCATTTTTCTTAAGATAAGTTAAGTTTTGTGTTAGACATATAATATTTGTATAATACTTCTTGCGGCACTCTAACTAGCTTCATTTTATACGTAATTATTAACAATAGTTTTTTGAAGGATGGAATGTAGCACAAATGCGCACAAAAATCGCACTCCGGACATTTTTCACTAGGCTTATGTTATAAAGCAGTTCCCCTTTATGAAATAATCTGGAAAGAGCCGCGACAAAATTATATAGAGAAATTCCACAATCTTTTTCGCAGAGCCAAGCTAATTAGCGGTACCTACTTGGTAATGCGATTTTAAGGGTTAATCGTATTAAGAATGATTTCAACCTCTTCTCTTTTAAACTTTTGTCTCCCTATTAACGTTACAAAGTACCCGCCTAATTAGACAAACCTCTTTACGATGCATAATCCATGCAATTGAGGACTATTATCTCTCAGCTGTAGCGAACATGGACGCATTTAATAGCTTCACAAAGCCGTATCTTCCCAGGACTGGCAAAAACATATTCATTTGCTGGTTTATTCCATTGTTTTTTAAATTCACCTCCTCCAACGTTTAAGTCATATCCGACGATGAATGAATGGGTGAAATGATGCTCTAATGAGCCCAGGGTCCATGGAGCTTAGAGTTATCTGACATTCATGCCACAGGATAAGGGAAAACCCCGAAAAGACCTCATCCAGGTAACTCACCCTATATTTCCTACCAAAAGTTTAAGGACACTCGTTAAAATTTTCAAAACTTTTATTTTAAGGACACATAACGTAATACATTCACTTTCTTCGCGAGCAGCCAGCCAGGTGAAAAGATGATTAGATATCAACGTTTCTAGAGTGTGCATCTCTCCCATCATCAGGATATTTATAAAATGTTATAACCACAAAATAAATAGTGAGTATTACACAACCATAAACAAAGACGAAACACTCAACATTCGCATTACTGAAAAAAAGACCTTTAAATAAATTAAATTCCAGGTCAGGAGATGGCGTGAGTATAGAAAACTGTGTCAAAGAAACCTAACTACTTAACTTGATTATCAAGCTGTATTGATCTGTGCTTCTTAATTCGACGGATTTCCATTTTTAAGCCCGGTTTCCAAGAGCAGCTGAACTGGAATCCAGCATCACGATTAAGCGTGCTACTTTCAGAGGAAATCGCCAAAGCCTCCTTAATTCTCCGCTCCCAGTTATTGTTGCATTTTGTCAAGGTGGTCGTCTCCCGACAATTGACATTATGGTCGTTATCAAAACAATGTTCTGCCAGCCCAGACTTCTCAGGTTGCATTAAACAAATGTTCCGTTCATGTTCGATTATTCTAGTAGCGATGGTCCTTCCGGTTTGTCCTACATACGGTGTTCCATGTTCACAGGGAATGCGGTACACTCCCGGAACTTGGAAGTCCAGTTTGTCTTTCACTGGTCTCAACAACCGTGTTTAAACTTCGGAGGTGGCTTGTGGATGGTCCTGATGTATTTGGCGAGAATTCTACTGATTCTGCCGGATAGGTTGCCGGTAAACGGGATGCAGGCTGTAGCGGTTGGCTTATCTGACGCTTGCTGTGTTACAGGTTTCTCTTTCCTAACTTTGGTGATCGAGGTTTCAACATCATATTCGGAGTAGTCGTTTTGAGGGAAAGTGAGTCTCAGGTGCTGTGATTCTTGTTTTAAAGCGCTGGGATCAGAGATAGACAAAGCTCTGTGGGCCAGTGTATTGAAAACTCCCAGTCGTTGAGACTTATGCTGAAAACTATACTACACACACACACACACACACACACACACACACACACACACACACACACACACACACACACACACACACACACACCGATCTCTATCTGAATGCTCATAGTTTCCATTTCAGGACCATGGTGGGTAAGATACCGGATGTATTGGCCTGGCGGGGAGTTTGCCGTTTTGACGGAAAGTGAGTCTCAGATGCTGTGAGTTGTCAAAACGGCTACTCCGAATATGACATTGAAGCCTCAATCACCAAAGCTAGGAAAGGGAAACCTGTAATACAGCAAACGTCAGATAAGCCTATTGCTACAGCCTGCATCACGTTTACCGGCAATCTATCCGGCAATATCAGCAGAATTCTCCCCAAATACATCAGGACAATCCACAAGCCACCTCCTCAGATTAAACATCTGTTGAGACCAGTGAAAGACAAACTGGACTTCCAAGTTCATGGAGTGTACCTCATTCCCTGTGAATGTGGAACACCGTATATAGGACACACCGGAAGAACCATCGCTACCAGAATAAACGAACATGAACGGAGCATATGTTTAATGCAATCTGAGAAGTCTGGACTGGCAGAGCATTGTTTTGATAACTACCATAGAGCCAATTGTCGGAAGACAACCATCTTGGCAAAATGCAAATGTTATTGGGAGCGGAGAATTAAGGAGGCTTTGGCGATTTGCTCTGAAAGGTGCACGCTTAATCGTGATGCTGGATTTCAGTTCAGCTCCTCTTGGAAACCGGCCTTAAAATGGAAATTCATCGAATTAAGAAGCAAAGATCTATACAGCTTGATAATCAAGTTAAGTAGTTACGTTTCTTTGACACAATTTTCTACACTCACGCCATCTCCTGACCTGGTATTTAATATACTGAAAACAGTCTTTTGTTCTGTAATGCAAATTTTTATAGTGTTTTGTCTTTGTTTTAGTTGTGTTATATCCAGTATTTCATTTGTGTTTATAACATTTTATAAATCTTCTGGTGATGGGAGAGATGTACACTCCCGAAACGTGGATATCTAATCATGTTTTCACCTGGCTGGGTGTCCGAGAAGAAAGTGAGCGCAGGAAAGCTTCAGGTCTTATTTGAACATTATTACAGATTTATTACCCATTGTTCAGATTTTACATTGCACTTGTTTTTAATATTTTACTGCTCCACCTTTGGCTTTCAAACACAGTTCCATTGTTTTGGGCCTTAGCCTACCCCTTCGTTCCATGTCTGAACCCTGCCACTTTCCTTATATTTCCCTAATGTCTGTTCCACACACGTTTTACCTATTCCCAATTGAGTTGTGATATCTGTGTAGGAACTTGCCGCACTTGTGCATACCAATTACTTGACATTTTACATCCTCCTTTACACTTTTCTTTCCCATTTTCTGTTAAGTCACTTTTCTCACCAGGACAATTTGGCAGCTACTACACCACTGTGGGATGTGTAACAAGCCAACCCACTCACTCTACAGCACGGACTTTACGCTACACGGTGTTCATTTTTATCTGTAACTTTACCGCGCAAAATTCGACGTCATAAATAGCATCGCTGATGGAGCGAGTTTATATACGATTCCCCTAGTGGCTTGCGATCGTATTAGATATGATGACTGCAGCTTAGAGGGCTCCCTCTACCGGCGCGTAATTATACTATTCGAGAGGTGGTTCTGCCCGCGTAATATAAAAGTGCGTATTTCGCCTGGTGCGTAGATACGATAACTTTTCAAAATACTATATACTTCAGTGCACTGCAAAGCTAATTATGCAGCAACAAAAGTATACCATGAAGAATATACGAAATGATAAGTCAATGGGCATTTATTTCACATCTGTTTTTCTGCCACAGTACACATATATGCATATTGTAAACCTGTCATATAAAATAGAAATATTTAAATTTGATCTCAATTCATTTCTAACACCCACAGTTTCGTCTCTATGTAACTTCATTAAAAACTAGAAAATTAGCAGAATATGGTGTAGGAATGAAAAATGAATTGGTGTTACAATATGTACAAAGCTTTCAACATGTCTAAACTAGAAAATATCTCTAGTACATAGCTTATGTGTCCATTTTCTTACATTTTTCTCTCTTCCCCTTAAACACTGTCTGTATTGCGAGAAGGTATGCTTGAGGCCTTTCTGTCATTTTATTGCTTTTAGATTTGGACCAGTCACTTTACAGCGTCCAGTGTCTCTCTTTTTGAGAGTAACTGATCCTGTATCTTGGAAACGTTTCATGCGCCTATTGATTTTAAAAGACATAAGGATACCAACTTTAATAGAAGCGTGAGAATAACAAAACATATTGTATACTGGTAAAACGTAGGACGTTTATGTTGCAAACAACAAAAGCTACGTCAAGTTGACGGTGCCTGGACACCTTTGACAACATTACGCTCCGAGGGACTTTTTTGTAATTTCCGTCATTTAACTTTTTAAGTCATATCGGACGATGAATATAATGGGTGAAATCATGCTCAAATGGGTCCAGGGTCCATGGTCCCGACATTCGTGTTTCAGGATAACGGAAAACCTCGGTAAACCGTTATCCAGGTAACTCATCCTGACCAAGATTAAAACTCGGGACCTCTTGAAAGTGAGGCAGACACTAACACCACGCTACCGAGGCGGGCGCTCCGAGGGACTTGTCTGAATGCTGGATAACGTTACATAAATTCCTCTATGCAGCGGTTTAAACTATATTTATATGTTGCACCGATTTTAATGCCGTTACGAAAGTAGCATTCAACCATGAAGACGCGGTGCTTTGTGTTCATATCCAGGGAAGTTGGTTGTATTAGTTACCAGCTTAACCGCATTGAGAGCGCGTTAATTTGCTTACAGTTCCGCAAAAATTACCGCTTCTTCTCCGTAGAGGGCACTATGATTGATTCACCAGTCAGCTATGACGTAATTCTTGCTCCATCGGAGGGCAGGAAATAACGAATAAAAATGAACACCGTGTATAAACAGACACCATTCTGGCTTCGCTGGCTCATTTATCATGGGATTGAATCCATTGCCAAATAGTACTAATTTAAATACCTTGTTTCCAATTTCTTCCAAAGGTATAGCCATTATGACAATTATTGATAAACACAATGTGATTACAATGGCATACTTACAAATATTCCTTACACGCGTGCCTTTCCCATCAGAGAAAAATAAAATGTACATCTCTTATATTTGCATGACCACATCTCAAAAAGGTTTAAAAATGAGGATTACTTTCCGTTTTTCTAAAACTGAAAAAATAGCTCCTAAAGGAATAGTGACATTTACATAATTGGTTTTTAAATATACCCTTTAATAGGATAATAATTTTGAAGAAACATAAGACAGCTGGACAAAATAGTTTATGGACAGAATATATTTCGGTGAAATATGCAGGTGTCCTTAAACCTTTGGTAGGACCTGTAACCGTGATTCGAACTCGGGATCTCTTCAACGTGAGGCAAACACGCTCCCATCTACACTACCGGTTATTACACATTAATTTTTTTGTATCTGAAGCCGTTTCATTCGGTACATAACAAATGCTTTGGCATGCTTGGCTTTACGGATTAGGTGGTCATCGTCACCAATGGTGGCTCGATATTCTAACGTTGTATGTATTCCAAAATATATTATAAAATATTATAAACATGTGTGTTCGAGCCATGTGACTTTGATGCACAATGAGATCAGTGGGTGTTCGAAAAGTAACAGAGTTCGCTTTTAGCCAATTACTTTTTGCAGTACTATAAGCAATCATGAAAAGCAATAGTAAATCAAACTTGATACCATTCTGTTACATGCTACGTCACTTCCTATTGGTACCCTCAGCATTAAAGACCTGTTACAACATTGTTGCCATGACAATTGACACACGAATTGTAAATTTTGCTTATACAACCAAATACATGTTAACGATGACTAACTTACAAATACAATATTGCAAAAAATATCCTTAAAACCTTAATTCATCTACGTACCGTTTTTTAATAGAGAGTCACCTCTATAGAAATTCTCTTTACTTGTATGTACAACAAAAATAGGGGAGCACGGTAGAATTCAGCAGGATCTTTAGCAGCTAGTCGTTTTGTGATAGCTTTCACATAATTCTCTTTGTATATCCAGAATATAGCAAAAGGAATAATAACTTATCATTCCAAAAATGTAGAGATATTTAAAAATTCAAACTACGAGGGCTGTTCAATAAATAATTATTACAATTTTTTGACAACGTACCTTTACTCACCCTCATAATTTGGATGGTCGTTCTGAAAATTGTCTCCCCTGAATGCGATGCACATGTCCCATCGTTTCTGCCAGTCTTCAAAGACATGTTGGAAACAATTTTTCAGATATCCTTCAAAATTGCCACCGCTCTCTTCACCACTGCTTCTGGTGAAGGATAATGCCTCCCACAAAGGCGTTCCTTCAAGTTAGGGAATAGAAAACGTCACATGGGGCTAAATCCGGACTATAGGGAGGGTGAGGAATGCGTTTCACGTTGATTTTTGCAATATATTCAGCAACATTGGCAATATACGGCCGCGCATTATCGTGGTGCAGCATCCACCCTGCTTCACGGAAATGTGGTCTTTTCCGCCTTATATGGACTTGCAATGTTTTCAGGACCTTCCTGTAGTATTGTCCAGTTACTGATGTTTGTGCAGGTACAACATGCTGATAAAGCATTCCATGAGTATCAAAGAATGAGATGACCATAACTTTCCCAGCAGAAGCAACTTTTGCATATTTGGGGGTTGGTGATGATGGAGATTTCCACACTGAGCTTTGCTGTTTGCTCTCAGGATCAAAATAATGTAGCCAAGGTTCATCAGCTGTGATTACGCTTCAAAGAAACTCCGGATCTTCCTCTAACATCAACTTTAACTGCATGTTACCTCCATTGCAGCGGTAGCTGATACTGAACATGTCTGAATGTGCCTGGTTCTTACAGGCGGGAACCAGGAGTACCAACAATGGACCTACTACAGCGTGGTCGTTTCATATTAGGCTAATCAAATATATTAAGATTGAATTTTAGTGTGAAAAATTGTGACCGTAAAAAATTATCATTCTTTATTGAGCATCCCTCGTAATAACAACGAATTTCTCGGAAAAGTTTCACTCTACAAAAGAAATATATTTCACAAAATGCAAGCTTTAACGACGTCTGCGCTTTTGTGCAGTGACAATTTGAGTAGCCCGCGCGGTTAGATCGCTGGAATCTCACCAACGCAGCCCGGGTTCGATCTGGAGCGACCGCATGCGAGATTTGTTGTGAACAACACGGCGTTGGGGCGGGTTTTCTGTGTTACTTCCGGTTTGCACAAATCATCATTCCACCAATTGTTCCATTACACAGGGCAACAATGAAAATGTTTCAGGTTTAAAAACGCTGAATTTATATATATATATATATATATATATATATATTTCCATCTGCTGGATTCAAAAATTACCAAAAATGATGGGTTAGCTCTTGTTTTGAACATAGTGACATTTCAGTTTTTATAATGAAGATTTTAAATTTGGGGGATTTTTTTTGGGAGTTGGCACACCTGTCAAATAACAAAATACAATCAGAGAGAAATTTTGGAAATTAAGTGATGCAAAAGTTAAGGAAGGCATTTGTGTGGGACCACAAATAAGAAAACTTGTAAAGGATCCTACATTTGACCAAATTTTGCAGGGGAAAGAAAATGAAGCTTGGGAAGCCTTCGAGAGTGCTGTTCAGGGATTCCTAAGCAACAAAAGAGATGACAACTACAAGTATTTGATGACAGTGCTCCTGCAAAAATACCGTAACCTTGAATGCGACATGTCCCTTAAGATCCATTTTCTCTACTCCCACCTAGACTTTTTCCCTCCTAGTTGTGGAGCTGTTAGTGATGAACATGGGGAAAGATTCCATCAGGACGTTTCTGTTATGGAACAAAGATATCAGGACCGTTGAAATGAAGTAAAGCTTGCGGATTACTGTTGGATTTTGTATAGGGATTCTGCGGAAATCCATCACAAGAGGCAAGCTAAAAGACGACGAAGTTAATAGGCCACCACATGATTCTCTTCAGACACGACTATCTGCGGGTATTCTTCTAGCAATTTAGAACTCTTAGCATGTAATTAGAATTTAAAATAATCAAATGCACTTTCATTGTTGTTAGCACGTATGTAATTAAAATGTATCCTTTTCTCTCAATCCGTTAATGTGTAATACTTCTACCTTGTGTATATCATAGAAACTAGAGCTAATAAAAATTTTTCATTGTCATATATGTTTTTCTTAATCCAAAATTAGTAGGAATTGCCTGATGAAGTGCTCGAAATATTAAAAAATTATTTTTGTTGCCCAGTGTTATGTTTCCTTTCGTTCATTTTGCCGTCATTTTGTCATTTACCTCTCTCACTCATATTCCAGGAATTGGGCTGATCACCCATCCTAGGTTCTTTATCTGATACAGAGTTCCGCTGCACAACACGAGACCTGAAGGCATAAGGGATAGAGGAAAAAGCACGACGATTTTTAAAACAAAAGAAAGTCGAAGAAGGACAAATGAAAACCAATTTGAATATGTCTTACGCTGCACCAGTTATGCTAAGTCATTCAAACCTTTTCCAGGAAATTCGAGATATACAGAGCGTTACAAAACTCACCAGACACAAAATTTTAGAAACTCTCTCTAGGATATTTGATTGGATCAGTTGGCAAGCTTTGCATTACGAATATCTGTAACGTTGAACAGTTTTGTCCTTTTTTTGTTTGTTTGTTTAATGCGCGTGCAGCGTGTCGCTATACTGGAGGCACACTTCAAGTTCAAGACCTACAAATGATGTTCTGAGAGATGTAGAAGGCTGTTTTCCAAATGAATCGGCACTTGGTAAAAGTATTGTTTTTTCAACTAGTGCGCCGACTTCGTGACGGTCTGCGTTGATGATAGACGACAAAGTGAGAGAACCAAGGAAGTCACAGAAGATTTCGTTCATGATATCGAGCACCGACTTGAAATCTTGCCACGAAAATCGGTAAGACGTTTGGCACAACAATCTGGATCATCAATTGGCTCCGGACATAAGGCACTTGAGGTGGCCAAACTTCACCCGTATCATGTTGAAGTCGTCCAAGAGCTGTGGCCGCCCTATGTAAGGAAACGCCGTTGCTGCCAGTGGTTTCGTTCTTTCCCACGCTACAATGTAGCCATTCCGCATAAGACTTTTTTTAAGGATGGGGCGTGGTTAAACGTATATGGCTACATTATCTCTTAAAACACTACTATTTGGACTCCTGAAAATTGGCATGCCATTTATGAAAGGGATATTTCTGCAATCAAATCATCTCCAAAAATTTATGTCCTCAATGTTCCCAGGATCTTACCTCTTTAGATGTCCTTCTGTCGGGTTATTTAAGGGCAAAAGTGTACAGTGACAACCCACAATCACTGGAAGAACTCAAAGACTCAATTTTAACTGTATTGTCGAAATAAGAAGAGCAACATTAAAAAAAGTCACAGAACATTCGTCGTCGAGTGGAACTTTGTTTCCAAGAAAATGGTGGTCATTTTCAGCACTTTCTGTGTAACATTAGTATTGCTTTTGGAAGAAAATACAGCTACTGTGAACTGGTATGTCAGAAAGTAATGAGCGCAAAATGGTTTGCTGGCATAACAGGGCACTTATTGCTCACTTTCTTCTTTGGCAGCAAACCAGATGAAAAGACCATTAGATATCGACGTTTCGGGAGTGTGCATCTCTCCCATCATCAGGATATTCATTAAATGTTATAACCAAAAATGAAATACTGGATATAACACAACTATAAACAAAGACAAAACACTATCAAAATTGGCATTACCAAACAAAAGACTGTTTTCAGTAAATTAAATGCCAGGTCAGGAAATGGTGCAAGTATAGAAAATTGTGTCAAAGAAACGTAACTACTTAACTTGATTATCAAGCTGTATTGATCTTTGCTTCCTAAGTAGACGGATTTCCACTTTAAGGCCGGTTTCCAAGAAGAGCTGAACTGAAATTCAACATCACGATTAAGCGTGCTCCTTTGAGAGGAAATCGCCAAAGCCTCCTTATTCTCCGCTCCCAGTAACTGTTGCATGTTGCCAAGATGGTCATCGTTGTGCCCGCCTCGGTAGCGTGGTGTTAACACGTCTGCCTCACGTTCAAGGGGCCCCAAGTTCGAATCTCGGTCAGGGTGAGTTACTTGGATAAGGTTTTTTCCTGGGTTTTCCCTTATCCTGAAAGACGAATGTCGGGTAACTCTTAGCTCTATGGACCCTGGGCTCATTTGAGCATCATTTCACACATTCTATTCATCGTTCGATATGACTTAACGTTGGAGGACGTAAATTACAAAAAAAAAAATGGTCGTCTCCCAAAAATTGACTCTGTGGTCGTTATCAAAGCAATGTTCTGACAGCCCTGACTTCTCAGGTTGCATTAAACGACTGATCCGTTCATGTTCGATTATTCTGAAAACATCATCAGAAAAGACTGAAAACAGTCTTTTGTTCAGTAACGCGAATTTTGATAGTGTTTTGTCTGTTTATATTTGTGTTATATCAAGTGCTTCATTTTTTGTTATAACATTTAATAAATATCCTGATGATTGGAGAGATGCACACTACCTAAGCGTTGATTTCTAATCTAATCGTCTTTTCACCTGGCTTGCTTCCCGAGAAGAAAATGAGCATATTCGTCGCCAGGAAAGCTTCAGGTCTTATTTTAGGGTACTTATTGTTCTCAGAAATTGCAAAATACTAGAAAATGGTGTTCAAAATTGGTCTCAGGTATGTAAATGTATGTGCAACATTTGTGCATACCCTTTCCGTTTGTATGTAAAATAAAACTGGATCAAAAATTTATTAAATTCTGAGTACGGATAGAAGCGCGTCTATCTCACGTTCAAGAGGTCGCGAGTTCGAATCTCGGTTAGGGTGATTTACCTGGATAAGGTTTTATCCGGGGGGTTTTATTATCCTGAAAGACGAATGTCGGGTAGTTCTAAGTTTCATGAACTCCGGACTCATTTGAGCATCATTTCAACCATTTCATTCACCGTCCGATATGACTTAACGTTGGAAGAGTAAATTGCAAAACAGACATAAAGGAATCTGAGTACGGGCACTTAACAAACACCCTGAATATTCACTTTTAATGAAAGTATCGTCAACATGTGATATTTCAATCAAAAGTGTTACACTCTTTATAAAATAAAATTTTTGGGAACATGCTCCATGTAAAGGAGGATCTGGAATCGAGCAAGTTTCATGAAAACCTTCGTGTTGAATCCTTGTTAAGTGTTGGACTTATATACAAAGTCTGACTTTTAACCAATCTTACCTTTTGAGTTGTGCTGCTCACACACACACGCACACACAGACACACACACGCACACACAGACACACACACACACACACACACACACACACACACACACACACACACACACACACACACACACACATGGAGAGAGACACTGGACTAAACGCCTGGCAACTGCAGGGAAAATGGCAGCAAGAATGGCAACAAACATCAAAATGTGAAATTACAAAATCCTATTTTCCCAACATAAATGACAGGACGATAACTAAAATAAAACTAACATCAAATCTAATGTCATTGTTAACAGGTTACGGGGAAACTAAAGTGTACTACTACCGATTTAAAATAAGGGACAATCCAATGTGTAAGTCCAACCAAAACGAACAAACTGTGACCACTTAAGCTTTGAGTGTAATCTGTTAGACAAAGAAAGGCGAAATCTAAAGAAAGCAATAACAATGGCTGGTGGACGCTGGACACTAGAAAAAAAGGAACTTATACAAAAACACACCAGAAGTTTCAGTATATTCAAAAACAGTATCAAGTTCGTTAATCTGTAGATAGTCAAGTGGGATGCAAATACTTATATTAGTTTATAGAATTGTAAGTCTCGAGGAAATCTGATAATATGTAATACAATAGTGAAAACGAAATTTAATGTAACTGTGCACCCAAGCATATAGTATTACTCACTATGCAATGGAATATGCTGTATAATAAATGAATTAAATCACACGCACACACGCACACACAGGCTTATTTTCTAAAGAGGAGTGCTCAACTTGAATTTAATATCCCAAAAATATTTCCAATTAAATGGTAGTATCTAATTTTCAGGTGGAATGCAATTCTTCGTCTACTAACTGCAAGTAGATATGGCAATGGCACCATATTTCGGATACCATTTTTATGTTTTGATACTCTACATGTTATTATACATCAATAGACATAAAATCTGTCACAACGTTCTTTATAAATATTAGCTTACAGCCCCTTAGGCAAAGAAAATGTCTTATAAAGTAAGTTCACATAAGATATAATGAAAACCATTAAAGAGCATTTGGATTAAGTTAAAAAAAATGGTGACTGATTTCGGATACTTTTGTGGAGTGTGATAAACCAGTTGAGAGTGTCTTTTTATAAAATCCCTGAGATATTTCTTCCAGCCATAATGCTATTTGAATCTAATGGTTCAAAGCTAGCTGGGATGCCATTCGTCTAATGTCTTTCTTTCTAAGCCCAAAATAGCGATTATCCATAACTGTTCAACAATGCAGCCAGTTCGGTTTCTAGCTTCTCATCAAGTGCGCAACCTTTCCCTATTTTCGTAGTCAAGGAACTGCCAATACCTTTATGTTTGTAGTTTGCATAATTCTCTAGTGTGGAAAGAGGTAAGCCATATCATTTGGAAGCTTTTAACAATCTTACTTTTTTCTCCTTGACGGCCTTTACTGCTTCTGTCATTGCTTCTTCTGACCACCTCCTCCTGCACCCTGGGGCCATCTGATGAACAAAAATGTCCTTTAGATCGGTAAAACATTGTTCACTCCTAATTTTGGATATCCCAAATTAGGATGCCCTGCGGTAAATTAAGAATTACGCCATATTGGATACATAACAACTTGGTTTAAGGGCACTGGGTGGTTATTTTTACCCAGAGAAGGTTAATTTTTACCAATATTAGAATTTGAATATATAGAAAACTAAATATTATCAGAAATTGAAATTCGGTGTGTTTACTGAATAAGGATATGGACATTTAGGTAGTGTATAATATTTTAATTATGTTCACATAGGTACAAGTAAAAGGGGCATAAATCACACGGTGTGTTCTGAAAAAAAAATATTGCACCGTATACTTCTGGTGTACTTTACTTGTAGGAATTTAAGGCCACATGCATCAAGTTTTATCGTAAATAACCTAACATGCAGTTTTATAATATCTGCTAAATGAAAATCACATATAGTTTATACCATGCACATGAAAAATTAATTCGTTTTGAGTAAAAAAGAAGATGATATTTTCAAGGACTGAATATTTTTTTCATCCATTTTATAAATCACATGAACATAAATGTTATCCGAATGTGTTTATAGAACATTGAAAAATTACCACTAAAAATTTTGTGTCATTATCTTTTATAGTTTTTGGGAAACATGCACCGAAAGTATGAAAAATCAAGGTTTTGGGAATTCACGAACAAAGATTAAGCACCATTCTCAGGAAGTGGGAGTATCATTACGCCGCCATCTTTAAATTGACGAAATAAAGGACTTTGTTACCAGCTGACAACCTATATTATATATATATCATTTTAAATCTGAAGAATTATATAATTTGTTAACATTAAAAATAAAAAATTGATTTTTTTAAACCTATCAACCTCCCAGTGTCCTTAAACAAAATATTGTGACTTTGTGGGTTCGTCAAATTAAAAGTACAATTGCACAACTCAAAAATGTTCTTTATTTCCACCGAATTACAGTTGGACACTTGCCGATTACACAGAATTACGTAGCGCACACAATTACAGTTCACCAGTTCGTCTGTCACGGGTCCACTCTGCACTCGCAATTACACGCAACTCCTCCGATACACGTACTCAGTCTTCCGATCCGTTCGCTCACTGGGCGCTCTTCACGGCTGCTCACCAAAAACTGAGCTGACTCGTCAACTACAGGCCTTATATAGGGAAGATCGCCGTTTCTGGAAACTTCCCGGCGCGCACTGTTATCCCGAGGTTTCGAGACGTCTGCTGGGAGGGGACAGAGACGGTACAGGGTTCCCACCGTTTACCTAATCATCCCTTCAGTTAGTGACACGAGACAAATGGGTGGGCATAGCCTGAACGCTTCCCGTCTGGCCCTACTACCGGCCGGTTCTATAGGGAGTTCCAACGTTCGGGTGGCAATATAAGTAATTTCAAATGTTAATGCATATAAGGAAATTAGCATATACTAACACATTAGAGGCAGTAATTACGTGATTTAGGACCTTACCTTAAGCTCAAGAAATCGCACTGAAAGGTGATCTTCAAACACTCTGATAGTGAAAAAAACAACTTACGAATGCTAGTTCACTATAACTAACTGTATAATGGCTAGAGGTTCACTGTGTTCACCTGGTACTTTCTCCTACTTGTTCACATGGTTTCTGAAGGAGTGCAGGAGCTCACGGAGTGGAAAATCTACCATCCGAAATTCGGCACCTATCCGAAATATGACGCCCTTCCCCTACTAGAGAATATAAGGATGCTGAAACGAGTATCACTCGCAAAGTTTCCTCAACATAATTTGAAAACATTCCAGATCCACAGACTTTGGCCTATTCCTGCAACATTTCTACCTTCTCCAGTGAATAGGTATACTTTAAGTCATCAAGTGCGTATACGTATAGTACGTAGTGCCTCCATAACATAGGGAACCCTAGGAAACCCTAGAGGAAAAGCTAAATACTAAACGCTTCCCTTGGGTTTCCCTTTCATACTTAACAGCACTCTGTGAGGGAAAAATTCCCTTTACGCGAAACATCATGTGTGTTTACAACCTTAGAAAAAAGTGCATAAAATATAACGTGGCAATATTCCGGGATGTCTCCAAGCAGAAGTGGAAGCGGCGTACAGGAGCACAGAAGGGATGCCAACATAACGAAAAGCAAACATCTTGAAATCCTTACGGGATCTACAAAGAGTTTACTTCATCAACATGTCTACAGCTTATTGCCAGCTACCTGTTGAAAGTTGGTAGTGTGTGTCTCTCAGAAGCTTATACCCACTATACCTTCTCTATTGTGAAGCAGGCCCTACGAAAGGCTTGTTAATTCATTATGAAGTGTTGGTTAACATTTCAGAAGTACTAAATACTTGTGTAGTGATTTGTATGAATGTGATTATAGATATAAGAAAGAAACCAAGGTTAATGTTTGTTTCAAATGAGGTTGCCACCTATCTCTTAACACTCATGTAAACTACTCATCTCTGATTGGCTGCTGCCGTGGTATAGACCGTTGTGCAGTAAAAATGAATACGTTATTTAACATCATAATTAGACTTATTATGTGTTTCAAATAGGAAGGTGTTTGTCCTTGTCCTTAGGCGCTACTAGGTGAGCAACCAATCGGAGTCCTGCGGTGTTGTATTGCATTCCCGCTAAGTGATGTGTGAGGAGCGCCAACCTAATCAATCTGTATGAATTACTATCCACGCTAAGACAAAAATTAAGATTTCGACGAAACTGATCCAAGTGGAAGGTAGAGAGTAATGTATCTAACATAACCATGAAAACCCCATATTTTTAGCTCAAATAGTTTTTCTAATACAACTAAATAAACCACTATTACCTGTATTATAACAATAAATCGCGACGTAAGCACTGTATGAATATCATTATTGGTTGGCATGTGTGCGTGTACGTATATTTATACTTACTCAGAACTGAAACGTACATGTTTGACATGACGTGATAAAATAATTACTTTGAATAATCCAATTCGAGCGAGAGGAAACAAATTTCCTGCTGCCCTGGTAGGACGTGTCTGGTCATATTATATCTTTGTTTATGAATGGTTCGTAATTCCTATTTACTCTAGAGAGTTCAAAGTGGTTTGTGTGTATGTATGCACATATACCTTAAATTACTCAGAATTGGAATTTAAACTACTGACATGACGGATAAAAGAATTACTGTGAATAAGTCAAGGTGTTAAATTCGAGAAAGAACAAAACTCTTCATTTCCTGTTAGCCTGTGGAATGCTGTTTGCTTATGTTTATGAATGAATGCTGGATAAGAAGTGTTTATTTACTCTGGAGAGTTCAGGTCAATATAATTCACGCCCACCTCGGTAGCGTAGATGGTAGCATGTCTGCCTCACGTTCAAGACGTCCCGAGGTCGAATCTCGGTCAGGGTGATTTACCAGGATAAGGTATTTTCCGGGGTTTTCCCTTATCCTGAAAGACGAATGTCGGGTAACTCTAAGCTCCATGGACCCCGGACTCCTTTAATCATCATTTCACTAAATTCGTTCATTGTCCGATACATCTTAAAGTTGGAGGAAAAAATAATAATAATAATAATAATAATAATAATAATAATAATAATAATAATAATAATAATAATAATAATAATAATAATAATAATAATAATAATAATAATAATAATAATAATAATAATAATAATAATAATAATAATAATAATAATAATAATAATAATAATAATAATAATAATAATAATAATAATAATAATAATAATAATAATAATAATAATAATAATAATAATAATAATAATAATAATAATAATAATAATAATAATAATAATAATAATAATAATAATAATAATAATAATAATAATAATAATAATAATAATAATAATAATAATAATAATAATAATAATAATAATAATAATAATAATAATAATAATAATAATAATAATAATAATAATAATAATAATAATAATAATAATAATAATAATAATAATAATAATAATAATAATAATAATAATAATAATAATAATAATAATAATAATAATAATAATAATAATAATAATAATAATAATAATAATAATAATAATAATAATAATAATAATAATAATAATAATAATAATAATAATAATAATAATAATAATAATAATAATAATAATAATAATAATAATAATAATAATAATAATAATAATAATAATAATAATAATAATAATAATAATAATAATAATAATAATAAAGTGTATAGATTAAGGTTTGGATCATTAGAGCCAGATTGAAAAAGTCAGTGCCATAGCCGGGATTTGAACCACGGAACTCCCGATCTCCGTCCAGGTGCTCTTTACCATTGAGCTACTATGTCCAACATGCCCACATGATATTAAATTCTCCAGGACAGAGATCGGGAGATCCTTGTTTCAAATACTGGCTATAGCATTGACTCCTTCATTATGACTCTAATCATCCAAACCTTAGCAGACACTCGGCTAGTGCGGAAGAAATGATTAATTTTCAATAATCCTAAAATTAATTTAAGAAGTATTATTTCATTAATAATGTTGAACTTAAGGACACTGGGAGGTCGAGAAGTTTCAAAAAATCAATTTTTTGTTCTTAACACTAGAAAGTTATATAATTCTTCAGCTTTAAAATTATATATAACATAGGTTGTCAGCTGGTATTGAAGTCCTTTAATTCGTCATTTTAAACTTAGCGGCGTAATGATACGCCCAGTTCCTGAGAATGGTGCTTAATCTTTGATTATGATCTCCCAAAACCTCGACTTGTCATACTTTAGGTGCATGTTTCTCAAAAACTATAAAATATATTGACACAAAATTTCTAGTGGTTATTTGTCAATGTTCCCTGCGTATACTTGACTAACATTTATATTCTTGCGATTTGTAAAATGGATGAAAACAAATATTCAGACCTTGAAAATATTATCTTGTTTTTACTCCAAAATAATTAATTTGTCATATCCATAGTGTATGCTATATGTGATTTTCATTTAGCCGATATTATAAAACTGTATCTTAGGTTATTTAGGATAAAACTTGGTGCATGTAGCTTTAACTTCCGAAAAGTAAAGTGCGCCTGAAATATAGGGTGCAATATTTCTTTCAGGACACGCTGTGTGATTTATGCCCCTTTTGAATGGACCTATGTGAACGACATTTAAATATTGTACATTAGTTAAATGCACACATCCTTATACAGTAATCATACCGAATTTCAATTTCTGATAATGTTTAGTTTTCTATATATTCCCATTTTTATATTGGTAAAAATTAGCCTTGTCCGGGTAAAACTAACCTCCCAGTTCCCTTAAACATCGATCCAAGACCACGACCAAGATAATAAACATTAGTACTCGCGGACTGCACCTAAGTTGCTTAAAGAATATAGAGACCGATGTAAAACAAACAAATCGTAAACAAATGCGCATGATAACGTGGCACAAACTTAAAAATCATCAAATTCGCGAACAAACTTATACAAACTTACAAAGCCTTATTCTATTATACGCTTTACATTAACAGAGAGAAACGTTTGTAAAAAAAATAGTAGATTTATATGGAAACGGGGATGCAGGAAGCTGACGTAAAAGCCACAGGACATTATTTAGTAATAAACCCTAACAGAAAAAACAGATTTTATTATATTCCAGGAATTACAGATGCAAATGAAAGGTATAAAGACTAGAAGAGCCTCTGGATTCGATAAAACAAATACACAAATGATCAAACACTTTAGACTAATATCATATAATATGGCTTCGTCTGCACATGAAGCCTGTTGAAGTTATAAATTTGGTAGTCCATGGAGAGTGACAGAAGCAGTGTGTGTTTTTCTAAAAAAAAAAGAGCAAATAAACGTTTCATTATTACAAAGGGGTTTGTGTTTTGAACAGCGCTTATAAAACGCATGCAAAAAAATTAATAATCCTTTGAAAACCATAACGCAGCCTTTATTGGAGGAAGAGCATACTATTTTTAGAAAAAGTCGATCCTGTAATGAAAATACTCTTTGTATAATACAATTTTAAAAAAAGGGCAAGAAGTTACTATTTAGAAATATTCTCGAAAACGTTTATCAGTCTATGCATAGATGTAGTTATAGAAAATAATGGAATATATATACACATATATATATATATAATAGAGGAAGAACAAAGCAGCTTTAGAACAGGACGATCTACAACATATATTTGTTTTGCAGCAAATAACATCTGGTCGGCAAAATTTAACTTTTTTTCTTTAACAAGAATTAAAATAACAGATTCTAAAAGAATTGTTTGTGCTGAATTCAAATATAAGTACAGGTTTTCCCCATCGGGCAGGAGTTTTGTGTGATATTCATTTGAATTTTTTATAATATTCCAAAAAATCCGTAACTAGCTCTCTAACTCAAAATTATAACTACTGATTCTGACTTACCTAGAAAGTGGTAGATAGTGTTTTTCAGGTATATTTTGCATCTGGAACGTCTCTCATTCTAGTCCAGCAGTAGTGAGCCAGCATATTGGAATTCCACTTGCTTTGGTACCTCTTCTCTATTGTAGAAATTTGCTGATGAAAACGCTCACCGTGTTCATCGCTGACAGCTCCAAGGTTTTCGAGGAAGAAGTCCAAGTGGGAGTCCAAAAAGTGAACTTTTAAAGACATGTTGCATCCCACAGCTAATGCAGAAGATCAGCCACTATGTCCCGATAGTTTTCTGCTTTATGGTTTCCAAGAAAATTGCAACACAAGCTTTTCAAAGACTGCCAGGTTGCTTTCTCCAGTGGATTTAACAGTCCCTCGAAAAGTTCATCAGCCATTAATGATCGGATTTGTGGTCCTATAAAAACTCCTTCTTTCAATTAAGCATCACTAACTTTGGAGAATTTCGATTTCAGGTACAAGAATCCATTAGAATGTTTATCCATAACTTTGACGAAATTTTTCATAACTCCTAACGTAATATGCAATGGAGGTAAAAATATTTTTCAGGCTTCACTAAAGGGACACATGCCACATTTTTCTGGCCAGGGATAAGAGATTCACGTTTTGGCAATGACTTTCTAACGTAGTGCGACTTCTTATCTCTGCTGTCCCACTCGCACAAAAAACAGCAAAATTTGGTGAACCGAAGTTGCAAACCAAGCAATAAAGCAATTACCTTTAAATCACCACAGATATTCCATTCATATTTTCCATATTGTATTTTCTCTAAAAATAGTTTCATATTTTCATATGTCTATTTCATATCAGCGGCTACCAGTATTGATGGAAGTTTATTGCCAATATGTAGCAGCACAGCCTTCAAACTTACTTTAGAGGAGTCTATGAACAATCGCCACTCATCAGGCCGGTGTAGAAGCCCAAGAATTTCCATAACTGAACAAATATTATTACAAAATACAATGCCGTTTTCTTCAGAGAAGTATACTTTGAAAACACTATGGCGGCTACGATATCTACTAATTCTTACATCTTTTTGGAGTAGATTCCACCCTTTGAGTCTGCAAGCTAAAACCTCCGCTTGCTGTTTAGACAGATTTAAATCGCGAATCAGGTCACTAAGGTTTTGCTGATTGGGAAAGTATGGTTCTGATGAACAGCTACTGGCTTCATATGTAAGATCATTTTTATTTTCATCTGAATCATTTGGATTTTCAGTCAGGTCAGAACCAGAGTTACCACTTAAGGTCGTATCTGCATATACTGGTACGGGGAACTCTTCACTGTGTAAGACAGGTCTCATTGCAGATTGAAAATTGGGATACTTAACTGTATATTTTGTTTTAGATGTGATTTCTTTGATATTTGTCAAACAAAAATAACAGTCAGTTACATGATCCTTCGGTTCCCTCTAAGTCATGGGAATTGCAAATGGCATATGATGTGTACACTTTTTCTACCCAGTCAGCAGTCTAACACACGAAACACAGCATGTATTTGGGGCCCAGCTCTTATCAACATCACCAACTTGACAGCCAAAGTAAAGTTTGTAACACTTCTTTACAAGTGGGGTCAAATTTCGCCTCTGAGGCTTGAAGGTCAGCTGACAACGAACATAACAGAAATTATTTGCATGATTTACACAATTTCTTGGCATGATGAAAAAGTAAAGCACAGAAATACAACATGCACAGCATACACAATACACTTCTAAACAGAAAGGAAGGAAATATTTCACCACTCAACAATCTCACAGTCAGCTCAATACTGACACATCACAATGCCAAACAGGTCTGAACATGTCTAAACAACAACAATGAACAACAATGAACCTGCACAGTCATGTTTTATTGCGCTTCAGCATGACATTGCAAATAATTTCAATAATACAGCTTGGGTAAAATAGCTACATATGAGGTAACGGTTCCTATGGCAGGTCAATGAAACGCTATAATCATATTTTGAAAAGTAGCTTTTACAGAAAAACTATACCTGATGGGAAAATTTTGACTACATATCTGAATTCAGGATGGAAAATGCCACTAGATTCACTATTCAGATCCCTTGTGAAAAAAACCTTGTCGACCAGTGTCATTGAGAAAGGACAAGAGTATAATTTACAAACACATTTGGCATTATTAGACTTCAAGAAGGCATTTGACACTGTTAATAGGGAAAAGCTATGGAAAATTAAAAAAATAGTGGATATCCACAAAAATTAATTAAAGTAATCAAACATAAGTATAGCAACTCCAAAATAATAATAAACACAGGAGTCCATAAAACCGAACCAATTTTAATCAATAGAGGCGTAAGACAAGGGCGCAGTGTATGACCTACTCTTTTTAATATATATTTTAATGACATCATCCAAAATTGGAAAAGTATTATTAAATCAGGAATAAAAATAAATAAGAACAAAGTTTTAAATATTTTACTATATGCAGAAGACGTGGTTTTAATACAAGAAACGGAGGATAAATTACAATATGCACTACACCGCTTGAACCAAGTATGCCAACAGTATGATCTTAAAATATCGACGGAAAAATCTAAGATAATGGCCTTTTGGGGAAAACAACATATAAGATCAAAAATAATTATAAACAGCAAACCACTAGAACAACTAAAAGAATTCAGCTATTTAGGATGTAATCTTAAGTATATGATGAAAACAGACAGAGATGTGAGCAAAAACTTGCAACATTCCAAATGATTTGTGGAACAGTGCATGGAACGTTGATAAATAAAACAAGAAGAGATACAAGATTAAAGTTGTACAAAACAATGTCAGTCCCTGCACTACTTTATGGAAGTGAGGCATGGGTACTCTCGAAGCAAATGAAAAGACAAATTCAAAGTGCAAAGATGAGCTTTTTAAGGAATACAAAGGGATGCACAAGGTTGGATAGAATAAGGAATGAAGACATAGAAAGGAGCTCAACGTAGACTCGATAAGTAGTAAAATTGAAAAATATCAAAAGCAATGGATGCAGCATATACAAAGAATGTCCGAAACAAGACTGCCTAAGATTGCATTCCAATATCAGCCACAAGGAAAGAGAGATGTTGGTAGACCTAAAAAGAGATGGAAGGCGCAGTTATTGTGAGACGGAACGGGCACTCTGCCCATGCCGTGAATTGAAGAAGAAGAAGAAGAAGAAGAAGAAGAAGAAGATGAAGAAGAAGAAGAAAAAGAAGATATCTAGCATAATACGAGGTACGTCCAGAAAGTAAGATCTCTTTAGTAATACAATTAAACTGTGCACAGATACAGAAAAATTATTTATTGCCCAAAATTCTACAACCCTTAACTTACATCTCCACATAACTGCCGAAATTTTGCACGCATTTGTTATAGCGAGGCACAAGTTCTTGTATACATTCTTCATAAAAGTTTGTCACCTGTGTCATCAACCAGTTGGAAACATTTTCTTTCAGCTCTTCATCATTTTTGGAGCAAACTGAAAACTTCAATGCCGCGGCCGGGTTTTGAAACACGGATCTCCTGGTTTCCGTCCAGTCGCTCTAACCCCTTGAGCTATCATGTCCAACGTGCCGTCCTGATATTAAATTCTCCAATTGACTCATATTTTCCCGGTAGACCACTTAGGGTTCTCGTATTCGAGATAAGCATTTGTGGAGGCCGCGCCGTGGCTCAGTGGTTAGACCGCTTGGCTCTCACCAAGGCGGCCCGCGTTCGATCCCAGGCGACCGCAAAGTGAGATTTGTGATGGACAAGACGGCCCTGGGGCGGGTTTTCTCCGGGATCTACGGTTTCCCCCGCCATTTCATTAGACCGGTGCTCCATCTTCATCTCATGTATCATCAGTGTCATCGCCTGCGGTGCCGTATATAGTAAAAGCGGGAGTTAAACACTACACATTTCATTTAAACGTTTGTGGTGACTTACTATTGTAAGTACTCAAATACCAGGATTTCTCTCGCTGAATATTTTTAATGTAAATTTATATTGAGGCCGTGGCATTGAATTTGCCAATTGGCTCTAGTTAATTAAAATCTCCCATACACCAGAGTAATGTATTTAAAAGGATTAATTCCTTAAGGATTAATTCCTCAATATAAATCTTCATCATTGTTGAAGTGTTGACCGCCAAGGAAAGATTTGAGATGCAAAAACAGATGAAAGTCACTAGGAGCGAGGTCAGGGCTGAACGGGAGGTGCTCAAACACGTCCCAGCCAAATCTCTGTAGGATTATAGTTAATTGATGGAAATTAATCATTTCTCCACACTAGCCGTATGTAGGCTAAGATATTTGATGGATAGAGTCAACATGAAAAATTCAATCCCATGGCCGGGATTTGAACCACGGATCTCCTGATTTCCGTCCAGTCGCTACCGTGGCCAACGTGCCGCCCTAGCATTAAATACTCCAGTTGACTCATATATGTCCCCGGTAGACCACTAGGGACTCTCGCATCCGAGATACACCGCTTGTGGCGACTTACTATTGTAAGTTCTTAACTCGCAGGCTTCATAATTTATACGGCTAGTGTGGAGAAATAATTAATTTCCATCAATTAACTAAAATAATAAGAGTTAAATGATAAAGCCTGGGACTTAAGTACTTACAATAGTAAGTCGCCACAAACTGTGTGTCTCGAATGCGAGAGCCCCTAGTGTTCTACCGGGGACATATGAATCAACTGGAGAATTTAATATCAGGACGGCAAGTTGGCCATGGTAGTTCAAAGCTTAAGAGCGACTGGAAGGAAATCAGGAGATCCGTGGTTCAAATCCCGGCCATGGCATTGAATTTTTCATGTTGGCTCTATCCATCTCTGTAGGTTGTTTTTCGTCGCATTTGTAGTGTGTGGTCCTGCATTGCCGTAAAGAAACAACATCTTTTGACATTGCAAATTTGCCGATAAGTTTCAAAGGTTTCAATTTCCTAGCATTCAGAAAACGAATCACGGATCCCATTTCACAAGCGGTGGGATTTTCAATCAACACCGACATTGTAAACAAGCACAACAAAGCGTACGTGACTGACGGCGATCTCACAATGGCGCACGTTTCTTCTCCTTGATGCTGAGCATCTATCGCGCAAGTGTGGAACCGCCATCGCAGCGCTGCAGCGGAGATAAATTGAAACAGAGCTTCCTTTCTAGACGCCCCTTGTATTAAACATATAGACATAACAACACAACAGTCATAAATATAAATAGAACCAAAATAGAGGAAATTAAGCCTTAGGAGAGAGAGACTGACAAGCAAGTAATTGTATATCATTTGCATATAATCAAATAATAATGACTTCTAGTCCAAATTCTTTGTGACTTAAACTTAAGAGACGCAATAGACTCAAGTATATGTCATTCCTGCCATAAATAATGCTTGGAAAACTTGATAGGAAAAAGCATTCGCCAGAAAAATCACGACGCGAATCAAACCTAAGCCGTGCTGAAGGTGTACCTCAGACGCTACCATGGAGCCTTTGGAAAAGGTACAGGGTACTTAGTGTTTCCAGAGTATGAGGGTGGTCTGAAACGTTTCCGACCTCAACATGAAGATGACAGCACTCGTAAATAAAAGCTAGGATATTTTGTCGTTCATCTGTTGACAGTTACTCTCCAAAGCTTCAGCTACGTTGGACTCTCAGTTGCTATGTAACAGTCGTTTGAGTGAGTTGATGTGAATGTTTTTATGAAAATGGACAAAATCGAGCATGGAGCTGTCATTAAATATTTGTTTTTTGAAAGGCAATGCGCCTGCGCAAATCAAAGATGAGTTGGATTCTGTGTATGGGGACTCTGCACAATCATTTAGCACAGTGAAAGTTTGGGCAGCTGAACTTAAACGTGGCCGTAAGAGCTTGGAAGGCGATGAACGTTCGGAACGTCCAAAAACAGCAACTACCGACTAAAACCTCGCCAAAGTTCACCAAATGGTGCTAGACGACCGCCGAATTAAATTGAGAGAGATAGCAGAGCCTATGAACATGTCAAAAACATGTTTGTCATATATTAAATCAACAATTAGACATAAAAATGCTGTCCATGCGTTGGGTTCCATGTTTGCTCACGTCAGATTAAAAACGTGTTTGAAAGAACATTTCCAACGCTCTGTTTAGGCGCAATAAATCCGAGTTTTGGCAAAGATTAATTACTGTAGTATACGCCCGAAACGCAAGTACAGTCCAAAGAGTGGACCGAGAAGGGACTGATGTCGACTGTTTTTGGGGCAGTCATGGAGTTATTTTAATCGATTATCTTTAAAAAAGGAAACACTATCATAGGAGCATACTGCGCATCATTACTTAACAAGCTGAAGGCAGAACTTGCGGAAAAATGACCACATTTGTACAAAAGGAAAACCCTGTTTCACCTAGACTACGCACCGTCTCACACCTCAGCGTTTGCAAGGGCGAAAATCCACGAATTACGGTTTGAACTGCTGGACCATACGCTTTACTCACCATATCTAGCCTCAAGTGACTTCTTTTTGTTCCCTTATCTGACAATTGCGCTCGGAGGACAGAGATTTTGGTCAAATGAAGAGGCAATCAACCTCGTGAACAATTATTTTGCAGATGAAAACGGCGAGTACTATTTGGACGGGTTATAAAATGGGGGCATCGCTGGCAGAAGTGTGTACAGTTACAAGGAGGCTATTGAAAAATAAAATTTCTGAAAAAGAAGTATTGTATCTTTATTAGGCGGAAAATTTTCAGAGCAGCTATGTATAAACATTTACATCTACTTCAACTTGCCTTACATTGTGTAAGGTAGCACAGCGGTGCCTGTATCCTCAAAAGGGGGCGCTCCGAGAGGGAAGGATGAGGTGATCCGACAGGTTTACGTTACATAAGTTTAAAACGTTTTGTTGCAGTAACATCTTCATTAGATAGCCAACGTTATTGCTGCAGCTCATGCTGTAACTTGTAGTTGGAGTGACGGGATTGGAAAGCTAGTTATAAAGCCGTTGTCATTGCACACAAAATCCCATAGGACTGTTCCATCCAATAAACCATGAGTTATGGTTCGGTAAATTTGTAATATTTATCGCTAAGGCCAGTCATTTCGCTGACGGAGCATTGCAGTTCAGTTTTTATGGATGAGGGTTTTAATTTTGTTCCACATCAATAACAACGTTAAACTGAGTGGTCGTCTTGTCTATGCGTCTGAACGAATAGTCCCAATTCGAGCTTCCATCTGTTTTGAGGACCATTAAAGTTTTATATTCTTTAGTAGGTGGCATCTAAAAATTCAGTAATGCGATTTAAATGGAAATTCAGGCTCAACTAAACGGAAGCAGTACTAAGAACTGCAGAAGTGCTCCAGCCTCTTAGTTCCGTAAAACCTTTCTATAATTGCGCGAAACATCAAAAAGACATGAATGCCTTAAATAAATGTAGTAAAGGCGATAATTTTCCTTTTACGAGGACTGTTTAATAAAGAATGATCAATTTCTTCTTACTGTCATAATTTTTCGTACTAAAATTCAATCTTACTATATTCTGTTAGCTTGATGTCAAACAAACACGTGGTAGAAGTTTCATTGTTGGTACTCCTGGTTCCCGCCTGTGAGACCCAGGCAATTTCAGACATGTTCAGTATAGCCTACCGCTACAATGGAGATATCACGCGAGGAACAATATGCGACTTTGAACCTCTGCTTTCGTCTCAACAAATCTTCAGTTGAGGCCTCTACAATGTTACAGGAGGCCTATGGAGAGTCTGTTCTACCCTACAGCACCGCACAAAGGTGGTTTAAAATATATAAAGTAGGAAGACAATACATTTCAAAAGAACGTGGACACGTTGCTCCAGTTACTGCCCTCACGGAAGAAAACATAAACACTGCTGCTGCCATTGGGAGAGATGATCGACGAATTACCTTAAGATCACTTTCTGAAATACTGAACATTTCATTGTGTGCCATCCACATGTTGGGGACAGAAACATTACACATGAGACGTGTTTATGTGTGATGGGTTCCAAGACTGTTGATTCCCGAACAAAAGGACATTCGCATGCAGGTCTACATGCAGTTAAATTTGATGTTAGAGGAAGATCCGGAGTTTTTTTTTCAAACGTAGTCACTGCTTATAAAATTTGGCTACATTATTTTGACACAGAGCAAGCAGCAAAGCTCAGTGTGGAAATCTCATTCACAAACCCCGCAAAAAGCAAATGTGGTTGCTTCTACTGGGAAAGTTATGATCATCTCATTCTTTGATATCCATGGAATCGTTTACCAGTATCTCATACCTGCACACACATTGGTAACTGGGTTACTACAGAGATGTCCTGAAAACATTGCAAGTCCATATCAGGCGCAAAAGACAACATTTCCGTGAAGCAGGCTGGATGCTGCAGCACGATAATGCGCGGCCGCATATTGCCAAATTCGTTGCTGAATATCTTGCATAAATCAACGTGAATTACATCCCTCACCCTCCGTGTAGTCCGGATTTAACCCCATGTTACTTTTTTCTATTCCCTAACTTGAAGAAGCGCTTTCGAGGGAGGCATTATCCATCATTAGAAGTGGTGAAGGCTGCGGAGGCGATTTTGAAGGATGCCTCAAAATGGTTACCAGCATGTCTTTGAAGACTTGCAGAAGCGCTGGGAAAAGTGCATCACATTCAGGGGGGACTGTTTCGAGAATGACCATCAAATTTATGAGAATGAGTAAAGGTAGGTTGTCAAAAAAGAATTGTGATTTTTTTTACTGAACAGCCCTCGTAATATATCACAACGCCAAGTTATGGTCTTCTCTGGACTTAAAAATATTATTGTTTTTGACTATAAAATAGATGTATGTAATTTAAACATTTTCGAAACAACAAATGATTTAGGAGTAATTTTTATTAAGGATTTATCGTTTAACAAACACATCAACACAGTAATCACTGTAGCATATAGAAATGTGGGATTCATTATTCGTAACTCATCCGACTTCAACTATGTAATATCAAACTAATGTAACTTTTTGTTACATTATATAATTTATTTGTGCGATTCAGACTCTAATATGCTTCACTAGTGCGGAGTCCTTATACCGACAAATTTATTCAACTCACAGAAGTTATTTAATACAAATTTCTAAGGTGTAGGTTTTTCAAAACTTTTCAGTATTTTCGTAAGTTAATAGCATATCACTCATTGCTTCTTTTATTCGACTTAGAAGTCGATCACATAGTGGAAATTGTCAGTTATTGCTTTTCCTTTACAAATTACTTCATAGTATAATTGACGACCCTAACCTAAGAATTAGTACGTTGTTGCGTCCCAAATGTTGTACTTAATAAATTTGATAATATTTTTCTTCCTCAGAAGGTTAAAACTGATACATATAAACATTCATCTATGCATAGGATGCAGTCATTATACAATAAATTACATCCCTTAAACATTGATGTATTTAGTATGAAAATCAATAAATTGGCTTTACCCTGTGATTATTTATTAGCAAAAGTAGAACAATTGACTTACTGTATATGTGAACCGATGTTGCCAACTTTTTTTTTGTTATCATTATTCTGTAATTAATATTGTGTTGTTTTTTATAAATTTTGCTCATATTGTAGCTTTAAGGGGAACACTGTAATTGGGAAAACGTGTGATGTTCACATTGAATAAACAAGTAAATAAATAAAATAAATGAAGTCAATTTCAAATGACATGTATGTATCTAGAATGTACCATTAAAAATTCCAAAACTCATTAGTTATTTTACTAACCTACAGTCACTGATTTCCTATCCAGTCAGCACAGTCAATAAGTTTTCCACTGATGCAACAAATTTATTAACTGCCAAACATATACCTAAATACGAGGCATGTTTTTAAGTCAGTACCGTTTTGCGATTCCGCCGCCGCAGCGCTAGGTCGGCATTCCGCGCATGCGCGCTGGTTACCTACATCTCTTGAATACGCACTGTCGCCATTACAGTCTGATTCTTCACTGTATACGTTGGTTACTGAGTGTTTAAGTTGCCACCGACAATCATGACTCCCGCCCATTGTGAAGTACGGGCTGTTATACGATTTCTTAGTGCTAAAGCGTAAAACCGATCGATATTCATCCTGGGATCTGTGAAGTTTACGGACAAAACGTTATGAGTGATGGAATGGTAAGGAAATGGGTGAGAGCATTTAAACATGGCCACACAAATGTGCATGATGAAGAACGGAGTAGGCGTCCTTCGGTCGTTACTGAAGATTTGGTGCAGAAAGTGGACGAAAAGGTGAGAGAAAACGGAAGCTTTACAATTTCATCATTGTGTGACTATTTTCCTCAATATTCTCGTAGTGTTTTGTATCGCATTGTGACCGAGAACTTGAAGTACCGGAAATTTTGTTCACGTTGGGTTCCGAAAATGTTGACGAATTTGCACAAAACCCAACGTTTACGCAGTGCATTGACTTTCCTTGAGCGGTACTACAATGAACGTGAAGATTTCTTAGATCAAATTGTTACTGGTGACGAAACATGGGTGACCTACGTCACACCAGAATCGAAACAACAATCCATGGAATGGCGACATACATCATCACCCACAAAAGTGAAGTTTAAGCAAACAATTTCTGCCCGGAAAATCATGTGCACAGTTTTTGGGACAGAAAAGGAGTATTGCTAGAAGAGTTTCTGCCTCGTTATGAGACAATCAATGCAGCGTCTTATTGTGAGGCATTGAACAATCTGTGCCGTGCAATCCACAAAGAAAGACGTGGTAAGTTGAGTAAGGGTATCGTTTTGCTGCATGACAATGCCCGTCCACATATGGCTAATTGGACCAAAGATCTCATCAAATCTTTTCAATTGGAAACTCTAGATTATCCTTCATACAGCCCTGATTTGGCGCCAAGCGACTACCATTTGTTCCTGCACCTGAAGAAACATCTGGGCGATCAGCGTCTTCAAGACGATAACGAAGTCTAAACAGTTGTGATACAGTGGTTAACACGTCAGGCGGCAGCATTTTATGAGGAGGGTATTCAAAAACTGGTGCCAAGTTATGACAAGTGCCTCAATATTCAGGGAAATTATGTACAAAAGTAGATTAAGGTACGGGCTTTCATGTAAAAATAAAATTATTGCGATATTTATGCACGTCTTTTTTTTTAATTCCAAAACGATACTGACCTAAAAAACATGCCTCATATATATATATATATATAACAATTTGTAACTTAGAACTTCACTTAGAAGAAATGGTGATAATTCTTATAAATTCTCCGGGATCGCGATTTCATATAAAATTTTACACATCCTCAGCTGGAAACAACAAAGTTGTCGTCATCGTTACAAAAGCTGGATGTTGATGTGTTTTTCTTAGTACAACCAAAATCTGAAAATAAAGCAAATTTTAAAACAAAATATAGCGCCGCTATTTCAAACTTCATTGCGCGATTTTCGTTCTTTAAATAAATATATATTCCAAAATCATTAAATCTATCGGAACATTAATTGTTCTAATAATTTAACTTCTGGATTTATTCCATGGTTAAATGACCAAAATTGATCCGCTACGGTCGAATTATCTAACTCGTTCTTTGTGTTACGAAAATCTTCTTCCGTTCTGGTTTCTAAATTACGTTTTGTCTTTCCAATATAAACATTATAGCAATCGAAACAATTAAACTGATAAATACCACATTTCTTTTATTATTATTTTATTTTTATTGTTATTTTATTATTCCGTCTGAAGGTGTGTAAAAGTTTTTCATGAAATCGCGATCCCGGAGAATTTATAAAAATTGTCATCATTTCTTATAAGATAAGTGAAGTTTTAAGTTAAAAATTGTTATATTTGTATATATTTATTTGCTTCATTGTTAATAGCTCCATAGTTTACGTATTTATACACCTAAGTATTTTTATAACAGATTATCCAATATTTATTCTATGTAGAGTTTTCCTAAAACATGCTACAGATAAGTTGTTTCATTCCTAAATGGTTCTATTAACAAATGAAGCTTTTCCTATGTCAGCTCATTGCCTTCTACCCCTAACTTTAAGCATACTGACATTTTTCTCGCAAATATGTTCAGTTCTTCACCATTCACGAAAGCCCAACTCTGCACTTAAACAAGCATAAGCTAATACGCGTTACCAATGCCTTCATCGCCACACTTCTAGAAGCTCCCATTTAATGCTCCCCCCTCTTTTGTGGGCCCATAATGATTACGTCGTTTTATGAACTTTAAAGCCATATGGAAACATAGTCAGACTGAAAATTTCAATGCCTTAGCTGGAATTTGAACCACAGATCTCCTGGTTATCGTCCAGCCGCTCTAACCATTGAGCTACTACGGCCAACGTGTCGAAATGACATTAAATTCTCCAACTAACTCATGTTTTTCCCGGTAAATCCCCTAGGAGATCTCATAAACACATGAGACAGTTACCTTAATGGCAACTTACTACGTGTAAGTACTTTGAGGCCCGGGCTTTATAGGTCAATTAATGAAAATTAATTGTTCTTTCACACTGGCCGTGTGTAGGCTAAAGTATGGGAAGATAGAGTCCAGACTGAAAAAAGTGGCCTACACATGGCCAGTGTGAAAGAACATTTAATTTCCATTAATTGACCTAATAGTGGTCCGAACTATAAAGTCCGGTTCTTAAAGTACTTACAGCATAGTAAGTCGCCATTAAGGTAGTTGTGTCATGTGTTTATGAGAACTCCTAGTGGTTTACCGGGAAAAATACGAGTAAGTTGGAGAGTTTAATGTCATGTCGGCACGTTGGCCATAGTAGCTCAATGGTTTAGAGCGGCTGGACGGAGACCAGAAGATCCGTGGTTCAAATCCCAGCTATGGCATTGAACTTTCAGTCTGACTATCCCTCCATACTTTTGACTACACACGACCAGTGTGAAAGAACAATTAATTACCTTTAAAGCCCTCCTCTGTAACTTTTGTAACGCATCGTTCTACTTCGGCAGAACTAAAGCTTTTTTAATCTATTAGGTAACTTAATTGCAACCAAATGTATTATAGTTTTCATAATAAGTACATAAACAATGACATGAAGCATGTGTAGGGGGTCTCTTTCAAAGACGATTCTCTTCTATTGTTACTGTGTGCCATCTGCTTTAATATTCTGTCTTCTGTAGGAGGTGGTGGCAGTTGCTTTGGTATTTGACTGAGTAGTGAAATAGGACGATCAATGAATGTCTGATGAAGTTTAGAGTAGTGTTTCATAAGAGCTCTGATGAGTTCAGGAACTCGAAGATCTCTATGAAGGGTTAGTATTACTAATGAACCAAGGTACATCAGTGATCAGCTTTGTAGACAATCTTCCTGGACTTTGCACTTCCGTTTTTAGTATCCTCATTAGAAATGTGTTTTCCACGCTTTCTTACAACAGAATTTATCGGATCGTCCCATGCAGGTTACTCACCAAATATGCTGCCAAATTACAGAGGTAAACAAAACGGTGGAACCAAACTATGGTTTTGTAAAGAGCTACTATACTAGGCTTACCAAGATCAGCACCTAGGGAAGTAGCTTTAGTAGAATTAGGAGAGACAAGAAGAAATGGAATAATAATGGAAGAATAATAAAACTTTGATATAGATGTTTGGCCATAAAAGAAGGGGAAATTATGCAATTATGCATGAGACAGCAAAAAAGATTAGAGAATTGAAATAGTTTGTGGAGAGAGATTGGAGGAATTACGGAAAAAAATAGGAATGGAAGATATATGGAGATTAGAGGAAAGGAATACAAGCGATATGGGTAAATTAGTAAAATGCAGAATAGAAGATATAGAAAAACAGGAAATATGGGGAAGTCTAGAAAATATGGAATCATTACAATTTTACAAGCAAATAAAAAGAAATTGGGGACGAGAAGCATATGAAGATTACTGCAATAGACAAGAGAGAGAAGGGTTAGCTTGGATGAGAACAGGAACAATGCTTCTAAGAGGGATAAGTGGTAGGGAAAAGGGAATTTATGAATTGTGTGCGGGGAAAGAAAGCATAGAATACCATGTAACAGAGTGCGAGGAGGCTGCAATGTGGAGAAAAAAGGTTTGGGAGGAAAAATGGGAGAAAGTAGAGAAGATAGTAGCTATAAAAATGTTAACAGGCAGGGAGGAAAACAAGGTAAGAAGTACTGGTGAGTTCCTGCAGAAAGTAAAAGAAAAATGGGCCAGAAATATCAAGAATATAAGAAAGGGAGATATGGAGGAAGAATGGGGCTAATTAAGTAACACGAATGCATGAAGTTTAAGAGCTACCTGGCAGAGCAGAGGACCAGGGTGTCATGCAAGCCAAGGTAGCAACAAGGTAAAGACAAATAAATGTAGCCAAAAGTTGTAAATTGTAAAATTTCGGAATATGCACAATAAATCTAATCTAATCTAATACTGCCATATTTAAGTTTATTGATGGATATCAATTATTTCTTCACACTAGCCGTATATAGGCTAAGGTTTTGGATGGATAGAGTCAACTTGAAAAATTCAATGCCATGGCCGGGATTTGAACCACGGATCTACTGGTTTCCTTCCAGTCGCTCTTACTCATGAGCTACCATGTCCAACGTACCGTCCTGACATTACATTCTCCAGTTGACTCATATTTTCCTGGTAAACCTCCAGGGGCTCTCATATTCGAGATTATGGTGAAGCCTGGGACTCAAGTACTCACAATATTATGTCGCCACAAACGGTGTATCTCGGACGCAAGAGCTCCTATTGGTTTACCGGGAAAATATATGATTCAACTGGAGAATTTAATGTCATGACGGCACATTGGTCATGGTAGCTCAATGGGTAAGAGCGACGGGACGGAAACTACTAGATCCATGGTTCAAATCCCGGTCGTGGTATTGAATGGTTCAAATTGACTATCCAAACTGCTAAATATTTGCAACTGTATACTGATGATGTTTTTTTCCCGCCCATATGATAATGTGACTTCGCGGGTTCGTAGTATCTAGAGTCTTGTTAGCAGAAATTTAAAACACACTCTTTATTTCAGTAAACAAAAGCTTTGTACAACCCTTGCAGCAGGAAAATGATGTGACATTGACAAACAGCAGTCTCCAAGGTTGTCTAATTTGCTCGCTACACATAAACAAACAAAAGATTCCGCTGTGGTACATCACACAACTACACAACTGCTCAACTGCAACTGCTTCGACCGACCGACCGAAGTGCTGGCTGGCTGTACCAAGCCAGAATGTCTTTGCTGCGTGCTCAACCGTTAAATTATTTTGAGGTAACAAATTTTATATACCTCAGGTTGTGGGGATGGATGCAAATCTTGCACGCTGGTGTTTTAATTTTAAAATTTGTGACTTGGTTGGAATTGTGATGCCAAACAACTTACAAGTGTTATGTGGAGCTCAGCTTTAGCTGCTGTTAGGATTGGCTCCTGGGTTATCTCGGGTGCCCACAAGATATGCGGCATACACGGAACAGTCTGGAACGGGTCAAGTGGGGGTCATTATCTTCCAAGGATCTAAAAGACCAATCCCTCCGTGGTGCTATTAATACCTCCCAGTCATTGTTCTAGACTGCGCTAGAATTACCGAGAGCAATCGCGGCGGCAAAAGAAAGACTGAAATATCCAGAAATCTTTCTCCCTCCCTCTCTCGCTCTCTCTCTCTCTCTCTCTCTCTCGTCAGCAGCTAGCTCAGCGCGGTACTCTCTGTCTCTTTCTTTCCTGCCCACGTGCGCCTGACAATGGCTTGTTGCAGCTCCACTACAATGCGATCGGAGACAATAATTTGTGACGTTTCCTCCTGAAATCTGGTACATACATACAAAGGTATTGCTCTTACTAGCATTAATTTTCATTTCGTTTGTTGCAACCCATTTATTTAATTTTAATTATATCAACAAAATATAAAAAGCATCGGATCCAGAATTGAGACTGTATCAGTTGCCCAACACTTCCGGAATCCTAAAATAAGTTATTTAACTGTTGCACGAGTATTCAGGTCTAAATGGATGTTTGCTTTCTCGTTTTTGTCTCCTCCCGCATATATTTTGCAATAAAATACTTCACACACAGTTCAAATTAGACCCACAGGTGAACAATTATTCGTTTCTGTTTCATCAACCCGTTTATAAATCGGAACTACAATAGCGACTTTACAGTCTTCTGGCACAACACAATTGTTAATTGAAATATTAAACAATAGGCAGGGGATCGGATTTCTCCCTTGTTATTAGGTTTTGCAACATTTTGATCCGTTAGCGCAATTATTTGAAAGCCATTGTACAAAAATGGATCCACCATTACATACAATAAAATTTGTTGCTCAGAATCACCATTCAGTTTATACAAATCATATCTAAAATATGAATTCAATACGTTTATAGCCCAAATATACAGTCCGATTTACATTAGATACTGGTCTGCGCTCTTAATCATCCCTGCGTCTATACACATAAGTGTAAAATAACCTTTAACAATTATTTTCCGCACTAAGAATTTAACAGCCGCTATTGAGCTTCATTTGTTCTATAGATTTATTTAAACGCCATTCTGATATTCGGTTTTGAAACTTGTGAGTCATCCACTTTATTTCCACTGACAGTTCCACAAAGCAGACTACCTTGTTTTCTGAAAATAACCTAATATGAGGGTGGTCTGAAAACTTTCCAATCTAATAAATATACCAGATATTTTTTCCCAAATTTATTGCTTTATTTTTCAACATGGTCTCCTTGTAACTCTACACACTTCTTCCAGCGATTCTCCCATCTCTGTAACCTGTCCAAATAGTATTCGGCGTTTTTATCTGCAAAATAATTGTTCACGAAGGTGACTGTCTGTTTATTTGACGAAGATCTCTGTCCTCAGAGCGCAATCTTCAGATGAGGGAACAAAAAGAAGTCGCTAGGGACTAGATCTGGTGTGTAATGCGGATGGTCAAACAGTTCAAACCGTAATTCGTGGAATTTTTTCCATTGCAACCGCTGTGATATGACACCGTGCGTTGTCTTGATAAAACAGGAATTTCTTTTTCTGCAAATGTGACTGCTTTTCCGCAAGTTCTTCCTTCAGATTGTCAAGCAATAATGCGTAGTATGCTCCTGTAATGGATCTTAATTTTTGAAGATACTCAATTAAAATAACCCCATGGCTATCTCAATTTCCCAATCACAAAAAGGTTTTTTTTTTATAGTGCAGTAACCAAAATTATAAGAGCCATTTTCAGAAAATTCTAATTTCCGAAAAATTTGGTGAAAGAATTTTTTCAAAATATTCGTGTTTTATTCCTGAGAAATATTCAACTTAAATACAAATTTTGGACTGTTCATCTTTAGTTAATATTTTCACAGACGCACACTGATATTTTTCTAAAAAATATCTTTGTTATTATTCAGGGAGTTTCAAAAAACACGTATTTTGGGTTAGATCATGGTGTTGAATTTTTTGGTGGAGTACAATACTTGTTAACTGTACAGATACGTAGAACCTAGATTTCGTACATTTTGTCATAGCGTTAGTTGTTTTTGAGGTCCTATATGGTGCAAGTAAGATCTTTGCATGGTTTTACGCTTGCAATTGTTTCCTTTACTTATTCATTTGTTCCATTCCATTCCCAGTCTTTAACTCCAAGGCGGCCGTTCTCCTTTGGAGACATATCGAAGGTGTTAATTCGTATTCGCAGGGTTTTAATTATTATATCACGCACGCACTCGCACTCTCATTTATACTTCCGAGGAATTATATTAGTCGGAGAAAAATCCCAAGGCGCACCACCAGTATTCGAACCCGAGACCTCTAACACGGCAGGCAGGGGCTCTACCGACTGAGCTACGGAGCCAACCTTGCTTTACCATGCGTTTAACCGTGCTTAAACATCACGATGTGCATGACGTAACCAGCCTACTGTCGCCGACACTTCTTTTGTTTTATTTTAGTGACACAAATATTGTTCCTGTATTGAAAAGTTCTGCCGTGGATAATGAAGCAATTTCCGAGTGGGGTTTAATCTGCATACCATGTTCAGAATTTCCGAGTAAATACTACAGTAAAGACAATACTTTTATGCCATGACATACTGAATGCGCATATTAATTACAGAATCAATGGTTGTTACATTAGTAGCGCTAATTGCGATGTGTCAGATAACACAAGTTCATTCATGTCTGATGACCTCGATGTGTTGAAGGGAATGCACTTAACTAAACGCAGCACCGTTTGGATCCAATGATGCACATTTTATAGCCATATCCAGCAAGTACCGTTATTATCTCCACTGCTAGTCTATGGTGGGCACATGAAATCCTTTTGATTCCGATTAAATTTACTGCAATAATGAAACCATAGAAGAAAGGAAAAATAAGACGCTCACTCCTCGCTATTGTACAAACTATTCTTACAAACCCTTATTCTTCTATGTACCTCGCATAAGCAAGTTTGTACTCCATAGTGGAGTGGAAAAAGAGAATGCATAAACCTTTAGGAGTTGGCCATTATGTGACGTCTTTGAAATCTACGTTCTCTCTACGTGACCAGCAACTAAAAAGCAAATAACATCTAACTTTTTTGATAACGTATACGTATTTGAATATTCAGACTAACAACAACGATTATCTCAGATATACGAGACGTGTCCGCAAGATAAGTTCTCCAATTTTATTTTATATAGAAAACATGTTTACTGTCAATAAATGTTACATTTATGGAAAGGCGGAACTTACAGCTATTTTACAACGTAATCGCCATTGCGACCGATGCACTTTTGCATGCGCTGTGGTAGTTTTTGTACATCCTTGTCATAGCACTCTCCCGCCAAGTTGCGCAGGGTGCTTAACCTCGTTTTTCAAATCATCGTCGGTCTGGAAATGTGTTGCACCCACGTGTGACTTCAACTCAGGAAACACATGATAATCACTAGTTGTTAATTCTGGACTGTAGGGGTGATGGGTGAGAATGTCCCATCCGAAATGGGCCAGGAGATAAGCCCTTGCATGTGTAGTACACACACCTTGCGATAATGCAAATGTTCGGTCAAAATCTTGTCAATCGTTGTCTTACTGACTTCAGGGACAAGTTCACACAGCTCGCGAACTAGACATGTTCAGTGTTGCCTACCGCTGCAATGGAGGTAACATGCAGTTAAAGTTGATGTTAGAGGAAGATCCGGAGTTCCTTTCAATCGTAATCACTGCTGATGAAACATTGCTACATAATTTTGATCCTGAGAGAAAACAGCAAAGCTCAGTGTGGAAATCTCCTTCATCACCAACCCCCAAAAATGCAAAAGTGGTTGCTTCTGCTGCGAAAGTTATGGTCATCTCATTCTTTGATATTCATGGAATGATTTATCAGCATGTTGTAGCTGCACACACATCAGTAACTGGACAATACTACAGGGATGTCCTGAAAACATTGCAAGCCATATCAGGCGCGAAAAACACATTTCCATGAAGCAGACTGGATGCTGCATCACGATAATGTGCGGCCGCATATTGTCAATGTTGTTGCTGAATATCTTGCAAAAATGAAAATGAAGTGCACCGCTCACCCTCCCTATAGTCCGGATTTAGCCCCATGTGACTTTTTTCTATTCCTTAACTTGAAGAAACGCCTTCGTTGGAGGCATTATCCATCACAGAAGCAGTGGTGAAGCCTGCGAAGGCTATTTTGAAGAATCTCTCAGAAAATGATTTCCAGCATTTCTTTGAAGACTGGCTGAAACGCTGGGACAAGTGCATCGCATTCAGGGGAGACTATTTTGAGATGGACCATCAAAATTATGAGGATGAGAAAAGTTACGCTGTCAAAAAAGATTGCGATCATTCTTTATTGAACAGCCCTCGTAATTTAACTTAAAAATTTATATTATGGTTAAATGACCAAAAATGATCTTCTACGGTCGATTTATTAGTTTGTTTATAGGTAATGTTATGAACATGATCTTTAGTTCTGGTTTCCAAATTACGTTTCCTCTTTCCAATATAAACCTGACCACAATGTAAACAATTAAATTGATAAATACCAGATCTTTTATTATTGGGAACTTTATCTTTTTTAGAGAAATGTAGTAAAATTTTAATACTATATTTATTTTCAGGAACTAAAGCTATACCAACTTCTTTAAACATTTTTTGTAAATGTTTATTAACCCAAAGATGGTATGTACTTTTGTTTTAAATTATAATCGTGTTTAACTTCTTAAGGCAAGGATACACTGAAAATTCCAACTTCTATAATAATAAACCTATCATTATTATACTTTTGCCATATAATTGGAGTATAATTTAGACTTGCACGCAAATTTTCATGTTGCTGCACTAAATAGTTCTTAATTATTAATTACTATCTGTGGAAATACTGTGTAAATTACCCTCTCTATAAAGTGTTTTACAAGTCAAAATCTCTGAGATTTTGAGTTGAATTTTTGTTTTCTCCAAGTGTAGAGTAATTTCAAAAGACCCACATTCTTATTTTTGGAATATTCTTGTAACATTTGTTCTAAAATATTTTCAATGTGTTAGCTGTCCACGGTTTCGAAATATTAACTTTTTTCCATTAAAACCATACAATTTTCAAAACAGGAGCATTAACAAAAATGTGGGGAATGTGAGGTTCCTTATTTGCATATGATGGACCTGTACTGTAAGTTTCGCCAAGTTAAATGAAAATATATGACGCGTGAGGCATTTTGTATACTGAAAAGTGTTAGACAAAAGTTTCTCAGAAAATTAATTTTAATGATATTATTTTTAATCTTAACGATTGTTAGGGGTCTCTTCAACCTATCACGTGATGAGCTAAAATGGTGCAAATGATCAGAATAGCTTACCATCTATTACTAAACACCCTAAGCTATCAATAATGCCAAAATATTCCATAATTTTCAACATTTTCGGAAAATTTTCATTGTAGCCTTGCCTTAAGGGTAGAAATATCACTAAGAGCTTTTTGATATTTAAATTATTCTGTTTTATTTTGTATGAAGAAATCGTATGGGAAAAGATATTTACTTTAAAAAAATAAACATCAGGTAATGAATTTTGAAATACCAGCAAATGATTTTGTTTTTTAGGTTTGTTTTGTTTTCAGATTTTGGTAATACTGAAAAAAACATAATAATATGGTAACCGGAATCCTTGACAACGAAGTTTGTTGATAGGCTGATGATGCAAACAATTTGTTTGTGAAATCTATCTCCATTAAAATGAAAAATTGACATCATTTATTTAAGGTAAGTGAGGTTTTTGTTATAAATAGTTATATTTGTGTTATATTCATTGCTTCACTGCAGCTAGCTTCACTTTGTACGTCATAAATGGAACTAAACTTGTGATTCTGGAAATGTCACATAAGATAGCATAAATTTAAATTTCAGCTTTTATTACTTCCGCTGCCATCTGTGTTTACGTCATTCACCTGAAATCCACGTTTTCAGCTGAGAACTAAAGTAACATTTGAAAGGATATCTCAAACTTTAGCACCCTGTACTTTATAAAAGATATTATTTAAAATACAGAACAAACTTTTGCGTATCGCGAAGAAATACAGAATTTAAGTGAAGTAGATAGGCATGAAGAATGTCTGGTGATGTAAACATTTATAGATATATCTTTGGGGGTTTCGTGAGACGTTTACAGCTCTTAGTAGTTCGACTGCTTGGAGAGATTAGGAAAGAAAAGTAAAAAATTTACTCTTTTATACCAGAAAATATTTGCAGTTTGCAACATATTGGAGCAACAGGTCCATATTCAAAGTTCATGAAATATCCGATGTTGGAAAGTTGTTTCTATTGATATCTGCAAAACTTTTCAACTAATTATCTTCAACAATGAATGTTTGCTTTACAAGTTCCCTTTGAAACTGAATTTCCTTACTTGCTCTGTTTTTGTATTTGCTTTCATATATACAGTAAATAAAAAGAACCTGGTCTATGAGATTCACATGACTTTCTCTATATGTTCACTTACAAACTATTCTTACATAAACTTTTTCTTCTGTCTACTTAATATTAATCAACCAATCGAAGTGGCTCAGGCGCTTTCGTCGCCTGCATTCGGCAGGCCCGGGTTCGATTCCCTAGACCAATCTACATGACCTATGGGTTTTTTCGGGTTTTTTTCGGGTTGCCAGTCGAATGCTGGGTGGGTTAATTATATCCCTCGAATTTCCTGTCCCTCCATTTCATCTCCATTATCGTTTCACATCATCTGTCATTTCGTAGTCTCATTCAGGGTAGAAGTGTTTGCGGGTGTTTCGGCGGTGCATGGCAGTTAACCGCAGAGGATCTACCCAATCAGTCCAGGACCCCTAGGTACAAATACCCTGGCCTCCTTCAACCCGGGAGCAATGGATAATCACTCCGAGGCTTTTTCCATAGGGCAATATCTGATTTCTTTAAAAGCCCCCCCCCCCGTTGACAACGTCAAACCGGAATGGAAGTGGATACGCCACTTACGCGCGTCAAGCCCGCAGGGAAGACTACCGAATAACCTCGGTGGGGCCGCCTGTTGATCTAGCCCACCTACTAGCTCTGCAGGCTAGTACCAGGAACTTATGAGGCCACACTCTACCGCCTCCGGGCGGCCGGAGGTATCCAATTCCCCGTGGGTGCCGGGAACACACTGCCCCCTCGAGTCCAACTCAATTCGAACAACTCCCCGACGAGAGGGGCTCGGCAGTTCGGCCCGAGGTTCCTCTAGTAACATCAGAGGTAGCACGAGTGTTAAGGGTCCGCAGCGCCCGCACCACGGCAGCTGGAATGGGATGGATCCTCTCCCCTACGTGCCTTGAGCAAAACTACTTCCTCCTACGGTAGATCGGCTGCCGGTCTCCGCGCCTCTCTGAGACCATTTCGGGTCCGGCAGACAGGGACCTTTTGGGCTCGGCTGCTTGGCTCATTGCCGTCCCGTCCTGGTTAAAATAACAATTTCCATAATAATATTGTTGTAATTTGTTGTAAGTCATTGGTATGCTAAAGGAAGATTCCTCTTGCAGTCACCGCCAAGTAGGTGTGACCGCGTGCGGTTTATGAACGCTAAGGACTGAAGATAATCGATCACCATAAAACACTACTGTAATATGTAAAGCACAGCGTCCTCCGTTACTGACCTACGTACCACCTACTGGATAAATAGCACGCCAAAACACCAACAACGTTGCCAAATGTTAAACCTAATCGCACCTGAAGCCCAAATTGACCTGCTAAATTCTAAGAATTTGTTGTCTCTAATTCTCTTAAGGGCACTGGGAGGTCGATAGGTTTCAAAAAATCCATTTTTGTTTTTAATGTTAAAAATTATATAATTCTTCAGCATTAAAATGATATATATATATATACAACATAGGTTGTCAGCTGGTATTTAAGTCCTTTAATTCATCAATTTAAACATGGCGGCGTAAATATACGCCCACTACCTGAGAATGGTGCTTAATCTTTGATCGTGATTTCCCAAAACCTTGATTTTTCATACTTTAGGTGCATGTTTCTCAAAAAACTATAAAAATATTGACACAGAATTTGTAGTGGTTATTTGTCAATGTTCCTTGAACACATTCAGCTAACATTTATATTCATGTGATTTATAAAACGGATGAAAACAAATATTCAGTCCTTGAAATTATTATCTTTTGTTTTACTCAAAACTAATTAATTTTTCATGTGCATAGTATACCCTATATGTGATTTTTATTTAGACGATGTTATACAACTGTACCTCAGAGTATTTAGGATAAAACTTGGTGCCTGTAGCCTTAAATTCGTACAAGTAAAGTGCACCTGAAATATAGGGTGCAATATTTTTTTTTCAGGACACACGGTGTGATTTATGCCTCTTTTGCATGGAACTGTGTGAACGTAATTTAAATATTATACGGTAGTTAAATGCACACATCCTTATACAGTAATCATACGGAATTTCAGTTTCTGATAATGTTTAGTTTTCTATATATTCAAATTTTAATATTGGTACAAATTAGCCTTGTCTGGGTAAAAATAACTTCCCAGGGCCCTTAAGTGGTCTACGTGCATTTACTCCGATCTTAAACCTTGAGCGGACATGTCAGTTGGTATTTCTAAATGTCTTGGTGCCCTACTCGATGGCGTAGATGTTAGCCTGTCTGCCTCAAGTTGAAGAGCTCCCAAGTTCGAATCTCGGTCAGGGTGATTTACCTAGATGAGGTTTTCCCAGGGTTTTCCCTTATCCTTTTCACTTGAACACTTCTAAAGACTCATCTACTTCGTGCTAACTACTCCCACCCCCCCAGCTCCTGAGCTATATTGGTGATCTCCAGCTCGTTAGACTACCAGCCATGCTGCCTAGTTACTTTTAGTCTCTTACGAGTTCCGTTGCTGACCGCTAGGAAGCGCTACTTTCGCCTGCAGAGGGAGCCAAAAGCTTGGATAATTGCTTGACGCTGCACCGGGGGGATTGGCCTGGACTTTTCGTCTGGAAGGCTCCAGTACAAGAGAGGACTTCTGACATGTATCTCGGACACTGAACATCGCATCTGCACTTCGTCGCTCCGTACGTAGGAACATTGGGGACAACATTGTTTGGCTTCGCTTCATTATGGAAGTTCTTGATAAACCTTCTAAACTTCTATTCCAAATTTTCCCTGTGTTTCTCGCGTCAATTAATACAAATTTCGTGGAGTTACTGCACTTTAAGCAACAAAAGAAACCCTAAAGACCTTCAATGCAGTTAAAGAAATAATAATATATAACCAGTTGCAAGAATAATTAATTGACATGTTGTTTAAGATCTGAAGACAAGAGAAACTGTATATTGATATATTTGAAAATTTAAGAGTATAAAGATATCATTAAAAACATCTAATTTTGAAATACTTTGTTCCATTCCTTAACCTTGCTATATGGACCTCTGGTAATTTAACGCTTCCACGTTTTAAGTCATCCCAGGAAACGCTACACCTTAAAAACGAGTGTCAGGTAGCTCTAATCTCCATGGATCCTGGTCACATTTGAGCATCATTTCACCTATTTCATTTACCGTCCGGCATGACTTAACGTTAGAGGACGTCAAATTACAAAAAAAAAAAAAAAAAAAAAAAAAATGGTCTTGGCTGCTCTGGCCTCTAACTGCTTTGCCTGAACACTTAACGTGCATTGCTAATGACATACTGTGAGAAGAAAGTAATTTGTGCTGCTTATATCATGTATCTAGCTATGTATTACAAGTCTTTATTTATCTTTAAATCATGTCAAATATTACCAGTCAATACAACCATCAGAGATACTTCTAGCGAAATAAATTGACAAAATGTTTGAAGTTCCTCAAGCGAATACAAAGCACATATTTATACCTGAGACTAAAAAACCTCCCTAGCGTCAAATTGCCTTTACAGTTCTCTAATGGCTGTGCATGGAAATACCACGAACCAATTTATTTAACACACCAAAATTGCCTTTTTACTCTCACCAGCTGTTAATTAATTGGACTGTCCACCTACCACTACAGCTCACGTTGATCAAAATTTAAACTGCGGCGTAGAGTAGCGAAATAGAGCTTCGTTTCAACCTTTAGTTAATAATGAAGCTATTAGCCGTGACGTTCTAAAATCTAACGACTAAACCATACCTGTGAACAGACTCCAAAAATAATTAAACATTCTTAAAGCTATACACTTTCTGTAATCTTCTCTGCGATTTTGAGAGTACAAATATAAAATAATTAGTCATAATTGAAATATATTTCAAATAAAACTAATTCTTGTACCCCTACTATGCACTTACAGCAAGAAAATGAACTTTATTTTAGTTAATTGATGGAAATTAATTATTTCTCCACACTAGCCGTTTATAGGCTAAGGTTTTTGATGAATAGAGTCAACATGAAAAATCCAATGCCATGGCCGGGATATGAACAACGGATCTCCTGGTTTCCGTCAAGTTGCTCTAACCCATTGAGTTACCATGGCTACAAAAGTGCCGTCCAGACATTAAATCCTCCATTTCACTCATATATTTCCCCGGTAAACCACTATGGGTTCTCTTATCCGAGATGCATCGTATGTGGCGACCAACTATTGTAAGTACTTGAGTCCCAGGCTTCATCATTTAACTCTTATTATTTTAGTTAATTGATGGAAATTGATCATTTCTCCACAATGGCCGTTTATAGGCTAAGGTTTTTCATGGATAGAGTCAACATGAAAAATCCAATGCCATGGCTGGGATTTGAACCACGGATCTCCTGGTTTCCGTCCGGTCGCTCGAACGCATTGAGCTACCATGGCCAATATACGAGTCAAATAGAGAATTTCAAGTCAGGACGGCACGTTGACCATGGGAGCTCAATGGGTGAGACCGACTGGACGGAGAACAGTAGATCCGTGGTTCAAATCCCGGCCATGGCATTGGATTTTTCATGTTGACTATCCATCAAATGAACTGTATGCCACTCAAACGTTTTGTGGTGAGTTTTCATTAGAAGTGCATACTTTGAAGTACTCTGAATAAATGAAAATCGTTTCTATTACGTTTCTATTACGTTTCATTTGTGTCAATGAGTGCGTATGCCCACTTCGACAGCGTGGTGGTAGCATGTCTGCCTCACGTTCTAGAGGTCCCGAGTTCGAATTTCGGTCTGAGTGAGTTACCTGGAGAAGTTTCTTCTGGGGTGTTCCCTTATCCTGATAGACGAATGTCGGGGAACTCTAAGCTCTATGAACCTTTAGACCATTTAAGCATCTTTTCACCCATTTCATTCATCGTCCGATTTGACTTAACGTTGAAGGACGTAAATTACAAAAAAATGAGCGCGTCTATTTATGAGCAGCATAACTCAAATAAGTAAAGTCTTTGATGGATAGCATCAACATGAAAAGTTCAATGTCATGGGTAAGATTTGAACCACCAATCTCCTGGTTTCCGTCCAGTCACTCTAACTCATTGAGCTACCATGGTCAACGTGCCGTCCTGACATTAAACTCTCCATTTGACTCGTATATTTCCCCGGTAGACCAACAGGGGCTCTCGCATCCGAGATAAACCGTTTGTAGCGACTTACTATTGTAAGTACTTGAGTCCCAGGCTTCATCATGTAACTCTTATTATTTTAGTTAATTGATGGAAATTAAACATTTCTCCACACTAGCCGTATATAGGCTAAGGTTTTTGATGAATGGAGTCAACATGAAAAATTCAGTGCCATGGCTGGGATTTGAACCACGGATCATCTGGTTTCCGTCCAGTCGCTCTAACCCATTGAGCTACCATGGCCAATATACGAGTCCAATGGAGAATTTAATGTCAGGACGGCACGTTGACCATGGTAGCTCAATCGGTTAGAGCGACTGGACGGAAAACAGCAGATCCGTGGGTCAAATCCCGGCCATGACATTGGATTTTTCATGTTGATTATCCATCAAATGAACTGTATGCCACTCAAAAATTTTATGACGAGTTTTCATTAGAAGTGCATATTTTGAAATACTCTGAATAAATAAAAATCGTTTCTATTACAAAATTTTTATGTGTCAATGAGCGCGTATGTCCGCCTTGGTAACATGGTGGTGTTTTACCATTTTTCCCATTTCATTCATCGTCCGACATGACATAAAGTTGGCGGACGTAAATTACAAAGAAAAAGTCCCTACTTAAGTCATTTTATGACAAGTGAAACGCTTATCTTTTAAATTCTGTGTCCTAAGCTTCTTCATTTTGAATGAAGTTTGCGTAACTAGGAAACTGAGAGGACGAAATCCCATACAAAAATGTACATTTAGTAAACGACACATAATTAAAGTACAGCGATTTTCTTCTAGTCTTAACCATTTCCGAGATATTTCCATTTTGGACCGAATTTTCCGACACATGGTAGTTATATTATAACGAAAGTTATTAATTTCTCCTCTATATGATGATTCATTGGAAAAAAACTTTCAAAGGTATCACCGAGCAAACTGCTCTTAAAGCTTTAGACTATCGTTTAAGTCTACTGCATTCCCATTTTCTAACTGAATATACTGGATGGCCGAAAGGTCACTGCCCATTGACACTGCTATTCTATTATACCTATAGTTTTAATCTTTCCTGAATTACGTTACAACTTACCGGAATGTGACATTCTTTTGGCAGTTTATTAGTGACTAATATACAGATGAGAGTGCACTGTCAAATAATCAGTCCGCGTTTGTTTTGATTGTTCACTTTCAAACGTTTATATAGCACTTACAATTGTAATGGTTAGTGACTTTTCGGCCACCCCGTATAAAGAAGTGTGTAATAAAACCATATCTGCAAACACACCTCTATTAACACGAAGCATTTGTAAGAATAATTTCTCATGTGGGAAAAGTAATGAGAATGCAAGACATCAAATTCTCTGTTCTATTTTTTACACTTAATCTCAATTGAAGTTATACAACTTACTTACATGAGCAATTTCATTTGTTTCATATATAGCTTTTTCTACCATGGGAACAGTTTAATTCTTGGCTTGCTTAACAATTGTCTCCACAATTTACGTAACAATCGCAACAAATTTATATTAAACTTCATTGCTGGAAATAAATAAATAATAAATTTACGGTATTACATTAAACTAAGAATTTGTACTATTTAATGCATTACTCTCCTACAATTAATCTCTTTACGTTACTAATATTTGTATTAGAGCATTAAACAACTTAACCGAAGAAACTGAATAAATTGTGTGTTTGAGTCAAATTGACAACTGTTTAAATCCTTTAAGATATAAGAGTACTTCATATATACATTCAGAATGGAAAAGTCGAAATACCTAAAGTAATATATGGTTTACAGTGCTTACAAAGAACCCGACAAATTAATTTATGAATCTACTTTTACAAAATAAGGACTTTATTGGGTAAAGGATTATTGTCCTATTCAAGAACACTATAATTAAAATGCAAATAGACATCATTATAGTAGACATCCATTAGTTTACTAATTTACTAATACTATGCTGAAATAATAACTCAGTGCTTATTGATAATACGTAAATTATTACAACAAATTTTGGCAACAAATGCTGTAATTTGTAATAAGGTTTTAATAGGTATACTGTCACGCCGACAATAAAACCGCGGTCGGCAGTGGGGAGAAGAAAGGTAGCGGCTGACGTCACAAACCCTGACGTCATGACAAGTAAATACGTGACCTCTATGTTCTACCGCGCTGAAGTTTCCAAAACGATCGATTTTGGGGAAATGTAGAGGAATAGACTATGAAATTGTTGCAATAAAGTAATTTCAGAGACATGGATTTCAACAACGATCTTACTCTAATCTGGGGTTATAGATATGAGAAAGCTCTAAATGCTGCCAGAGTTGTTAGTAAGTCGGCGAGCAGGTAATGACGAAGTTCATTGTCAAAGTGAGTATCAGTTTCAGTCTGCGAGCACCTAGCTTAGGGAGCGTGAATCGTTCTGTGAGCGTCGAGAAGCTACGAGCAGCTTTAGTTGCTGTGTAGTAAAGAGTCGTAAGAAAAATTAGTGCTACGAAAACAGTGAGTTTGCTCTGTGCATTAGTAACAGTGAAAGTAAATGGAAGTTAGTTGTGTAATAACACAATTAGTGAAAAAGTGAGTTTGTATGTTGATATGTCCTCAGATTATCGGTTTTATTGTGTAAAATATTAGCTATATTGTCTGCTTGAAGGCCATTTTTCATTTTTCGTCAGATTTCGTCAGATTTCGTTCGTCAGATTTTCTTTTTTACCGTATAAAATATTAGCCGGATAATCTACTTGAAGGCAAGACGTTCAAGTTTCCATAATAATCTGACAAGAGAAGGTCGTTAATATGAGTAGTTTAAAGTGTGGGTCCCAAAATAGAGCTCTAAGTGGCCCCAAAATCTCCAAATTTGAAAGAGTAGAGCCAGACTGAAAAATACAATGCCATAGCCGGGATTTGAACCACGGATCCTCCGGTCTTCGTCCAGCTGCTCTAAACCATTAAGCTACTATGGCCAACGTGCCAACATGACATTAAATTCTCCAACTGACTCGTGTTTTTTCCGGTAAACCACTAGGAGTTCTCATAAACATATGAGACAACTACCGTAATGGCGACTTACTATGCTGTAAGTACTTTAAGGCCCGGGCTTTATAGTTCGGACCACTAATAGGTACAATTAATGGAAATTAATTGTTCTTTCACACTAGACGTGTGTAGGACGCACTATGAAAAGATAGAGCCAGACTGAAAGATTCAATGCCACACTCGGGATTTGAACCACGGATCTTCTGGTCTCCGTCCAGCCGCTCGCACAACGTGAGTTTAAAATACCTAGTTCAATTTTTTTAGCAAATGGCCCTAAGACAGTTTCATCTTGTAGGCCGTAGAACCTAAGAGTTCAATCTGGCAGTAACAACATCGAAGTGAGAATTCTTGTTGGACATGATCAATCCAAGTTCGTAATGAGGTGCGTAGCTTTCAGAATTCCCCCACAAAAGGTAATAAAGTGAACACATATGTTGCTATGGTAAACAGACTGTTTGACTGAGACAAAAATTATGCATGCAACAAAACAGGAAACCACCTAGGAAAAAAAATTAATAGGTTGTTCTTCAAGATTTGTCGTTAAAGTCAGAGTAAAAACTCCAAATTTGTATTCAAATTTCTTTGTACAATTCTCTTTAAGGATATTAAATCTGGTGTGCCCAAATATTGACATAGTTAAAATTCCAACCTGAGAGTGCTGTTTTGAACCCTAAAATCTCCTTTTTAACCTTAAAGGTAATTTAATTTCTGACTTCTTTTTTTAATTTACGTCCTCCAACGTTTAGTCACATCGGACGATGAATGAAATGACTGAAATTATGTCCCAATGTGTCCGGGGTCCATGGAGCTTAGAGTTACCCGACATTCGTCTTTCGGGATAAGGGAAAACCCCGGAGAAAACCTAACCAGGTAACTCACCTTGACCGAGATTCAAACTCAGGACCTAATTTCTGATTACTTAGGGTGCCAAGTAATGATTCAGATAGTTCCCATGGTGCATATAATTACTAAATGTTTTTAAAATGGATGAAATATTTTTATAATGAAGTTTCTAAATAGAAATTTTTGCTTGGAAATTTCGGAAAAGTAAAGCTAAAGAATTATGTACCTCAGGAAATTCTTCTATTAACTGAAAACATAAAAAGCAATAAGTTGAAGCTCTAAATGCTAAAGAAGTCTGTTTTATTTATAAATTGTCTCATTATTTGTAAAAGAAATTATATTTGTGATCCACATAGATTAAATGTTGGCGTCATAAGTCTGCAAAATACACCGGTACGGGATTTTCCTGCAGATAATAATTTCAGTAAAAAGAGTTGTATGTTTTAGGAAGTAAGCCAGGAATTTATTTTCTAAGTTGAGAGATTGTATAGAACAGAGGATGACAGCTTCGAGAGTTGTGATGTATTTCAGACGGGAGCGAGGCCTGCAGTTCGTATGACGTCAGGCAAGGGCCGTCTAGTACCAAGTTGCCTATATAATTGACGCTGTGAGTAAAGCATCTGAGGGTTTAGTCAGGTATATCGCACTCGATGACAACAATGTAGCTGCAGGTACCAAATAAAACTGTTAAATTTACAATGTGACGATTTATTGAAGGACAAATATACACACATGAAAGATTTGGCTGATGTTTACAAGAATGTCTCCCAAACCAGATTTTCGGGTTTGTATTCACTTGCCGCACGGACATTGTGTATGTTTGGCTCGACATGTGTGTGCGAACAAATTTTTTCTGTTATGAAATTAGTAAGTCCAAAGCCCAAAGTAGCTTGTGGCATCACATTCTAACATGCAGCATTCTATTGCAAATTTCGCAGACATTACGTCCTGACATTGATAAACTAGTTAAAGAAAAACGAAACAAAGTGTCGAGAAATGTCCAAATAGCTCTGTTCTGACTGGATCTCCTCTAATTTGAGAAAAAATTACTTTATGGAAAGGTAGACTCAGAGTGAAAAATTCAATGCCATAGCCGGGATTTGAACCACGGATCTCCCGGCTATGGCATTTGCATTTTTCAGTCTGACCCTACCTTTACATAATTTAGCCTACACACGGCCAGTGTAAAAGAACAATTAATTTCCATTAATTGACCTAATAGTGGTTAACTATAAAGCCCGGGCCTTAAAGTACTTACAGCATAGTAAGTCGCCATTAAGATAGTTGTCTCGTGTGTTTATGAGAACTCCTCTTGGTTTACAGGGAAAACACGATTCAGTTGGGGAATTTAATGCCATGTCGGCACGTTGGCCACAGTAGCTCAATGGTTAGAGCGGCTGGACGGCAACCAGAAGATCCGTGGTTCAAATCCCGGCTATAACATTGAATTTTTCACTCTGACTCTACTTTTCCATACACACACGGCCTACACACGGCCAGTGTGAAAGAACAAGTAATTTCCAAACTACTTTGTTTTATTTTATATACTTTATAACATGCCTGACCTTCAGATAAACTACGAGTTGAAGTTTTATGTGTTTACTCATAGCACAGAGCAAAAATGTAATTGTTTATAAACTGTGACCAATTGTATAATTAAAGCAGTCAGCATTAATATTACAACACTCAAGGTGTAAGTTGTACATATTATTAACACCCGATACGTTTCTTGTCCTTTCTACGCTGTCGGAACCTTAACACAACAAACTGTTCGTTCCTCTTGGGCAGCAATTTATCGCAGTGACGTCACAGGTTAACCTGCCATTCGTTCGGGGGCATATTTGGCGGTAAGAGCTGACGGAGCGCGACTACATGCCTTCCCCGGGTATAGAATGTATCAAAACGTTTCGGAAATGAAGCGTACTGTCGCGGCGACAAGCACAAAAGTTTCGGTACAGAGACATAAGCGCGGCTTGTGTACACAAAGAGCCTGCAGATAAAGTTAGCCGAAGATAGAAGGCTGGCCGTCACAGATAAAGTAACGCTTCTGGAAGGTTAGAGTTTCGTCTGGTGATAGCACATTTGATTTCTTGATTCTTGCAGAACTGTCTCGTATTATCAATGTGGTATTTAAGGAAGCGGCGAACGGTAAGAGTCAGTCGTAAACAGGGAGTTGTAAAGTCGTAACCAGGTAGTAAACAGATGTTGTAACAGGAGTGTTGTAAACAGTGGAAATTGAGTAAGCTCTTTGTTGTGCTCATCGACTTTGGTAGATTGTGATTGTGTATGTGACGTAATTCTGTTATTTAAGGATTTAACACAGCGTATTTTTACGGAAATAAACAACATTTTGGATTCCTACAAATTGGACTTTTAATTCTACGAAACCACAAAGTCACAATACTAATGTTTAGTAAATGCTGACTTCTCCAATTTCATATGTTGGGAGGATTGCACTTACTACGCTAAACTGTCATGTCATGCCATGCCATGTGGTGCTGGCTGGCTGTATATAGCTAGAAGGTTTTTGCTGCGTGCAAACCGTTAAGGGTTTTCCCGCATTTAAGGTATTGATTTGGGATGTTGTAGGGTGAGGTGTAGGGTTTTAGATTGGTGTTGTTTAAGAGGTTACAAACATATACCTAGGGGTTGAAGGACAGGATGCAACGCCTTGCACCCTGGTATTTTGATTTGATTTTACTTTGGGGAATATTTTTGATGCCAAGCAGCTTGGAAGGATTTTGTGGAGCTCAGCTCTAGCTGCTGTTCGGATTAGCTCCTGGGTTATCTCGGGTGCCCGCAAGCCATTCGGGGTAACCGGTGCTGTCTAGAACGGCGTCTAGTGGGGTCATAATCTCCCATGGATCTCACAAGGGCGCTTCTGTGGTTTGGTAAACTTGCGTATAATATTGATGCCCGGCGTCTAATTTCATCCTCCACGTATGGAAGACTCGAGGCCTCGTGAAGCAACCTGGTAGGAAAATAACCTCACAGAATATATAGACCTAAGTCCTCTATTCTGTGCACGTTGGAGCCAAGCTAGCCAGCTGTCTGCGGCCATGCCCCAGATCTCGCAGGCGTAAAGCATAACTGGAATTACCAGCGCTCGGAAGAGGTGTAACTTCATGCCAACTGCCATCGAGGTTGATCCCAGCATTGGAAACAGGGAAGCAATTGCTCCCTGTACCTTCGCCGATCGCTCCCTGATGTGTTGGCGAAAAGTTAGACCCCTGTCTAAGTTGACACCTAGGTACTGGACAGAGTTGGTCCACTCTGTCAATTTTACATTACTCCTCGAAATATAGAAATTGTACCGTTCCTCTAGATTGTACATAGGGAGATTTTCTTCAGCAGAGGGGCAAAAGTAGGTCCACTCTGTCAATTTTACATTACTCCTTGAAATATAGAAATTGGACCGTTCCTCTAGATTGTACATAGGGAGATTTTCTTCAGCAGAGGGTCAAAAGTAGAATTTGCAGGGAGAAAGCCCGATAGCTGAGGTCTACACATAGATCTCCTGCGGCTAGCATACCTAGGAGGAAAGGATGAAGTGAGGAAAGCGTAGGAGACTACAGGGACACGTGTGAGAGTGGTGAGAGCTTTTATCCTGACGCCACAAGAACCGAATCCGGGAGCTCTGAAATGCAAGTCTCATACGCTACCGCGACGTCAAGTGCTTGGTCTTTCCACAAAATTTCCAAACTTCTCTAACCCACACTACTCTATTTAGTTATTACCGCGTCTGTCTATGACTGACTAGAAATAAACCTCAACCACTAACTGACGTTCTACTCGGACGTCTACTTAATAACATCTCTTACTACAAAGCGGAGTGGTTCAGACGGAAACCTCAGCAGCTAGTCCCGGTTCAAATCAGATTGGAGTTCCCTTCAGTTTCCACAGGTAATTAAACCAGGTGGACCTGACAACTCCGTAATGACATCAGCTCGGTAAGGGTACAGGTGTGTGTGTGTGTGTGTGTGTGTGTGTGTGTGTGTGTGTGTGTGTGTGTGTATGTTTAAACAGTTTGAATTTTTTAAAAAATTATAATACAGTTTCATTTAATTATCCTTTAAGATATTTTCTTTATTGTATATTAAACGTTAATTTTTAATTTTATGGTATAGCATTTAAACTTCTCTTCATTGTCATTGACTTTCAAAACTGATAAACCGTTAGAAATACATAAAGGTTTACTACACAACAAATAAACATCTCGTTAAAACACACGCACGTGGTATATATTTTAAAGTTAACTATTTCCAAATATTCCTTTTTAGTGGTTTAATTTTTCAGTACTTACATGTTATTCGTTTTTGTTTATCTTTTGACCGTTTCAGGCGCAAATGACCTAGCTATGGACGCGGCCTCAAACACCAAAAAACTCACTAGCAATTCACATTGCTAAAGTTCTTAAAATATTTTTCTAGCATTTAAGCTTAAAGTTATGCCTATTTACTCATTGAATCTACCAGCAAAAATATCTAATAAAGGTATTTCCTAGAGAATACTCTCGATTTACAACAAATAGATCCACAAACATTCCTTTAATATGTTAATTTACGTCCTTCAACGTTAAGTCATACTGAAAGATGGATGAAATGCATGAAATGATACACAAATGAGCCCAGGGTTCATAGAGCTTAGAGTTACCCGACATTTTTATTTCAGATTAGGTCATATTTGTCGATAAATGAAATGATTTTTAAATGAGTACAGGACACATAGAGCTTAGAACCACCCTACATACATATTTCACGTTAAGCCACACCGGACGATGAATGAAATGACGTTCAAATGAGTACAGGGTACACAGAACTTGGTTACCCAACTTTCCTCTTTCAGGTTGTCATATCAGACGATGGATGAAATGAATTTCAAATTAATACAGGATCCATAGAGCTTAGAGTTACCCTAAATTCATATTTCTGGTTAAGTCATAACAGACGATGAATGAAATGATGTTCAAATGAGTACAGGGAACGTAGAGCAATGATTTACCGGACATTCACATTTCAGGTTAAATCATATCAGACGATAAATGAAATGATATTCAAATGAGTGCGGGCTACATAGAGCTTAGAATTACATTCATATTTCAGATTAAGTCATAAGAGACGATGAATGAAGTGAACTACAAATGAGTACAGAGTACATAGAGCTTAGATTTACCCGACTCTTATATTTCAGGTTAAGTCATATCAGATGATGAATGAAATGAAGTTCAAATGTGTACAGGGTACATAGAGCTTAGAGTTACCCGACATTCATCTTTCAGGTTGTCATATCAGACGATGAATGAAATGATGTTCTAAGGAGTACAGGTTACATATAGCTTAGAGTTACCCGGCATTCATCTTTCAGGTTATATCAGACGATGAAGGGAATTATGCTCAAATGAGTACAGGGTTCATATAGCTTAGAGTTACCCGACATTCATCTTTCAGGTTAAGTCACATCAGACGATGAATGAAATGATGTTCAGTTGCCCAGGGTCCATAGAGCTTTGAGATACCCGACATAAATCTTTCAGGATAAAAAGCCTTACCCGGAGAGGAAACCCCGGCAGATTTAATATGGCGGTGATTCACGACTTCAGTAGAATGACAGCTTGATATTTGCACCTTGAAAAAATTTCCTGGAAAGCAGCCCTTTATAAATAATAAATGGGAGTCGGAAATAGCTTCAAAGTAATTATTTATGAATAGCCGAGACGATGTTGACGAAAACAAATACTGACATTGTTTGTTGCTTAGAATGGATTGGCAAAAAATGAGTCTCTGGCAAACAATACGAGTGAAATATTCGCAATTATTTCTGAAGAATCTGAAATAAAAGCATTTATACAGTTCTCAAGATTTCTCTTTGACTGTGCTGCTTTTATCCCGATATGAAGTGCGTCCAGATATCCGTTGCTTTTAACTGCAAATTGGATCCATTTGCGAGAACGGTAATAATTTAACACATCAAAGCTGAAGAGCGGATCCAGAGATTTCGCTAATATATTTTGATTTGCAGTCCAAAGGCTTCTATTTTTAAAACGCCTACGACCAAACACTGATGCGTTGCTCTGTCACGACTTTCTCTACTCCTGTATAAACAATTATTTGATAACTTTTTTTCTGTTGATTGAGATAAATTTCTGCAGAAAATGTCATATTCACCTTCCATCAACATAAAATATACATGGGAATGAATATAGCACGTTTCTGCTTGATCAAACAGCTTATGAGCCAAGTAGTGACTTCGAAACTCAATTCTCTTTTTATGGTGACGAGATAAAAAATAAAGAATAAGAACTTCTCAATTTTCAAGGGTTTGAATATCTAAAACTTAATTCAAACAAAAGCAATAGTTCACGATGTTAACTCCGCCAATATATACACTGCATTATTTTTCACTGGTGGCCGACCAACCGGCGGGCAGTTAGTTCTGCAACAGAAGGTACGCTACCGCCGTAGTAGGCATGCCACTGCCGCATAAATATTTCAATACTAGCGGTTAGGTTTATCATGCAAATCATAGTTACAATAATCACATACCTTTGTCACAGGAGGTGTTTGAAGTGTTGTCCATAAAATCCCACAGATGTCTCACACCCTCGAAGAAAATATCTCTTGTCACGGACTAATTCATGATCTGAAATTGCCATAATTTATCTTTTCATATTGTCTAGGTTCTTTCAACATATGAGGGTTGTTCCGAAACAATTTGTTAAGTTCCTCATATTTAAAAATCGCATACCCTAAGGTCAGGAATACTCCTTTACTGGTGACCCTATCTTTAAAAATTTCCCCAATTAATTGCAACGACAGATAATGTCACAAGAAAAATGACAATTTCAGAAGATGAATCAGTGCATGAAAACGGAAACTTTCTTCCAGCGTGGGAGACATGTGCGGTAGCACAGCGGTGCCCGCCTCGGTAGCATAGATGTTAGCGTGTCTGCCTCACTTTCTAGAGGACCCGAGTTCGATTCTCGGTCAGGGTGAGTTACCTAGATAGGGTTTTTCCGGGGTTTCCCATATCCTTCAAGACAAATGTCGGGAAACTATAAGCTCCATGGACCCTGGACGCATTGAGCATCATTTCACCCATTTCATTCACTGTCCGATAAGGCCTAAAGTTGGAGGACGTAAATAACAAAAAACACAGGGGTATTATTTTCAACATCTTATGTAGCTAATGTCTGTCATTCTGTAATTAATATTTGCATATTAAACTTGAGTGCTAGAATTTAAATATTCAACGGGACAACAGTATGACCACTGCGCCGGCAGCGTGCCTTCTGCTGCAGCACTAGCCGCCCGCTGGCCGCCCGGCCACCAGTGTAAAATAATGCAGTGTTGCGACTACGTAGGTTGGTAGAATCTAGTATTGTTTGCAAAATTTTAATAGCTTTACTGTAGTGACAAAAACGCTTTGTACAACCCTGGCAGCAGCAAAAAGACGTGACTTTGAAAAACAGCAGCCTTCAAGGTCGTCACACGCAAACAAATTAAAGTCTTCACTGCGGTTCATCATACAACTCAACTCCACCGCACAACTGCAAATCAATTTGCTTAAGTTCGTCTCGGGAAGCAAGTTAGGTGAAAAGACGATTAGAAGTCAACGTTTCAGGAGTGTTCATCTCTCCTTGATCGGGATACTTATTAAATGTTATAACCACAAATGAAACACTGGATATAACACAACTATAAACAAAGACAAAACACTATCAAAATTAGCATTTCTGAACAAAAGACTGTTTTCAGTAAATTAAATGCCAGGCCAGGAGATGGCGTGAGTATAGAAAATTGAGTCAAAGAAACGTAACTACTTAACTTGATTTTCAACTTTACTGATATGTGCTTGTTAGGTCGACGGATTTCCAATTTTAAGGCCGGTTTCCAAGAGAAGCTGACTGAAATCCAGCATCACGATTAAGCGTGATCCTCTCGGAGCCTCCCAGTGACTGTTGCATTTTGCGAAGATGGTCATCACCCGAAACTGGGCTCTATGGCCGTTATCAAAACAATGCTCTGCCAGTCCAGACTTCTCAGGTTCTATTTAATTTACTGAAAAGTCTTTTATTCAGTAATGCTAATATTGATAGTGTTTTGTCTTTGCTTATCCTTGTGTTATATCCAGTGTTTCATTTGTGGTTGTAACATTTTATAAATACCCTGATGATGGGAGAGGTGCACACTCCCGAAACGACGATATCTAATAGCATTTTCACCTGGCTTGCTTCCCGAGAAAAACTTGAGCATATTCATCACCAGGACAGCTTCAGGTCTTATTTTGCAACTCAACTTCTTCTAACACTCTGCGGCTATCTGTATCCCCCAATCATTGTTCTAGAATGCAGTGGACCATTCAATAACAATCGCAACGGCGGCGGAAAATTCCAGCTTCTCACTGTCTCCATCTCTCTTTGTTTCTTTCTCTCTCTCTCCTTCTCTCTCTCTCTCTCTCTCTCTCTCTCTCTCTCTCTCTCTCTCTCTCTCTCTCTCTCTCTCTCTCTCTCTCGGAAAGTGTCCAGGGCTGCGCGCTTCTATCCTTCTCTTTCTTTCCTCCCCACGCACATATGTCTGGCTTTGCGGCGGCACCAACTCAACAATGTGAGGGCTGTTCAATAAAGAAGTATCATCATTTTTCAGTCATAATTTTTCGTAATAAAATTTAATCTTATATTCTGTTAGCTTAATGTGAAACAAACACGCTGTAGTAACTCCAGTGTTGGTACTCCTGGTTCCCGCCTGTGAGAACCAGGCAAGTTTAGACATGTTCAGTATCGCCTACAGCTGCAATAGAGGTAACACGCGAGGAACAATATGCAGTTTGGAAATTCTGCTTTCGTCTTAACAAATCTTCAGTTGAGGCCTCTACAATGTTACAGAACGCCTATGGAGAGTCTGCTCTTCCCTACAGCACAGCTCGAAGGTGCTCTAAAATGTTTAAAGAGGGCAGACAATCAATTTCAAAGAAAGGTGGACCCAGTGCTTCAGTTACTGCTCTTACGGAAGGAAACATCAACACTGCTGCTGCCATTGTTAGAGAGAATCACGAATTACCTTAAGATCACTTTCTGAAATACTGAACATTTCATTAGGTGACACCCACACGTTAGTGACAGAGACATTACACATGAGACGTGTTTGTGCGCGATGTGTTCCAAGACTGTTTATTCCCGAACAAAGTGATATACGCATGCAGGTCTGTATGCAGTTAAAGTTGATGTTAGAGGAAGATCCGGAGTTTCTTTCAAACGTAATCATTGCTGATGAAACTTGATTACATCATTTTAATCCTAAGAGAAAACAACAAAGCTCAGTGTGGAAATGTCCTTCATCATCAATCCCCCAAAAAGTAAAAGTGATTGCGTCTACTGGGAAAGTTACGGTCATCTCATTCTTTGATATTCATGGAATGGTTTATCGGCATGTTGTACCTGCACACACATCTTTACTGAACAATACAACAGGGATGCCCTCAAAACATTGCATATCCATATCAGGCGTAAAAGACCACATTTCCATGAAGCAGGCTGGATGCTGCACCACCATGAACTGCGGCCGCATATTGACAATGTTGTTGCTGAATATCTTGCAAAAATCAACGTGAAGTGCATCCCTCACCTTCCGTATTATCCGGATTTAGCTCCATGTGACATTTTATATTCCCTAACTTGAAGAAACGCCTTCGTGGGAGGCATTATCCATCATCAGACGCTGTGGTGAAGGCTGCGGAGGCGATTTTGAATGTTCTCTCAAAAATGGTTTCCTGCATGTCTTTGAGAACTGGCAGAAACGCTGGGACAAGTGCATCTCATTCAAGATAATCAAAATCATGAGGATGAGTAAAGGCACGTTGTTAAAAATAGATTCTGGTCATTCCGTATTGAACAGCCCTCGTATTTTCTGAAAATTCAGGACATTTTTGATGTGACATGAAGGAATTAAAAGATAAAAAATTCTGTGAAAATAAAAATTTCCGACCAGTTATTTTCACCCGTTGTAGTACCAGAGATAATTTCAAAATAAATTTCGTGTTTTTATGTGAAATTAACGAAAGACTGTGTTAAAGTAATTACTAAATATTATAAGCTGTGCAGAAGAGCAGATGTTTGACTGATATTATGCTTTTAAAAAGATCTTCTAAAGATTCTATCACATTAAACATTTGACGCGGATTAAGGCTGTTGAATATTTCATCGAAAGGAACTTAATTAAGTTAATTAAAACTTTATTGAGCAGCATTTTTTGCAGGGCCTCATCTTAATCAGCTCGATGTTAATGCACGAAAAATAACTTTGTGAGTTACATGCTAGCAATAAATTTTGGTGGTCGTGGTCAGCTTTCGAAATTCTATGCTGCTGTTTCTGTGAGAGAAACGTGACCTACACGTTAAATATGAAATGTCACCTGTATGTAGTTGGTACACCTTTTGTGTTACGTAGCCATTTGTTTACACGTCGCTCGTCGAAACAGTCAAGTGCTCCAACTAGTTTTTAATATACTGATTGACATCTGCCTCTAGTGTATAGTTTGAATAAGCTTTATGCACCTCTCAAAGAATATTTGTCTCTGAATTATTTCTGGAACAACGACCCTTGTAATTAAATAGACATACGCATTTTTGTCATGTTTCTATACAGTCTTGTGGGAGGGAAAAGGGTATATGTGAACTGTGTGATAGAAAAGAAAGCATAGAACAATATCTAACAATGCAAGGAGGTTGCAATATGGAGAAAAAAGGTTTGGGAGACAAAATGGGAGAGAGTAAAGTACGGTAGCAATAAAAATGTTAACAGAAAAGGAGGAAAAGTAGATAAGAAGTATTGGTGAGTTCTTACAGAAAGTAAAATAAAAACGGACAAGAAATGTAAATAATATAAGAAAGAAGGATGTGGGAAAAAAGGGGCAAATTAAGTAACAGGGAGGCATGACGGTTAAGAGCTACCTTGCAGATCAGAAGACTAGGGTGTCATGTAAGCCAAGGTAGCAACAACGTAAAGACAAATAAATGTAGCCTAAAGTTGCAAAATTGTAAAAAATTGTAAAATTTTGGATTATGTACAATAAATAATTCATTCAATGTATTGCTCTGTGAAAAAATGTGTAGTATTTAACACCCACTTCCACTACATACCGCACCGCAGGCGATGACACTAATGATACATGAGATGAAGATGGATTACCGGTGGCATGAGATGGCGGTGGAAACCGGAGATCCCGGAGAAAACCCGTCCCAGCGCCATGTTGTCCACCACCAAACTCACTTTTCGGTCGTCTGGGAACGAACCTGGGCCGCCTTGGTGAGAGCCAAGCGATCTAACCACTCAGCCACGTCATTGCTCTGCGACAAGTATCTAAGAGACTACATAAATAATGAGTAGCTGGCATGCTTAATTTTTTAAGGTTCTCACTCAGACTCTCTCTTAAAAAAATTAAGCATGCCAGCTACTCATTACTTATATAAAATATATCTCACTTTTAGTAACTTGACAAGTCTTCTTTAAAATCTAAGAGACTACCTGGAATTATCCCCCAGGAGGTAGAGTAAAGTGAGAGGATTCTAAGGGTGATGTTTTCACATCCACAGGACGCTCCATACTCCGATCTGGTGGGTGAGGATTTAAAGAAAGCTCCTGCCAGCATTTTAGAACTCTGAAATAGCACACCAAAAATGGAACGTGGAGTGAAGTGAGAAGGAGTAAAAATCAACGAACAGCATCCACCTACCGACCAGAGATACCCCGAAAGAAACCCATGGTTCAGGAAGCTCTCGCTGGGTTCTTTCTCTCTAAATATGAAACAAATCTCACCTAATTTTGATTATAAGTCTACCAATCAGAGAGAACCCAATGGCCAAGACGGGAGATTCTGAGTTCAAATTCCAATTACCGATCAACCCGATTGTCTCTGTCTCTCTCACCCATTCTTTAAGTATAACTCAATTGGCAGGTAAATACCGAATTAGGTATTAAATTCCACACAGCAGTACTGCGTCTACGGAACAAAGCACAAACGTTTGCCTCATAAAGGGATCTTTGCAACATTTGAAAATCACTATCTGTTATTGATTTCAGCGTCCGATTCTATATTTAGCCATAAATAACTCCTAATGTAGTTCACATGCCCCATTTTTAGACCTGAGATTATTTCACGTGTTGTAGGTCTACGTCTTGCGACCACTGGCTTCACTTACATTCCGAAAGAAACCGTGCTAAGCATTTTACGCTCACATTACGTAAGCAAATGGTACAGAAGCTAATATGCAATCAAGTCTATGTATCAACAAGTTACGTAAATACTAGATGGAATAGGAAGGTGACTATGCCACTGCTGTCATCTGTCCAGAAGTACAATGAGCTACGTTTTACGTTTCCACTCCAAGAACAGCCAACCGTATCAAGATATCACATATTAATATAACATGGTTGTGTCGAAAAAATTATTTTCTACTTTGATACAATAAGTATGCTAAAACTACATACTGTATACTTAGAAATCAGTTTAAAAATTAAATTTGATTATATTTGCAATTAGCAGCTTTCACGGACTGATTTTGTTCTGACTTCCAGAGATAGGTACAGAACTGTACAAAAGTGCACGTCGGTTGGTACCAGTTGAACTACCGGGTGTTCCATCTCCCCTGTGCAGTAGGATGGGATGAGCCCAGGTTAAATAGTTACGAAAAGGGTCATATAGTTAGGAAAAACCCACTGTGAGACTTGGGTGATTTTAGATAGATAGATAGATAGATAGATAGATAGATAGATAGATAGATACTTTATTTCACTGCTTAGAGCATGGCCCGGTGGCAGCGCTGTCAATATAATATACAATTCTTTACGGTATGATGTACAATTCTTTACAGTATAATATACAACTCCTTACAATATAATATACAATTCCTTACAACATATATACAATTCCTTTCATGCACTATGGTAACCATACAGGATTTCTTTTTAACCTCTCTTTGAAATTATTTACATTTGGAGGCAAAGTCTCCAGTAACTCTGCAGTCAAATTGTTCCAGTCATTAATTGTTCTATTGGTAAAGGAAAATTCCCCTATATCAGTTTTCTGTTCCCTATTTCTGATTTTTTTAGAGTGATCATTCCTTTCCCTATATGATGGTGTCAACAACCGCTTTGTTATATCTTTCCATGCAGGTTCCCCCTTATATGCTCTAAAAATTGCACATAGCCTTGCCCGTTTTCTACGTTTCTCCAATGATTCCCAGGAGGTAGCAGTGCCTGAAGGGTTTTCAAATCGCATTCCTCTATCACATTTCTAAATCTACTGCTTTCTAATAGTGATTTGGGAGTCCCTTGAAGTAATTCACAGCAAGAGTGTTGTAAATACAGGATATATTTCTGTCAATTTGTAGAACACATAAAACCTAAGCGTGACGTAAGACGAAATGGTATCTTTAAATACATATTTCGGAAGCTAAAAAGGGAGAAATTACTGGGGTAGTACTAACTGTAAACCATTATGCTGAACTGTTTAAAACTAACAGATGGGTGTAGGAACAGCGCCTACACAACTAAGGCCATAAATACATATTATGGAGGCTTGAACTGGAGAAAGTTCTAGGCTGGTACTAACTTGAAACGACTATGTTTGACAGTGTTTATATCCAACTGAGGGGTACAGGAACAGCGACTACGCAACTAAGGCCATAAATACATATTTTGGAAGCTTAAAGGGGACAAAGTACTGGGGTAGTACTAACTGTAAGCCATTATGCTTAAACTGTTTAACACCAACAGAGAGATACGGGAACAGCGACTACGCAACTAAGGCCATAAATACATATTTTGGAAGCTTAAAAGGGACAAAGTACTGGGGTAGTACTAACTGTAAACCATTATGCTTAAACTGTTTAACACCAACAGAGAGATACGGGAACAGTGACTACGCAACTAAGGCCATAAATACATATTTTGGAAGCTTAAAAGGGAGAAAGTACTGGGGTAGTACTAACTGTAAGCCATTATGCTTAAACTGTTTAACACCAACAGAGAGATACGGGAACAGCGACTACGCAACTAAGGCCATAAATACATATTTTGGAAGCTTAAAAGGGAGAAAGTACTGGGGTAGTACTAACTGTAAACCATTATGCTTAAACTGTTTAACACCAACAGAGAGATACGGGAACAGTGACTACGCAACTAAGGCCATAAATACATATTTTGGAAGCTTAAAAGGGAGAAAGTACTGGGGTAGTACTAACTT